>CM074179.1:57236687-57858822 GCA_037179385.1 Holothuria scabra | reverse complement strand
TCTCACGTCTTCCTACCGGCGCGAACCGATCTTAAAAGTCGGTCCTGGCATCTCAATTGCACTTTTTTGCACACATTTTCATTCGACGACAGCTCGACAACGGGACATCGCAACAGTTCGTAACGGGGCTTACACGGTACAATTGGACCTGCTACAGCCGCCTACGGCGTTTTTGAGCCCAAGTTCTAACGTCTTCATACTGGCGCGAGATGATCTTTTAAGTGAGTCGGAGGTGCAAATGCTGCTCCCGTTTTCTCATTTTTGATACAATGACAGCGAAACAACAGAACGTCGCAATCGTTGCAGACAATGCTTACGGGGTAGAATGGGACCTGTTTTAACTGCCTATGACATTTTTGAGCGAAAATTCTCACGTCTTCCTACCGGCGCGAACCGATCTTAAAAGTCGGTCCTGGCATCTCAATTGCACTTTTTTGCACACATTTTCATTCGACGACAGCTCGACAACGGGACATCGCAACAGTTCGTAACGGGGCTTACACGGTACAATTGGACCTGCTACAGCCGCCTACGGCGTTTTTGAGCCCAAGTTCTAACGTCTTCATACTGGCGCGAGATGATCTTTTAAGTGAGTCGGAGGTGCAAATGCTGCTCCCGTTTTCTCATTTTTGATACAATGACAGCGAAACAACAGAACGTCGCAATCGTTGCAGACAATGCTTACGGGGTAGAATGGGACCTGTTTTAACTGCCTATGACATTTTTGAGCGGAAATTCTCACGTCTTCCTACCGGCGCGAACCGATCTTAAAAGTCGGTCCTGGCATCTCAATTGCACTTTTTTGCACACATTTTCATTCGACGACAGCTCGACAACGGGACATCGCAACAGTTCGTAACGGGGCTTACACGGTACAATTGGACCTGCTACAGCCGCCTACGGCGTTTTTGAGCCCAAGTTCTAACGTCTTCATACTGGCGCGAGATGATCTTTTAAGTGAGTCGGAGGTGCAAATGCTGCTCCCGTTTTCTCATTTTTGATACAATGACAGCGAAACAACAGAACGTCGCAATCGTTGCAGACAATGCTTACGGGGTAGAATGGGACCTGTTTTAACTGCCTATGACATTTTTGAGCGAAAATTCTCACGTCTTCCTACCGGCGCGAACCGATCTTAAAAGTCGGTCCTGGCATCTCAATTGCACTTTTTTGCACACATTTTCATTCGACGACAGCTCGACAACGGGACATCGCAACAGTTCGTAACGGGGCTTACACGGTACAATTGGACCTGCTACAGCCGCCTACGGCGTTTTTGAGCCCAAGTTCTAACGTCTTCATACTGGCGCGAGATGATCTTTTAAGTGAGTCGGAGGTGCAAATGCTGCTCCCGTTTTCTCATTTTTGATACAATGACAGCGAAACAACAGAACGTCGCAATCGTTGCAGACAATGCTTACGGGGTAGAATGGGACCTGTTTTAACTGCCTATGACATTTTTGAGCGGAAATTCTCACGTCTTCCTACCGGCGCGAACCGATCTTAAAAGTCGGTCCTGGCATCTCAATTGCACTTTTTGCACACATTTTCATTCGACGACAGCTCGACAACGGGACATCGCAACAGTTCGTAACGGGGCTTACACGGTACAATTGGACCTGCTACAGCCGCCTACGGCGTTTTTGAGCCCAAGTTCTAACGTCTTCATACTGGCGCGAGATGATCTTTTAAGTGAGTCGGAGGTGCAAATGCTGCTCCCGTTTTCTCATTTTTGATACAATGACAGCGAAACAACAGAACGTCGCAATCGTTGCAGACAATGCTTACGGGGTAGAATGGGACCTGTTTTAACTGCCTATGACATTTTTGAGCGGAAATTCTCACGTCTTCCTACCGGCGCGAACCGATCTTAAAAGTCGGTCCTGGCATCTCAATTGCACTTTTTTGCACACATTTTCATTCGACGACAGCTCGACAACGGGACATCGCAACAGTTCGTAACGGGGCTTACACGGTACAATTGGACCTGCTACAGCCGCCTACGGCGTTTTTGAGCCCAAGTTCTAACGTCTTCATACTGGCGCGAGATGATCTTTTAAGTGAGTCGGAGGTGCAAATGCTGCTCCCGTTTTCTCATTTTTGATACAATGACAGCGAAACAACAGAACGTCGCAATCGTTGCAGACAATGCTTACGGGGTAGAATGGGACCTGTTTTAACTGCCTATGACATTTTTGAGCGAAAATTCTCACGTCTTCCTACCGGCGCGAACCGATCTTAAAAGTCGGTCCTGGCATCTCAATTGCACTTTTTTGCACACATTTTCATTCGACGACAGCTCGACAACGGGACATCGCAACAGTTCGTAACGGGGCTTACACGGTACAATTGGACCTGCTACAGCCGCCTACGGCGTTTTTGAGCCCAAGTTCTAACGTCTTCATACTGGCGCGAGATGATCTTTTAAGTGAGTCGGAGGTGCAAATGCTGCTCCCGTTTTCTCATTTTTGATACAATGACAGCGAAACAACAGAACGTCGCAATCGTTGCAGACAATGCTTACGGGGTAGAATGGGACCTGTTTTAACTGCCTATGACATTTTTGAGCGGAAATTCTCACGTCTTCCTACCGGCGCGAACCGATCTTAAAAGTCGGTCCTGGCATCTCAATTGCACTTTTTTGCACACATTTTCATTCGACGACAGCTCGACAACGGGACATCGCAACAGTTCGTAACGGGGCTTACACGGTACAATTGGACCTGCTACAGCCGCCTACGGCGTTTTTGAGCCCAAGTTCTAACGTCTTCATACTGGCGCGAGATGATCTTTTAAGTGAGTCGGAGGTGCAAATGCTGCTCCCGTTTTCTCATTTTTGATACAATGACAGCGAAACAACAGAACGTCGCAATCGTTGCAGACAATGCTTACGGGGTAGAATGGGACCTGTTTTAACTGCCTATGACATTTTTGAGCGAAAATTCTCACGTCTTCCTACCGGCGCGAACCGATCTTAAAAGTCGGTCCTGGCATCTCAATTGCACTTTTTTGCACACATTTTCATTCGACGACAGCTCGACAACGGGACATCGCAACAGTTCGTAACGGGGCTTACACGGTACAATTGGACCTGCTACAGCCGCCTACGGCGTTTTTGAGCCCAAGTTCTAACGTCTTCATACTGGCGCGAGATGATCTTTTAAGTGAGTCGGAGGTGCAAATGCTGCTCCCGTTTTCTCATTTTTGATACAATGACAGCGAAACAACAGAACGTCGCAATCGTTGCAGACAATGCTTACGGGGTAGAATGGGACCTGTTTTAACTGCCTATGACATTTTTGAGCGGAAATTCTCACGTCTTCCTACCGGCGCGAACCGATCTTAAAAGTCGGTCCTGGCATCTCAATTGCACTTTTTTGCACACATTTTCATTCGACGACAGCTCGACAACGGGACATCGCAACAGTTCGTAACGGGGCTTACACGGTACAATTGGACCTGCTACAGCCGCCTACGGCGTTTTTGAGCCCAAGTTCTAACGTCTTCATACTGGCGCGAGATGATCTTTTAAGTGAGTCGGAGGTGCAAATGCTGCTCCCGTTTTCTCATTTTTGATACAATGACAGCGAAACAACAGAACGTCGCAATCGTTGCAGACAATGCTTACGGGGTAGAATGGGACCTGTTTTAACTGCCTATGACATTTTTGAGCGAAAATTCTCACGTCTTCCTACCGGCGCGAACCGATCTTAAAAGTCGGTCCTGGCATCTCAATTGCACTTTTTTGCACACATTTTCATTCGACGACAGCTCGACAACGGGACATCGCAACAGTTCGTAACGGGGCTTACACGGTACAATTGGACCTGCTACAGCCGCCTACGGCGTTTTTGAGCCCAAGTTCTAACGTCTTCATACTGGCGCGAGATGATCTTTTAAGTGAGTCGGAGGTGCAAATGCTGCTCCCGTTTTCTCATTTTTGATACAATGACAGCGAAACAACAGAACGTCGCAATCGTTGCAGACAATGCTTACGGGGTAGAATGGGACCTGTTTTAACTGCCTATGACATTTTTGAGCGGAAATTCTCACGTCTTCCTACCGGCGCGAACCGATCTTAAAAGTCGGTCCTGGCATCTCAATTGCACTTTTTTGCACACATTTTCATTCGACGACAGCTCGACAACGGGACATCGCAACAGTTCGTAACGGGGCTTACACGGTACAATTGGACCTGCTACAGCCGCCTACGGCGTTTTTGAGCCCAAGTTCTAACGTCTTCATACTGGCGCGAGATGATCTTTTAAGTGAGTCGGAGGTGCAAATGCTGCTCCCGTTTTCTCATTTTTGATACAATGACAGCGAAACAACAGAACGTCGCAATCGTTGCAGACAATGCTTACGGGGTAGAATGGGACCTGTTTTAACTGCCTATGACATTTTTGAGCGAAAATTCTCACGTCTTCCTACCGGCGCGAACCGATCTTAAAAGTCGGTCCTGGCATCTCAATTGCACTTTTTTGCACACATTTTCATTCGACGACAGCTCGACAACGGGACATCGCAACAGTTCGTAACGGGGCTTACACGGTACAATTGGACCTGCTACAGCCGCCTACGGCGTTTTTGAGCCCAAGTTCTAACGTCTTCATACTGGCGCGAGATGATCTTTTAAGTGAGTCGGAGGTGCAAATGCTGCTCCCGTTTTCTCATTTTTGATACAATGACAGCGAAACAACAGAACGTCGCAATCGTTGCAGACAATGCTTACGGGGTAGAATGGGACCTGTTTTAACTGCCTATGACATTTTTGAGCGGAAATTCTCACGTCTTCCTACCGGCGCGAACCGATCTTAAAAGTCGGTCCTGGCATCTCAATTGCACTTTTTTGCACACATTTTCATTCGACGACAGCTCGACAACGGGACATCGCAACAGTTCGTAACGGGGCTTACACGGTACAATTGGACCTGCTACAGCCGCCTACGGCGTTTTTGAGCCCAAGTTCTAACGTCTTCATACTGGCGCGAGATGATCTTTTAAGTGAGTCGGAGGTGCAAATGCTGCTCCCGTTTTCTCATTTTTGATACAATGACAGCGAAACAACAGAACGTCGCAATCGTTGCAGACAATGCTTACGGGGTAGAATGGGACCTGTTTTAACTGCCTATGACATTTTTGAGCGAAAATTCTCACGTCTTCCTACCGGCGCGAACCGATCTTAAAAGTCGGTCCTGGCATCTCAATTGCACTTTTTTGCACACATTTTCATTCGACGACAGCTCGACAACGGGACATCGCAACAGTTCGTAACGGGGCTTACACGGTACAATTGGACCTGCTACAGCCGCCTACGGCGTTTTTGAGCCCAAGTTCTAACGTCTTCATACTGGCGCGAGATGATCTTTTAAGTGAGTCGGAGGTGCAAATGCTGCTCCCGTTTTCTCATTTTTGATACAATGACAGCGAAACAACAGAACGTCGCAATCGTTGCAGACAATGCTTACGGGGTAGAATGGGACCTGTTTTAACTGCCTATGACATTTTTGAGCGAAAATTCTCACGTCTTCCTACCGGCGCGAACCGATCTTAAAAGTCGGTCCTGGCATCTCAATTGCACTTTTTTGCACACATTTTCATTCGACGACAGCTCGACAACGGGACATCGCAACAGTTCGTAACGGGGCTTACACGGTACAATTGGACCTGCTACAGCCGCCTACGGCGTTTTTGAGCCCAAGTTCTAACGTCTTCATACTGGCGCGAGATGATCTTTTAAGTGAGTCGGAGGTGCAAATGCTGCTCCCGTTTTCTCATTTTTGATACAATGACAGCGAAACAACAGAACGTCGCAATCGTTGCAGACAATGCTTACGGGGTAGAATGGGACCTGTTTTAACTGCCTATGACATTTTTGAGCGGAAATTCTCACGTCTTCCTACCGGCGCGAACCGATCTTAAAAGTCGGTCCTGGCATCTCAATTGCACTTTTTTGCACACATTTTCATTCGACGACAGCTCGACAACGGGACATCGCAACAGTTCGTAACGGGGCTTACACGGTACAATTGGACCTGCTACAGCCGCCTACGGCGTTTTTGAGCCCAAGTTCTAACGTCTTCATACTGGCGCGAGATGATCTTTTAAGTGAGTCGGAGGTGCAAATGCTGCTCCCGTTTTCTCATTTTTGATACAATGACAGCGAAACAACAGAACGTCGCAATCGTTGCAGACAATGCTTACGGGGTAGAATGGGACCTGTTTTAACTGCCTATGACATTTTTGAGCGGAAATTCTCACGTCTTCCTACCGGCGCGAACCGATCTTAAAAGTCGGTCCTGGCATCTCAATTGCACTTTTTTGCACACATTTTCATTCGACGACAGCTCGACAACGGGACATCGCAACAGTTCGTAACGGGGCTTACACGGTACAATTGGACCTGCTACAGCCGCCTACGGCGTTTTTGAGCCCAAGTTCTAACGTCTTCATACTGGCGCGAGATGATCTTTTAAGTGAGTCGGAGGTGCAAATGCTGCTCCCGTTTTCTCATTTTTGATACAATGACAGCGAAACAACAGAACGTCGCAATCGTTGCAGACAATGCTTACGGGGTAGAATGGGACCTGTTTTAACTGCCTATGACATTTTTGAGCGAAAATTCTCACGTCTTCCTACCGGCGCGAACCGATCTTAAAAGTCGGTCCTGGCATCTCAATTGCACTTTTTTGCACACATTTTCATTCGACGACAGCTCGACAACGGGACATCGCAACAGTTCGTAACGGGGCTTACACGGTACAATTGGACCTGCTACAGCCGCCTACGGCGTTTTTGAGCCCAAGTTCTAACGTCTTCATACTGGCGCGAGATGATCTTTTAAGTGAGTCGGAGGTGCAAATGCTGCTCCCGTTTTCTCATTTTTGATACAATGACAGCGAAACAACAGAACGTCGCAATCGTTGCAGACAATGCTTACGGGGTAGAATGGGACCTGTTTTAACTGCCTATGACATTTTTGAGCGGAAATTCTCACGTCTTCCTACCGGCGCGAACCGATCTTAAAAGTCGGTCCTGGCATCTCAATTGCACTTTTTTGCACACATTTTCATTCGACGACAGCTCGACAACGGGACATCGCAACAGTTCGTAACGGGGCTTACACGGTACAATTGGACCTGCTACAGCCGCCTACGGCGTTTTTGAGCCCAAGTTCTAACGTCTTCATACTGGCGCGAGATGATCTTTTAAGTGAGTCGGAGGTGCAAATGCTGCTCCCGTTTTCTCATTTTTGATACAATGACAGCGAAACAACAGAACGTCGCAATCGTTGCAGACAATGCTTACGGGGTAGAATGGGACCTGTTTTAACTGCCTATGACATTTTTGAGCGAAAATTCTCACGTCTTCCTACCGGCGCGAACCGATCTTAAAAGTCGGTCCTGGCATCTCAATTGCACTTTTTTGCACACATTTTCATTCGACGACAGCTCGACAACGGGACATCGCAACAGTTCGTAACGGGGCTTACACGGTACAATTGGACCTGCTACAGCCGCCTACGGCGTTTTTGAGCCCAAGTTCTAACGTCTTCATACTGGCGCGAGATGATCTTTTAAGTGAGTCGGAGGTGCAAATGCTGCTCCCGTTTTCTCATTTTTGATACAATGACAGCGAAACAACAGAACGTCGCAATCGTTGCAGACAATGCTTACGGGGTAGAATGGGACCTGTTTTAACTGCCTATGACATTTTTGAGCGGAAATTCTCACGTCTTCCTACCGGCGCGAACCGATCTTAAAAGTCGGTCCTGGCATCTCAATTGCACTTTTTTGCACACATTTTCATTCGACGACAGCTCGACAACGGGACATCGCAACAGTTCGTAACGGGGCTTACACGGTACAATTGGACCTGCTACAGCCGCCTACGGCGTTTTTGAGCCCAAGTTCTAACGTCTTCATACTGGCGCGAGATGATCTTTTAAGTGAGTCGGAGGTGCAAATGCTGCTCCCGTTTTCTCATTTTTGATACAATGACAGCGAAACAACAGAACGTCGCAATCGTTGCAGACAATGCTTACGGGGTAGAATGGGACCTGTTTTAACTGCCTATGACATTTTTGAGCGAAAATTCTCACGTCTTCCTACCGGCGCGAACCGATCTTAAAAGTCGGTCCTGGCATCTCAATTGCACTTTTTTGCACACATTTTCATTCGACGACAGCTCGACAACGGGACATCGCAACAGTTCGTAACGGGGCTTACACGGTACAATTGGACCTGCTACAGCCGCCTACGGCGTTTTTGAGCCCAAGTTCTAACGTCTTCATACTGGCGCGAGATGATCTTTTAAGTGAGTCGGAGGTGCAAATGCTGCTCCCGTTTTCTCATTTTTGATACAATGACAGCGAAACAACAGAACGTCGCAATCGTTGCAGACAATGCTTACGGGGTAGAATGGGACCTGTTTTAACTGCCTATGACATTTTTGAGCGGAAATTCTCACGTCTTCCTACCGGCGCGAACCGATCTTAAAAGTCGGTCCTGGCATCTCAATTGCACTTTTTTGCACACATTTTCATTCGACGACAGCTCGACAACGGGACATCGCAACAGTTCGTAACGGGGCTTACACGGTACAATTGGACCTGCTACAGCCGCCTACGGCGTTTTTGAGCCCAAGTTCTAACGTCTTCATACTGGCGCGAGATGATCTTTTAAGTGAGTCGGAGGTGCAAATGCTGCTCCCGTTTTCTCATTTTTGATACAATGACAGCGAAACAACAGAACGTCGCAATCGTTGCAGACAATGCTTACGGGGTAGAATGGGACCTGTTTTAACTGCCTATGACATTTTTGAGCGAAAATTCTCACGTCTTCCTACCGGCGCGAACCGATCTTAAAAGTCGGTCCTGGCATCTCAATTGCACTTTTTTGCACACATTTTCATTCGACGACAGCTCGACAACGGGACATCGCAACAGTTCGTAACGGGGCTTACACGGTACAATTGGACCTGCTACAGCCGCCTACGGCGTTTTTGAGCCCAAGTTCTAACGTCTTCATACTGGCGCGAGATGATCTTTTAAGTGAGTCGGAGGTGCAAATGCTGCTCCCGTTTTCTCATTTTTGATACAATGACAGCGAAACAACAGAACGTCGCAATCGTTGCAGACAATGCTTACGGGGTAGAATGGGACCTGTTTTAACTGCCTATGACATTTTTGAGCGGAAATTCTCACGTCTTCCTACCGGCGCGAACCGATCTTAAAAGTCGGTCCTGGCATCTCAATTGCACTTTTTTGCACACATTTTCATTCGACGACAGCTCGACAACGGGACATCGCAACAGTTCGTAACGGGGCTTACACGGTACAATTGGACCTGCTACAGCCGCCTACGGCGTTTTTGAGCCCAAGTTCTAACGTCTTCATACTGGCGCGAGATGATCTTTTAAGTGAGTCGGAGGTGCAAATGCTGCTCCCGTTTTCTCATTTTTGATACAATGACAGCGAAACAACAGAACGTCGCAATCGTTGCAGACAATGCTTACGGGGTAGAATGGGACCTGTTTTAACTGCCTATGACATTTTTGAGCGAAAATTCTCACGTCTTCCTACCGGCGCGAACCGATCTTAAAAGTCGGTCCTGGCATCTCAATTGCACTTTTTTGCACACATTTTCATTCGACGACAGCTCGACAACGGGACATCGCAACAGTTCGTAACGGGGCTTACACGGTACAATTGGACCTGCTACAGCCGCCTACGGCGTTTTTGAGCCCAAGTTCTAACGTCTTCATACTGGCGCGAGATGATCTTTTAAGTGAGTCGGAGGTGCAAATGCTGCTCCCGTTTTCTCATTTTTGATACAATGACAGCGAAACAACAGAACGTCGCAATCGTTGCAGACAATGCTTACGGGGTAGAATGGGACCTGTTTTAACTGCCTATGACATTTTTGAGCGGAAATTCTCACGTCTTCCTACCGGCGCGAACCGATCTTAAAAGTCGGTCCTGGCATCTCAATTGCACTTTTTTGCACACATTTTCATTCGACGACAGCTCGACAACGGGACATCGCAACAGTTCGTAACGGGGCTTACACGGTACAATTGGACCTGCTACAGCCGCCTACGGCGTTTTTGAGCCCAAGTTCTAACGTCTTCATACTGGCGCGAGATGATCTTTTAAGTGAGTCGGAGGTGCAAATGCTGCTCCCGTTTTCTCATTTTTGATACAATGACAGCGAAACAACAGAACGTCGCAATCGTTGCAGACAATGCTTACGGGGTAGAATGGGACCTGTTTTAACTGCCTATGACATTTTTGAGCGAAAATTCTCACGTCTTCCTACCGGCGCGAACCGATCTTAAAAGTCGGTCCTGGCATCTCAATTGCACTTTTTTGCACACATTTTCATTCGACGACAGCTCGACAACGGGACATCGCAACAGTTCGTAACGGGGCTTACACGGTACAATTGGACCTGCTACAGCCGCCTACGGCGTTTTTGAGCCCAAGTTCTAACGTCTTCATACTGGCGCGAGATGATCTTTTAAGTGAGTCGGAGGTGCAAATGCTGCTCCCGTTTTCTCATTTTTGATACAATGACAGCGAAACAACAGAACGTCGCAATCGTTGCAGACAATGCTTACGGGGTAGAATGGGACCTGTTTTAACTGCCTATGACATTTTTGAGCGGAAATTCTCACGTCTTCCTACCGGCGCGAACCGATCTTAAAAGTCGGTCCTGGCATCTCAATTGCACTTTTTTGCACACATTTTCATTCGACGACAGCTCGACAACGGGACATCGCAACAGTTCGTAACGGGGCTTACACGGTACAATTGGACCTGCTACAGCCGCCTACGGCGTTTTTGAGCCCAAGTTCTAACGTCTTCATACTGGCGCGAGATGATCTTTTAAGTGAGTCGGAGGTGCAAATGCTGCTCCCGTTTTCTCATTTTTGATACAATGACAGCGAAACAACAGAACGTCGCAATCGTTGCAGACAATGCTTACGGGGTAGAATGGGACCTGTTTTAACTGCCTATGACATTTTTGAGCGAAAATTCTCACGTCTTCCTACCGGCGCGAACCGATCTTAAAAGTCGGTCCTGGCATCTCAATTGCACTTTTTTGCACACATTTTCATTCGACGACAGCTCGACAACGGGACATCGCAACAGTTCGTAACGGGGCTTACACGGTACAATTGGACCTGCTACAGCCGCCTACGGCGTTTTTGAGCCCAAGTTCTAACGTCTTCATACTGGCGCGAGATGATCTTTTAAGTGAGTCGGAGGTGCAAATGCTGCTCCCGTTTTCTCATTTTTGATACAATGACAGCGAAACAACAGAACGTCGCAATCGTTGCAGACAATGCTTACGGGGTAGAATGGGACCTGTTTTAACTGCCTATGACATTTTTGAGCGGAAATTCTCACGTCTTCCTACCGGCGCGAACCGATCTTAAAAGTCGGTCCTGGCATCTCAATTGCACTTTTTTGCACACATTTTCATTCGACGACAGCTCGACAACGGGACATCGCAACAGTTCGTAACGGGGCTTACACGGTACAATTGGACCTGCTACAGCCGCCTACGGCGTTTTTGAGCCCAAGTTCTAACGTCTTCATACTGGCGCGAGATGATCTTTTAAGTGAGTCGGAGGTGCAAATGCTGCTCCCGTTTTCTCATTTTTGATACAATGACAGCGAAACAACAGAACGTCGCAATCGTTGCAGACAATGCTTACGGGGTAGAATGGGACCTGTTTTAACTGCCTATGACATTTTTGAGCGAAAATTCTCACGTCTTCCTACCGGCGCGAACCGATCTTAAAAGTCGGTCCTGGCATCTCAATTGCACTTTTTTGCACACATTTTCATTCGACGACAGCTCGACAACGGGACATCGCAACAGTTCGTAACGGGGCTTACACGGTACAATTGGACCTGCTACAGCCGCCTACGGCGTTTTTGAGCCCAAGTTCTAACGTCTTCATACTGGCGCGAGATGATCTTTTAAGTGAGTCGGAGGTGCAAATGCTGCTCCCGTTTTCTCATTTTTGATACAATGACAGCGAAACAACAGAACGTCGCAATCGTTGCAGACAATGCTTACGGGGTAGAATGGGACCTGTTTTAACTGCCTATGACATTTTTGAGCGGAAATTCTCACGTCTTCCTACCGGCGCGAACCGATCTTAAAAGTCGGTCCTGGCATCTCAATTGCACTTTTTTGCACACATTTTCATTCGACGACAGCTCGACAACGGGACATCGCAACAGTTCGTAACGGGGCTTACACGGTACAATTGGACCTGCTACAGCCGCCTACGGCGTTTTTGAGCCCAAGTTCTAACGTCTTCATACTGGCGCGAGATGATCTTTTAAGTGAGTCGGAGGTGCAAATGCTGCTCCCGTTTTCTCATTTTTGATACAATGACAGCGAAACAACAGAACGTCGCAATCGTTGCAGACAATGCTTACGGGGTAGAATGGGACCTGTTTTAACTGCCTATGACATTTTTGAGCGAAAATTCTCACGTCTTCCTACCGGCGCGAACCGATCTTAAAAGTCGGTCCTGGCATCTCAATTGCACTTTTTTGCACACATTTTCATTCGACGACAGCTCGACAACGGGACATCGCAACAGTTCGTAACGGGGCTTACACGGTACAATTGGACCTGCTACAGCCGCCTACGGCGTTTTTGAGCCCAAGTTCTAACGTCTTCATACTGGCGCGAGATGATCTTTTAAGTGAGTCGGAGGTGCAAATGCTGCTCCCGTTTTCTCATTTTTGATACAATGACAGCGAAACAACAGAACGTCGCAATCGTTGCAGACAATGCTTACGGGGTAGAATGGGACCTGTTTTAACTGCCTATGACATTTTTGAGCGGAAATTCTCACGTCTTCCTACCGGCGCGAACCGATCTTAAAAGTCGGTCCTGGCATCTCAATTGCACTTTTTTGCACACATTTTCATTCGACGACAGCTCGACAACGGGACATCGCAACAGTTCGTAACGGGGCTTACACGGTACAATTGGACCTGCTACAGCCGCCTACGGCGTTTTTGAGCCCAAGTTCTAACGTCTTCATACTGGCGCGAGATGATCTTTTAAGTGAGTCGGAGGTGCAAATGCTGCTCCCGTTTTCTCATTTTTGATACAATGACAGCGAAACAACAGAACGTCGCAATCGTTGCAGACAATGCTTACGGGGTAGAATGGGACCTGTTTTAACTGCCTATGACATTTTTGAGCGAAAATTCTCACGTCTTCCTACCGGCGCGAACCGATCTTAAAAGTCGGTCCTGGCATCTCAATTGCACTTTTTTGCACACATTTTCATTCGACGACAGCTCGACAACGGGACATCGCAACAGTTCGTAACGGGGCTTACACGGTACAATTGGACCTGCTACAGCCGCCTACGGCGTTTTTGAGCCCAAGTTCTAACGTCTTCATACTGGCGCGAGATGATCTTTTAAGTGAGTCGGAGGTGCAAATGCTGCTCCCGTTTTCTCATTTTTGATACAATGACAGCGAAACAACAGAACGTCGCAATCGTTGCAGACAATGCTTACGGGGTAGAATGGGACCTGTTTTAACTGCCTATGACATTTTTGAGCGAAAATTCTCACGTCTTCCTACCGGCGCGAACCGATCTTAAAAGTCGGTCCTGGCATCTCAATTGCACTTTTTTGCACACATTTTCATTCGACGACAGCTCGACAACGGGACATCGCAACAGTTCGTAACGGGGCTTACACGGTACAATTGGACCTGCTACAGCCGCCTACGGCGTTTTTGAGCCCAAGTTCTAACGTCTTCATACTGGCGCGAGATGATCTTTTAAGTGAGTCGGAGGTGCAAATGCTGCTCCCGTTTTCTCATTTTTGATACAATGACAGCGAAACAACAGAACGTCGCAATCGTTGCAGACAATGCTTACGGGGTAGAATGGGACCTGTTTTAACTGCCTATGACATTTTTGAGCGGAAATTCTCACGTCTTCCTACCGGCGCGAACCGATCTTAAAAGTCGGTCCTGGCATCTCAATTGCACTTTTTTGCACACATTTTCATTCGACGACAGCTCGACAACGGGACATCGCAACAGTTCGTAACGGGGCTTACACGGTACAATTGGACCTGCTACAGCCGCCTACGGCGTTTTTGAGCCCAAGTTCTAACGTCTTCATACTGGCGCGAGATGATCTTTTAAGTGAGTCGGAGGTGCAAATGCTGCTCCCGTTTTCTCATTTTTGATACAATGACAGCGAAACAACAGAACGTCGCAATCGTTGCAGACAATGCTTACGGGGTAGAATGGGACCTGTTTTAACTGCCTATGACATTTTTGAGCGAAAATTCTCACGTCTTCCTACCGGCGCGAACCGATCTTAAAAGTCGGTCCTGGCATCTCAATTGCACTTTTTTGCACACATTTTCATTCGACGACAGCTCGACAACGGGACATCGCAACAGTTCGTAACGGGGCTTACACGGTACAATTGGACCTGCTACAGCCGCCTACGGCGTTTTTGAGCCCAAGTTCTAACGTCTTCATACTGGCGCGAGATGATCTTTTAAGTGAGTCGGAGGTGCAAATGCTGCTCCCGTTTTCTCATTTTTGATACAATGACAGCGAAACAACAGAACGTCGCAATCGTTGCAGACAATGCTTACGGGGTAGAATGGGACCTGTTTTAACTGCCTATGACATTTTTGAGCGAAAATTCTCACGTCTTCCTACCGGCGCGAACCGATCTTAAAAGTCGGTCCTGGCATCTCAATTGCACTTTTTTGCACACATTTTCATTCGACGACAGCTCGACAACGGGACATCGCAACAGTTCGTAACGGGGCTTACACGGTACAATTGGACCTGCTACAGCCGCCTACGGCGTTTTTGAGCCCAAGTTCTAACGTCTTCATACTGGCGCGAGATGATCTTTTAAGTGAGTCGGAGGTGCAAATGCTGCTCCCGTTTTCTCATTTTTGATACAATGACAGCGAAACAACAGAACGTCGCAATCGTTGCAGACAATGCTTACGGGGTAGAATGGGACCTGTTTTAACTGCCTATGACATTTTTGAGCGGAAATTCTCACGTCTTCCTACCGGCGCGAACCGATCTTAAAAGTCGGTCCTGGCATCTCAATTGCACTTTTTTGCACACATTTTCATTCGACGACAGCTCGACAACGGGACATCGCAACAGTTCGTAACGGGGCTTACACGGTACAATTGGACCTGCTACAGCCGCCTACGGCGTTTTTGAGCCCAAGTTCTAACGTCTTCATACTGGCGCGAGATGATCTTTTAAGTGAGTCGGAGGTGCAAATGCTGCTCCCGTTTTCTCATTTTTGATACAATGACAGCGAAACAACAGAACGTCGCAATCGTTGCAGACAATGCTTACGGGGTAGAATGGGACCTGTTTTAACTGCCTATGACATTTTTGAGCGAAAATTCTCACGTCTTCCTACCGGCGCGAACCGATCTTAAAAGTCGGTCCTGGCATCTCAATTGCACTTTTTTGCACACATTTTCATTCGACGACAGCTCGACAACGGGACATCGCAACAGTTCGTAACGGGGCTTACACGGTACAATTGGACCTGCTACAGCCGCCTACGGCGTTTTTGAGCCCAAGTTCTAACGTCTTCATACTGGCGCGAGATGATCTTTTAAGTGAGTCGGAGGTGCAAATGCTGCTCCCGTTTTCTCATTTTTGATACAATGACAGCGAAACAACAGAACGTCGCAATCGTTGCAGACAATGCTTACGGGGTAGAATGGGACCTGTTTTAACTGCCTATGACATTTTTGAGCGAAAATTCTCACGTCTTCCTACCGGCGCGAACCGATCTTAAAAGTCGGTCCTGGCATCTCAATTGCACTTTTTTGCACACATTTTCATTCGACGACAGCTCGACAACGGGACATCGCAACAGTTCGTAACGGGGCTTACACGGTACAATTGGACCTGCTACAGCCGCCTACGGCGTTTTTGAGCCCAAGTTCTAACGTCTTCATACTGGCGCGAGATGATCTTTTAAGTGAGTCGGAGGTGCAAATGCTGCTCCCGTTTTCTCATTTTTGATACAATGACAGCGAAACAACAGAACGTCGCAATCGTTGCAGACAATGCTTACGGGGTAGAATGGGACCTGTTTTAACTGCCTATGACATTTTTGAGCGAAAATTCTCACGTCTTCCTACCGGCGCGAACCGATCTTAAAAGTCGGTCCTGGCATCTCAATTGCACTTTTTTGCACACATTTTCATTCGACGACAGCTCGACAACGGGACATCGCAACAGTTCGTAACGGGGCTTACACGGTACAATTGGACCTGCTACAGCCGCCTACGGCGTTTTTGAGCCCAAGTTCTAACGTCTTCATACTGGCGCGAGATGATCTTTTAAGTGAGTCGGAGGTGCAAATGCTGCTCCCGTTTTCTCATTTTTGATACAATGACAGCGAAACAACAGAACGTCGCAATCGTTGCAGACAATGCTTACGGGGTAGAATGGGACCTGTTTTAACTGCCTATGACATTTTTGAGCGGAAATTCTCACGTCTTCCTACCGGCGCGAACCGATCTTAAAAGTCGGTCCTGGCATCTCAATTGCACTTTTTTGCACACATTTTCATTCGACGACAGCTCGACAACGGGACATCGCAACAGTTCGTAACGGGGCTTACACGGTACAATTGGACCTGCTACAGCCGCCTACGGCGTTTTTGAGCCCAAGTTCTAACGTCTTCATACTGGCGCGAGATGATCTTTTAAGTGAGTCGGAGGTGCAAATGCTGCTCCCGTTTTCTCATTTTTGATACAATGACAGCGAAACAACAGAACGTCGCAATCGTTGCAGACAATGCTTACGGGGTAGAATGGGACCTGTTTTAACTGCCTATGACATTTTTGAGCGAAAATTCTCACGTCTTCCTACCGGCGCGAACCGATCTTAAAAGTCGGTCCTGGCATCTCAATTGCACTTTTTTGCACACATTTTCATTCGACGACAGCTCGACAACGGGACATCGCAACAGTTCGTAACGGGGCTTACACGGTACAATTGGACCTGCTACAGCCGCCTACGGCGTTTTTGAGCCCAAGTTCTAACGTCTTCATACTGGCGCGAGATGATCTTTTAAGTGAGTCGGAGGTGCAAATGCTGCTCCCGTTTTCTCATTTTTGATACAATGACAGCGAAACAACAGAACGTCGCAATCGTTGCAGACAATGCTTACGGGGTAGAATGGGACCTGTTTTAACTGCCTATGACATTTTTGAGCGAAAATTCTCACGTCTTCCTACCGGCGCGAACCGATCTTAAAAGTCGGTCCTGGCATCTCAATTGCACTTTTTTGCACACATTTTCATTCGACGACAGCTCGACAACGGGACATCGCAACAGTTCGTAACGGGGCTTACACGGTACAATTGGACCTGCTACAGCCGCCTACGGCGTTTTTGAGCCCAAGTTCTAACGTCTTCATACTGGCGCGAGATGATCTTTTAAGTGAGTCGGAGGTGCAAATGCTGCTCCCGTTTTCTCATTTTTGATACAATGACAGCGAAACAACAGAACGTCGCAATCGTTGCAGACAATGCTTACGGGGTAGAATGGGACCTGTTTTAACTGCCTATGACATTTTTGAGCGGAAATTCTCACGTCTTCCTACCGGCGCGAACCGATCTTAAAAGTCGGTCCTGGCATCTCAATTGCACTTTTTTGCACACATTTTCATTCGACGACAGCTCGACAACGGGACATCGCAACAGTTCGTAACGGGGCTTACACGGTACAATTGGACCTGCTACAGCCGCCTACGGCGTTTTTGAGCCCAAGTTCTAACGTCTTCATACTGGCGCGAGATGATCTTTTAAGTGAGTCGGAGGTGCAAATGCTGCTCCCGTTTTCTCATTTTTGATACAATGACAGCGAAACAACAGAACGTCGCAATCGTTGCAGACAATGCTTACGGGGTAGAATGGGACCTGTTTTAACTGCCTATGACATTTTTGAGCGAAAATTCTCACGTCTTCCTACCGGCGCGAACCGATCTTAAAAGTCGGTCCTGGCATCTCAATTGCACTTTTTTGCACACATTTTCATTCGACGACAGCTCGACAACGGGACATCGCAACAGTTCGTAACGGGGCTTACACGGTACAATTGGACCTGCTACAGCCGCCTACGGCGTTTTTGAGCCCAAGTTCTAACGTCTTCATACTGGCGCGAGATGATCTTTTAAGTGAGTCGGAGGTGCAAATGCTGCTCCCGTTTTCTCATTTTTGATACAATGACAGCGAAACAACAGAACGTCGCAATCGTTGCAGACAATGCTTACGGGGTAGAATGGGACCTGTTTTAACTGCCTATGACATTTTTGAGCGGAAATTCTCACGTCTTCCTACCGGCGCGAACCGATCTTAAAAGTCGGTCCTGGCATCTCAATTGCACTTTTTTGCACACATTTTCATTCGACGACAGCTCGACAACGGGACATCGCAACAGTTCGTAACGGGGCTTACACGGTACAATTGGACCTGCTACAGCCGCCTACGGCGTTTTTGAGCCCAAGTTCTAACGTCTTCATACTGGCGCGAGATGATCTTTTAAGTGAGTCGGAGGTGCAAATGCTGCTCCCGTTTTCTCATTTTTGATACAATGACAGCGAAACAACAGAACGTCGCAATCGTTGCAGACAATGCTTACGGGGTAGAATGGGACCTGTTTTAACTGCCTATGACATTTTTGAGCGAAAATTCTCACGTCTTCCTACCGGCGCGAACCGATCTTAAAAGTCGGTCCTGGCATCTCAATTGCACTTTTTTGCACACATTTTCATTCGACGACAGCTCGACAACGGGACATCGCAACAGTTCGTAACGGGGCTTACACGGTACAATTGGACCTGCTACAGCCGCCTACGGCGTTTTTGAGCCCAAGTTCTAACGTCTTCATACTGGCGCGAGATGATCTTTTAAGTGAGTCGGAGGTGCAAATGCTGCTCCCGTTTTCTCATTTTTGATACAATGACAGCGAAACAACAGAACGTCGCAATCGTTGCAGACAATGCTTACGGGGTAGAATGGGACCTGTTTTAACTGCCTATGACATTTTTGAGCGGAAATTCTCACGTCTTCCTACCGGCGCGAACCGATCTTAAAAGTCGGTCCTGGCATCTCAATTGCACTTTTTTGCACACATTTTCATTCGACGACAGCTCGACAACGGGACATCGCAACAGTTCGTAACGGGGCTTACACGGTACAATTGGACCTGCTACAGCCGCCTACGGCGTTTTTGAGCCCAAGTTCTAACGTCTTCATACTGGCGCGAGATGATCTTTTAAGTGAGTCGGAGGTGCAAATGCTGCTCCCGTTTTCTCATTTTTGATACAATGACAGCGAAACAACAGAACGTCGCAATCGTTGCAGACAATGCTTACGGGGTAGAATGGGACCTGTTTTAACTGCCTATGACATTTTTGAGCGAAAATTCTCACGTCTTCCTACCGGCGCGAACCGATCTTAAAAGTCGGTCCTGGCATCTCAATTGCACTTTTTTGCACACATTTTCATTCGACGACAGCTCGACAACGGGACATCGCAACAGTTCGTAACGGGGCTTACACGGTACAATTGGACCTGCTACAGCCGCCTACGGCGTTTTTGAGCCCAAGTTCTAACGTCTTCATACTGGCGCGAGATGATCTTTTAAGTGAGTCGGAGGTGCAAATGCTGCTCCCGTTTTCTCATTTTTGATACAATGACAGCGAAACAACAGAACGTCGCAATCGTTGCAGACAATGCTTACGGGGTAGAATGGGACCTGTTTTAACTGCCTATGACATTTTTGAGCGGAAATTCTCACGTCTTCCTACCGGCGCGAACCGATCTTAAAAGTCGGTCCTGGCATCTCAATTGCACTTTTTTGCACACATTTTCATTCGACGACAGCTCGACAACGGGACATCGCAACAGTTCGTAACGGGGCTTACACGGTACAATTGGACCTGCTACAGCCGCCTACGGCGTTTTTGAGCCCAAGTTCTAACGTCTTCATACTGGCGCGAGATGATCTTTTAAGTGAGTCGGAGGTGCAAATGCTGCTCCCGTTTTCTCATTTTTGATACAATGACAGCGAAACAACAGAACGTCGCAATCGTTGCAGACAATGCTTACGGGGTAGAATGGGACCTGTTTTAACTGCCTATGACATTTTTGAGCGAAAATTCTCACGTCTTCCTACCGGCGCGAACCGATCTTAAAAGTCGGTCCTGGCATCTCAATTGCACTTTTTTGCACACATTTTCATTCGACGACAGCTCGACAACGGGACATCGCAACAGTTCGTAACGGGGCTTACACGGTACAATTGGACCTGCTACAGCCGCCTACGGCGTTTTTGAGCCCAAGTTCTAACGTCTTCATACTGGCGCGAGATGATCTTTTAAGTGAGTCGGAGGTGCAAATGCTGCTCCCGTTTTCTCATTTTTGATACAATGACAGCGAAACAACAGAACGTCGCAATCGTTGCAGACAATGCTTACGGGGTAGAATGGGACCTGTTTTAACTGCCTATGACATTTTTGAGCGGAAATTCTCACGTCTTCCTACCGGCGCGAACCGATCTTAAAAGTCGGTCCTGGCATCTCAATTGCACTTTTTTGCACACATTTTCATTCGACGACAGCTCGACAACGGGACATCGCAACAGTTCGTAACGGGGCTTACACGGTACAATTGGACCTGCTACAGCCGCCTACGGCGTTTTTGAGCCCAAGTTCTAACGTCTTCATACTGGCGCGAGATGATCTTTTAAGTGAGTCGGAGGTGCAAATGCTGCTCCCGTTTTCTCATTTTTGATACAATGACAGCGAAACAACAGAACGTCGCAATCGTTGCAGACAATGCTTACGGGGTAGAATGGGACCTGTTTTAACTGCCTATGACATTTTTGAGCGAAAATTCTCACGTCTTCCTACCGGCGCGAACCGATCTTAAAAGTCGGTCCTGGCATCTCAATTGCACTTTTTTGCACACATTTTCATTCGACGACAGCTCGACAACGGGACATCGCAACAGTTCGTAACGGGGCTTACACGGTACAATTGGACCTGCTACAGCCGCCTACGGCGTTTTTGAGCCCAAGTTCTAACGTCTTCATACTGGCGCGAGATGATCTTTTAAGTGAGTCGGAGGTGCAAATGCTGCTCCCGTTTTCTCATTTTTGATACAATGACAGCGAAACAACAGAACGTCGCAATCGTTGCAGACAATGCTTACGGGGTAGAATGGGACCTGTTTTAACTGCCTATGACATTTTTGAGCGGAAATTCTCACGTCTTCCTACCGGCGCGAACCGATCTTAAAAGTCGGTCCTGGCATCTCAATTGCACTTTTTTGCACACATTTTCATTCGACGACAGCTCGACAACGGGACATCGCAACAGTTCGTAACGGGGCTTACACGGTACAATTGGACCTGCTACAGCCGCCTACGGCGTTTTTGAGCCCAAGTTCTAACGTCTTCATACTGGCGCGAGATGATCTTTTAAGTGAGTCGGAGGTGCAAATGCTGCTCCCGTTTTCTCATTTTTGATACAATGACAGCGAAACAACAGAACGTCGCAATCGTTGCAGACAATGCTTACGGGGTAGAATGGGACCTGTTTTAACTGCCTATGACATTTTTGAGCGAAAATTCTCACGTCTTCCTACCGGCGCGAACCGATCTTAAAAGTCGGTCCTGGCATCTCAATTGCACTTTTTTGCACACATTTTCATTCGACGACAGCTCGACAACGGGACATCGCAACAGTTCGTAACGGGGCTTACACGGTACAATTGGACCTGCTACAGCCGCCTACGGCGTTTTTGAGCCCAAGTTCTAACGTCTTCATACTGGCGCGAGATGATCTTTTAAGTGAGTCGGAGGTGCAAATGCTGCTCCCGTTTTCTCATTTTTGATACAATGACAGCGAAACAACAGAACGTCGCAATCGTTGCAGACAATGCTTACGGGGTAGAATGGGACCTGTTTTAACTGCCTATGACATTTTTGAGCGAAAATTCTCACGTCTTCCTACCGGCGCGAACCGATCTTAAAAGTCGGTCCTGGCATCTCAATTGCACTTTTTTGCACACATTTTCATTCGACGACAGCTCGACAACGGGACATCGCAACAGTTCGTAACGGGGCTTACACGGTACAATTGGACCTGCTACAGCCGCCTACGGCGTTTTTGAGCCCAAGTTCTAACGTCTTCATACTGGCGCGAGATGATCTTTTAAGTGAGTCGGAGGTGCAAATGCTGCTCCCGTTTTCTCATTTTTGATACAATGACAGCGAAACAACAGAACGTCGCAATCGTTGCAGACAATGCTTACGGGGTAGAATGGGACCTGTTTTAACTGCCTATGACATTTTTGAGCGAAAATTCTCACGTCTTCCTACCGGCGCGAACCGATCTTAAAAGTCGGTCCTGGCATCTCAATTGCACTTTTTTGCACACATTTTCATTCGACGACAGCTCGACAACGGGACATCGCAACAGTTCGTAACGGGGCTTACACGGTACAATTGGACCTGCTACAGCCGCCTACGGCGTTTTTGAGCCCAAGTTCTAACGTCTTCATACTGGCGCGAGATGATCTTTTAAGTGAGTCGGAGGTGCAAATGCTGCTCCCGTTTTCTCATTTTTGATACAATGACAGCGAAACAACAGAACGTCGCAATCGTTGCAGACAATGCTTACGGGGTAGAATGGGACCTGTTTTAACTGCCTATGACATTTTTGAGCGGAAATTCTCACGTCTTCCTACCGGCGCGAACCGATCTTAAAAGTCGGTCCTGGCATCTCAATTGCACTTTTTTGCACACATTTTCATTCGACGACAGCTCGACAACGGGACATCGCAACAGTTCGTAACGGGGCTTACACGGTACAATTGGACCTGCTACAGCCGCCTACGGCGTTTTTGAGCCCAAGTTCTAACGTCTTCATACTGGCGCGAGATGATCTTTTAAGTGAGTCGGAGGTGCAAATGCTGCTCCCGTTTTCTCATTTTTGATACAATGACAGCGAAACAACAGAACGTCGCAATCGTTGCAGACAATGCTTACGGGGTAGAATGGGACCTGTTTTAACTGCCTATGACATTTTTGAGCGAAAATTCTCACGTCTTCCTACCGGCGCGAACCGATCTTAAAAGTCGGTCCTGGCATCTCAATTGCACTTTTTTGCACACATTTTCATTCGACGACAGCTCGACAACGGGACATCGCAACAGTTCGTAACGGGGCTTACACGGTACAATTGGACCTGCTACAGCCGCCTACGGCGTTTTTGAGCCCAAGTTCTAACGTCTTCATACTGGCGCGAGATGATCTTTTAAGTGAGTCGGAGGTGCAAATGCTGCTCCCGTTTTCTCATTTTTGATACAATGACAGCGAAACAACAGAACGTCGCAATCGTTGCAGACAATGCTTACGGGGTAGAATGGGACCTGTTTTAACTGCCTATGACATTTTTGAGCGAAAATTCTCACGTCTTCCTACCGGCGCGAACCGATCTTAAAAGTCGGTCCTGGCATCTCAATTGCACTTTTTTGCACACATTTTCATTCGACGACAGCTCGACAACGGGACATCGCAACAGTTCGTAACGGGGCTTACACGGTACAATTGGACCTGCTACAGCCGCCTACGGCGTTTTTGAGCCCAAGTTCTAACGTCTTCATACTGGCGCGAGATGATCTTTTAAGTGAGTCGGAGGTGCAAATGCTGCTCCCGTTTTCTCATTTTTGATACAATGACAGCGAAACAACAGAACGTCGCAATCGTTGCAGACAATGCTTACGGGGTAGAATGGGACCTGTTTTAACTGCCTATGACATTTTTGAGCGGAAATTCTCACGTCTTCCTACCGGCGCGAACCGATCTTAAAAGTCGGTCCTGGCATCTCAATTGCACTTTTTTGCACACATTTTCATTCGACGACAGCTCGACAACGGGACATCGCAACAGTTCGTAACGGGGCTTACACGGTACAATTGGACCTGCTACAGCCGCCTACGGCGTTTTTGAGCCCAAGTTCTAACGTCTTCATACTGGCGCGAGATGATCTTTTAAGTGAGTCGGAGGTGCAAATGCTGCTCCCGTTTTCTCATTTTTGATACAATGACAGCGAAACAACAGAACGTCGCAATCGTTGCAGACAATGCTTACGGGGTAGAATGGGACCTGTTTTAACTGCCTATGACATTTTTGAGCGAAAATTCTCACGTCTTCCTACCGGCGCGAACCGATCTTAAAAGTCGGTCCTGGCATCTCAATTGCACTTTTTTGCACACATTTTCATTCGACGACAGCTCGACAACGGGACATCGCAACAGTTCGTAACGGGGCTTACACGGTACAATTGGACCTGCTACAGCCGCCTACGGCGTTTTTGAGCCCAAGTTCTAACGTCTTCATACTGGCGCGAGATGATCTTTTAAGTGAGTCGGAGGTGCAAATGCTGCTCCCGTTTTCTCATTTTTGATACAATGACAGCGAAACAACAGAACGTCGCAATCGTTGCAGACAATGCTTACGGGGTAGAATGGGACCTGTTTTAACTGCCTATGACATTTTTGAGCGGAAATTCTCACGTCTTCCTACCGGCGCGAACCGATCTTAAAAGTCGGTCCTGGCATCTCAATTGCACTTTTTTGCACACATTTTCATTCGACGACAGCTCGACAACGGGACATCGCAACAGTTCGTAACGGGGCTTACACGGTACAATTGGACCTGCTACAGCCGCCTACGGCGTTTTTGAGCCCAAGTTCTAACGTCTTCATACTGGCGCGAGATGATCTTTTAAGTGAGTCGGAGGTGCAAATGCTGCTCCCGTTTTCTCATTTTTGATACAATGACAGCGAAACAACAGAACGTCGCAATCGTTGCAGACAATGCTTACGGGGTAGAATGGGACCTGTTTTAACTGCCTATGACATTTTTGAGCGGAAATTCTCACGTCTTCCTACCGGCGCGAACCGATCTTAAAAGTCGGTCCTGGCATCTCAATTGCACTTTTTTGCACACATTTTCATTCGACGACAGCTCGACAACGGGACATCGCAACAGTTCGTAACGGGGCTTACACGGTACAATTGGACCTGCTACAGCCGCCTACGGCGTTTTTGAGCCCAAGTTCTAACGTCTTCATACTGGCGCGAGATGATCTTTTAAGTGAGTCGGAGGTGCAAATGCTGCTCCCGTTTTCTCATTTTTGATACAATGACAGCGAAACAACAGAACGTCGCAATCGTTGCAGACAATGCTTACGGGGTAGAATGGGACCTGTTTTAACTGCCTATGACATTTTTGAGCGAAAATTCTCACGTCTTCCTACCGGCGCGAACCGATCTTAAAAGTCGGTCCTGGCATCTCAATTGCACTTTTTTGCACACATTTTCATTCGACGACAGCTCAACAACGGGACATCGCAACAAGTTCGTAACGGGGCTTACACGGTACAATTGGACCTCCTACAGCCGCCTACGGCGTTTTTGAGCCCAAGTTCTAACGTCTTCATACTAGCGCGAGATGATCTTTTAAGTGAGTCGGAGGTGCAAATGCTGCTCCCGTTTTCTCATTTTTGATACAATGACAGCGAAACAACAGAACGTCGCAATCGTTGCAGACAATGCTTACGGGGTAGAATGGGACCTGTTTTAACTGCCTATGACATTTTTGAGCGGAAATTCTCACGTCTTCCTACCGGCGCGAACCGATCTTAAAAGTCGGTCCTGGCATCTCAATTGCACTTTTTTGCACACATTTTCATTCGACGACAGCTCGACAACGGGACATCGCAACAGTTCGTAACGGGGCTTACACGGTACAATTGGACCTGCTACAGCCGCCTACGGCGTTTTTGAGCCCAAGTTCTAACGTCTTCATACTGGCGCGAGATGATCTTTTAAGTGAGTCGGAGGTGCAAATGCTGCTCCCGTTTTCTCATTTTTGATACAATGACAGCGAAACAACAGAACGTCGCAATCGTTGCAGACAATGCTTACGGGGTAGAATGGGACCTGTTTTAACTGCCTATGACATTTTTGAGCGAAAATTCTCACGTCTTCCTACCGGCGCGAACCGATCTTAAAAGTCGGTCCTGGCATCTCAATTGCACTTTTTTGCACACATTTTCATTCGACGACAGCTCGACAACGGGACATCGCAACAGTTCGTAACGGGGCTTACACGGTACAATTGGACCTGCTACAGCCGCCTACGGCGTTTTTGAGCCCAAGTTCTAACGTCTTCATACTGGCGCGAGATGATCTTTTAAGTGAGTCGGAGGTGCAAATGCTGCTCCCGTTTTCTCATTTTTGATACAATGACAGCGAAACAACAGAACGTCGCAATCGTTGCAGACAATGCTTACGGGGTAGAATGGGACCTGTTTTAACTGCCTATGACATTTTTGAGCGGAAATTCTCACGTCTTCCTACCGGCGCGAACCGATCTTAAAAGTCGGTCCTGGCATCTCAATTGCACTTTTTTGCACACATTTTCATTCGACGACAGCTCGACAACGGGACATCGCAACAGTTCGTAACGGGGCTTACACGGTACAATTGGACCTGCTACAGCCGCCTACGGCGTTTTTGAGCCCAAGTTCTAACGTCTTCATACTGGCGCGAGATGATCTTTTAAGTGAGTCGGAGGTGCAAATGCTGCTCCCGTTTTCTCATTTTTGATACAATGACAGCGAAACAACAGAACGTCGCAATCGTTGCAGACAATGCTTACGGGGTAGAATGGGACCTGTTTTAACTGCCTATGACATTTTTGAGCGAAAATTCTCACGTCTTCCTACCGGCGCGAACCGATCTTAAAAGTCGGTCCTGGCATCTCAATTGCACTTTTTTGCACACATTTTCATTCGACGACAGCTCGACAACGGGACATCGCAACAGTTCGTAACGGGGCTTACACGGTACAATTGGACCTGCTACAGCCGCCTACGGCGTTTTTGAGCCCAAGTTCTAACGTCTTCATACTGGCGCGAGATGATCTTTTAAGTGAGTCGGAGGTGCAAATGCTGCTCCCGTTTTCTCATTTTTGATACAATGACAGCGAAACAACAGAACGTCGCAATCGTTGCAGACAATGCTTACGGGGTAGAATGGGACCTGTTTTAACTGCCTATGACATTTTTGAGCGGAAATTCTCACGTCTTCCTACCGGCGCGAACCGATCTTAAAAGTCGGTCCTGGCATCTCAATTGCACTTTTTTGCACACATTTTCATTCGACGACAGCTCGACAACGGGACATCGCAACAGTTCGTAACGGGGCTTACACGGTACAATTGGACCTGCTACAGCCGCCTACGGCGTTTTTGAGCCCAAGTTCTAACGTCTTCATACTGGCGCGAGATGATCTTTTAAGTGAGTCGGAGGTGCAAATGCTGCTCCCGTTTTCTCATTTTTGATACAATGACAGCGAAACAACAGAACGTCGCAATCGTTGCAGACAATGCTTACGGGGTAGAATGGGACCTGTTTTAACTGCCTATGACATTTTTGAGCGAAAATTCTCACGTCTTCCTACCGGCGCGAACCGATCTTAAAAGTCGGTCCTGGCATCTCAATTGCACTTTTTTGCACACATTTTCATTCGACGACAGCTCGACAACGGGACATCGCAACAGTTCGTAACGGGGCTTACACGGTACAATTGGACCTGCTACAGCCGCCTACGGCGTTTTTGAGCCCAAGTTCTAACGTCTTCATACTGGCGCGAGATGATCTTTTAAGTGAGTCGGAGGTGCAAATGCTGCTCCCGTTTTCTCATTTTTGATACAATGACAGCGAAACAACAGAACGTCGCAATCGTTGCAGACAATGCTTACGGGGTAGAATGGGACCTGTTTTAACTGCCTATGACATTTTTGAGCGGAAATTCTCACGTCTTCCTACCGGCGCGAACCGATCTTAAAAGTCGGTCCTGGCATCTCAATTGCACTTTTTTGCACACATTTTCATTCGACGACAGCTCGACAACGGGACATCGCAACAGTTCGTAACGGGGCTTACACGGTACAATTGGACCTGCTACAGCCGCCTACGGCGTTTTTGAGCCCAAGTTCTAACGTCTTCATACTGGCGCGAGATGATCTTTTAAGTGAGTCGGAGGTGCAAATGCTGCTCCCGTTTTCTCATTTTTGATACAATGACAGCGAAACAACAGAACGTCGCAATCGTTGCAGACAATGCTTACGGGGTAGAATGGGACCTGTTTTAACTGCCTATGACATTTTTGAGCGAAAATTCTCACGTCTTCCTACCGGCGCGAACCGATCTTAAAAGTCGGTCCTGGCATCTCAATTGCACTTTTTTGCACACATTTTCATTCGACGACAGCTCGACAACGGGACATCGCAACAGTTCGTAACGGGGCTTACACGGTACAATTGGACCTGCTACAGCCGCCTACGGCGTTTTTGAGCCCAAGTTCTAACGTCTTCATACTGGCGCGAGATGATCTTTTAAGTGAGTCGGAGGTGCAAATGCTGCTCCCGTTTTCTCATTTTTGATACAATGACAGCGAAACAACAGAACGTCGCAATCGTTGCAGACAATGCTTACGGGGTAGAATGGGACCTGTTTTAACTGCCTATGACATTTTTGAGCGGAAATTCTCACGTCTTCCTACCGGCGCGAACCGATCTTAAAAGTCGGTCCTGGCATCTCAATTGCACTTTTTTGCACACATTTTCATTCGACGACAGCTCGACAACGGGACATCGCAACAGTTCGTAACGGGGCTTACACGGTACAATTGGACCTGCTACAGCCGCCTACGGCGTTTTTGAGCCCAAGTTCTAACGTCTTCATACTGGCGCGAGATGATCTTTTAAGTGAGTCGGAGGTGCAAATGCTGCTCCCGTTTTCTCATTTTTGATACAATGACAGCGAAACAACAGAACGTCGCAATCGTTGCAGACAATGCTTACGGGGTAGAATGGGACCTGTTTTAACTGCCTATGACATTTTTGAGCGAAAATTCTCACGTCTTCCTACCGGCGCGAACCGATCTTAAAAGTCGGTCCTGGCATCTCAATTGCACTTTTTTGCACACATTTTCATTCGACGACAGCTCGACAACGGGACATCGCAACAGTTCGTAACGGGGCTTACACGGTACAATTGGACCTGCTACAGCCGCCTACGGCGTTTTTGAGCCCAAGTTCTAACGTCTTCATACTGGCGCGAGATGATCTTTTAAGTGAGTCGGAGGTGCAAATGCTGCTCCCGTTTTCTCATTTTTGATACAATGACAGCGAAACAACAGAACGTCGCAATCGTTGCAGACAATGCTTACGGGGTAGAATGGGACCTGTTTTAACTGCCTATGACATTTTTGAGCGGAAATTCTCACGTCTTCCTACCGGCGCGAACCGATCTTAAAAGTCGGTCCTGGCATCTCAATTGCACTTTTTTGCACACATTTTCATTCGACGACAGCTCGACAACGGGACATCGCAACAGTTCGTAACGGGGCTTACACGGTACAATTGGACCTGCTACAGCCGCCTACGGCGTTTTTGAGCCCAAGTTCTAACGTCTTCATACTGGCGCGAGATGATCTTTTAAGTGAGTCGGAGGTGCAAATGCTGCTCCCGTTTTCTCATTTTTGATACAATGACAGCGAAACAACAGAACGTCGCAATCGTTGCAGACAATGCTTACGGGGTAGAATGGGACCTGTTTTAACTGCCTATGACATTTTTGAGCGAAAATTCTCACGTCTTCCTACCGGCGCGAACCGATCTTAAAAGTCGGTCCTGGCATCTCAATTGCACTTTTTTGCACACATTTTCATTCGACGACAGCTCGACAACGGGACATCGCAACAGTTCGTAACGGGGCTTACACGGTACAATTGGACCTCCTACAGCCGCCTACGGCGTTTTTGAGCCCAAGTTCTAACGTCTTCATACTGGCGCGAGATGATCTTTTAAGTGAGTCGGAGGTGCAAATGCTGCTCCCGTTTTCTCATTTTTGATACAATGACAGCGAAACAACAGAACGTCGCAATCGTTGCAGACAATGCTTACGGGGTAGAATGGGACCTGTTTTAACTGCCTATGACATTTTTGAGCGAAAATTCTCACGTCTTCCTACCGGCGCGAACCGATCTTAAAAGTCGGTCCTGGCATCTCAATTGCACTTTTTTGCACACATTTTCATTCGACGACAGCTCGACAACGGGACATCGCAACAGTTCGTAACGGGGCTTACACGGTACAATTGGACCTGCTACAGCCGCCTACGGCGTTTTTGAGCCCAAGTTCTAACGTCTTCATACTGGCGCGAGATGATCTTTTAAGTGAGTCGGAGGTGCAAATGCTGCTCCCGTTTTCTCATTTTTGATACAATGACAGCGAAACAACAGAACGTCGCAATCGTTGCAGACAATGCTTACGGGGTAGAATGGGACCTGTTTTAACTGCCTATGACATTTTTGAGCGGAAATTCTCACGTCTTCCTACCGGCGCGAACCGATCTTAGAAGTCGGTCCTGGCATCTCAATTGCACTTTTTTGCACACATTTTCATTCGATGACAGCTCGACAATAGGACATCCTTGATTTTCCAAACATATCGAAAGTTTTTTACAACAATGATTATTTTCTCATTTTACTTATGCTTCAAACTGATATGTCTAGGTGAAAGTAACCCATGAAACAGCAATGTTCAGTCGAAATACACGTTTTTTTACGATTTGAAAATTTTGTGACGTCATCATAATTGGGGGGAATTTTCGTCAAATAAAGCGTCATTTTATGTCACAAAGACGAGGTTTACGATAAAATTGTAGATCCAAGTAACACCAACTCTTTTTCTCCTGGTACCTGTGACATGCAGAAACGCATTTATAGCCATTTCGATATGCTTGTGGTTAGAAGAATTACTCCTTTAAATTATAAATTTGGGGTGAAAAGGAAATTTTTGCTTAAAGACATCAATTCCGTTCAATAAATGTTTTACGACAAAATTGAAATGTGTGCCCAATCAAAAAAAGTATTTACTGTGTGTGTAATAGCATGAACATCATAATCCAAATTTGCCAGACCTTAAATCACAACCGCGAGCACAACATTAATTCAAAAACCGAACAATAACAAACGTCCCTACACTTTAACGCATTTTTGAGGTTAATAATCGAAACTTTTCGATATGAACAGTACTACATCTGTCCCCCATAACTAAAATTGTATGTATTGTATGTAATTAACAACTGGAGAAAGAAAACTCACAAACCACGATCGGGCGATGACCAACACAACCCTAGTTGGTGGCATTACACTTATGCAACTTAAGTCTTCAAAAGGGTCCATTGTTCCCAGATGACGAAGGTGGGGGGTCGTCAGGTAGCGCCACCTTTGCCGCTTGCTCTGAAATGAGTATCTATGGTGTAAGTAGGGTGTAAGGCAGGTCTATTTTGATGTTATTTTCCATGACTCAAACCCTCGGCCTATTTCTGTGCTAACATTATAACCTGACCTTCAACCTTATCTAATTTGCATATTAATATGAATACTAATATTCCCCCGTATTTATCAAATTTAAACGTCAAAATGGCGCAGAAAAGCCCGGATATGGCCCGTATACCCTCGATTTTCGGAATCAGCAACCCAAATTTGACCAAATCCACTTGGTCTCATAAATTTCGCTTTCGGGTGGCGATACCCCCCCCCCCCCCCCTTCTCCGCCTGGTCTATTTAGAGTTTTTGAATAAAGACTGAAGATACCTTACAAGTGTGGGTGATTCCCCTGATAGTTTTTTGAACTCCTTAGTTCAGAGTCCTAACCATATTGGGTTAAGGAGCAAGTGGCACAGTGGTATTGAACTGGGTCTTCCAGTCATAAGATCGTTGAGTTCAAGTCCCAGCTCCGACATCAAAAGTGTCGTCTAGTTTTCTGGGTTGTAGTTAATCTGCTATCCCTTAATCATAGAGGGGTGAGTTTGTCTCACGAGACTGGCATTGTGAGCTTGGCGTTAATACCCTTTCATTGGGGGCGTCGCCGAGTTCCCGCAGGAGAGAACCAAATGAAAATAAAACAAACAAACAAACATGGTTATATGTACGGAACGCCAAAAGGTCAAGGTGTGTTGTTGTTCCAAATGATTTCGTTCATATGCTTGTCGTTGTTCATTTCTATTTCGTTGATATTTTCCGTTATCAATGTCAAATTCAATGGCCATTTCTATTTCGTTGTCTGGTTCTATTTCTGTTGTGTTGTCAACTTCTAATCTGTTGTCACTTTCTAATGCGTTGTCTATTTTTAATCCTTTGTTCATTTCTGTTTTGTTGTCAAGTGCTCATTCGTTGCTCCTCGCGACGTGGTTGTTTCTATCTAGCCTGTTGTGTAAATGCAAGTCGTTGCACACTTCAAGTTTGTTGTTCATTTTTAATCGGTTGTTCAAAATCGGTTGCGCTCTTCATCAACTCTTCGGGGACAAAGCTAAACTGTCGGAGCGCGAAATTTGGACATACTACGTTCAAATCTAATTTCATAGCAGATAATAAATCATAACAGCGTTGCTCATTTAGGACCTCGTCTCATATTTTGCATGTTTGTACATTTAATCGACGTTTGATCGATACATTCAATATAGAGGAGGGATGAGGACAGTGGCGTCGCCAAAGGGAAAGGTTAGCTGAACTATTCAGAAAGAAGTTGATGATCAGTTAAAACGTTTTCCTTTTAAGAAAACATGCAATCCTAAAGGCTACCTGGGCTGGGTGCCATCTTTAGTTTGCACAGAGCGTTAAAAATTTTTAATTCAACCCTTCATACAGCAGGAAAAGGCATTTCCGGGCTGTGTCCATGGAAATCATTGTGCCCCGTGTGTCCCCAACTGAGATCTGTGATTTTCAATAAAAAATGTCTTTTGTGAGCCGTGTGACTACCAGATCTTGCATGATGTTTCTTTGGTAAAGAAAAGACAGGATTTCTTATTCTCTTCAAATGAAAACTCGCTTTAAACATCCGGGAAATGCCATTTGCTGCTGTCTGAGGGACTGTAATTCTTTACGCTCAATGCAAGTTGAAGGTGGTGCACATCTCAGGTAGTCTTTCGGACAGCAGTTTGTTTCCTTAAGAAGAACATAACTGACTATCAATTGCTTTCTCTATACAGTTGAGCTTCTCCTACCCCCTTTTCAAAATGTCTGCCGATTGCCGCTCCTGTAATAATTTTGTAACCAATAAAATCTTACTTGAAATTAAAAGAATGAAATTAAACCTAGTGTTTTGTCAATAGAATTACCCTCAAAATGACTAATTTAATACTTCACAATACCCTAAACTCCAGGCTTCCTGAGACTTCGCTGCGAACCCCCACTAGGCGTTGCACCTGGATCCTACCAGAGAGCTCTAGGAGGGTCCTGGATCCAACTCGGTAATGCCTCGTCTGTCTATCAGTGTCCCATGAAAATCCTTGTGCCCCCTAGAATGAAAAGACTGGCGACGCCACCGGATATGGATCCCTAGGGCCGTGTTCAGAGGATATTTCTTCGCTTTTTTCTACTAAAACGTCCCCGCTTTTTACCAAAACGTCACTGTGGTATTATCTATGGTCTGTAAAAACGTCCATTCATATCCCAGTCTTTTCAAGACTACCTTCATAATGTACAAACCTGCAAATATAACAAGAGATCAACGCTAGTATAAATTACTATCTGCCATGAAATGAGACTTGAACGTGATATGAGAAAGTCTGGCGCTCCGATAGTTCAGCTTTGTCTCCAAGAGTTGATGAAGAGAGCCACCGATTTTGAACAACCGGTTGTGAATGAACAACCAATTCTACTTCCCATTACACAACATAACTTAAAATGACTGGGTCAGGAAATATTTCAAGCGCCCGCGGTTCCTGGGGGTGTGGGCTTGCTTGGCAAAAACATACCTCACCTGGTTGATCTCAATCACATGGCGTCTGCCTCGGCCTCTGTTGTGGGCTAGATTCTAGTGAGGATACTGGTGCTTTTCTTAAAAAGGACAACGAAATAGAAATGAACAAAGGGCAAGGTTTGTTGTTGTTTCAAATTATTTCGTTCATTTGTTTGTCGTGGTTCATTTCTATTTCGTTGCTGTTTTTCATTTTGTTCCTTTCTTATTTCATTGTCTAATTCTGTTTTGTTTTCAAATTCTATTCCGTTATCAATTTCAAATTTGATGTCCATTTCTATTTGGTTGCCTAGTTCTATTTCGTTGTCTATTTCTGTTTTGTTGTCTACTTTTAATCCGTTATCACTTTCTAATTCGTTGTCTATTTCTGTTTCGGTGTCAATTTCCAGTCCGTTGTCGGTTACTGTTTCGTTGCCTATTTTTATTTTATTGATAACTGCTATTTCATTGTCAATTTATTATCCGTTGTTAATTTCTATTTCGTTGTCTAGTTCTATTTGTCGTCTATTTCTGTTGTGTTGTCAACTTCTAATTTGTTATCACTTTCTAATGCGTTTTCTATTTCTATTTCGTTGTCAAGTGCTGTTTCGTTGCTCCTCGCGATGTGGTTGTTTCTACCTAGCCTGTTTCTTATGGAACGCCAAAATGGCATTGTTTGTTGTTGTTCCACATTATTTCGTTCATTTGTTTGTCTTTGTTCATTTCAATTTCGTTGCTATTTTTCATTTTGTTCATTTCTCATTTCGTTGTCTAGTTCTATTTTGTTGTCTATTTCTGTTTTGTTATCTACTTTTAATCCGTTATCACTTTTTAATTCGTTGTCTATTTCTGTTTCGGTGTCAATTTCCAGTTCGTTGTCGGTTTCTATTTCGTTGCCAATTTTTATTTTATTGTTAACTGCTATTTCGTTGTCAATTTATTATTCGTTGTTCATTGTTGTTCATTTCTATTTCGTTGTCTAGTTCTATTTCGTAGTCTATTTCTGTTGTGTTGTCAACTTCTCATTTGTCGTCACTTTCTAATTGTCTATATTTTATCCGTTGTTCATTTCTATTTCGTTGCCAAGTGCTGTTTCGTTGCTCCCCGCGATGTGGTCGTTTTTATGTAGCCTGTTTTGTAAATGCAGTTCGTTGCACACTTCAAGGTTGTTGTTCATTTTAAATCGGTTGTTCATTTTTAATCGGTTGTTCATTTTTAATCGGTTCTCCCTGATAGATGGCGCTATTCATGAAGTCTTTCTAATATAACTAACCTAGAGCAGCCGTACGTATTGTACCGCTAATAATGATGTGCTAACCCATGTTTGGAATTTCTTGTGCACTAATTTCCGACCAGGCTCCAAAACGTAACTTCCGTCCTGTGTAATACTGCTGCTTCATGATTGGTCGCCTTCAGCAACCTTGGAAATTGAAAATCAGAGCAAAACATATACAGGATGCATACGCTTCCCTTCTGTGATTGGCACGTGATACAGGAAGTTGTTTTTACTTTGGCCGCAAAGGCCTGCCTATAGCCATGTTCTCTGCCCTCAGTTCTGAGCTAGCCTTTCAAAGAATAGGTCCCTCAAGAACCCTCAAAAGGTTAAACCCACAACACTCTTCAAAAGAGATAAAATTAGTCAGCACATAAATTGTGTACAAGTTTCTTCGGTAATTCTGCTCATCTTGCTAAAAGCATTATCTGTCGTAAAAAGTTACATTCGAGAAACAGGATACTGAATCAAGAATTCCTTCCACAAAAAGTAGGAAGGCTTCCCGAGCCCTCAAAAGGGGGAGCAGCTTCGTGCAAAATCACAAAAGTATCGAATCAAGTGTACAGCCTAAAAGGGCGAAGTTAAAACTGCCAATTATTGTCTGAAGGCGAAACAAACCGATACGACATGACCGTACGGGCCGGGGATGGGGGCGCCCCCCCCCCCCAAAAAATGTCAGAAACCTGACTAAATCGGGCAGATATTTTGTATCAGTCGGGCGAAAAATCGGACAGTTGAATTCTATACTCCAGACTCTAGAGGTGGCGAGTGATTCTCAAGAGGACAATTTCTCTCTAATTAGAACCCAACATTTTCGGCGGGCTACGAGCGCCCTAGATTTACTCCAAATTCTTCAATAGTTTCATTCCGCATGATAGCATAAGTCCTTTCAACCTTACCAAGTCACTATAAACAGCGTACACAGGGTATGTAGACGTCGTAAATTTCATCCCATATCGCAAAGCCTGAGTTGCTGTTCTCTAGTGTGTGCTGTGCGGCAGGGTCAGTTGGTGAGCGACTCACGGAAGAAAGTTTGGCTATTTCATCAGGAAGTACAGGTGATGTCCACACAATGTATGTTATCTCTGATACGGTCTACAATTCCTACCGTTTTATTTTCTCTCTTTGTTCTTTATGATTACATATGTGTTTGTGTAAACCTACCAAAATTTTAGCGCGCTTTTTAACAGTTTGATTTTTTGGAAAAACAATGAAGCAGGGTGGAATTATTTTCCTCTTGTAAATACAAAGTTTATGCAATATATGCCCAGCAATGGAATAGTGTAGTAAACAGGTTTTCTTCTAATCCCCCTCACCAGTTCCTTGACGGCATTGGGGCTGTCGGGGCTGCCCGGTAGAACCGGGGGGCTTGGGGCAGCCCTCAATGAAAAAGGTGAGGGGCTAAAGGTATATTTAGCCCCTCCCCCAATATTTGCCAAATGCAGACATTGGATCCATATTTCAAGGCTTGGTGCATGTAGATTATAACACTCGGGAAGTGCCGTTTCCGGCCATCTGGAGGGTTTGTTAAGCGAAAAATTTTCTTGTATGATCCGCGCCAACATATGGTGGCGCTCCGCTCAGATAGCCTTCCTGGCACTTACCCCCCAAATATTTTTTCCTTTCCACCGCGCCTGTCCGTCACGAAAATTTTGGTGCAACCCGTACTCTGGAGTCGGGCAAAGAATCACCGCCCTCCTTGAGAGAAACGGTCCCGTACGGCCATGGGATACGATATACTCTGTATAAAAACCAAAGAGTTTAAAGAAAACCTGCAGTGCTAAGACAATGGCACTTAATATCGGAAAAATCCGAATCTGTGTCAAATTTTCCGACACCACCGGTCCAAGCCTTTGAGAGGGCACCCAAGCTAAACAATGCGGTACCTAGTTAATCCCAGGCTTAAATTAAAATGACGGTGAACTGGATTGCTCCCTCGATTCTCTCATCGAGGCGCTCTAAAATAGCAAATATTATATCGAATTAAGACAAGGACAAATTAAAATGTCCAACTAATGATGAAGCTCAACATTTAAAAATCAAGAGCAGATACATGTCTAGTTAAAAGGTTTTAGAAACCTAACAGAGCAGTACTTCAAAGTATCTGCGGTCTTCGATCCCACCCCACAGCACAAAGATGCTACCTGTTTAATTACAAGACAGAATGGCCGTTAAGAAAGCATAAAAATTCAAAAAATGAAACAAGGGACTGTATATGTAGTATTAGATAATGCCACCGCCTACCTATTTTAATTAATTTCCCGCAAACCAACGAAATTCAGGCAAGGTATGAAGTGTGAAACGTGAACGGCCTACAGTGAAATTCGCGCCACGGTACAGGTCGTGTACCGTACGTACGGCTGGTCTAGGCTAGCTTTATCTGAAAAATTTCATGGATACCGCCATCTATCGGGAAGAACCGATTAAAAATGAACATCCGACTAAAAATGAACAACCGATTTAAAATGAACAACAAACTTGAAGTGTGCAACGAACTGCATTCACACAGCAGACTAGATAAAAACAACCACCTCTCGAGGAGCAACGAAACAGCACTTGTCAACGAAATAGAGATGAACAACGGATTAAAAAGAGACAACGCATTAGAAAGTGACAACAAATTAGAAGTTGACAACAAAACAGAAATAGACAACGAAATAGAAATTAACAACGAATAATAAATTGACAATGAAATAGCAGTTAACAATAAAATAAAAATAGGCAACGAAATAGTAACAGACAACGAACTGGAAATTGACACCGAAACAGAAATAGACAACGAATTAGAAAGTGATAACGGATTAAAAGTAGATAACAAAACAGAAAGAGACAACAAAATAGAACTAGGCAACGAAATAGAAATGGGCATCGAATCTGAAATTGGATACGGAATAGAATTTGAAAACAAAATAGAATTAGACAACGAAATAAGAAAGGAACAAAATGAAAAATAGCAACGAAATGGAAATGAACAACGACAAACAAATGAACGAAATAATTTGGAACACAACAAACCTTGCCCTTTTGGCGTTCCATAGTTTCTATCTGTCCTGTAAATGCACGTCGTTGCACACTTCAAGTTTGTTGTTCATTCTTAATCGGTTGGTCATTCTTAATCGGTTGTTCATTCTTAATCGGTTGTTCAAAATCGGTGGCGCTCTTCATCAACTCTTTGGAGACAATGCTGGACTGTTAGACCGCCAGATTTTCTCATATCAAGTTCAAATCTCATTTCATAGCAGATCGTAATTTATACTAGCGTTGCTCATTTAGGATCTCTTCTTATATTTTGCAGGTTTGTACACTATGGAGGCAGTCTTGAAAAGATTGGGATATGAGAGGACGTTTTTGCAGACTATATATAATACCACGGTGACATTTTGGTAAAAAGTGGGGACGTTTTGGTAGAAAAAGCGAGGAAGTTTCCTCTGAATACGGCCGTAGGCGTCCTTATCCAGAAGCGTCACCAGTCTTTTCATTCTAGGGGGCACAAGGATCATGGGGCACTGTTGAACACGCGAGGCCCTACCGAGTGGGATCCAGGGCCCTCCTTGACCTCCCTGGTAGGATCCAGGTGCAAAGCCTAGCGAGGGTCCTGGCGAAATCTCAGGAATCCTGGGTTTTAGGGTGTTGTGAAGTATTAAATTCATTATTTTTAGGGTAATTCTATTGACTAAACACTAGGTTTAAAAAATTAATTCTTTTAACTTCAAGTAAGATTTTATTGGTAACAAAATTATTACAGTAGCGGTAATAGGCAGACATTTTGAAAAGGGGATAGGGGAAGCTCAACTGTATAGAGAAAGCAGTTAATAGTCAGTTATGTTCTTCTTAAGGAAATCAACTCCTGTCCGAAAGACTACCTGAGACGTGCATCACCTTCAGTTTTGCATTGAGCGAAAAGAAAACACAGTCAACCTCATCCTTCCTCTAAATTGAATGCATCAATCACACGTCGATTATATCCCAATCTTTTCAAGATTTTTGCCATAATGTACAAACCTACAAAATATGAGACGAGATTCTAAGTGGGCAACGCTGGTATGATTTATTATCTGCTATGAAATTAGATTTGAACGTAGTATGTCCAAATTTCGCGCTCCGACAGTTTAAGCTTTGTCCCCGAAGAGTTGACGCAGAGCGCCACCGATTTTGAACAACCGATTAAAAATGAACAACCGATTAACAATGAACAACAAATTAGAAGTGTACAACGATCTGCATTTACACAACAGGCTAGATAGAAACACCACGTCGCGAGGAGCACGTAACAGCACTTGGCAACGAAATAGAAATGAACAAGGTATTAAAAATAGACAACGCATTAGAAAGTGACAACAAATTAGAAGTTGATAACACAACATTAATAGACGACGAAATAGAACCAGTCAACTAAATAGAAATGAACAACGAATAATAAATTGACAACGAAAAAGCAGTTAACAAAATAAAAATAGGCAACGAAATAGTAACCGACAACGAACTGGACATTAACACCGAAGCAGAAACTGACAACGAATTAGAAAGTGATAACGGATTTCAATTTAACATAACATAACATAAGAGGTTGAAGGGCAAAGAAGGGCCAAGGCCCCATAAGATGCCCTGAAGTCTATGGAACGCCAAAAGGGCAAGGTTTGTTGTTGTTCCAAATGATTTCGTTCATTTGTTTGTCGTTGTTCATTTCTATTTCGTTGCTATTTTTCATTTTGTTCATTTCTTATTTCGTTGTCTAGTTCTATTTTGTTGTCTATTTCTGTTTTGTTACCTACTTTTAATCCGTTATCACTTTCTAATTCGTTGTCTATTTCTGTTTCGGTGTCAATTTCCAGTTCGTTGTCGGTTACTATTTCGTTGCCTATTTTTATTTTGTTAACTGCTTTTTCGTTGTCAATTTATTATTCGTTGTTCATTTCTATTTCGTTGTCTAGTTCTATTTCGTCGTCTATTTCTGTTGTGTTGTCAACTTCTAATTTGTTGTCACCTTCTAATGCGTTGCCTATTTTTAGTCCGTTGTTCATTTCTATTTCGTTGCCAAGTGCTGTTTCGTTGCTCCTCGCGATGTGGTTGCTTCTATCTAGCCTGTTGTGTAAATGCAGTTCGTTGCACACTTCAAGTTTGTTGTTCATTTTTAATCGTTTGTTCATTTTTAATCGGTTGTTCATTTTTAAACGGTTCTTCCCGATAGATGGCGCTATTCATGAAGTCTTTCAGATAAAGCTAGCCTAGAGCAGCCGTACGTATAGTATTCCACCTGTACTGTGGAGCGAAATTCACTTTAGGCCCGATTCACATTCACACTTCATAGCTTGCCTACATTTCGTTGGTTTGCGGCAGATAAATTAAAATAGGAGGGCGGTGGTATATCTAATACTACATGCAGTCCCTTGTTTCAGTTTTTGAATTTTTATGCTTTCTTTACGGATATTCTGTCTTGTAATTGGACAGGTAACATCTTTGTGCTGTGGGTGGGATTGGAGACGGCAGATTCTTTGAAATACGGCTCTCTTAGGTTTCTAAAACCGTTAACTAGACATGTTTCTGCTCTTGATTTTTAGATGTTGACCTTCATCAGTAGTTGGACTTTGTAGTTTGTCTTAATTCGATAGAATATTTGCTCTTTTAGAGCGCCTCGATGAGAGAATCGAGGGAGCAATTCTTGATTCTCCTTATGATTTGTTTCCAGTTTACCGTCATTTTAATTATAGCCTAGAATTAACTAGGTACCGTATTGTTTAGCTTGGGTGCCCTCTCAAAGGCTATGACCGGTGGTGTTGGAAAATTTGACACAGATTTGGATTTTTCCGATATTAAGTGCCAGTGTCTTAGCACTGCAGGTTTTGTTTTAGCTCTTTGGTTTTTATACAGAGTATATCGTATCCTCATTGTTTTACTTGAAATGGTCCTTTGAGGACTATGAGGTTTGATATTCTGATTGAAGGACGGGGTATAGCTATAAGCTGTAACCCCTGCCTAGAGATATTTTATATTATAAATTTATCCGATAGACATCTATCGGAGAGGTAATTAATGACGTGCTCGGTTTGTTCCGCCTTCAGACAATATTTGGCAGTTTTAACTTCGCCTTTTAAGGCTGTACACTTGATTCGATACTTTTGAGATTTTGCACGAAGCTGCTCCCCCTTTTGAGGGCTCGGGAAGCCTTCCTACTTTTTGTGGAAGGAATTCTTGATTCAGTATCCTGTTTCTCGAATTTAACTTTTTAGGACAGATTATGCTTTTAGCAAGATGAGCAGAATTACCGAAGAAACTTGTACACAATTTATGTGCTGACTAATTTTATCCCTTTTTAAGAGTGTTGTGGGTTTAACCTTTTGATAGTTCTTGAGAGACCTATTCTTTGAAAGGCTAGCTCAGAACTGAGGGCAGCATGGCTATAGGCTTATATTAGGCCTTTGCGACCAAAGTAAAAACAAATTCCTGTATCACGTGCCAATCACAGAAGGGTAGCGTGTGCATCCTGTTTGTGTTTTGCTCTGATTATGAATTTCCAAGGTTGCAAGAAGGCGACCAATCATGAAGTAGCAGTGTTACACAGGACGGAAGTTACGTTTTGGAGCCTGGTCGGAAATTAGTGCACAAGAGATTCCAAAGATGGGTCAGCAGAGCTACCATACACTTTTAGTGTAGCCAATGGACATGACTAGCGTTATCACTTTCAAATTCGTTGTCTATTTCTGTTTCGGTGTCAATTTCCAGTTCGTTTTCGGTTACTATTTCGTTGCCTATTTTTATTTTATTGTTAACTGCTATTTCGTTGTTCATTTATTATTCGTTGTTCATTCCTATTTCGTTGTCTAGTTGTATTTCGTCGTCTATTTCTGTTGTGTTGTCACTTTCTAATTTGTTGTCACTTTCTAATGCGTTGTCTATGTTTAATCCGTTGTTCATTTCTATTTCGTTGCCAAGTGCTGTTTCGTTGCTCCTCGCGAAGTGGTTGTTTCTACCTAGCCTGCTGGGTAAATGCAGTTCGTTGCACACTTCAAGTTTGTTGTTTATTTTAAATCGGTTGTTCATTTTTAATCGGTTGTTCATTTTTAATCGGTTCTTCCCGATAGATGGCGCTATTCGTAAAATCTTTCAGATAAAACTAGTGTAGAGCAGCCGTACGTATGGTATACGACCTGTACCGTGGCGCGAATTTCACTGTAGGCCATTCACGTTCACACTTCATACCTTGCCTGCATTTCGTTGGTTTACGGGAAATTAACTAAAATAGGTAGGGGGTGGCATTATCTTATACTACGTATGCAGTCCTTTGTTTCATTTTTTGAATTTTTATGCTTTCTTAACGGCCATTCTGTCTTGTAATTAGACAGGTAGCATCTTTGTGCTATATGGGGTGGGATTGAAGACCGCAGATACTTTGAAGTACTGCTCTGTTAGGTTTGTAGAACCTTTAACCAGACATGTATCTGCTCTTGATTTTTAAATGTTAAGCTTCATCAGTAGTTGGACTTTTTAGTTTGTCCTTGTCTTAATCCGATAGAATATTTGCTATTTTAGAGCGCCTCGATGAGAGAATCGAGGGAGCAATCCAGTTCACCGTCATTTTAATTTAAGCCTGGAATTAACGAGGTACCGCATTGTTTAGCTGGGGTGCCCTCTCAAAGGCTATGACAGGTGGTGTCGGAAAATTTGACACAGATTCGGATTTTTCCGATATTAAGTGCCATTGTCTTGGCACTGCAGGTGTTGTTTAAGCTCTTTGGTTTTTATACAGAGTATATCGTATCCCATGGCCGTACGGGACCGTTTCTCTCAGGGAGGGCGGTGATTTTTTGCCCGACTCCAGAGTACGGGTTGCACCCAAATCTTCGTGACGGACAGGTGCGGCGGAAATGAAAAAATATTGGGGGGTAAGTGCCAGGAAGACTATCTAAGCGGAGCGCCACCATCAGTTGGCGCGGAGCGTACAAGAAAATTTTTCGCTTTACAAACCCTCCCGATGGCCGGAAACGGCACTTCCCGAGTGTTATAACCTGTATGCACCCAGCCTTGAAATATAGATCCCATGTCTGCACTTGGCAAATATTAGCCCCTCACCTTTTTCATTGGGGGCTGCCCCAAGCTCCCCGGTTCCGCCCCTCCTGCCGACGGGGCAGCCTCGACAGCCCCAATGCCGTCAAGAACTGGTGAGGGGGATTAGGAGAAAACCTGTTTACTAAACTATTCCATTGCGGGGCATATATTTCATAAACTTTGTATATACAAGAGGAAAATAATTCCACCCTGATTTATTGTTTTTCCAGAAAATCAAACTGTAAAAAAGCGCGCCAAGGGCGCTAAAATGTTTGGTAGGTTTACACAAACACATATGTAATCATTAAGAACAAAGAGAAAAAAATAAAACGGTATAGGGATTGTAGACCATATCAGAGATAACATACATTGTGTGGACACCACCTGAACTTCCTGATGAAACAGCCAAACTTTCTTCCGTGAGTCGCTCACCAACTGACCCTGCCACACGATACACACTGTAGAGAACAGGAACTCAGGCTTTGCGATATGGGATGAAATTCACGACGTCTACATACCCTGTGTACTCTGTTTACAGTGACTTGGTAAGGTTGACAGGACTTATGCTATCATGTGGAATGGAACTATTGAAGAATTTGGAGTGACCCTAAAGCGCGCGTCGCGCGCCGAAAATTTTGGGTTCTAATTAGAGAGAAATTGTCCTCTTGAGAGTCACTCTGGCGCGCCACCTCTAGAGTCTGGAGTATAGAATTTAACTGTCCGATTTTTCGCCCAACTTATACAAAATATCTGCCCGATTTAGTCAGGATTCTGACATTTTTTGGGGGGTGGGGGTGGGGGGGGGGGTGGAGGGCGCCCACATCCCCCGGCCCGTACGGCCATGTCGTATCCTCATTGTTTTACTTGAAATGGTCCTTTGAGGACTATGAGGCTTGATATCCTGATTGAAGGACGGGGTATAGCTAAAAGCTGTAACCCTTTCGTAGAGCTATTTTATATATTTATCCGAGATCTATCGGAGAGGTTATTGATGATGTGCTCGGTTTGTTCCGCCTTCAGACAATATTTGGCAGCTTTAACTTCGCCTTTTAAGGCTGTACACTTGATTCGATACTTTTGAGATTTTACACAAAGTTTCTCCCCCTTTTGAGGGCTCGGGAAGCCTTTCTACTTTTGGGGAAGGAATTCTTGATTCAGTATCCTGTTTCTCGAATTTAACTTTTTAGGACAGATAATGCTTTTAGCAAGATGAGCAGAATTACCGAAGAAACTTGTACACAATTTATGTGCTGACTAATTTTATCTCTTTTTAAGAGTGCTGTGGGTTTAACCTTTTGATAGTTCTTGAGAGACCTATTCTTTGAAAGGCTACCTCAGAACTGAGGGCAGTCAGCATGGCTATAGGCTTATATTATGCCTTTGCGGCCAAACTAAAAACAAATTCCTGTATCACGTGCCAATCACAGAAGGGAAGCGTGTGCATCCTGTCTTTGTTTTGCTCTGATTTTGAATTTTCAAGGTTGCAAAAAGGCGACCAATCATGAAGCAGCAGTATTACACAGGACGGAAATTACGTTTTAGAGCTTGGTCGGAAATAAGTGCACAAGAGATTCCAAAGATGGGTTAGCAGAGCTACCATACACATTATTAGCGGGGAGGCACTAACACTTTTCGAGGTTTAGTGTGAGTTTTTTTTTTCACTTACGATTACGTTTATAATTTTTTTTACCTTTTTTTTCTTATCACTTTTTTCCTCTATTTTAGTTTGGTATATTTTCTTTATTTCTAATTTATTGTGTAATTTTTTATACGGTACAGGTCGTATACTGTACGTACGGCTGCTCTACGCGAGTTTTATCTGAAAAATTTCATGAATAGCGCCATCTATCGGGAAGAACCGTTTAAAAATGAACAACCGATTTAAAATGAAACCACAAAATTGAAGTGTGCAACGAACTGTGTTTACACAACAGGCTAGATAGAAACAACCACATCGCGAGGAGCAACGAAACAGCACTTGGCAACGAAATAGAAATGAACAACGGATTAAACATAGACAACGCATTAGAAAGTGACAACAAATTAGAAGTTGACAACACAACAGAATTAGACAACGAAGCAGAACTAGACAACGAAAAAGAAATGAACAACGATTAATAAATTGACAACGAAATAGCAGTTAACAATAAAATAAATATAGGCAACGAAATAGTAACCGAAAACGAACTGGAAATTGACACCGAAACAGAAATAGACAACAAATTTGAAAGTGATAACGGATTAAAAGTAGATAACAAAACAGAAAAAGATAACAAAAAAGAACTAGACAACGAAATAAGAAATGAACAAAATGAAAAATAGCAACGAAATAGCAATGAACAACGACAAACAAATGAACGAAATAATTTGGAACAACAACAAACCTTGCCCTTTTGGCGTTCCATAGAAGTCCATGCCCTAATCATTGGCTCATCGAAGATCCTATGCCAGAGTGAGCGCGGATTAAAAGTAGATAACAAAACAGAAAAAGACAACAAAATAGAATTAGACAAAGAAATAAGAAATGAACAAAATGAAAAATAGGAACGAAATAGAAATGAACAACGACGAACAAATGAGCGAAATAATTTGGAACAACAACAAACCTTTCCCTTTTGGCATTCCATACTTGTAAACAAGCGAATGATCGGTTGAATCGTTGGCTGAACACGAAAAGTAGCATTTCAAGGATAACATCAAACTCAGTCTCAGGCTCGTAAGTCGACCAGTCTGAAGCAGGCACAGGATTCAGCCTCACATTCAGCCTCACATTCTGAAGCTAGCACAAGATTCGGCCCCACATTCGCTCAGCACAGTATTCGCCATACATCCTCCAGCACAGGATTCACCTCACATTCAATAAACGTTAGCACAGGATTCAGCCTCACATTCTGAAGCTAGCACAGGATTCGGCCCCACATTCGCCTAGCACAACATTCGCCATTACATACACATACTGTAGCACAGTATTCGAAATTATAATTCACTTGCCTAGCACAGGATTCGGCTTGTAATACCCAGCACAGGATTCAGCCTCACATTCTGAACTTAAGCTAGCACAGGATTCGGCCACACATTCGCCTAGCACAACATTTACCATTACATACACATAGCACAGTATTCGAAATTATAATTCACTTGCCTAGCACAGGATTCGGCTTGTAAAACCCAGCACAGGATTCAGCCTCACATTCTGAAGCTAGCACAGGATTCGGCCCCACATTCGCCTAGCACAACATTCGCCATTACATACACATAGCACAGTATTCGAAATTATAATTCACTTGCCTAGCACAGGATTCGGCTTGTAATACCCAGCACAGGATTCAGCCTCACATTCTGAAGCTAGCACAGGATTCGGCCCCACATTCGCCTAGCACAACATTCACCATTACATACACAAAGCACAGTATTCCAAATTATAATTCACTTGCCTAGCACAGGATTCGGCTTAATTGTTAAACCCAGCACAGGATTCAGCCTCACATTCTGAAGCTAGCACAGGATTCGGCCCCACATTCGCCTAGCACAACATTCACCATTACATACACATAGCACAGTATTCGAAATTATAATTCACTTGCCTAGCACAGGATTCGGCTTGTAAAACCCAGCACAGGATTCAGTCTCACATTCTGAAGCTAGCACAGGATTCGGCCCCACATTCGCCTAGCACAACATTCGCCATTACATACACATACTGTAGCACAGTATTCGAAATTATAATTCACTTGCCTAGCACAGGATTCGGCTTGTAATACCCAGCACAGGATTCAGCCTCACATTCTGAAGCTAGCACAGGATTCGGCCCCACATTCGCCTAGCACAACATTCGCCATTACATACACATAGCACAGTATTCGAAATTATAATTCGCTTGCCTAGCACAGGATTCGGCTTGTAATACCCAGCACAGGATTCAGCCTCACATTCTGAAGCTAGCACAGGATTCGGCCCCACATTCGCCTAGCACAACATTCGCCATTACATACACATAGCACAGTATTCGAAATTATAATTCACTTGCCTAGCACAGGATTCGGCTTGTAAAACCCAGAACAGGATTCAGCCTCACATTCTGAAGCTAGCACAGGATTCGGCCCCACATTCGCCCAGCACAGGATTCACCTCACATTCAATTAACGTTAGCACAGGATTCAGCCTCACATTCTGAAGCTAGCACAGGATTCGGTACCACATTTGCCTAGCACAACATTCGGCATTACATTAACACATAGCACAGTTTTCGAAATTTTAATTCATTTTCCTAGCACAGGATTCGACTTGTAAAACCCAGCACATGATTCACCCTCACATTCTGAAGCTAGCTCAGGATTCGGCCCCACATTCGCCCAGCACAGGATTCGCCACACATTCGCCCAGCACAGGATTCACCTCAGATTCAACTAACTTAGCACATGATTCAACCTCACATTCTGAAGCTAGCGCAGGATTTGGCACCACATTCCTCTAGTCTAGCACAACATTCGGCTTTACATTAACACATAGCACAGTATTCGAAATTTCAATTCACATTCCTAGCACAGGATTCGGCTTGTAATACCCAGCACAGGATTCACCTCACATTCAATTAACGTTAAAACACTTAGCACAGGATTCGACTTAACCTTCACATAACACATTATTCGGCATTACATTCACACACAGCACATGGTTGGGCTTATATCACCCAGCGCAGGATTCGACGTGTACTCTCCTAGACTGGCACAGAATTATCACATTTTTTTTCAGAATACCATAGTGTGTACAGTTACTTAGCCTGTCCGTTACTCTGGAAGTGGTTATCTGTTATGCTACACCGAACATGTAAGTACTACCTCCGAGGTGTAACTTCCATGCACAGAAGAAACGATACCTTTATTGTCTACATGTTCTCGACAGTTTCAAGTCTGATGTTAATCTAAACCAATTACTCTTTCGAATGTACGGAAGCCGAGAACAATGCGATAGGGGGAAAACGCAAACTGATTCATGTGTTCCAATAATAGAAGAAGGCGAATTTCCACACTCCCTTTTTGTTATTGCGAGTAAAGTGTTGAATATCCTCAAAGTGAATGGAAGAGTCTCAACGCTAATAGAAAACAGAGCCTTCTACATAAGAATAATGTTATCGGCTCTTAATAGAACAAACAAGAAAATCATGAGAAATACTGGTAAAACAGGTTTTTATTTAAGTCACTAGAGCCGCAAGACCACTGAACTCTAAATTGTTCCATGTAATGATTATGAAAACGATCAGTATATTCGAAAAAGGGCATAAGCTAGTCTTTTCGCTTGAGTACTCATTTTCGAGACCATCATGCTAATAACGGCCTTAGTCTTTGCAAAAGTATGTAAATTTGATCAGTTAAGAAGAAACCTACCTAAACTATCTGCTAACCGTACAGACTTAGCAACATAACCAAGACCTGACAGTTTTCTGTATGTTGGCCCAAATGATTATTTCGGGGATTTACCTAGGGATTTTTTTGGGCTTGCCGCAGTCAGTCCTGGCCGGGTTTAAATGAGGTTAGGGTCCTTCAAACTTTTTAACTCGTACATCTTACAAATCTTACAAAGAACTGCATTGAAAACACATTCATACTGCGCGCTCTGGCAGTCTGTTAACAGATTTGAACCGATCGGACATGACAGTCATATCACTTTACTGTTTCTATCGTGTTCAATTTTTGATTCTTTATTCTTTGTATCGTGGCCCACCTGAGTAGCTAATTTCGGCCCACTAGTGGTCCGCGGAGCATCGGTTGAGCAGGACTGGTTAAGAGTTAGGCCTGTGCCTGAGCAAAGGCGGATATAAGGAAATTTGTTTGGGGGCAAACTCAACTTGAGACCCAAAACTATTTTTTTTGGGGGGGGGGGGGCATGAGAAGTGGTGCCCGAAAGACTATCTAAGCGGAGCGCCACCATCAGTTGGCGCGGAGCCTACATAAAATTTTGAAAAATCGCCACCTCTCAGACAGCCGGAAATTGCATTTGCCTTGCTTGTAAATAGAATTTAAGCAGTCGTTATTTTGAGTTTTCCTTTGTAATAAAATCTTCATTTTACAAAAAGAAAATCAAACTCCAAAATGATCAGAAAATTACCAGATAAAATAAATTGGCTCCTTTACAGGATGATGTGACATTTTATCATTTTCTTTGTGGCAAAGTAAAATCTCCTTTAAAATGAAGAGACCAGAACCAAATTTGTGTTTAATATGTTAAAGACGAACTTATTTTGAGCACTCTGGTGAAGTTTTTTATTCATTTCTCATGTTCGGCTCTCGAGATATTAGCAACTGAAGTTGACACATTTTCTACAAAAGGTAAACTTGAACCAAGCAGGTGCTATGTCATGTATTCATATTGATGGTCAATGTTTTGTTTTCTTTTTTATTTAGTTTTGATCCTGCTGTTTGATCTTGAATTGATTAGGGATGCTATCTTGCCCCTAAGGCAAGTTTTTAAACTTCCATTGCTCGGGATGCACTTATGGTTACAACGTATCACAGTTATATTGTATAAATATGGTGTTAAATTTTAGAGAAAAAAAACTAAACATTTCCATCAATGTGAATACATGACATCACGTCTACTTGTTGAAAGTTCACTCTTTGTAGAAAATATGTCAACTTCAATTCTAATATTTCGAGAACCAAACATGGGAAATGAGTAAAAATTTACCCAGTAAGCTAATACCTTTAATATGTTCATCTTCAAAATATCAAACATAAATTTGTTCTGGGCTTTTTTGTTTCAAGGAGCTGCACACCGTCGGAAATAAATTGAAATCATAACTTTTCGAATCATATTAACTCATATGACCAGTGGTCGAATGAGCCTGTAAACCTGAACCGGCCACACAGAAGCATTGGTAGCGCTACCAGCACCAATAACGGTACTGATTCAGTACTGCTATTGGTGCTGGTAGCGCTATCAACGCTTCTGGACGGCCGGTACTGGGCTAAAATTTTGATACAATTAAGACACCCAAGAAAATTACGCATTAGTTTATACTTTATAAATAATATATGACATTTGTATGAGAGAGACTTTGCCCAGATTAAGAAAAAGGCTACTTTTTGTCCATTACATATCGAATAACGTTATTTTTGGAAAATTGAAGACCATACTTTCGAAATGTTTGGGGGCAAGTGCCCTCCTCCCCCCCTCCGTGCCCCTATGGCGAGCCGCTAATGTTCCTGAGTTTGAGGGCAGAACTTTTGTTTGTCATAAATCCATTTTGAAATTTCAAAAATCTCAAATCGGAATGTATAACGGAAAAGGACACTACACCAGTTCGTGTCCCAGGACGATTCTGAAACGTATTCTAAAGGTCCCATACAACTCCACACACTCTAAATGACTTAGTGAGATGATTAATTATGACACGAGAATGGGCTGAATGAAATCGCGTAAAATTGAGGTATACTTCATGTTTAGTTACTGATTATTCATAACATTAATAGGTCTTAAATTGTATTACTAATTCTTGCCATCAAACGCACATACCGTTTTCGATTATGCTGGGAAAACCTATTGTTATAAGTTAAAGAGCAAGCAATGGGGGATTTCGTGGTCAATTTAATTAAAAGTTTTCTTAAAAGAGCAGAAGATATGGCGTTTCGTAAATGTAGTACGTAGTGTAAAGGAATTTAATCATCACGCCTCCTTACCCAAAAGGAAATGTAATGGGATGGGAAATGGGTTTAAGTTATCACTCAATTTGGGAGTTCAATTTAGGAATTTTGGTCGAGTTCCTATAAAATTTGGATGAAATTTGAAAGTTTAAATTTGGGCAATCTTGTAAAAATGTCACACAAACGTTTGCCAACCTCTTTGAAATTTTCCTCCACACGCCACGGCGTCAACACATCATATAAGCGCGTGGCGAATCTGTACTGTACCCACCTTTACAACATGCTCAAGTGAGCCCACGATCCAAAATAGCTTCAAACGGCACTGTCTTCAACTCTTATACCGATATTTTGTTGAAGGAAATTATACTTATTCTTCGGGCTGTCGCCGGGGTAGATGCGCTCTGTTTAACAGGGTGTTTCTTGATTGGTTGTTGCTTGGTTGTTGCCATTGTATTGTATCTATTGTATTCTTTGTTAGGGTTAGGGATTAGGTTAGGAACTAGGCTATCGTTAGCCAGTAAGGAAATTTCTTGTTAAACAGTTCGCATCGGCCCCTTTTTCCCATTTCTCTTCATTCCTGCATTATAAAATATGACTATTTTAGCATTATTAGTCACTACGTAACAAAAGGATAAATCACTACTGCTAACTGCACGCAGAGGCGTAGCCACGGGGGGCTAGGGGGCCTAGCCCCCCCAGATTTTCTTCAGGCCCCACAAATTTTTTGCTTCCTGATAAAATAATTGAAAAAAGTAAAATGTTTGAACGGAAATAAACTTTGAAGTACTTCCTTCAAAACAGCAAATAAATAAAATGTGTAAAAATTAAAAAAAAAATGGATGAATGTGTGTAAAACACATTTTGTGCGCACGTATGAACTCAAGTTATAACTTCAGAATGCCTACTTTCACTAAATTAGATACCGTTTGTGATCTGCACTGTCGTTTATTGCATTTGACTTCGAAGATAAAACGAAAGTCTCGACGACAAACTTTAATGTGACTTTGATAGGTTAAGACCCTTTTTGCCTTTCGGATGGCTGATTGATTTGCTGAAAATAAGGCAATCTTGCACTGGAGACCACTCTTACACGACCATTCCTATACTTTATCATACACGAAATATGCCGTAAGCAGGTAAGGGTAAGGTACTGCCTTCGGATAATTCTTCCCTTCAATCCTTAACAAGTAGGCCTATGTCGTGCCTCACTCCTGCCCATGACAAGTGCCACTGTAGGACGATTTTTTTTCGACAAGTCCTCTTTTTTTTACTAGTTGGTACTGGCGTCCGGGGATTTGTAAAATGTCCACAAGGTCCGGATTTCATGTGTTTCCCACATGATCCATACTTCTGCTTATCGATTCAATTATTTTGAGAGATTTATTCGTGGTATTTTAATTTTGACTACGTAATGTACCGATGAACAAATACTGCACCATTTTGCACATTGTTTCTTTGGTAGTATGCATGTATGTGTCTTGTAAAATCTCTACAAAAACTAAAAATATTTTGACATTTTTCATGCTCCCCCAAAAGGGAAAATCCTAAAACTTAGGCCTTTAATCCGTTCAAAGTTTTGCCAAACGTAGCACCATTTTGCATCTAGGAAATTTAACGCACAGAAAGTTTCTCAGAGGGGGACATAACTACTTTTGGTTTTCCTGTAAAAGAGTAAGGTACTGCCTTAGGTAAGCTGAAATCCATTCAAATATTGCCGCATTTGCGACTGGGTACATCCAGTTTAAAACACGTGGGAAGTGCCGTTTCCGGCCATCTGGAGGGGTTTTAAAGCCCAAAATTTTCTTTTTACGCTCCGCGCCAACTGATGGTGGCGCTCCGCTTAGATTCAAATATTGCCGCATTTGCGATCTACGGCCTTCTGAAGTTTACAATTTTTCCCAAGGGAAAGGGAGATACCGGTTCCCTTTAGTCTCATCCCCCAGGCCACAGATCAGAAGTGCCCAGTTTTGGGGTCCCTAAAAAGTGTATGTATTACCATTTTTCATAGATTGATTTTTTATTCTCATTATTTGAGAAGTCGCAGACATGAGATTCGTATTTCAAGGCTAGGTACATCCAGCTTAAAACACATGGGAAGTGTCGTTTCCGGCCATCTGGAGGGGTTTTAAAGCCCAAAATTTTCTTGTACGCACCGCGCCAACTGATGGTGGCGCTCCGCTTAGATATTCTTACCGTGCCTGTCCCTCGGAGGTACCAGGCCCCCACACTTGTTCCCTAGCCCCCCCCCCCCCCCCCCCAAAAAAAAATGCCATTCTGGCTACGCCACTGACTGCACGCTCAAAAATTCCTAAGTTAAAACATTATTTTTATATTCTACACAGTTAAAATTGCAACTGAAATTTCAGATTTGTGTTTATAGCGTCATTAAAGAGCTTTTCCAGTTTATGGGCCGTATTGTCGAGCAAGGAATAAACCACGATGCACATTGCTGATGAACCTCTATCTTAAGTGGTCAGCTCCGACTCCAAAATTCACCCCGCAGTCCATATACAGTCATCTTGTCGTTTAAATCCAATTAAGTGGCCTCCTTTAGTGTGGTGAACCGTATCTGATCAAGTTGTTCAAATTTGGAAAAAAATAATATGTAAAATAGTTGTTGAAGGTTTTATTTTAGTGTGTACATTAGTCAGTTAGTATTTCTTGATCTTTCCTATCATATAATGTCGTTTTCAATATTCACTTTGACGCAGTGTTTTAATTTGAGTTGAATTAGTGGGAGGGCGCTTAGGATCCACTCGTTGGGGAAATGGGCGCGCATTGTTTCGAACAGTGATTCAGCAGTTCCACCTCCAGTTTTAGAATATACTCAAGGAATTTTTTCAGATTCAGAGTCATATTTGGCCTACATATACGAATGCGGCCGTACATATACATTTGTGGTAAAAGTACCTTATCATGTTTTCAAGTTCTGAACATGAGCACATTAATTGCTAGCTATATAAGGAGGAGACGGTGGTTAATTGTTTGAATAGCTTTGAAAATGAAAAAGTCGGAAAGTTGTCATATGTGATACCAGATCATTCAGTGACACATCACATGTAGTCAATTAGGGTGCCGTTTCCAAATTTTCTGTCATCAGGTTCTGTTTTTGTAACTGAAGTCCTGATTTTAAATATCATATCATCAATTAAATTATCCAGAAAGTTTTACCATAAAGTCTTATCGAACTATTAGTTTCGGAAACTAGCTGGACAGCCTGAACCCACTACGGGTGTCTTCATGATTTCATCTGGGGAGTGTGTGAAACAATGACGGATAGTCAGTGATGCAAAGTCCAGGGGCCCATTCCACAAAGAGTTACGCTCAATCTTAAGTTTGATTCCCAATGCTTAAGTCAACAGTAAATCAAACTTAAGATCGTGCGCAACTCTTTGTGGAACGGGCCCCAGGTCGGACTCGTGATTGCAAAATTTGAAGGAATCGGCCAGAGGAATTGATTTTTCCCCAAAGAGAAAGTACAGGGCTCGAGTCGGAGTCCGGACTCCAGTTACTGAAAGTTGAAAATTGACTACAGTACACCTGATTGCCACCCTTGGAGATATTAAGGGAGGGATGACCTCATCCTATTTAGGAAATTGTATGCAATTGCTGGGGTAGATGGAATATGATGCTATATTTGATAATAAAGGTTCTATTCTTGTCCTGTTGTTTTACTTCTTCTTCCTCCTCCTTTTTTCCTTTTCCATTTTTTCAGGCTCAGTTCCTTTCCCCTTCTTTGTGATGGGGTAGGGGTGACCGCACCAAAGGGCGACTATCAGCTTCAAATAACAGATGGACATTTTTAAGAACGACAGGCGTGTATCAGAGACTCCGATATGAGGAAGGGCAGCGGCGAGGAGTTACTTTCATAGTCACTAGTGGAACCACGTGATAAACAGAATGTGCAAGAATCACAGACACGATACCTCAGAACCGCCGTTAATGTTGTCAATGCGACTGATATTGTTACCAGCAGGGGTGGCGCCATTGGAAGGGGGGGCATGGTCCCCCGTCGGGGAAGCTCGGCGTTTTCGTCGGGGAGGCCTAAAAAATAAAAATTAATAATAAAAAATAATGAAAAACCCTACAAGGACTGAAGTTACTAGATGGACAATCTAGAACATATTTTTTGTTTTGAAATACTATTTTAAAACATATCGGAATCGATTTAAAATCACTTCTTATCTCTTCTGTTAAACCCCATTCTATGTACCTTGTCCTATCTCTTCCCCCTTCGGGAAAGGACGGTTTTTCTGGCAGGCCTAAACATGAAAAACGTAAAGGACTGAAGTTACTGGATGGATGACCATGACTTTTTTCTTTTTGAACTATTTTTTTCTTTTGTAACACTATTTGAATGCATATCTGAATCGGTTTTAATCACTTCTTACTAGCTCTTCTATTCTTCATCCCATCTTCAATCCGTGCGCGCAAGGTCATGCCTCCGTCGGGGACGGGCTACCCACCCCCTGTTGTTGAGAAAGTCCAATTTCCAGGCCCGTAGCCAGGGAGTCGGAGCGTTCTGCATATTTACGGCACGCGCCAGCCGCCTCCGTATTTGGAAAAAGGTCCAAATCTTGGGGAAAAAAAAGACACACTCCTCCCCTTGGGCTGGCTATGGGCCTGATTTCGTCGGGGAGCCTTCTACAGACCTACGGTAAAAAATGTGGGTCTGTAGTCACTCGGACGACCCTCTTGATCTTGCTTACTAGGAAACCATAATCTTCAAGAAAACTAACAATTCCGAATTCTCCTTGCAAAAGCGGACTAGAGGATGTTCATGTGCGTGCAGTACACAATGGTCTGCCATCTGGCTTGCCCGGACAGCCGAATTCTCACAAAGGTAATGAATATCGGCCACGTCGTTTTCAGCTACACATAATGATAAGCAGAGGTGTGAGAAAATCTCCCCATAAGTCTGACTGAAAAAATTATTTGAAGGCACCTTGAAACGTTTTTTTTTTTTTTAAACGTACTTAGAAACGGGCACGTTGCAACAAAGAGGCAACTCAAACCGACCGGACAAACACAAACTCTAACCATAAACCATCCACACACAAAACAGGGAACCAAAAGGTTTGTTACAAACGAAAAAGACGCTCCAACCCCACCCAAACAACCCACCAACTCATTCAAGACCGCCCTCAACCCAACCCCACACCAACCCCCAAGACAGCAAAAACAAGATCACCCCACACCACCCTTTATGGCCACCTCACGCCCGGAGGCAACACCGCCCGAAGGCAACAACACGCCCGAAGGCAAGAACGACACGCCCGAAGGGCAACATTAACACGCCTGAAGGGCAACAACACGCCCGAAGGCAACAACACGCCCGAAGGCACTAGCACGCCCGAAGGCAACAGCACTGAAAAAGCACAGGGCAAATATACAAGTACACCTTGAAACGTGCCATATTTTCAATTGCGTTGGGAGCAAAACCATTTATAGTCTTGAGTTGGGGCAGTCACTTTAAATATTTCATCTATTTAGTGGACCTTGCAATTGAATTCAACGAAGATTCTGAATACAGTAAAAAACATTTTAGTATGTTTTCAATTCCGTTGCATAGTTCCCCCCGCCCCGAAAAGGGACAAGACCATTACATCTAATTGATCACTACCTTTTACCTTGTTCTTTTCTGATCATTGGCAAGTTGGGTTTTTTCTCTATTGAAGTGAAACTTTCATTTTAAAGGTAATCTCAAAATAAAGACTGCTTCATTTCTAGTTACAAGTCTGGGAAATGCCATTCCGGCTATCTTAGGGGTTAGATTTCTTAACAATTTTCTGTACGCTCCGCGCTAATTGATGGTGGCGTTCCGCATAGATAGTGTTTTAGTCGAACAGATAACTGAACAGAACAATGCGTGTTTGTAAATTATTCTTCTTTTTGGGCAGTATTATGAAGTGAAAATAATTTTATTGTGAAAGAAATCTGAAAGTAAGGACTTCTTTAATTTTAATTATGAGCCCAGGAAGTGTCATTTCCTGTGACCGGGGGTTCTCCATTTTTCAAAAAATTCTGTGCGCTCGACTTAGATAAGCTTTCGAGCAGGATTACATTTTTTCGGAAAAAAGAACAATTCTCCCCCCCTCCCAAACTCAGCTAACACGCTCCCGTACGCCTATGACAATAAATAAAATATAAAACTTCAAATATAAGCGAAGCCAATTTTTTTCCTAAGGAGAATGATCCAATATAGTCCGAGGGCCTAAATCTGCATGATGATATTCAGTAACCTCAACAAAACTACAGATCACCCCCTACTTGATTTTCCTCATGAGAAAGTCAGATTCCTACATAAAACCCCCAAACTGTTATAAAATTACAATTTTCATCCAATATTAGCTCTAGATTGTAGAAAATGGCAAAATTTTCCAATTTTGATGGATTCAAGTTCAAGTTAAAGTTCAATTTATTTTCTATTACACCCCAATATGGGGTACAAGAGACTGAGAAACATAGTTAACAAACAAGGTAAACACAAGGATGCTCTGCACAATAAATAACCAAAGCCAACTCTGTTATCACCCTGGATACTACCTAATTTTTTTCCTTAAAGGCACACTTGATAAAAAAAAAACCAAATTTTTCATTATAATCTTACCAAAAAACAAAATTTTCTTTCATTAAAATCCAAAATTTCTCCATCATGATCAGCTCTTAATTTTAAAATATTCGTTCAAAAAATGCAAAACCTTTCCGGGCAAACTTCTAGTCTCGTCTCAAAGCCTTAGTCAGTTAGTAAGTAGGCTAGGTCTTGTACGATTCAATGCGTTACCCCAAAAGAATTGCAGCTGTCGCCCATATAACGTTTTTAATTTTTCCCTTATGAAGGACAGATTCTTCAATAAACACCCCAAATTTTTTATAGTACCAATAAAAGCCAATTTTCTTTCATAAGTTTTACTTTTTACTTCAAGTTAACTCCAGATTTTTATGTATTTGTTGAAAAGAAAGCCCAGAATTTCGGCGAATAGTTGGTTCAACTTGGACTGTGAGGCCTACCTTCACGGAATGTCGACATTTTAAAGGAATTTACTTATCACATTCAGCTGGAAGAGTGGTTATGAGAGCATTTAGACACATCCCCAAACCAGGGATCTGCTAATAGCAGCTCCCTGCCCAAACTGGCTTGAGCTTTTCCGTGTGCAGATACAATCCCTATTACTTTTTTCACAAAATTCCTATACTGAGGGGCATGCGAGTCTTTAATATGTAATAACCGGCTCTTTGTGCGCGTTCAACAAAATCATCTATACTGCACCTTTTGGTAATAATGAAAGATCATTCAGCACTGAAAAAGTTTACTTTCTCCTAGAAAAAATATACCGGAGATGAAAAACGAAGGCATCGGATTTGGGGGGAAAAGATTTCAGTAGACTACACTGAAGTCAGTGGTGTACGAAGGGGGTGGGATGTGGCATTGGAATATACCCCCATCCTCACAGATGCCTTTCTTTTAAATCCAAAAAGCGTAGCCCTACTTCAACTTGGGCTGCAAATGGCATTCTCAAATCAATTAAACAGAAAAATAAACTGCTTCGTATTTTCAAGTCAAACAAGACAGAAATTAGTGCTCTTAATTATACCTATAGAAACATCTTAACAAAAACAGTACGGTTTGCTAAGAAAACATATTACAGTAACTTCTTTATTCGAAACGTATCAAATACTAAGAAGATCTGAAGTGGAATTCGTGACATATTAAACAAAGTTAGTACCAATACTTTCCCAAACTACTTCACGTCCATGGAATGGGTAAACGTTTTTGGTTTCGATGAAAAGAGTGAAAAGAGAAACCTATGCATTCATGATGGCGTGTGTGTATGTATGTGTGTATGTATGCGTGTGTGTGTATGTGTGTGTGTTTGTGACACTGCTTGTTTACACGATATCTTGAGAAGGGAAGATCTGACAGTTCTCAAACTTGGTACACAGATACCCCATACTGAGAGGAAGAATCCTATTTATTTTGGTTGAGGTCAAAGGTCATCTGGGGTCACAGGGGGTCAAAAACCAAAATCCTTGTTTACACAATATCTCAAGACAGGAAACTTGGATTAATTTCAGACTTGATATATTGATGCGTTATGATGTAAGGAAGAACCCTATTGATTTTGGTGGAGGTCAAAGGTCATTTGGGGTCACGTGGGGTCAAAACCTGAAATCCTTGTTTACATGATACATTACGGTAGGAAACTTGGATTCATTTTAATCTTGATAGGCTGATGCGTTATGATGTAAGAAAGAACCAGATTTATTTTCGTGGAGGTCAAAGGTCATTTGGGGTCACATGGGGTCAAAACCTGAAATCCTTGTTTACATGATACATTATGGTAGGAAACTTGGATTCATTTTAATCTTGATAGGCTGATGCGTTACTGATGAAAGAAAGAACCAGATTTATTTTCGTGGAGGTCAAAGGTCATTTGGGGTCACATGGGGTCACACCCCGAAATCCTGCTTTACACTATATCTCAAGGTAGGAAACTTTGATTCATTTCAAACTTGATATGTTGATGCATTATGATGTAAGAAATAACCCAATAAATTTTGGTGGAGGTCAAAGGTCATTTGGGGTCACATGGGGTCAAACTCCGAACTTCTTGTTCACACTTTATCTCAAGGTAGGAAGCTTGGATTGATTTCAAACTTGATATGTTGATGCGTTATGATGGGAGGAAGAACCCTATTGATTTTGGTACAGGCCAAAGGTCATTTGGGGTCACATGGGGTCAAACTCAGAAAAACTTGTTTAGGATAGGTATGAAAGGTGGATGGATTTCAAAATTAGTATGTAAATGAATTATGGTGAGAAGATGGTCTGTATAAGGTTTTTTTTTTGTGGAGGTGAAAGGACATCTGGGGTCATGATCGGTCAAACTTTGAAAAACTTGTCAAAATGTGATATCTCAAGGTAGGAAACTTGGATGGATTTCCTAATTAGTATGTGGATGTGTTATGGTGAGTTGAAAGTACTGTACCTGTTGTTTTTGGTGGAGGTCAATGGTCATCTGGTATCACCTGGCATCAAACTCTGAAAACCTTGTTTGCAGAATAACTTAAGGCACAGTATGAAATTTGGCTTTTTGAATAGAGAAATGTTTTGGTTAAAAGAAAAACCAGTCACTTACAGGTGGAGACAAAGGTTATTTTGGGTCACCAGTTGTTACAAGAAATGTAGCATTTTATTGAAAAGAGCATGTATGTATCATCGAAACCTCAATGCATTTTTGCATTCTGGTTAGTGATAAAATCCATGAAGTAAATAGCACATCTTCCTTTGTATTTCGACGTCACTTCGTGGCAAAGAAGTATTCAAGAAAAGGGCCGGTAATGTATTTAGGGCTCATGCAGAATGTTGGTTCTCTGGTTGTAAAGTGTCTTGCGAAATTTTTTAAAGCGACAGAAAGTACTTTGCCGGCAGAATCTATATTTTCAGGCACTGCTTGTCACAAAATGGACGAGTTGAGGGCAAGGTATATCAGAGGTAGTAAGAGAGAAAAATTAAAGGAAGTATCACAGTACAGGTAACCCAGAAGGCAATATCTTGATGTATTCGAATCGGTCCCGTGTAGAGATAAAGCCCCATCGAAACAAACATTAGAGAGAATCTCATCAGAAGGAAGGAGTGCTTTTAGGGGGATGACAACTAGGTATTAGAGTTGTACAAACTTCTAGAACAACAAAAAAAAGGTAAAAATACTGGGAGAAAATTAGAAGGTGTGTTAAGAAAAATATCATTAGAACCACCATTTATTATGCTATGGAGCGAGGAATCGGTAAGAGTTTGGCATAATTTATGTCCTCGCGATGTTGTCCATTTAGACTGTACGGGTTCAATTGTAAACAATAACTCTTCCCTAGCTGGAAAAAGAAAATATCAATTGTACGAATCGGTGCTACGAAATCCGGTTAAACGTAACTTGAAACAGCCATTTCCTGTTGCATCTATATTAACCGAATCTTTCAATGCCGATGTATGGTCTTACTTTATTTATTGTTTCGAATAGTCAGAGAAGACCCTGTATGGTCATCAAAACGTCTCAAAGCCGGCTTTTATCATTATTGACGGAAGCAGTGCTTTACTTCTGGCTTCTTTGGGGGCATTTACATCTGAGACTCCTCAAGCATTTTATGCAAGGTGTTTTAGAATAGTTACAGGAAGAGAGGCCCTCTGACCTTTCAAAATCCCTAATCCATATCTTTGTTCATCACATTTCATGAAATCCATGGCGTTATTTTGTCGGAAATATTTTGCTAAAAATTCAGAAGTTTTGAAGTACTGTATTGGTTCAATTATTACCAGCCATGATTGGGGACATGTAAGGCAAACTGTCAAAAATATATTTATTTTTACTCAGAATAAATATTTTAACAAGCGAACCGATGATGCATACAGGCACATTTGTTCTTTCATTTACAGACATCAGAAAGTAGATGAGCCTGATGTTGAGGAAGATGACGGATTTAACGACTCAGAAGTAATTAATGACAACACTACGGAAGAAATTTTTGTAGCAATATCTCCATATTCCCCCTTTAAGATCACACTTTTCAAAAATGCTCCACAAAAAATGCTCCGCAATGTAGATTCGACTGAAGTTTCAGGGAACAAAAATAGATTTTATAGTCCTAAATTTGCTCAGGTATTTATAGACAATTACTAAGCAACCGTGGCTGCTTGGTCCAGTTTATTGTTGGGAAATATCTCTAGGCATGGGCAAACAGAATGCTACATAAACTTAAAGACAAAATACAGTCACTTAGACTTTGGTGATTTCAATACTTTCTTAAAACAAAACCGGACTCAAGGGACAATAGAAAAGTCAAAAGGTGAAGCGCATTCGCCTCAACTCAAGGCGAGTCAATTCATTAGATGAATTTGTCAGAGTATATGTAAGAGGCAACATATACTATTCGCAGAGTATCGACGAGCTGACACGAAAACCAAGGAGGGTTCCTAAAAAAGCTACCAAGATTGCTCAAGACAAATGGGGAAAGAAAAAAAAAAAGAAATCGAGTACTTACTACGTGGGCACATATTTATCACCACCCCATAATTTAAATCCCTTAATGATAACATCAAGGCTTCAGATAGCAGATCAGTACGCCCTCCTTTAACGTGATGTCAGTCTCGAATTTTTCAATTGGTGTTGAAAATCAGAATAATATCTCTTGTTGGTTTTCGGCTGGCATGCAGTTGACCAGACACATCTTTGAGTTAAGCAAAATTCAATTAGCTCAAGTTATTTTTACAAAAGATGGCACATTTAGATCTTATGTGAAGTAGTGCAACTTTTAAATAACTCGTCTTGTAGCTTCCTCTGGGCCCTCACAAAGACACTTACCAAGGCTTGACCCAAAGTTTGTGTGAACTTAATAAATGGGGATGGATCATGAACGGGAGCAACAGGATGTTGGCGATTTTTTCAGTTGTGTACTAACAAGGCTGTTCTCAAAAGGTGGCATTGACACAAAATTAAAAATAGAAGAAACCAGGCTATGTATGACTCTGTTTAAAGGCAGTCATTCGTCACCCTAAACTACAGTTTCAGTATACATATATCAAAACTCCCAATTGGTGCAGCTCTTTGATTGGCATCACATTCAAAAATTGCATCATAGCTAAATTACACAGCATGGGCACTGAGAGTGTCTTGATTACACATTACGGACTTGTATGCCCACTGGGACAAGCCATGAAGCAATAAACAAGGATTGTGTCTGGATAAAGATGAGCTTTAGATAAATGTGGGAGGGGCTCGAAGTAAGTAGGTTGGGAGAATTGGAACTGTTTGGGATGATGAAAATACGCCTTTAATCATTTGTCAAAAACCACCGTCCCATCATGAAGTAGACCTGTCAGTTATTCCATGTCATTTGTCCCTTTAAACTTGAACAAACCCAGCTTGCAAGCCTGTTTAGATGATTTTTTCCAAGAAGATTATCCTGAGGGATACAAATGCGATAGGGCAACATGCGATTCAAGTCTTCTGATGACTAAAAAGAAGATAGTACATTTTCCTCGTATCCTGATTTTAGAGCTGAAACGATATATGACTATGGAAAATCCCGTCGACAGGGATTCCTTGTCAAGGATCAAAACCCAAACCCAGTACAATTCCCGCAAGATCTCGTGTTGAGATGTGATAACGTAACAAAACAATACAAAATAGTATGAGTTGTTTGCCACGTCGGTAATTCTTTATCATGTGGTCATTATTTGTCCTTGCACTTTCATGGAAATAACAAAATAACAGAATGTAACGACGAACGCGTAACTTTTACTAGTTTTGAAAACATACGACAGCTATTGACAGTTTCGTCCTACTTTGTAGTAATGACCCTCTGGTACAAACTGAAGATAACCATCTAACCCCAAGTAGAAAAGAAATGGACATAGATCAACAATATTAAACCGTCGGACCAAAGAAATCCATAGACATCGATTTAGAACCAAAGACTGAGACTAAGCGTTCACCTAAGTTACGTCATTTGGAAAATCCTCAACTTGTATGCAGTGGCGTAGCTAGGATTTTTTCCGGAGGGGCAAAAGGTATGAAATTTCCCCAAAACTTTTCCCAGTCAATGTGTATGTATTTCATACAAAATATGCAAATTTACAAGTATAACAACATTACCATGTCATTTTGTAATACTGTATTACCTGCATTTTAATCTTAAAGTGTAACATAGAACAATCGGAAATAACAAATTATATTATTTTGGTCAACAATATCTGGTTTATTTGTATGTACTAACGCAGTGGCGTACGCAGGATTTCTGTGAAGGGGGGGGGGGGCATGTAGTATGGTCTAAGGGTAGGGTGTCCGGAAATTTTTGACGTTTTCAAGGAGATGCAAAATGGTGCAAGATATTCGAATTTGACAGGTACATTGTTAAAAGTTGAATCGTGGTGGTTCATGAGGATAAAGCTGAGACTTTTGTGTCTTTACATGCATTCTTATGCCATTTATGCTACCTTACGATGTAAAACCTTGTCATTAAATTTGCACACTTAGGAGTCAAAATAAAAGAGCATTGGTCGGTATAGGATTTGTGGTTTTTCTTGGCCACAAAATGTTATTTCATCATAAAGATTATCTAAGCGGAGAGCCACAAATTCGATAAGAGCAAAGGGAACGCACACTCTCCATTTCTCAATGTATCTATTGCTAGGAAGGTGCTGTCTGCGTCAAAGTTTCAAAGTCTTTTTTCACGAGCTGCAGTACTTTACAGGGAGCCTATTCCGTGGGTGGATTTAGTTCGTATTCTCCCTGACACGAAATCTTACTTTGACAAACACAAAATAGTTTGTCATCCAAATAACATTCCTGGCTGGCTTTCAGACAGCTTTGTGGAGTCTTACAATAAAGCAATTGTCACGAAGGGAAATGAATTAAGTAATAGGGAGGGGGAGTACGGGTATCTTCCTTTCGGGACAATAGGACTACGATTATCAGGTTGGAAGTCGGCCATGTCAAGAAAACAAAATATATCATCTTTTGTGAAAAATGGTGAAGTAAGCAAAATCATTTCGGTGCCAATCAATTACTCATATCATTACGTTTTGTATGTAATAGATCAGTACCATAACGTCGTTCGAATTTTCGATTCATCCAACGACGGAATAAGTTTCGAGATAATCAGGCATATGCAACTAAATTTTGAGTCATTGTTTCAGCGAAAACTGATAACATCATTGCCAGACATAAGACTTCATGAGGGCCGATGGCAGATTGTAATAGAGTTATTTATTTCACAAACGGACAGTGAGAGTTGCGGTATTTGGTGCTGTTTCTCTATCCGCCAAGTATGTTTACACGAAAGCATACCATCAGTGCAAAATGAAAAAGATATCTCCAGAAACAGACATAAGTTGCTTAAATTTGTCATTGATCTTTCACAATGCCAACTTGTTGTAGATACGTTATATACCGGTATAGCTGTGTGGTTATCTTCAGTTCAATAACACCAACTTACCTCTAAAAGTATTGACACTAATAACGTGCCGCAATATATGGCAATTCTTTGCAAAAAAATTGAAAAATTACAATTGTTTTATATAATGTTAGGGCTATATTGGGCTGATCCATAATTTCACGCACGAAGAGCGGTTTTTCACTCTAAATGTTTACGCATTGCGCAGAGAGCCGATATCTAGTAACATTTTCCTGGTTATAAATGGAGTGAAATGAACCGCATGTATGGTCTGGCAAACTGGCAACTTCAAGATAATGACAAAGTTAATATCAACAGTATCAGTATCGGTTACAGCATGCGAGACCGGAAGGTCCTCGAGATAGATGTTCTTAATATTTTTAAGACACATGTTTACAACAAATAAGCACACAGTTGCCGTGTGAAGTATAGCTTTAAATAGTAGTTGCGCTGCAGTTACAAACAAGCTGTTAACTGTTACAAAATAATGTATCTCTCCCGCCATCATGAACAGCATACATTGGCCGACTTTGAATTGTCGAAGGCCGCCGGCGACGAGGCCCCTTTTAATATTCTGTTATTATCTTGTATTTATTGTAATTGTTTATGTAATGAGAAAAAATCGTTTGAATCTAGGAGTTAACCCTCCGTTGCGCATTCCCATGAATGCACATACAACAAGTTCAAGCAAGGACAAATACAGTGTTTCTCATCACTTTGCAAAAATCATTGACAAGTGGTTTGAGACTAGGTTTATATGTTATTCAAAAAAAGAAGAAAAACTGAAATGTTTAGTTAATAGTCGATGTGGATTTAGGAGTAATCTATAAACAACGATGACATTAATTGAATTAACCAAATGAGAATTTGAAGATAATTTGAAGATAACTCACCTACTCTATGTTTCTTTATCGATTTGAGAAAGGCTTTTGACACCATAGATCATAGAAACGTTTTCTTTTAAAGAAACTTGCCTAGGAGCACATTGCTATAGTAGGTGTTATGTTAAAGTGGGTTGAAAGCTATTTGACTAAATATAAAACAGTATTTTGACTTTAATAATATGAAGTCTTCACTTAAAGACGTCGTTTGAGGAGTTCCCTAATAAGGGTCTATTTTAGAATCCAAATTATTTATATTTTATATTAAAAAAATTTGCAACGTATCTGAAGTGTTAATATTTGTTTTGTTTGCAGATGATACGAACATGTTCTGCTCGCATTGCGATATTATCATGCTATTCGATAGAGTCAATGAGGAACTTCTTAAGTTGTGCGATTGGTTTTTAATTAATAGGCTACCCCTGAACACATAGATAGACAAAACAAATGACATTTTGTTTTCCGACAAGAAATTAAAATGACAATAAACATCCATATAAATAGCGTTAATTTTGAAAGGGTCTATGCAACTAAATTTCTTGGGATTTTGATTAATCGCAAACTCCCATGGAAGCATCATATTTCAATGGTATTTGGCAAAATATCTAAATGCATCGTCCTTCTGAATGTAGTTAAGATTGTACCCAATCTTTATACAGTCTGCATTGCTTATTGTTTATACCCTTTCTTAAATACTGTGAAAAGGTGTGGGGAAACACGTACAAATCAGATTTAAACCCCATTTTATAAAGCAAAAATGCATCTTTCGTATTATCCGTAACGAAAAATATTAAGAACACACAATCCTATTGTTTAATAGTTTAAATACAGTGCTTTTTTCAGTTAGTTTAATTTAGAACAGCTGTTTATATGTGCAAAGTCTTTCATAATAAAATGCTGCCATTAAATCTTCAACATTATTTCACTAAATCATTAAATTAGTATTAGAATACAAGAAATGGCGGGAATTTTTTTTTTTAAAAAGACTCAACAAAAAAAAAAAGAAGTGCATCTCGAACTCTGGTGTGAAAATTTAGAATTCTATTGATGCAACTGTAAAGAAAACTGTAAAACCCTCAGATATTTTAAATACAAATACAAACCAAGTTTACTTACCACTGCTTACAGGCTTATCACTCATAACATTTTGAACTTGCGTAATTATCTCCTCTATACTTACCTTACCTTAAGTAATTATCTCCTTTATAATTATTTATTTTAATAGAACCTAAAGTTGTAGCATTATCTTTAATATGTAGTGTGTAATAACCGGAGGAAAAGACTTACAAGTTTTTAATTCCTTTTCCTCCCTTTCTGGTGTTCATTTTGTTCTGAAGAACCCGTTTGGATGTATTGTTTATGTATGTACTGGAAAACAACTGTTGTCACTGTCACTGTCACTTTTACTTACTAGAGCTATAGTTTGTATTTGAATGGAATTTGTCGCTTTTTGGCTGGTTTGGTTTTCATTCACTCTGCCTTTTAACATGGGTCTTTTATCCCTTGAGCTGTTGAATGTATGTTTCATGTGCGGTCATTCATGCCCACATGCTTTGTATTTGTACAAGGTCTGAAAACAATTTTTATCAACATTTTTTTTCAAAACTCTCATCATATTTGCGATAAAATATAAGTGACTGATGTCAAAAATGAAAAGTCTCAGATTTATGGCAATTCCTTCACAAAAATCTTAGTCGATCGAAATCTCAGAGAAGGCCCAAATTACAGTTGTTCTTGTTTTACATAGTTAAACATGCGAGAAGCTTTAATTGGGTTACGTGAGACTGTGAGAGGTGTGGGAGTTTGACATCTGAAAGGTTTAAGAGAGGTGTCACCTCCTGCATCATGTTGAGATAAATAGTCGTTTCAGGTCTCCATATGCGGAATGGTGCATTTTGCTTGTATTTCTTAATTGACTCTCTACTATATGAGTCCTGTTGCATTACTTTCAGTCTGCAGTAACACATAGAATCATTTCGACCGATAAACTAATTTTTATAGGGAACGTATAATTGCATTGCTGTACTTTGTGGGGATAAATTCTTTCAAGCTAGTTTAGTACTGGTGGCCTAAGAAAATTTATTGTAAAAAGGAATAAATAAATAAGAACATTTGGATGTGGGGAATATTTGAAAAAAGGAACATGAACAATAGTCATTATTAGTCCTATTATAATGCGCAACGATTCAACGATTTTTAACAAATGCACACCCACATACCGTAATGTAAAACCTTAAGCAAACAAAAAAAAAGTCAGTAAAGCAATAAATTACAAGCACTTAGTAAAACAGACAATAAAAGCAGGGAGGAATGAAAAAATAAGTAAATGTGGTGGAGAAGAGGTACTACTACAGGAAGATAAGAAGTACCAAAGATATCTGAAATTTGAGCTTTGCTTTACAATAAGTGTTTCAACAAGTGCTCTGAGAACGAGTAAGGCGACTTGAGAGAGGCACTAATTTGTGATAAAACTAAAAAGGAAAGAAGTATCCTAATATTGTGTTTTAAGTTGATATCATACTTTCATGGACTTCACTTTATTGTACATATATATATGACTGCATTACATAACATGCTTTTGAACTTTATGTTATGTCATTTTTAGAAGTTAAATGGAAGGCGATTACAAGGAGACAAACAAATGATGTAACAGTGCATCATCATTAATGTTCCTATTTGTGACACTTTATATGCAATAGAAGGTACGAATAAAATGAACTCCGACTTATGAAATGAAATTCTCCGTCTGTTTTGCACTGGTGGTAGTTGTAACAAACGTGTACCTGATAACCTCCACAACAGTACGCTGTTTAAGACCCTAGCAAGGTCCTAGCAAGAAGGCGGGTTATGATGAGAAATGTATTAAAAGCATGACCCCATTTATGCCATGGTGTGTCATTATGCGGAGGGGCGAGGAATGTGTATATTTCCTCACCTCAAGACTAGTTACCGTCAAACACAGACTGTATCGATTTAGCGTCATAGGTGTAGATCCGTTATAGAGAGTGCGGGGGTGGGGGGTGGTCGAAAACGAAGATCTCCAAAAACGAAGACAGAAGACAGGAAATCTCTAATTTAAAACCAAAGACCTCCAAAATGAAGACCAAAGTAATAATTCACACCATCATAGAAAAGGTATTCGAAAGGAACTCCGTCATAATGTTGCTTCGAAAGATATCTGATTCATGGTTCATGTCATAAAATTAGAAAAAAAAAAAAAAGTCTAGGAACACTGCTAAAATGCCACATAGTAGAAAAACGGGCCGCTGCACTATCCAATTCAAGGTCTTCGTTTTGCTGATTTGCATAATGGGGCAATCTCAAAAACGAAGACCACAAAAGAAAGATATTTCGATTGCACCACCCCGACAGGAAGAATGAATGCATGAATATTACTGAAGGCACTGGAAGAATACCCCGGCCTTATTAAAAACATTGCATAACACCCTGACGTATATTTCTCTGTTTACTTCTGGGTCTTTGATTTTCGTTCTTCGTGTTGGAGATTTTTCATGCCTTCTGTCTAAGTTCGGTCTCCGTTTTGGACCCACCCGAGTGCGGGGTTGCGATACGAAATCAACTTAAAGGTCCAGTTCTCTCACCCCAAACAGTACCAACTACCAATTCTCCTAACCTTCTCACTGAAGCCCCTCCCACAATTGTCTGAAATTCATCCTCATCCAGATACAATCTCAGTTTATTGCTTCAAGGTGAGTATAGAAAAACTCAATTTGTATACTGTAATCAAAACACTTTCAGTACCGTACATGCTGTGTAATATAAGCATTGGCACTCTGCATAGTTTGAAGTAGCTGTCAGTCAAAGAGCTGAGCCAATTGAGAATTTCGGTACTCCCGTACCAAACTTTGTAGTTTAGGGTGAGAGATTTGGCTCTTTAATCATGTTCATTTGTTCGATTGTCTTGAAACAAATGTAATCATTGCATAACATAATGGAAGATAACATGGCTCGGACCTTGGCTCGTATAGAGGTCCGTACAAGTTAGCAAAATCTGTATAGTGGAATGAATGTGGTCAAATAATCCCGTTAAAAATCGATGAAGTTAATACCCCCAGCTATGTTATTGTAAATTAAGGTTAAAACAAGTATTCGATCAAATATTATAACCCAATCTTCCACGCGGAATGTTAATTACTGTCTTCGTTTTCCTGTCTTCCTTTTAGAGATTTGCAATATTACTAAAATATCTCAAACGAAGACCGAAAAACGAAGACCTCACAGAAACATTAACAAGAATTTTCTTTTACCGACTTTTCGTGTCTGCAGCACTCAAATATGCATTTCCCTTCTTAAATCGGGTCTACCCTACCCCTTCATTAATTTATTGATGAAAACAATTTTGCTACGAGCTTTGCCGTCATACAGTATCTTTTCAGCATATTCAAAGATTACATGGCTGGTATAGACGTCCGTACATAACGAAAATATGTACAGTGAAATAAACGTGGTAAAATAATCCTGTCAAAATCATTGGAGTTATCAATATCACCTTTATTATTGTATATTAAGGTTAAAACATGTATTCGATCAAATATTTTAACCCAATCTTCCTCGCGGGATGTTAATTTCTCTTTTGTATGTGAGTCTTCGTTTTCCGGTATTCCTTTTAGAGATTTGCAATATTACTAAAATATCTAAAACGAAGGCCGAAAAACGAAGACCTTACCGAAACATTAACAAAAACTTCCTGTAACTGACTATTCGGGTCTGCAGCGCTTAAATATGCATCTCCCTTCTAATTAAATAAAGTTTCATATAATTTGATGTTCCAGCCAATGAAATATGGAGCAAGCTTCGAATTGTTAAAATGTTGTCTAAACTGCAAAAATATCTGACATATATGTTTAACTGTCATGTATCACTCTATAATGTGTAAAAACAACTATTAGTTTTTAGCGGTTTACAGCTTAAACTTTATCTATTGAGTGTTATTCATTTGTGTAAGCGAAGGAGAGAGGGGGAATGTAAAAGGGGCTCCGGTATAGAAAATGTCGACGGCCACCAAAAAAATAAAGAAATGAAGCCTCTTTGGTGAAATGTGTTCTTTACTACAATTAGACTGCATCGTGTGACTATCCCTTCCTATTTCATTCATTAAGTGAACTTGAGCGCGGCAGAAAAGGGACTTTCAATGAATAGTGTGTATTGCCGCCCAAGTTTCGTTTAAAGTACTGCTTACTCATTTAAACTGTTTGACTGTTTGATGACAGAAGAACAAATGAAAATTGATTTATACTTGAATGACACTTTCAGCAGACTATGTGTCATAGTAAAGGAATGGGATACAGAGGAATATACACACATGCAGTTTAGCGCTTCACTCAAGCAAGAAAGGTCAGTCACAGAATATTCTTAATAATATATAATAATATTTTTAATATTCTGATGTTTCGGTAAGGTCTTCGTTTTAGAGATTTTAGTAATATTGAAGCCTGAAAGATTGGGTTAAAATATTTGATCGAGTACTTGTTTTTAACTTCATATACAATGACAAAGGTGGTATTTATAACTCAAATGATTGTAACAAGATTATCTTGCCACATTTATCTCACTATTCAGATTTTTGTAATGTACGGAGCTCTACACCAGCCACGTATCCTTCCAATATGCTTCGCAATGATTACCTTTCTTTCAAGACAATCAAACAAATGAATGAAAGGGTTGAGTATAAAAGAATGTTGATTTTGTCTCTTTGCAGTTTAAAAAATCTTTCAACAATTCGAAGCTTGCTCCTTTTTTCATTGGTAGGAACATAAAATTACATGAATCTTTACCATAATTAGAAGGGAGATGCCCATTTAAGCGCTGCAGACTCGAAAAATCAGTTATAGGATATTCTTGTTAATGTTTCGATAAGGTCTTCGTTTTCGGTCTTTGTTTCAGAGATTTTAGTAATATTGCAAATCTCTAAATGATCGTAACAAGATTATATTGCCACATTTATCTCACTATTCAGATTTTTGTAATGTACGGAGCTCTATACCAGCCACGTATTCTTCCAATATGCTTCGCAATGATTACCTTTCTTTCAAGACAATCAAACAAATGAATGAAGGGTTTGGGTATAAAAGAATGTTGATTTTTTTCTCTTTGCAGTTTAGAAAATCTTTCAACAATTCGAAGCATGCTCCTTTTTCATTGGTAGGAACATAAAATTACATGAATCTTTACCATAATTAGAAGGGAGATGCCCATTTTAGCGCTGCAGACTCGAAAAATCCAAAAACCATGCCCACTAAAGTAGCTAAAAGGAGTTTTGGTCAGTTTGAACTAATCTGGAGGTTACACACTGCTTTATTGTGATATCACTAATAACTTATACCCTGCAGAGTGTTTACAGTGTAACCTATTAACATGTAAGGTACGTCAGGTATCCTTCTAATTTGCATAACTTTGAAAAACAATTTTTCGTGGTAAACAGAAATACAGATGTTATGCTGTAAATTTTATAGTATTTTTTTAAAATTTTACAATTTTTTTCAGTGAACTTAGTCAAAAAGATACCCCCCCTCACAATATGTTCATTTTGCTTCCTCTACGACACTTTGTGGTACATGTACAGTCGACAAAATGCGACAGGTTTGTTCATTCCTCTAGCAACTCCGTGGTTCATCGCAAGGCCGTAATGCTTCAAGATGCTACAAATATATAAACACGTATCCTTGTAAATGTCAGCACCTTTGTGGACCACATGAAGGTTTAATAGCTGTTACTTCCAGGGTAGCTTTAAGAACGTAACACTGATAAAAACGTTGCTGTAGGCCTATTGTGTCATCACTTTACATAAGTAAACAGGTGGTTGGTCATTTAGTTGAAAACGTTCTTTCGTGTACGCGATCACTGTTTTTTTTTCTCCGTATCAAGGTTCCGTTTTCCGTTTGTATATTCGTTTGTGTCAATGCTGCGCTTGTATCAATTTTGCGTTTGTATCATCTTCCGTCTGTTTTGTTTTTGGGTGTGTAATGTTTTCGTTTGTTATAAATTTCCGATAGTACTATTTTTCGTTTGTATTATCTTTTTTTTTTTTTGTTTGCATTATTGTTCCGTTTAAATCATCTTTTAACAGAATTCTGTCTTACATCAGAGGGGTTGGGACACGGGTGTCTAGAAAAGTAAGACCTAGAAACATGATGGGACACTGACCCTCAGGCCGGCGATCACACTTCGGACCCCCATCAGGAAAAATACTGAATCCGTCTCTGGAATAGCAACTAAAAATGAAAAGATGGCAATGGCAAAGTTTTCTTAATTCTTTTTTCTATTACTTTATTGGTCTAATTACCGCTTCTTATATTTTCAACCTGAAATAAATATTTCACCAAATGCGATCTACCGTAAAAATTAATATCTTTTCGCCAAAGGGCCAAATGGCATGTTTTCCCCCGTATTGAGACTCACCCGCCAGGCCTCATGCAAATCTGTAATGTTCCACTTTTGTTCTACGTTTGCCCTACCCTTAGTAAAATGTTTGAGTTTATCCTTGCTTATACAAGCCCCTGATCGGGCATTTGCAAAACATGGACAGAGTCAAAGAGGGCCAAACAGAGGCAAACAGGGCCAAACAGAGCCAAACAGAGGCAAACAGGGCCAAACAGAGGCAAACAGGGCCAAACAGAGCCAAAATATGTCAAGTACAAATTCTCACATCATATTTAGACTACACCCATAACTTACATTAACCGATTGTCACCACCAAAGTTATATAATGGAAGGTTTAGATTTGGCTCTGTTTGGCTCTGTCCATGTTTTACAAATGGTTCCAATCAAATCTGTAAAATATGATCACAGCCAAACAGACCCAAACAGAACTAAATTTTACCTTTAATCTGCTCTAGAAATACTGCAGTAGTTGTTGGATCCTGAACAGTTTCTGTTTTTCGTGGGTTTATCATATGATATGAAAGCTCGTTCTGTACATTTTAGAACAACATCAAGCAGGGATTGCAATTCTGGAGGGATGGGGATACATCCTTATGTCTTTCCAACATGAGGACGACTTTCTCTGACATGAACAGTGTATTAAATATATGTAATACTGTTTTACTACTGTTTATTCTTGTTTATATGGGCCATCTCTCTATATGTTTTTAGGACAGAGTGTGTGGTCTAGTTGGTAGAGTGTTAGACTCTAACTCGGAGCCCAGAGGACCAATTTCCAGCCTGGGTCTGGTCATACCGAAGACTTAAAAATTGCACCTTATGCCTTAATGTGTGATGCTATCAAGTTTTGTAGAGAACACAACTCGAAATAGACTTTGGCTCTGTTTGGCCCTGTTCGGCTCTGTTTGGCTCTTTTTGGCTCTATTTGGCTCTGTTTGGTCCTGTTTGGCCCTGTTTGGCTCTGTTTGGCCCCGTTTGGCTCTGTCCATGTTTTACAAATGCCCCTCCTGATCTACATACCTGGATGTAAGGAGATCATATTACTGCCTATTGACAAACTGAAACGACCGGAAGTCTTCACGTGACCATTTTGTTGGCGGCAAAATCATTCACCCGTACAATTCGACGCTGATTCGTATATATAGCCGTATGTGCACTGAGTGACAACTGACAAACTTTTAACCCAGCTAATTTTCATAATTTTCTAACCGAAACGTTTACATTGTAAGCAACCTAAATTGGAGACAACAGAAATACCGATGTCATGTCCTGCTTTTAGTTTCAATGATGCAGTAACAGATTGCAGGTGAAGTTAGAAACAATGACGACTGTGCTGCTTTCATGGCAGGATTTCAAGTAAGTTCAGGCTTTTGTTAGACGCCCAAGCAATATATCACCAGAGGGAGCTGCCACTAGAGCAGCTCCTTGGTCTCACACAAGTCTCCTCTACAAATTCAAATTTGTAAAAAATTCAGACACCCATAGTAACAAAGTCACTTCTGACAAACTCACCTCATGACAAAATGTGACCTTGAAAAAACCCAATGATGGACTCAGGCCATGCTTCACCGAGGCTAACAAAGTCTGTCGTCAATGAAGATTATGTTCTATGCCTCCCAAAGACTCACCCCCTCACTGAAAAATAACCATTTTACCAGCATCTTTCTCATAAGGGAATCTTAGGAGACTTTTTCATAAAACTTAAGGTTTGCACCCGGGATTATGATAAAGGACCCATGGATCCCTTAAGTTAACTCAAATGTTCCATATGGGGAACTAGTTCTAAGGCTCATTTTAACAACTGATAGTGTTTGTGGGTGAATATGGGTAAACTTCAATCCTTTAAAGTGCACATCAAGTCAAAAAATTCAAATGTACATATTTAAGAGTATGAAAAATAAATTCAATTAATCCAACTCCCATCTTCATATGACATTCCTGAGCTGAGATATAAAATGTTGAAGTTTATTCACTTAGAACAAGTTGGTCGATAGCGCAATAATTTGTGACTTTCTTGTTGTACATCTCACATAACATGCTTTGTTTCCCTCTATAATTAAAATGTTTTTGTGACCTTTAACACTTCCTATTTGTTTGCATAGCATGTTGCACAATGAGGACTTAATTAATTACATCACCTCATAAGAGTAAGAGTGATATCACACCTTGGTGCAAGGTGCAGTATTGTTCAGAAAACAAAGAAATACAAAGATTGTAATTTGAGTAGTACAAGAATGACATCACAAATGATTGCGCAATATAACATTTTAATTCAAGTGAATAAACTTCAACATTTCATATCTCAGCTCAGGAATGTCCCATGAAGATGGGAGTTGGACTGTTAGAATTTATTTTTCACGGTCTTTAATATATATTTTTGAATTTTGGGGCTTGAGGTACACTTTAATGTCCCTCGTGATACCATATCATGATGGACCCCTTATCAATCTTAGTAAATTTCCCAAGGCTTCTGGTATGGGCCTACCAATAAGAGACCCATATAGGTTTACTTCCTATGTTTGAAAGCACGTTTTTAACATTCTTTAGGGAACCGTCGACATTGTCATGCCTGGCGATTTGTTTAGAGACAACTTGTTTCGGGCGGCTTTTAAAGTTGTTGGTCAAGCGCAGGGCGACTTAAAGGTGCCTTTGTAGGGGTCGACTTGAGTGACTGCATTCACGGAATTCCTGCTGCATTGCCCCCACTGTGCCATACACTGTTTATTGATCAAAATTATATGAAGCATTGGCATTCGGCTTTTGCTATAAATAACTGCATGTCTCCCTTCACTTGGACAGTAAAATATTCAAAAGTAAGGATTGATTAAGTCGCGTGGTTTGTTGACTTCATAATTCAACACTCCTTCCTATGGAGTGAAGCTTTATTAATTTTACATACATTTGTGTGGGCGACTTAGTGGGCGCGAATTTATAGGGTGAGACGCGACATCCCATACGTTTTATTGAACTGGACGCCCTAGCCACTCAGTCTCAATACACCACTGAATTAAGTGAACATTTTGCACTCAATATAACATGGTCTTGTTCAGTTTTCAGAGTAACTGACATTTTCTGTCCAAAATGCGCACATTCTACAACAGATATGGTCTTATTTCAGGCCAAAACGTCGCCGATTTTTAAGTTGTCATATCAAATTGCTAACCCATCTATATGGATACTGGCGCTGTTGCACGACGCCTTTGCCTCAAACAATATGGCGGCTATGATGCTTCAATTTTTCGGCACCACCATTCTTCCAGGAATGTAGATCAGTTACACCAGAGAGTTGTTATATACAAGCCTGGAAATTTCAATTTCCGGCTGATCTGGAGGATCGAATTTTTCCAGCATCATTGTGTTTTATGCTCGGCTGCGAAGCCCAGAAATGGTGGCGCTACGCTTAAATAGTGGTATGGTCAATACCAAACAACGTTTTGCATGAAGCCAAATCTTCAAAATTTCCTATTTCTGTTCTCCAGACCGATAATGCCGAATCCTGTGCTTAGCGAATGTGAGGCTGAATCCTGTGCTAGTCGAATGTGAGGCTGTGTTATGTGCTAGGCGAAAGTTGGACTGAATCTTGTGCTAGGTGAATGTACATGTAATTCTGTGGGTAGATGCTACAAGCAAAATCTTGTGCTAGACAAAACTAATGAAAGTCGAAATAAAATTCTGTGCTGTGTGTGAATGTAAAGCCGAAACCTGTGCTGAGCGAATGTGGGGTCGAACCCTGTGCTAGCTTCAGAATGTGAGGCTGAATCCTGTGCTGGGTATTACAAGCCGAATCCTGTGCTAGGCAAGTGAATTATAATTTCGAATACTGTGCTATGTGTATGTAATGGCGAATGTTGTGCTAGGCGAATGTAGGGCCGAATCCTGTGCTAGCTTCAGAATGTGAGGCCGAATCCTGTGCTAACGTTAATTGAATGTGAGGTGAATCCTGTGCTGGTGGATGTATGGCGAATACTGTGCTGAGAGAATGTGGGGCCGAATCCTGTGCTAGCTTCAGAATGTGGGGCTGAATCCTGTGCTGGGCATTACAAGCCGAATCCTGTGCTAGGCAAGTGAATTATAATTTCGAATCCTGTGCTATGTGTAAATGTAATGCCGAATGTTGTGCTAAGCGAATGTGGTGCCGAATCCTGTGCTAGCTTCAGAATGTGAGGCTGAATCCTGTGCTAACGTTAATTGAATGTGAGGTGAATCCTGTGCTGGTTAAATTATGGCGAATCCTGTGCTAGGCGAATGTAGGGCCGAATCCTGTGCTAGCTTCAGAATGTGAGGCTGAATCCTGTGCTGGGTTTTACAAGCCGAATCCTGTGCTAGGCAAGTTAAATGTAACGTGGAATCCTGTGCTATGTGTAAATGTAATGCCGAATGTTGTGCTAAGCGAACGTGGTGCCGAATCCTGTGCTAGCTTCAGAATGTGAGGCTGAATCCTGTGCTAACGTTAATTGAATGTGAGGTGAATCCTGTGCTGGACGAATGTGGTGCCGAATCCTGTGCTAGGCAAGTGAATTAAAATTTCAAAATTTTGCTATGTGTTTAAACTTTATGTAATGCCGAATGTGGTGCTAGGCGAATCTGGTGCCGAATTCTGTGCTAGCTTCAGAATGTGAGGCTGAATCCTGTGCTAGCTTCAGAATGTGGGGCTGAATGTGAGGCTGAATCCTGTGCCTGCTTCAGACTGGTCGTAAGTCGTAGGCTATGGAAGATCCACGGACGCGAAAAGGTAGCAACCGACAGACCCAGTGAAATGTTCAGGTATTTCAAGCTCTTTGCAATTTCCCTGGTTCTTCTTCTGCTGAAGTGATTTGGTGTTACTCATCTAAAGAAATTAATAAATACGATACTAGGCCCAAGCCTATGTCTACGACAGATCGGTAGGTACTAACCTAGGCTAGCCTACCCTGCAGGCTGCCAGTTAAGGTTTAGACTAGGCCTAGGCTAGGGCCTAGCTTCCAAATACCAGTTGAAACGCCCCCAGACAAAAACGTTCCCGCGTCAAAACGTCCCCGTTGTATGTTTTAAAATGAACTGAGTTGTTTAGGCCTAGTTTAGTTGAAACGATTAAGTTGTTTTTTGTAAATGCAATAAAAAGTTGAACGTAAGCTTATATTATGTAGGCCTAGGCTAGGCCTATAGGCTAGGCGTATTGTGAAATGTTCATAACATCGAAAACAAGAAAGATTGTTTAGTTCGATAGCCTACACCTGACGTTAGGCTAGGCCTAACTGAGGCTATGGCCTACCTAGCTGTTGCATGTAATTGATCACAAATATTTATTTCACATGAAGCCTATGCATCAAAATCTTCTTTTTTTTAAAAAAAGAGAATAGAAGTCTTATTAAAAGATACGTCAATTATCCAACCTTTGCTACAGTATAGCCTATTTTTCCAATGCATGTAGGCCTAGGCCTAGGCTAATCATTTAAATTCTAATAACAATAGACTCACCCCGGTTCTCAGTTTCTTAACGCAGCTCAATTACTGTACAATTTATTCGTCTATGCACTCATCACAATTGAATAGACTATTCCTAAAACCATCCTTTCACCTATATTCCTATTTCTACATCTTTCACGTTTCCATCTTACATTTCCAACTTGCAATTTTCAATTGGACATTCAAACTCTTTATGCGGGGACGTTTTAGTGTACCATAAATGATATCACAGGGAAATTTTGGTAAAAAGCAAGGACGTTTTAGTAGCAAAAAAGCAAAGACATTTTGGTCTGGGGTCATTTCAACTGGATACCAGCTGAAGCTTCATAAGTTCATGCAGGCTAGGCTCTAAAGTTAGGCCTAACAGGTTACCATTAGTTTCCGCCCACATTACTTTCCGCTTGTCAAAAACGGTATTTTTCGCCCCTTTAATTCTTAGCAGAAAACATCTTTTGGGTGGATGGAAAGTAATGGAATGGAATGTGATATCAGTGGTACTTTTGTCAAATGAAGATTCCATCAACTTTTCCTTAAAGTTTCAAACTTCATCGACGTCTTTTACTACTCAATGCTACACCCGTTTCTGCCATGTTTACGTCTTTCCAAGCAACATTCTCACAGTACATTTTAGTATCCTAATACATACTTACATACAGGTATAGTATTCAGTGCTGTGAACAACTGTTCCCACGTTTAGCATAAGTCTACCTATAGAAAAGCGGAGTAGCCTACTTATGCGTAAAAAAATACAAGTCTGTCACTAACGTTAGACTTGAGGTTTAGAAAAAAGTCATGCATTCTTTTCTATGAGGATGCTGAAAAAGTTTTAGGCCTAGACCTAGGCCTATCCACAAATTGCATTGCTGTCCTTGTATTTGGATTTGACATTTGAAGTGAAAAATTAATTTTAACACATGTAGGTTCAAACATTACTTTCTGCCCCAAGATTTTTAGGGGCAGAAATTAACAGGCGGAAACTACCAAGGGCGGAAACTAACGGACCCAGGCCTAACGTTAGGGCAAAAGCCTATGATGGGGTGACTGTTCAGGCCCCGATTTTTGTGGTTGTCCGATTGGCCGGGACAACTAAAATTCCACAAGGACAACCAAAAGTTAAAGGTTGGTTATCTGATGGACCACCATTTTTCTTTCACAATGAATTAAAAGCAGCTTTTTATTTTTTATCTGATTGTAGGTTTTATACTGCTGACTGTTCAACTCTATCAACTTTTAAATACTTTTTACGAGCAAATGCGAAGTATAGCAGTCGCTTTATGGACTTGTTACCAGTGTTTCTGCTATTTGACGCAATGACTTATCAATTTGATGCACTAATGTTTGTGGTGAAAAATAAAAGAGGGTTTCATTTTGCTCCCTGGTAAATAATCGGCATCGGTAAAATTCTGCCATTCAACTGGTCATTACCACCCATTATTTTGCACACTGGAAAAAGGGGCTAAAATATACATGAAACTTGCTCTTAGTTTCGTTAATTCCTGTGAATACTCAATCCATCTATCTTCCCGCCAAAACGGGATGCATTGATAATCACAAACGTATAAATTTTACCCCTGCCATGGGGATGATCCTTTGATATTTACAGCTATAACCCTGTAGTATTACCTGGAGTTGGAGTTAGATTTAGAGTAGCAATCAAGGTGTATTCCTTGCAGTCTCGCAGAAAGCGCCGCGTAAGTTGCTGTACAAACTGTTCTGCACCAAAAGACATTGTGCAGACTACGGAGCTGCAATGTTTCGCCATTTTTTCATCTCCCACATATCTGATATCTGTGCATGTTTTGTACACGTAGCACCTAGAATCTTGTGAAGTTCGGTGGTTATTATCTTGCATAAATTAAGCCATTCCCAGCATTCCTTCAGTAATGTTATTTACATTAGGACTTATGCGATGTTGTCATACGACATCATTGCAAAGAAAACAGTGATGCACATGGTCTCATACGGCAAACTTCTTGGCCCACGAATGCAGTAGAATTACGTGCGTGTCCGAGTCTGTTTTTACCGTCAAACAAGGCATCATCATGTTTTGCTTACACATCATATCATACGATCCATTGCAAAATTTAAATTGAACCCTGCATCGTGATTGGCTCAATTGCGTTGATTCTAACCAGCCAATCTCAACTTGCGCCTTCGCCTATGTGATTTAGTGTGTGAAAATGCTTGGTCTCAAGACAACTTTTCCCGTTGAGTTTGTGTTACGACGATCGCACTCATATTGCTGGCTAGTGCAGCCGGGCGAGCCCTGTGCGAGAATTCACCAAGAATCTGTGGCACAAATCTCTGTGTGCGTGGATTTTTTCAGGGATCTTACTTACGTGAATGTCAGTTGCAGATTCTTTTAAAGAAGACGTAAGCTTTGGACAAGAACTGCTAAAAATATACGAGGATATTTATATCTGAAAGGAACCATAGTATACGTTAATTGGGGGCAATTGTTTTGCTGCCCCGAACTGCTAAGATTATCATGATTGCTGTACATGGGGTGCGTTATTAAAAGCGGGATAGTAGCTACAGATCATTAACACAACTACAACCTAGTACAGTAAAAGGATGCAAATATTCTGACATGGTTGGGGATGAAAAATAAACAGCACACGATGTTGGCCTAAGAAATAAATTATTAAAGGGCACGTGACATCCACTGCAGACAATTCTACTGTATTTATGGTTGATTCGTATCTCCACTTTTGAAGTAGCAGTAGGGCTATGCACCCTAAAAAATGATATCCCGCCAGTGAAACGAACGGAACTATTCCCAATATTTTCCATCCTGAACTGGTTTTGGTAATACGATATGAACGAAGCAAGGGGCACCTACTATATAGACAAACATATGACTTCCCTCTTTCTAATAACGGTATAATCCCTTCCCTCTTTCATATCAGATTGGGTCGATTGTTAAATTGAATAATCCGTAATTGGTCGTCACCGATTATAGCATAATCGGTCGAACACTACTTTTTATCATCACCTAGCACATAAACATACAAAAATACAGGAGCATTATAAAAGAAATTTCCCCCCTGGAAACAGTCTTTTTATGCCTTTAAAACCCCTAAAACTCAGGAGCTTCCGGGGGCTTCGCCCCCTGGACCCCCACCGGGGCTTTGCCCCTGGACCCCACCAGTCGGGGCTCGCGCTTCGTGCTCGCGTGCACAGCTACATGCCTGTAACAATTCTACTGAGTCAAAATTTTCCAAACCGGTCATTTTGACTTAATGGTTAGTTTCTTAGAGGTAACACTGCTTGTTACAGTGTTTTCAATCTGTACATTGTTGGTTATGTTACTTTTTAAGTGTTTGTAAATTAAAAGGTCTTAACCATGAAGGCAGAAAATTAAAAGGATGTCTCTGGTAGTCTGGTTTCATAACATGTTGAGGCATATTACTTGAGGGATAATTCAATCACATGGTCTTTGGAACAACTGTATTGGGTTCTCAGAAGCCCTTTCTTTAGTTTTTGTCAACTGCCGTTCTTTATGGCTCGGTTGTTACCCTCCTTTTCTTACAGTTTGAAACATCCAAGCAGCCTGTTGTCTTAAAAGTTTAGGGGTTGTTTGAAGTAAAACATTGGGCGGGGACTACTTTTCATAATGAAGCAACTTATAACTGTAACAAGAGCGACAAACTTAAGTTATATTTTATTTTGTTCAGAACTAAAGACCGTCACAGAGGGTTAGGAATAGAGAACGGATAAGAAAACACAGTCTCCCGGATGCGAAAATTGCGCAATATTAACTGCGTAGTTTTCTTCTGACCTAGACGTTCAACTGAAAAATTAATCGCTCTTAAGAATAGGCTCTTGCTTTGCCAGGGACCACATGATCAGCCGAACGACATATGATACAGTTGATGATATCAATTGCTACCATGGCTTGAAAAAACCATTTCGAGATTTTGATGTGTTTCAGTTGAAAGTCAAATGTGCCATGCGCAGGTCCCATATATCTCTATGCTTAACCGCATCTAAATAAACTTGGTTAACATCGACCCAAGTTTTTTGTTCTGCATTTTGTAAATATTCTCACATTAGATTTTTTCATTGGTGGTTGTACTTGACGGCGTGGTATAATTAGATATAGCAATCTTGTAAGACAAATTTAAAACGGTTCCTTTGAGCAACCGTACTGTAAGGGAAAAGACCACAAGGTGCTCACTTGTCCAACCAGAGGAAGAGAAGGCTGGTGAGAAATTCTATACTGTTTTTTGTTGTTGACAATTACAGTAGGAATGGGAAGAGAGATCTCTGATGAGGAGTAGCAAAATAAAAGACTGCATAGTTATCTCTCTCTACCCTTAAACCTCATTAGCCAGGACGATAGCTAAGTTACGTCTCTTCTGATCTGGAAGCATATACTTGCTTTGTTGGTGATCATGCGATGCATTCACTGGTGATCCGGTTGCACTGTCGAACCGTAATAAGCACTGCCATCGAACAATACTGAGAACGCTAAGGAAGTTAAAAAATACTGAAATTGTCATTCGAGAGGAAATTTTGATACAGCCCGAAATTACTAATAAAATGATTGTTCTGCATTCTAAACGCGTCCATTTTCTAGATCTAGTAGATAATATCACCCACTTCTTGATTTATTCAGTCAATTTAACATCATTATAAACGTATCACTAACATATATATGGAATAGTTAGGATAGGTGCGCCCTTGACAGGCCCGCACAGTCGACGGTCACCCTACTACACTATTACTTTTGTTATTACTAACTTTAATTAGTTCGTTACTACAGAGGCTGCTGAGCCAATTTTGAAGTGCAAAGGCTAATTATCAAAGCGGACAAATATGTCCAATAAAATAAATGCAGTTGAAGGCACCCCAAAATGCCCACAGCAAAAAAAGGGACCGCGGAGACAGGTGGCTGAAGCCCCGTCTCCACGGTCCCTGTACTACTACGTTCGCACACACAGCAGAATGGAGAAATCTCATTATCTCACTGTGTCAGTCAGAAATCCTTGAAGCAACATTAATGTCAGGGCTTGTAATGCAGTATGAGACTTTGTCTGCTTTCAACGAATTTCTCACTCATATAATGCCATGTGAACATTATGGTATGCAAAGTTAATTTAATGGACCATTTGATGTATGTAATATTCTACTTTAAATGTGTAAGAATGTGATACAGGCTACACAAGTGTGACATTTGGGTCCTAAGCAAAAAAGATGAATGAATATTGATTTATAAATTGCTTTAACTTGTTGATAAATCATGTACTGAAAAGTGTCATTAAAACATAGAACATGTAAGTACTACGCTTTACACCTAAGGCTCATAATACTAGAGTATCCGGAGCAAAGTGCAGTAGCACGTAGTCAGTAAGTTCAGGGGCTTAGTCAGGATTTTCATGTGGAGGGGCAAGTTGACTCATTGTCCCCAATCTTGACCGACAGGACTATGTAAGCGGAGCGCCACCATCAGTTGGCATGGAGCGTACAAGAAAATATTTGGCTAAACAAACCCCTCAGATGGCCCGAAACGGCACTTCCCGAGTGTTCTAAGCAAGAATATGTTCAGTAGTTCTAATGTTCAGCCCCACTTCGAAATTCTCCCCACATCTTAATTGGCGCACTTGACAAATATTGAGGGGCTTAACATACCTTTAGCCCCCACTTTTTCATTTTGCATCGCCGCCACTGGGGTTCGGCATTTTCTCGAGGGCGTGTAGTGCCCAAGAGAGGAGCTGAGCGACTGAACCGGGAGAGGGTAAGGTTTTCCCCCTCCTACCCCAAGGACTTTTTGCAATTTCACATCAAAACTGAGCGATGTGGTGAACTGCTTAGCTGGAATTTTTTGGACATTTTCAATCTTGAATCAATGTTTGCCTTATTCCGTTGAGAGTTAGTGTGTGGCTGTATGAGGGTTACTCTACGAGTCAATGTGGCCCTAGGGAATTGTGTTGCACTGAAACAAAACAGCTACTTATAAAACTTACATCAGCTAAACCATCAGAATTGACATTTTGCCCTGAGCAATGCCAAAACTCCATTTAAATAAAAAAATAAAAATAAAAAAAATAGGTCTGGGCGGGAGTAAGTGCGAACCTCCTGGCTACAGGCCTGTCTCCCTGGGTGGGCCTGTCTCCTTGGGTGTCCCGGGCTGTCCCCCTCCCCCTTTGGAATTTTTTGCTGTCTTGAAGAGCTTAGATGCAATATGGTGCTATATTTTGTTCTTTTTATACAAGATTCCAGTGTTCTTCATAGGGAGTTTACACACCCTCCTAGTGAAATTGGCCGCCCCTCCAAAATAGTTGCTGCCCTCCAAAAAATGCAGCTTTCATTTTTAGTTTATTGCTTCATTACACATATAAAAGTCATAAAGTATGAAAGAAAACTTTCTCTTCCCCCAGTCTTGGCGTCAGGATTTGTCCGACGAAGGGCCACTCTCCGAACGGGGGAGGGGTAGGGTGGGTAGCGACTCCAAGCCCTGACAACCAGGATGCCGTCCATGCATTGGTGAGGGAGATTTGAAGAAAACCTGTGCACTATACCTGCCATTTGTGAATCATATACAACATATAATTTGTATAGAAGAGTGGGCAGAGCGTACCGAACATTTTGGGTTTTATGGCAAAAAACTCTTTTGAAAGCCAAAATATTTAAACAGACCATGGGAAGGCGACAGATAATTCCCGACAGGGGGGCGGGCCATGCCAGTGACCACAAGTTCCGACAGCCCCTATGTCGAGGGGGTGGTGAGAAGGGGATATGAAAGAGCCTAACTATCCCACGCCATTGCAGCCTGGGCACATTTTGTACAATATCACTTAAAATGTTAAAAGCCGAGTTGTGCACTGGTAGTGTTCTTTTGAGTCTGAATCGTGAAATTTCAAAGCCCTCGAAGCACGCAAAAATTTTTGGTAGGCTTGCAAAAATAACATAGCCTATGTAATCATTAAGAACAAAAAGAAAACTGTAGGGGTTGTAGACCGTACTGGGGATAACATACATTGCGTCGAAAGTCGAAACCACCTGGAATATCCGATAAAATAGCCAAACTATGCTCTGTGAGTCGCTTACCAACTGACTTATTGCCTGACACACACAAGAGAACAAAAACCAGGATTTGTGATATGGGATGAAATTTATAACCTCTACATAGCCTGTGTACTCTGCCAGGTAAACCATCAGGGAGACTGTGTCGGGGACTGCATACTATATTGTATCGATTAAGAGGCCCCCCCCCCCCCGAAAAACTGTATAAAATTCCCCCGACTCCATCTCTCCTCCTGCTGTTTATCTTTTTTTTCTGTATTATTTTTTTTGGCTCTCCTTCATTTTTGCAACATTGCCCATTGCGTCCCCAAAATTTCTGTGTGGGGGCACTCTTCCCCCCTGCTGGCTAGGCTAGTGAGTGTGTTCTAGGGGCAGCGGGTCTAATCTAGTCTACAGTACTAGGCTAACCGATGATAGCCTGCCCTGTGGCCTACTATGCATTAACTGTTACAGTGTATACTCAGTGTACCATGGAATGCACACCTAAAACTGTCATTTCAAGATTTTTACACCTAGTATTTATGCAGACGTGCACTCGATGGTCACCACTTCATATGAGTGTTACAACAGGCAAACATAGAAATTCTTCTTCTTCTTCTTTCTTGGTCAGGACAAATGTCTGGAAGGCTATCCCATCCTGTTACATAATGTGTTCTATTGGAATCAGATTATGCTAACTATAGTATACCAGCAATTATGAATGCTTAGGGGCAATCTGACTTTTAAATGAATCTGCAGATGAAAGGTGGTGGTGCAAGTATCAGGCTTTCAAGCGGTCTTACTTTTTCCACTTTTTCCTACTTTTTGACCCTCCTCCTACTTTTCCTACTTTTTCGCTTAAAATCCTACTTTTTACCAACATTCTCCTACTTTTTTGTTAAACAACCCCAGAACTTTCTGTGACACTGTCTTTCATCTCTAATTGTTTCCAAAGGCCGGTCACTACCAAAAACATGTCAAGTACAATACCAGCATTTGTTGATGGGGTGTACTGTGAGATTGCTAAATTGTTTTGCTCACATTTCAATGTCAACCCATCTGCTGTTTTGGATAGCATGACCTAAAAGTGAAATGCAGGTACTCCTTTTTATAGATCTTGAAGCAATTCATGCCCTGCACTAACAATCCATATTAAAAGTGAAATGTTCATGGAATATGTTGTATTGAACATGATCAGTTTCATTTTATCCAAAATCTGGCAAAAATTCAAGGTTGTGTAAATTGACTGTTTTAATATCTTATGGTTCTTATTGCCTTGAACTTGATTGTTTTTGGAAAAGTTGGACGAAGCCACATTTTGTATATATTTGTCTTAGATTGAAAATCTTGTATTGTTTTTGGATTTTGTGGAGATCATTGGTGACCTTGTGCCAAATGTTTGGAATATTTGCAAAAAGTTGAAGGTGACTGATTTCCAGCCTTCAGTTGGAATGACTTTATAGATATACTCTGTACCTGTACAGTATGCTGCTTTTAAAATCCTCTAAATTATACAATCCATTCTTGTCCCCAAAAATTTTTAACATTTTAGTTTAGGATTCAGATTATTTTTATGGGTCTAGGAAACCTGTCCATGTTGTAGTTTTAAGTAATAAAAAACTCCTGAAATAACCTTGTTTTAAATAGGGTCCATGTTTGCATTTGATAATGTGTTCAAAGTTCTTATGAGTTATTTATTTGTTGTGTTATTTTGTTTCCTGGTTGACAGGAGATGTTTGAATGTGAACTCTTTGGCTGAATACTCACTTCTCGGTGTTTATGTTATATGAAAATTTTTATGTACCAGCAATGCAACACACATACTCTAGAAGAAACAGCATTCCTTTTAGGTTTTTATAAATTCTCAGTATAAATTAGGAAGTCCTGAAAGTGAGGTTGGCAAAAATGTAAAAGATGTCATTTAAAGATATCCATTCAAGCACTAGGTGGCATTGATCATTTATAATAAGGCAGTTTTCGTTAATTGTTTGAATCAGTGGTAAAAATGTTAAAATGTTGTTGCATAATTACTTATAGTAGTATGCATTTCAAAAGTAGAACATCTAAGATGCAAGCTTTGGCTCCAATTTTTATAATATTGTGTATACATATCACAATACTAAAATATGAAAGCAGTTTCCCTTTTTTACCTCTGCTTTCACACTAGAGACTACTATGGCTTTTCGAACACCCTCTTCAGGTTGAAAGGTCAAGTTAAAAGTCATCAGATAAAATTACAGAGCCATGTTAGTTTCTTGGTCTTTGACCAAAAAGGCAATTAACTACCCTCCTATACTGCCCTAAACTCAAGTAATTGACATTTTAGTGAAAGGTAATGAGTGTATGTATTTGTACTAATTGTCACATGGAAATGGGAGGTATGCATTGTGATAACTTGAAAAATCCAAGTGCTCAATTTCTCCAAAACTGCAAGTGTTTGTATGATTTTGAAAGTTAAATGTGCCCCTGTGTTTTGGGTGATGGCCAAAAGTCATTGGGGTTGAAGGTGCGAATTATGCCTTACCTTGCTTCTCCCTAATTACAAAATTATCTTAAATGCAAGGAACCATGTAGTGCCCTTGGGCTCTTGTTAAATGTAGATTTTGGTTGTTACTTTGGCAGCAGTGTTAATTTTTTTTTTTAAAGCTGCTTTGATAAATGAAGTAGGTGGATCAGATGGCTGTAAGGGGTGGAGGCCATCACATTCATTTTGTCATTACTTTTTGTGGAGAATAACTGCACTACAAAAGGCTTTTTGATATTGTATTCCATGAAATGCTTTCAATTAAATGTACATGCTAGTTAGCCAAACTGTGATTGTGCATAAAAAGGTTAAATTTTGGAATGGTTTTCACATACATGTTGGATATTGTCTGGTTTCTACATAGTACTTTATTTGATTGTTTAGGGTTTGTGTTACCGTTCATGTGTTTTATGGAAGAGCACTGATCTTAGACTAAAAAGTACTCCTGGAAGCTCACACATGTCCTACTTTTATCCTGCTTTATATTTCCTAACTCCTACTTATTGCAAAATACTGGTCCTTCTTTTCTCCTACTTTTTTGTCTGGGTCTGCTTGAAAGCCTGAAATACAGTATTTGTGACAAGTAATTGGGCAGACAGAGAAACTTGGAGAGTCAATCAGGAATTAAGCCACATTATTACAGTAGTTAGTGAACTGTGTAATAATTTTTTTTTGTAAATGATTAGGAGGCAAGTACTCAATTGTAGTGTTTCAAGACTATCCTGTTAAAGTTGTTTAATCATGTCAGAAATGCTGGACTGACAAACGTAGTTGTTAATGACAAATCTGGCCACTTTTCTTTGTACCTTTTCAATAATATCCCTTTCAGATTGAGTGCAAAGTTCCTAGACAGCACTACAGTAATCTAGAATGGGCCGGACAAGAGCAAAATAGGAGGTTTCTTTGGTTGACTTGTTGCAAGAAGTAATATTTCTTCTCAATAGGCCCAAAGCCTGATTAGCTTTAGTTGCTATTTTATTAATGTAGCTTTTTCAGCTCATGTTTGAAGAGTGTTCCTACACATAAATGGGGATAATGATGAACTTGTTCCAAAGTGTGATTCCTCATCTTATAAGAATACAGTTTCGAAATAGTCCTATGGGTAACCATCATGGTGAAACATTCAGATTTATTGAACCCCATTTGCCAAGTTGGTTCCCATTGACACAAACTGTCAATGTCCTGTTGTAGGACATTGGTGTAATCAGGGTTTTTAATTTCATGCTCAAGGTACAATCATAAGCAAACAGCCTGACACTTGATTTAAGGTTTGACTACAATGTCATATACATCAGGAATAAAAGGGGTCCAAGGACAGTCAGTACCTTGGGGGTAAAATTTGCTTCAAGCCAGGCAGTCAGAAGGGGACCACCTCATAATGACTCCTGCAATAGCTTCTGGAGAATAGGAGCTATGCTGCTGGCACACTTAAGGACTTTGGCCATAGTATAGTACCGATTTATCAACCTTTTTTGAGGATACAGTACAGTATCTCTTTTTGATTCCTTGCCGAAGGCAGGCAAGGAATCTATGCGATGATGATGTTGTGTGTGTGTGTGTGAGCTTGTAAACGATACCTTGCCGGGTACCGGCCGCTCACAAGAGCTGAAGCCTCGCACGTCTTTCCTCGCTCACGCGGAGCTCGTAACTGGCGTAGCTACCCGAAAATTCGGACACTGCAATGAGCTCTGTCACATGATATGCAAGAGCCGCCCTCACTCGCGGCATTCACGTGCCGCGTGACATAAACAGCTAAAGGGGAATTCCGACCATTCCCTTACGGGAACAGTTCTGTATTCACCGTAAGGCATTGAATACGGGTATATGCCCTGTGTGTGTGTGTGTACGTGTGTGTGTGTTGCCCACTTATAAACACGATATCTCAAGAAGGGTAACTCTGAGTGATCTCAAACTTGGCATGTAGATTGCCCACGTTGAGTAGAAGGTCCCTATTATTTTAGGTGGAGGTCAAAGGTCATTTGGGGTCACCAGGGGTCAAATGGTAAATACCTTGGAAATTGCTTGTAAACACGATATCTCCAGAAGGAAAAATGTGAGTGATCTCATACTTACCATGTAGATTGCTCATATTGAGTAGATGATCCCTATTGTTTTTGGTGGAGGTCAAAGGTCATTTGGGGTCACCAGAGGTAAAAAGGTCAAAACCTTGTAAACAGTGTATCTCAAGAAGGGTAACTGTGAGGGCTCTTATACCTAGCATGTGGATTGTACATGTTAAGTAGATGATCCCTATTGTTTTTGGTGAAGGTCAAAGGTCATCTGGGGTCACCAGAGGTCAAAACATCAAAACTGTGTAAATAGTTTATCTCAAGAAGGGTAACTGTGAGGGATCTCATACTTAGCATGTGGATTGTCCATATTGAGTAGATGATCCCTATTGTTTTAGCTGGAGGTCAAAGGTCATTTAGTGGCATCAGAGGTTAAACCTTGCACATACTATATCTCAAAAAGGGTAACTCTTAGGGTTAATATTCATTAGTGCATAGGGTGAAGAGTTTTGAATGGCATGGGTAATGCAAGATGCATTTGGTAAGCTTTTGGAATCCACTTCATTATGTAAATGATCAAGTTGGATAATTTCAAAATATGAACTGAAGCATCTCACTGTATTAAGAATGTCTCAAGTGCATAAAAGTGCATTTGGTACAGTATTTATGTTTATTTTGGTTTGAAGTTTTGCCCTATAACATTTAGTGCCAGTATTAATATGCATAAGAGTAAGTGGGTAGGACAAAATCTGAAAAAGTTAAAAAGGAAAAAAAACTGTTCATCAGGCTGACATGTTAGTTAATTTATCTTTGTCATAGGTATGTTGATTTTGCCATAAGTATCTCGTACTATAGATTTTCATGAAATATGTGAGTTAAGCAAAGGCTGTATGAGGGTTATTTGGGGACATAGTCTGAACATATTGGAAAAAGCTTCCATGCCCACAAAGCAGAGGAATTGTTCAGCGGGGAACTTCACAAGTGTAAACTTTGAACAGATCAAGTGCTCTGTATGATGCCCAAAATTTCTTTCAGAACATACAAGCATTGTTTCTTCCATAACCCTGAAGAAAATATAAAGATAACATTAAATGTAGTATCAAAGATTGTTAAAAGTTACAGACAAACTTTGTGCCACTGTTCTTATAAGGACATGGAAGTGGGAACTAGATAATTAAATACACCACGGGTAATTAGTTTTATAAAAAGAAGTAAATAACTGATCATTTGGATCAAATACCCCTGAGCATGCTTGAACTGAGACTGCCTAATTGAATGAATCAAATTGTAACTGACCCACCAGAGTCTGTGAAAATTGCTGTCACTGTTATCTTTAATACCAAATTCATCACATTTGACTGCCACAGTGTCCTAAGGGGTTTTCTCATTGAATCATACAGCTCAATGGCTTTAACCTTTTCCTACCTGTCTGGAGATAGTGTCTGACACTTATTTAGCCCTCTCAGTAAAGCTTGTTTTTCAGAAAGTACTGTAGTTCAGGTAATCAAAACTAACAAATAGTATCTACTGTGTATCAAACAAAGGACACTTGACTTGCACTCTGTTATGTGGTGTTCCTACAAGCAGACAATTTAAGGCAAATTACAAATCTTGTTAATTTCTGGATTTTTTGTTAATTTTCAAGGATATCATAGTCATTGGGAAGGGCATTACACCAAAAAACAAATACAACAGGACCACCACTAATAGCCAAGGTTACACCTTTCTGTTGAGATGTCTCTACTGTATGTTCCAATTTATTGATAACTGTTAGGAGTAGGCCTTGTTGTAACACTGACCTCATTGCAGTCAACTTTTTGGATCATAGAGACTTCATTATATAGAGAGCTATCCTAAATACCCAAAATTTTGATTTAAAGGAACATGTTTCAAAAATATCTCTTTATCAAGTGAATAGACAACATAGTTTACCAGCATCATAACTGCGTGGGAGATTTCTCTTGTTTGTGGAGGTCAAAGGTTGCGGTCACAAAAGGGCAAAACCTTGAAGACATGACATTTTATGTGGTTATTGAACTGTGGAGGGATCTCATACTCAGTTTGTGAATTGCTCACATTTAGCATGTTGATGGTCTTTTTAGGTAGTTGCTCCCTATTGTTTTAAGTGAGTGTGAAAGGTCATTTTGGGTCACATGATCTCAAAAGGTTTTGACCTTACTGGTATACCTCAGTATTTGTGAGTGATCTCATGCTTGTCATGTTGGCATCCATGTTTATTAATACAATATGTCATATGGCAAGGAATCACTAAGCCTTTTGGCTTTCTAGTTCTATGATACAAAGCTCTATAGGAAGGTTAGGAACTGGGTTATGCCTTATTCAGCACTGCAAAATGACTTGGATAAATTATTTTCTTGGTCTCAGACTTGGCAATTGTCTTTCAATTCTGACAAGTGCAAAGTACTTCATTTTGGTCCTAAAAGTTGAAGCTACATGTATGATTACAGCATGAATGGTAGTGGGTTAAGTAATGTTAAATTTTACTTTTTTAGAAAGATGTGGGCATTGTTGTTACAGGGGATTTTAAATCACATATAAGCAATGTGCAGCTACCGCTGCAAAAGCTACTGTAATAGAGTGCTCGGATTGATCAAGAGGAATTTCAGTAGTTTTAGTAAAGAAAGTGTTCTTAGTTTGTACAAGCAGTTGGTATGAACCCATCTTGACTATGCCGCTCATGCTTGGAATCCTTCCTAAGTTTCTTTTAGTGTACTGTTTGTACTGTATGGTCTACATGTACATGATGTATACACAGTCACCATACATTGTTAATGCTTGTGCAGGTATGTAGAGTAGGATAAACACCGTAGAAGTTATAAGCAATTTGTAAGAGATTGAACTTTTGTATACATGGGCTCAATGTAGACAGCATTCATTGGCAACCCACTTACAGGTACAGCACAGTACTGTATGTGAACATAAAGTTTAGTGTACGCCAGCACACAGTGACGCCAGTACACTGTGAAGCAGGCTTCGATAAATTCATTTCTTATTACTTGTCCATCGGGCTAGGGATTCCCAAAGTCTACTCGTCCGCATGAATATGCACTGAGTCCATATCTAATTATCTAGTACTAGCCATTGAATTCCTATGTGAAGAAGACTTCTGTGCTGCTTGCCCAACGGGCTGTAATATTGAGCAGTTCACTTCTCCGAGTAATTTTTTACTTGTCCGCGACTGTCAGGTGGGGGATTTGTCGAAGCCTGCTGTGAAAACTGTTTCACCGTGCTGGCACTCCAGGAAAAGGTGCTCACACCAAAGTTCTTCATATCATAGTGCATTAAATGCAGATTGGCGTGTACTAGGTATCCTATGCTGTATCTTCTGTACAGGGGTTGCAGCAATCGGTGTTCTGTACACTATACATACTGTCTATAGAAAAAAAGAGTTTACCATATAATCCACGTATGTTTGATGTACATACCAACTAAAAACTTGGAAAATTTGTTCCCACTTGATCTCCCTATGCTGATTGCTCCAAGCTCAATCAACTGGAAAATTTTGTGACCAACCTCATGAGTGTTCCCATTTGATCTCCTGGGCGAGATCTGATCCCCTCCTCCGGTTCAAGTAACAGGAAGTTGTTTCATTGAAATTATGGTTGCAGGTCAGGTTTGTTTACACAAGGTTGTGTGGCATGACGAGCTTTGCTGCAGAAGTACGTCATTGATCATTGGTCACCTTGATCCCCCATTTTTGTTCCTGATCTAATCCTCCCTGAAGCTCTTGGAATCTGATATGGGGAATGAGAGTGTTCCTACTTGCAAATTGATCTCCTGCGCGGGATCTGAACTGCACCTGATCACCTGGTCACCTGGTCATTCTCAAGTGGGAACGTACTGCAAGTACTCTTTTTCCTGCATAAATTAAGCCACTTTAAACATTACTTTCATAAAGGTTTTATCAGTGGGACTTCTGCACTGCAGTGCTTTCTTTGGAAGTTATTCGTATGGACATCTTGAATGATATTGGCAGTGGTTGGCAAAGGGGGCCAGTTGGGGAGAGAAAGTCCTGAATTTTTTACTTATCCTTAAAGCAAGTTCTGAAAAGGCCCCTTATCATCTTAGGGCTCAGAAGTTGGAATTTAATTAAAAGTTCAGTTGTCCTGGGGACAAGTGGTTGAAAGAAAATTGGTTGTCCCTCCAAGCCTTAGTGTAATAGTATTATTAGGGCCTACAATACCTGAAAGTTTCCAAAAGATGATATGAACTCAATCTAGTTGAAGTGCATTTCCACAGTGATCTGGTACAAAAATGTAATATGCTCATTAAAAAATTGAAACACATAATATCTTTATTTAATTATGAAGCTTGTGTGTTAAGATCATTGAGTCATACAAAAATAAAAGTCAAGTTTCGGGATAAAAATATTTTGTTTTTTGTTCCAATTTAAAACATACGCTATGAGTTCATAGCAAAATTGCAATCAAACGTAGACAGATACTGGCACCTTTTTTATGCCAAATTTTGTGTATTTTTCCATCTTCAATAGTGAAGATTGTAAGAAAGTGGCCCATGCTAATTGTGTATCTGTGAAAATGTTGAAAAATTATTCAACATTTCCAGTAATGTTGAACAGACATATGTAAATCTTTCATCAGAATGGTAAACCCTTTTCCTGGTCATGAAAACTATAAACATGTAATGCAGTTGCTGTTACTGACCTATCATAAGGCCAGTAAAAACTGCGGGAGAAGCCTTTGGCTTATGAATTACAACTTCATGTTGGGTGGCAACCAATTCAACAATTTGGATCAAATTTGGTATTTTTTTTTGAAAGGCCAGTTCAGATGGGAAAACCGTAGATTGCTCTTGGATGAAAAACCCACCCTACTTTGACCCTGCCAGGAATCGAACTCCAGACCCCCAGTTGCTAAGCTTCATTGCTTTAAATGCCACCGCCTTTGTCCACTCGGCCATAGCACTGGTATATAGCACCAATATTTGACAGACACTTTTTTGAAAAATAATACTCTTAAGTTTGCATAACTTGACTTTTTTACCTGTATCTGTGATGAAGAGTCAAAACATAGTACAGACAATATTCTGAATGTAATTAATTGTTTGGTCACTTGTGTGGCCAAAAATTTAGATTGACACATAATGTGTTGACAGACATTTTTCTATTCCTCTGATCTTTAGTTATTATGAACATGAAAAAGAATTTTAGAGCTATTTGTGGTTTTGATGATAAGAGAAACCACTGCATTCATGATGGTGGGTATGTATACAATATGGGTGTGTGTGCATATGTGCATGTCTGTGACACTTTTCTCGTTAACACGATGTCTCAAGATAGGAATGTGTGACAGATTTTAAACTTGGTACATAGATGCCCCATATTAAGAGGAAGATTCTTGTAGTTTTGGTGGAGGTCAAAGGTCAGATCTGGTGTCATCAGGGGGTAACTTCTGTAAACCTTGTTAACACAACATCTCAAGATGTGAAACTTGGATGGATTTCATATTTGTATGCAGATTTGTTATGGTGGTGAAAAAGATGGTCCATATTGTTTTTGTTAAAGGTCAAAGGTCATCTGGGGTCACCTGGGGTCAAAGTCTCAAAACCTTGTTAGCGTAGGATATCAAGATAGAAAATTTAGATTTTATATTTGGTAGGTAGATTCACAGTGGTGAGAACATGATCCCTGTTGTGAGGGTCAAATGTCATCTAGGGTCATCAGAGACGAAATCTTGAAAATCAGATTGTAAACATGATATTTCAAGATAGGAGACTTGCATAGATTTTATATGTAGTCTGCTGATTCAATGCATTATAGTGAGAGGATGGTCCCTATTGTTGTTGGTGGAGGTCAAAGGTTATTCAGGGTAACACAAAATTGTTTTTGAACATGCTAGAGTATAACATTTGACAGAGAAGATATGGGACATGCTGGCATTATTTGGAATAGAACATGCATTGAAACCTTGAATGCAGTTTTGCACTTTGGTTATAATTTCATTTGCAGATGATTGAGAGGAGCTTGTTGTGCTTGTGAACTGTTACCATGGATGCAGACACACATTGAAGAAGTGCCTTGATGAATGACCCACCATGCAAGAAGTTCCAGTCAGGGTTGTTGTTAGGGTAAATAGAGTAATAGGCCGTGCTGTCTTTGCTTTTAGGGATGATTATCAATGCATATTAATTTGTATACTGTACATTGTTTTGTAAGTTACATTAAAAATTGTGTTGAGCTTATTTCTTTTCTGTTTTCAATTTTTTGTACAAGGTACTATTGGAATAAAATTTTTTCACATATGTACCTTTACTGAAGATTTATTTTCACATTTTACTACTGTATCAAGAGCTTACGCATCACAATAATTATGGTTGCATGCAGTTGTCTTTTTACTGGTTGAACTTGCTAAATTCATGAGGCCAATTTATCAATCATACTATAGAAAGGAAGGGGAGGTATGTACAGTATCGACTGCATAGCAGAAAATTTGTACTTAAATATGAAAATCAACCTGCTTTAATAGAATTTTAGCTTTAACTTTGCAGTTGTATACATATCTTTTCAGGTCCGTCCTCTTCTTCCACATGAAAAGTTGCATCATCATGAACCTTGTGTGAAAGTTTTGTCAAAGGCTAACCAGATAGTTGTTGGGAAGGACCGGACATTTACATTTGATCATGTCCTTTCAGGAAAGACTTCCCAGGTATGGAGTGTCGCAATTTAAACCTGTATGAAACCAAATGCTAATCGCAGTTGATGAAACTTCTGAAAGGACACATACTGTACAGTGCAAAAGATAGTAATCATTTGACATTACAGTATTAAGTGGCACATGTACTACTTAAACTGTATGTAGGATGATCAGCTTGCCAGGGGTAGATTTTGATTAGCATGGACCATCATTGCCCACATGATAAACACAAGGACTCATACAATTTGGTATTACCCTATTCTTTTGGGCTTGTAGCAAAATGATTTACAGTAATCTCGACATACTGTACTGTACAGAATACTGTGCAGTTTACCTTTAAGGTCTCTGCAGTCTGCACAGAGGATTCCCATAATGTGGGCTGTTATTCTTTTGGCTTTAAGTTTAATGTGTTGAGAGATGTGGTACCTGTATAATCCAGGGTCTATTTAAAGTTCATGTATGTACATATATGTATATTATCTACATGTGTACCTATTTTCAGAAGGGCCAGTGTTCAACCAAGGGGCCTTATGTAAATTGCTTACTGGGCCTCTCATTTGCAAATTAACTTTTAAGTCTGCATTTATTTGTCTAACTCACATATGACACTGTATTGATGGTTTGAGTTCCTTCAAAATCTTTCTAGAGATATTTAAAACTGAGTTTGAGCTATCTTGCACATCCTTACATAACATTCCTGAATGTTACAGTAGTTAGGTAGATGAGATTTTATGGCTCAGTTTATAACCAATTACTTTCAATTAGGCCAGCTTCTGCCTTTTTTTCCAGTTTCCAACTGTGGCTCATTGGCTTGTTTTCCTTACTCAACGGTTTTTGCATAGCACCAAGCAGAATGGCATTAGGTTCTATTTTGAAAGTCTTTGGTATGAACTATCCAGCAGTTGAACTCCAGGTCTTGTGGCTGCAAGTTGGATGCTCTAATTACTTGATCATGCAGTGTTACACACATACAGTAATGTGTTGAACCTCAATGATGAATCTGTTTAATATGCTGTTGTCATCTGTTTACGCCTTTGTGCTTTCTGAAGAAATACAAAATTTGCAATAATAGGAACAAAGAACTCAATAGCTATTACTGAATTTAACATGCTACTGTACAGAATGACATTTTATTGTTCATTTTATGCCCTGAACTTCTTGAAGTACTCTAGCCTTGTGAATTTGCATTGTTTAAATTAATGTTAGTTCTTGCTGTATTTACCTACAGGAAAGTGTTTACAAGACCTGTGTAGATGCTTTAATATGTAGCTTCTTTGAAGGTTACAATGCTACAATTTTTGCCTATGGTCAAACGGTGAGATTTTAGTTTCTTTTTTTCAACCATAATAAAGTGATAGTAAATAGGTTGAAGCAGACTGTGTCATCAGGGCCAATGTTTTTTCTCTGTTCCTTGTTTATGTTCCCAAAGGTGTTCTCCTACTGCAGTGGTTCTCAAGTTTTTTAGACTACTTTCCAGCCCCTTCAACCATCTTTAACTGACAGTCCCAAATGCCCCTCCTCACCTTTCTACTGTGATAGTTGGACACTGAAATAGTTAAGGTTTGTATCTGGAGGGGCTTATCCCCAAGGCCTGAATCCTGGGCTCATTAAGAGGTCTAAGGAAAGGGTCAGAAATCTTTGTTTATTAAAGTACTCTGCAATCTGTTAAGTTCAGTTTTGCATTTTGATTGTAGGACCCTAACTCCACCCCTTCTGGCTAATCCAATCTAGTCAGGTGCTCAAGTGAGTTGTCTCAAGAAATGTCAATAGAAATAAAGTAGCCATCCAGAAAAGTTCTCTGATACAACCATATAGTCCATATGTGGAAGAACTTGGCTGTGCCCCCATAGGGGTGATTATGGTGGTTTCGGATCTTACGCAGTAGATCAGACTCTGACACAGATCAACAATACTTGCTTAAGATTAAAATCTGTTGATTTAAATACCTACATGTAGTGGGGTAGATCCATCAATTGTGTTGGACCAAACTTTGTAATGTGGACACTTTAAGTGACCATGCATCTCCTGTAATTCCTTCTAACTGCTACAAAACATTGGTAATATTTCTCACTCACAGTCTTCTAATTTTATTTTGCCATACAATGATAATATGAGGTCATCTTCAAACATTGTGAACATGTGTTTACATAGTTATTTTCAGCATCTTTTAGAACTGCTACAACTGCTGGACTTTAGTGTCATGATTGACTTGGGGTCGGGCATTCAGTCAGAAATTTGATTCTGGGATTCACTGTTGTTAGTGATAACAACTAAAAATCTGTCACAGTGGTAGCCTGAAGCCTTAAAGGTGTGGGATCCAAGGGGCAATTCCTGCAGCCATACAAAATGTAAAAATCATTCCTCATTGGTGAGACTGTTGTAGCTTAACTTTATGTGACATGAGCATAATTATATAGCTTTTAAAGGTCTTTCTTCTATTGTAACCTGTTTGGTAACATTTTGACTGTCTGAAACACTGAAACTTTTTGCTGGCTAAATGCCTGCTAGAAGTCAAACTCTACAATTAGTGAAATTTGAACATTGCAGACAGTTTGCAAAATTGTTATAGTGAAGTAGGCACTACTGTTTATAATTGTTGCAGTGTAGAGTCTCACTTCTAAGGCAACAGTTTATATTGTACATAGTGCAGTGAGTGATTGATTCCTTCTCACAGTTGTTCTATCTTTTAAAGGGGTCTGGGAAGACTTTCACCATAGGGGGACATAATATTGCCCATTTATCAGAGAATGAATATGGTATCCTGCCCAGGGCAATATTTCAGGTCTTCCAGAAAATGATGGTAAGTTTTGCTTATAAGTATTTTGGAACACTCACTGCAGGAACTTGTTGGTGTCATAGTGGCTTTTTATTTTGTGTGGAGTTTTTCCACTGAATTACAAACATTCCAGTGCCTTTTACAGAGGCTCTTACGTATGTAGTAACACTCTGCTGGCATGCTTTCCTGATGCAGGTTTCCCCCTTTAACATGACTAACTCATGTCAGGTGTGGGAAACAAATAATCTTGAAACTTTCCAAGGCTTGTCTTCTTGTTCAGGAGTGAAATGTTTTTTTAAGTTCAAGACAGCATTTAATCGTAACTTGCAAATATATTTCTGTATGTTTGTTTTGCAACGATTAGGTTACTTTAATGCTTTAGTTTAAGCGCTAAGTTATTGGACAGCCTTATGTATTAAAGGGAATGATAAAATGAATATTTTTTGTAAAGATGCTTTGTGGAAATAAGAAGAAAAAGGAAAACCAAAAAAAAAATAAAATGCCATGCTTCAATCTTTCATCTTTAGATTTATGTTGTGATACCATTAAGAATGTACTGCTGTTATTAAATCAGAAATGCTATTTGCTTTTCAGAAAAATAAGAACCAATAATGCATTTGTGTATAACTGTCTCAGTGTGTTGACAGTGCTATATCATGAGGCATATGGAATTAATTCTGTTTGTTAGATTGTTGTTGTTGAATAAACTGCTGAGACTGCATGTTAGGAAAAATAGGGGACAAGGTAGCAGTCAGTGTTTATCGAATGAGAATTAGTGCATAAAGGTAGTAGAAATCTAAATACAAAATACATTATTGAGTACATGAGTGCAAGATTCAAGACTGAGCCTTGTACATCATAAAGACTTCAGTTTTCAGAGTCTCTGCCTGAAGATTCTTAGCAGCTTGACATCAACCAGGAACCATTTCATTGGTGTTCTTGCCATTCGCTAATTCCCCAAAATGTATAATATTTTTTGTGGTTTGATCTCGTATAGATTACTTTGTGCCTATACTATCTGTATATACTTAATTGTAATGTTAAAATAACCAACCAGAGTAAGGTCATGTCTCACACCCCTAGCACTGCCCATTGATGTGTCAAGCCAATTTCCTCCCTGGACAAAACAAATCTCCTACTGTAGATATGAAGTAAAAATACACCCTGAAAGTTTAAAGAAAACAAGCAGGCACAAAGAGAAGCCAGCAATAAATTAAGATATGGAGAGCTTTGTTACAATATTATAGAGAGAAACTGGATAAAAATGTAATGTGGAACAAAGTGCAAAAGAAAGTTAACATGTTTCAGTTGTTAAGCAAGGGTTTTCACCAGAAACTCAAAAAAGGGAGGATTTATTACTACCAAACCCCAAGTCCAAATTGCTGCTTTTCTTGGCCAAAGTTACAAGTGGAGGGGGGAGGAAGCCATAAGATGCAATTTGAAAGGTTTTAAACACTACTGTATTCATTTATTGGGTTCAAACATGCAAGGAGATACTGACTTTTTTGAACTGTTTTTATTTTTGTTGAAATGAAAAGGGGGATTTTACCCACCTCTTCTGCCTCTTAAAAAAAAGGGGGGGGGGAGGGGGTTTGGGGAGGAGGTACAACCCCCCCCCATTTACTCCTGTTGATGGAAACCATGAGGGCAAACTTGGAATGTCATCAAAACTTGTCAATGAGTTTTTTTGTAAGGCTTGTTTTTGCTGGGGTTAAAGCTCAAAGTGATGAAGGTATTTCAAACAAAACTATAGAGTATACAATGAACTCCATCTTCAGGTGTCAATATTTTATTCCAGTTCTTTCATGCTATTGTGATGATGTGATTTTTTTCCTAGTTTTAAGGTTTATTAATTGAGCACACAAACGTAGGTTATCATGCTTCTTTTCCCTGAGCTGTCATGACCTTTGCTCTTTAGTAGTGTTTTAGCATTATTGCATACTGATATGGACTCTTCTTTTTTCAATTTTTTCAGGAGAATCCCTCAAGGGAGTTTAGTCTGAGGGCTTCATACATTGAAATCTACAAGGAAGAACTTAGAGATTTACTTGACTTGGAAACAAGCAGCAAAGAATTAAATATAAGAGAGGATGAGAAGGGCAACACTGGTGAGGAAGCAACTTAGGAACAATTGAGGAACTGATTCTTCCCTTACAGTATAATACTTTTCTTGGAGAGGGTAATCCCTAAAATTACCTCAAATAGGTGAACTGCCTCTGGCTATTGTTACACCTTTACACTATCCATTTACTAGCTGTGGCTAGTGTTCATCATTGCCTGGTTTAAGAGGTTTTACAATTTTATCATGGAATCTTGTAGCTGTGTGCCATGGTATACTATTTCTCTCTCAGAATTTTATAACAGGATGTTAGCTCTCAACCCTCAAAAGTTGTGTTCTTCCACAGCAGGTTTCAATGAGACTACAAGAGATCAGAGAGTGAAAGGCAGCAGGGAAATAGTTTTGTTGGACAGTTTTTGATAATAAGACTGATTTCCATCCAGCTGGATAATTGCTTGTGTCTTATAGTTTCAATATGCTGTACGATGATTATGTTTATCACAATAGTATAACAGCATAATTATTGAATTTGTTGTTTTAGGTATGTTTTGATATGGGAAGTTTGACTCATACAGGATTTCATTTTATGCATGACAGGCCTCGATTTTTGGAAAAATTTGTGGTTGTCCTTTGGACAACCAATTCAGTATTTTTAGTTGTCCTAAACAAAATTTGGTTGTCCGAAACATTTTGCGCACAATTACAGTACTACAAAACAGTAATTGTGTTTACCTATGATCACTCTCGAAGAATAAAAAGGTATGATTTTTGTAAGACAAAATCACTTGAAGTCTGAAATTGTATGATGGAAAAAGTTGAAAGAGTTGTTCAGTCAGCAGTATATACTTCTTCCATCATATAAAAAAGCAGGCTGCTTGAATAAAATTCATTGTGAAAGAAAAATGGCTGTCCATCGGACAACCAACTTTCGACTTTTGGTTGTCCGTATGTAATTTTAGTTGTCCCGGACAATCGGACAACCACGAAATTCGAGCCCTGCATGATGTTACAATTGATAGTAAAAGAAAAAGATTTATACCCACAATGTAACAAAAAATTAATGGATAATGGGAAAACTGTTCTAACGAGTGTTTTATATGAACCTACCATCAGGAGTGTATGTGTGTGAATTCATGTAGGTATGCAGGTAAACTGACAGGCTGCAGGCCAGCAGGGCAGAAAAGCAAATACATAGGTTCGTGAGAACGCATGTGTGTACATTCGTATGTGTGCTTGTAACCTGTGTGAATAAGGGTCTATGTAATTGACTATGTTGTGTTGTACCCTTCATCACGGTAGTTGTCAGGACTGTTTATTTGGGGGTGGCCAACTACAGAGCCTGATTTCCATTAGGGGAAATTTTGAATTATCTAAAGATGTAATCTGGTGCCAACATCATTTGCATCATTATAGCATCATATGAAGTCTCTCTTTCTGTACTATTACAAAATATTTTTTTTTGTCAGAATTTTATTTTGGGTATATCTCCTGGCCTCCCTCTAGCTATGCCAATGGCCTATACATAGTTTATGACTGGGTTTGTGAATTCTAACTTGTCACTCGAGAAAATGCATGCCAGAAAAAAATGTCAAGAAATCAATGTCTGATCAGGAAAAAGGTTACTTGTCTGGTTGGACAGATTCCTTGTTATTTGACTGGCCAGGTTATATGCTGTTAAATATAATTCTAACATAGCCTGCCTAATTCAAACCAAAATGTCACCAAACTCACCTACAGTATTACACCATTTAATTTAAATCTGTTGAGATCCAAGGTCATCTTGGGTCACTGGAGGTCAAAACGGTATGGTACTTTACCAAGATATGGTACTTATAGTGGAATGTTTATGTATCATGGAAACCTCAATGCACTTTTGCATTCTGATACATTATTGCTTGATTGGTTAATTTTTACATTATCTGTTGTAATGCCAATTTACTAAAGGACATCATCTGTCAATAACTTAAAGAATTCTACACATGGTTCTCAGCCAATAAACTTTCTCTCAATATCAGCAAGACCAACTTTATTGTTTTTGATAAAACTAAAGGCATTGTAAACAACTTGCTGTTTGACATTTCAATAGATGGGAATTATCTTAAAAGGGTTCATAATACAACTTTTCTTGGGGTAATTATTGACTCTGGGTTAATATGGAATGATCATGTTAGAGCTATATCAACTAAAATCGCCCGAGGTGTTGGAATTCTTTCTAAGATAAAGCATTTTCTACCTAAACAAGTTCTGTGTTCTTTATACTTTACTCTTATTCATCCCCACCTAACTTATTGTGTGACTGTATGGTCAGGTACCCCATCCTCTAGTGTCAAGAAACTTTTAACCCTCCAAAAGAAAGCAGTCTGTCACATCTGTTTCACTTCTTTTCATGATCACACCAGTAAGCTTTTTGCTTCTCTCAATATTCTAAAATTCCTTGCTCTAATTCATGTTCACATTGCTATGTTTGCGTATTGTTCTGTTAATAGTTACAACCCTCCTGTTTTTGGTTTCGATGAAAAGAGAAACCTATGCGTTCGTGATGGCGTGTGTGTGTATGTATGTGCGTATGTGCGTGTGTATGTGTGTGTGTATGTGTGTGTGTTTGTGACACTTTGCTTGTTTACACTATATCTTGAGAAGGGAAGATCTGACAGTTCTCAAACTTGGTACACAGATACCCCATACTGAGAGGAAGAACCCTATTTATTTTGGTTGAGGTCAAAGGTCATCTGGGGTCACAGGGGGTCAAAAACCAAAATCCTTGTTTACACAATATCTCAAGACAGGAAACTTGGATTAATTTCAAACTTGATATATTGATGTGTTATGATGTAAGGAAGAACCCTATTGATTTTGGTGGAGGTCAAAGGTCATTTGGGTTCACACCCCAAAATCCTGGTTTACACTGTATCTCAAGGTAGTAAACTTTGATCCATTACAAACTTGATATGTTGATGCATTATGATGTAAAAAATAACCCAATAAATTTTGGTAGAGGTCAAAGGTCATTTGGGGTCACATGGGGTCAAACTCCGAACTTCTTGTTCACACTATATCTCAAGGTAGGAAGCTTGGATTGATTTCAAACTTGATATGTTGATGCGTTATGATGGGAGGAAGAACCCTATTGATTTTGGTAGAGGTCAAAGGTCATTTGGGGTCATAGGGATCAAACTCAGAAAAACTTGTTTAGGATAGCTCAAGGTATGAAAGGTGGATGGATTTCAAAATAAGTATGTAAATGAATTATGGTGAGAAGATGGTCTGTATAAGATTTTTTTTTGTGGAGGTGAAAGGACATCTGGGGTCATGATCGGTCAAGCTTTGAAAAACTTGTCAAAGTGGGATATCTCAAGGTAGGAAGCTTGGATGGATTTCCTAATTAATATGTGGATGTGTTATGGTGAGTTGAAAGTACTGTACCTGTTGTTTTTGGTGGAGGTCAATGGTCATCTGGTATCACCTGGCATCAAACTCTGAAAACCTTGTTTGCAGAATATCTTAAGGCACAGTATAAAATTTGGCTTTTTGAATAGAGAAATGTTTTGGTTAAAAGAAAAACCAGTCACTTACAGGTGGAGACAAAGGTTATTTTGGGTCACCAGTTGTTACAAGAAATGTAGCATTTTATTGAAAAGAGCATGTATGTATCATGGAAACCTCAATGCGTTTTTGCATTCTGGTTAATAATTATTTTACACCCAATAAGGACGTTCATAACTATAATACTAGGCAAGCCTGTGATATGCATAAATCTCAACCCCGTACAAATATTTTCAAACAGTGCTGCATTATCAAGCTAGTACTATTTGGAATTCTCTGTCAAATGCTATAAAACATCATCCTTACACCTTATTCATTTAAACACAATCTTAGTAATCATTGTTTTGAGAGCTATTGTTAAAGATGCTTACAGTAGGTATGTTTTAAATAGTTGCACAATGTTGTTTTGCTATTTACTTGTATTCTACTAATGACATTTTTTTCCTTTTTTTCATTTCTTTATTATTATTGTGCGGCTTTTTGGAAAGTGGATCTTCTCATTAAGCCTTTAGGCTTTTAGACTGCTTCCTTCCTCTTTTGTCAATTGTAAAGAATCTGAGTTTGTTCTATTTTGTATTTCTTATGGAAAAGAGAAAAAACAAATAAACGAAACGAAACAAAACAAAAATGTGAATTAAAACCTTGATAAATGTCAACACATCTCATGAAGGTGAGAAACTAAAATAGATTTCACATGTGGTATGTGGATGCACATTATGGTAAAAAGATGGTTCTTATTTTTTGGTGGAGGTCAAGTGTCATCTGGGATAAAAAAAAGTATTTTTTGAAAGTGCTAGTACAAATTTTGAGTGAGAAGATATTTACTACAATTTTGCAGTTTTGCAGCTAAGCTGTTCTAGTTTAATTGGTTGTAGTTGGTGGTAATTTAAAGGTTGCATTATATGAAAATGAAAAAGTTAGGTATTTGATGTGAAGCATTCAAAACCAAGGATATTGTCACAACTACCATCAAAATTTGTCAAAAATTGTCCATTTCACAGAGAAATTTCTGATTTGAACTTAATTATTCACACACATAACCTTGATATGCAAATTTTGTCATGTTTAGTGAAGGACATGTCATATGGGGCTAATGTTTTCCTTTGTTTTCGCTATCATCATTTCAAGGTCGGTTGTAACAGGAGTTTTTCCTAATATTGTTAAATTGTGTCCTTTAAATCATCAGTGTCAGTTTCTGTACTGTACCATGAACTATGTGATGAGTAATTACAGTAGGAGATAACTAATATAGGGCTAACAAAAATGTCAACACTGTGCAACACTTCCCATCATTATTTAAGGGTAAGCAACAAGTTGCTTCAAAAACATTTAAATTTTGAAGTGGTATTTCTTGAGAAATGTAACTGATATGATTCCAAATAATTTTTCCATATCAAAGCTTATTTCTTACTGTCCAGTGAATCCATGGTTTTTGGTGACATGCTAAATATCTGTGTGGGACATTCTTCTTTTGACACTGCAATATTTCCAAAAATTAAGTAAGATTTACAATAATGCATGTTTTATGTCTTTATTAATAGCCATACTTAATGCTTGTCACATTTCTATGTTTTGTTTTCTTTTTAAAGTTGTGATAGGTGCAACAGAGGTCCTCTGTCAAAATGTCGAAGAGGTGCTTAACTGTCTGGAGCTTGGCTCAGCTCATCGTCATACAGGGGCCACAAACATGAATGAACATTCCAGCAGGTCCCATTCAATCTTCACAATGGCTCTTGGTGAGATATATATATTTTACAGTCATAGTGGTGTTGATCTTGCTTGAAACTAGTGTTTTGTTTCGTTTTTCCTTGGGACTGTCTTGTATGTGTAACTTAATGTGAGTAGCTGCAGAAGAATGACTACAGAGAAAATTAAAAGATCGCTTCTGTTGTTATAAATATGGGCATAATATTAAATTCATTTTATCATTGCATCCTAGGCTTCACTGCTTTCACTTTCATCGGAACTTGATAAAATTTTGTAATATTTTCAAGCAATAAACCTTTTTTTAAATGCATTGCTGGCCTGACATTATGCATAAATGACATTTTGTTCTTCAGAGCAAAGATGGTCATCAGTGAAGGAGGAAGATGATGATTCAGATGATGATGACAATGATGAAGTAGATAGTGGATTGCAAATATTATCAGCAAAATTTCATTTTGTGGATTTAGCAGGTTCTGAGAGAGCGCACAAGACTGGCAATGCTGGAGAGAGATTTAAAGGTAAAGCTTTATTGTGGCAAGATATTACAATGATGATAAATGGTGAATCAAACTCATGAAAGAACGTTGCCTAACAAATTTAGAAGAAACCTCTTCGGTAAAAAACATTGTGGACATCGCTTGAACTCTTCCAACAACAAAATTTTCACTTAACCAAGTTGTCTATGAATGCAACACCAAGATAATACCAAAGGCAGTCTAAGCATTTTGTGTCACTCTATGCAGATCACTGCAAAATGCCTTTAATTTGCTCCAAATTAGAGAGTGTGTGATGATTAAGGATGTGTCATTATCCTAGTAGTGTCCTCTTAAGTATTTCATCTTAAATAAACCACCGGGCTTATATATGTCACATATATTTTTTACATCTTTATGATGCCTGATTAAGCAATATGTTCACAGCTACACTTTTCATTCTCAACCCATTCTTCTTTTACATAAATCATGTCACAATCTGTTAATATGCTTTCTGCTTGCATTATTTTTCATTAATAACTAGGTTTTCATATTTCAATTTTTCTCCTCGCATTTCGGCATGATCTGTTCTCTCTCCACAGAGTCTGTGTACATCAACAGTGGCCTTCTTTCTCTAGGAAATGTTATTAGTGCTTTGGGAGATACAAAGAGGAAGGTTACTCACATTCCTTACAGGGATTCGAAAATTACCAGGATACTGAAAGACTCCCTTGGTGGTAATGCTAAGACATGTATGATTACATGCATTAGTCCATCCAGCGTCAACTTTGATGAAACATTGAACTCACTCAAATATGCAAATCGGGTAAGGGTAACACTGTTGGGAATGAGTTTTACAGAACATGATATTAGCATTGCTCTATTCGTTATGACTGTTTGGAATTGCTCTCATGTGATGATCCATGGTATTCATACAAGAAAATGTTATGCAGATACAATCAAGTAGAAGTGCCATAAATGGCAGCTGTCTGAAAAAAAAATAGTTTGATTTTTTGTAGCATTTTTACAAATTTTCTGATCAGATAGCGCACATGAATTTAATCATCATGTTAAGTGGTGAGCCTTATAGCAATTCATATTTTGTTTCTGAAATAAAAGAATGATAGGAATAGTTTGATACATTTACACCTAGTATTATCTTTTTTGCACAATCTCCTCACCCACCCCCCCCCTTCCCAAAAGAAAATGAGTATGGATTGATAACACCAGGGTGGTTTCTAAGTTTTCTTTTTTCATAAAATGCTGCTTGCCTGAAGTATGTGGGAGTGTTTCAAATGGTTGCTTTTACATTTCTAAAACAGGCAAGGAATATTAAGAACAAACCAACTGTGAATCATGATAGACACTCCAGTCGTATTGCAGCTATGCAGACAGAGATACAAGCACTAAGAGATGAATTGCAGAGACACCAGCTAGGTACTGCTGCCACACACAGGGTGAGTGAGGCAGCACAAAGTTTTATACTACATGATTTTATGATACAATAATACTACTCTGTATCATGTATATCGTGGAGTATTGTATCACATGCTTAGAAATACTTTGTCTTTTCTATGCTTTTCTGTTACATACCAAAAGAAAATGAAAAGATCTCACTCTCTTTGTCGCATTATAGCTCATGTACTGTAGATGAAAGTAATAAATTGCTTCGCATTTATAATTTATTTTTGTCATAAGCATGTTTCATATGTATATGTCTCTTTTAATTGCATCTGTTTCTTTGCCAGTCTGAATTATCTGAACCTGTCACCGAGTTACAGGCCAAAGTCAAAAGGTCAGTCGCACTATTTTACTTTGCTTAATTTTTCTGTTATTTCAGGTATTGCTGTAAGAATGAAAACTTGCTCTTTGTGTGTGAGAACAATTGCCTTTGTCATATATTTGGTTTGATGTTGACATTTTACCATCAAAAAGAAAGAAGATCATCTATGTTTGACATGACATTTTTCCTGAATCTTTGTTACAGACTGGCTTCTCAATGTGCTCGCTACCGTGTATGCTCAGATGAGGCAGCCAAGATATTTTGTAATCTGCAGCACAGCCCTTCAATATCAACTGCCCAACGTGCCACCTTTAGTAACTGGATTGAAGTCAAGAAGGAGGTGGATGAAACTACAGTAGATCTTTCAAAATTTGTGGAAGTTGATGAAAGTGTGCAAGAAAAAATATCAGTCCTTCAATCCAAGTTAAAGAAGGTTTGTCTGCATTATGCTCACAGTAAAACATCACATTTTCACATGAAGATTTAATAAGGAAATGTCAAATATCTTTATGTTTGGTTGTCATGAATTACATGTTCATGCACTCAATGGGGTTAGTACAAAGTTATAGCTGAATGTAAAGTCTGTGACTCATAAACACAACTAAAATCATTCAAAGCTCAAAGAATTCAAAATTCAAAGAAATTTTGATGGCATGTGTTTAAAGGTAGTTAGATATGAAAATGATTAAATTGGGTATTGGATATAAAAAGCATTAAAAGCCATGAAAGTAGCCACAATTACCATCAAAATCCATCAAAAATTGACCATTTTACAGGGCATATTTTGATTTGCACTTAATTATTTATAAATATGAGCTCAATATGCAAATTTTGTGATGTCATGGGAGGGACTTACCATATTATCACTAATGTTATCCTTTGTTTTTACAGTCTTCTTTTCAAGGACAGTTGTAGCATTAGTTTGTCCTGAAGGTTTTATTTTGTAAGTTTAAATTGTGTCCTTGAAAATCTTCAGCCTCAATTACCAAACCATAAACTAACTGATGTGTAATTAAGAGAAAATTTTTATATGGTTAACAAAAGAAATGTCAACACTTTGCAACAATCCACATCATTATTTTTGCACGAGCACCAACTTTCTTCAGAAACGTTCGAAGTTTGAAGAGGCATATCTTAAAGCCGTAAAAGATATTGAAATAATTCCTACCAGATTTTTCCTTAGAAAACTTCACTCTACAACTAACAAGTGAAGTCAGGTCATTTTCCTGACATGTCACACTACCTTTAAGTGGAATGTCTTCCACTTGTTGATCTAAAATACAATGGAATTATATAGGCTATTTCTTGTATTTGAATGTTTGCACTCTGTAAGTATAGTTTTGTTTTAGATTTTGGTAAATGAGGTTAAATCTATTACAAAACTCCCATGTAATTTCAGGCACTAAATGATCTTGCCAGTGATGAAGAAATCTTTGCTGAAAAGCAGCGACAGAACTCTGAGTTGAAGCAGAAGATAAGTGAAATAGTAAGTGTCACTGATGATTTTATGGATGAATGTTAATGCCTGTGGGACTAACTGGCCACTAAAAATACTTTAAAAGGCCTTTGTCTTGGCTGCACAAATACAGAGAATAACAATATACAGTTGGTGAAACGAAGACAAAATTTAGAAATTGGAAAATTTATTTTCTGATAGTAAACTGGCTGTAATGTTATTGTTTAAGGCTACTTTGTTCCACCCATCCAAAAGTTTTACATGATTACAATGATTAGAGGGAATATTTTGCATTCCTTTACATAATCAAAAGAGGAAAATGGTTTTATGGCTCAGTTTCTAACCAAGCTTAAGTTGGGCTGGCCATTGCTTTTTACGTAGTCAATACCAGGAAGTGTTCTCAATACTCTGTATTTGCATTGAGTTTGTGTGATGCTTTGGTTCTAAACACTGCATCAAGAATTGTAACCCTTGTGGATTCCCCTTAATGAGTAAATGATCTGCACTTTTTTCCTTTAGAGGTCCAAGGTCATCTGGGGTCACCAAAGGTCAAGAGAATTAAATTTTGTTAACACAACATCTCAAGCAACAAAAGTTTGATGGAAGTCACACTTGCCTTGTAAATGTACCTTATTAAGTAGATGATCCCTTTTACTTTTGTTGAAGGTCAAAGGTCATCAGCAGGGTCAATGATGAATGCCTTTGAAATAGCTACAGTATTAAACACTACCTCTAAAAGGGTGGGTAACTATGAGGAATCTCAGATTCAACATGTGGATGACACATATTGAGCAGATGATCCCAAATGTTTTTGGTGGAGTTCAAACGTCATGTGAGGTCACCAGAGGTCAAAAGTAGAAATTTGTATAAAGAAAGATATTTCAAGCAAGGAAACTTTACGTAGCATGTGGATGGCCTTTATTGAGCAGGTGATCCTTTTTTTTGGGTGCAGCTCAAGTGTAATGAAGGGTTGTTGGAGGTCAAAACAGGCCTGGAATTCTGAAGCGTGCGAGTGCAATCGCACACCATCACTCTCCTCAAATCACTGCTAGGGGTGTGATTTTTGCACATTTAGATGGAGCAAATCTATCTAAGTTTATAAAACAGCACACCTATTACACTCCTTAATTTTCTGAGGAGGGTGATTTGTAGCACACCAGGAAATTCTAAAACTCAAGGCCTGGTTAAAACTTCAGAAATTTGTATGCACTTCATTTTATGCAGAGAAACTTTGAGAAATTTCATACTGTGGCTGTGATGGCACAGTAAAATCACTTAATGTTCCATCAGAAAAATTGGTGATAGTTTAGCGATTAGTCACATACTCCATGCCTGTAGGGCACGTTAGCTTCAAAAGTACTGAAGCTTGCTTGCCTATAGCTGCACTTGCCCAATGTCATCCTATAAAACAGATCTAGTGGCTCTACACTTGCTGTACCATTGTAGATGCAAGTATTCATGCAGCCATGAAAAATGTTTCAATACAAGCCATTTTAATGTGTCAATGACAGTAAATACAGGTATGTAACACTTCTATGGAATCATCAAGATCACCGAGTTCAGCCCTTTGGGCTTTCTGGTTACTGGCTCCTTATTGGTCAACCAAAATTGTGATATAGATCATTATTAATTTGATTCAGTGCATTAAGTTTCATGGTTTTCTGATCTCCACCCACCATTTCCAGAGATGCAGAAACTCTCGGGCTTTTAAACAATCTACAAAAAAGGTGGAAGTTATCAATAGCATGATTATACTGACCCTAGCCTAGGGCTTACGCTCTTTTGCACCTTGGTTTGGGCTATAAGAAATGAAACGAACATAATATAACTGCAGTGGTAACCAGCAAGCACAATATGTTTAGGGGGATGGGAAGGAGGTACTTATGCCAGAAGGCTTGTACATTGGCTCTAATAACATGCTCCATTTCCCTGTATTGTCACTTTGTGTATGTGGAGTACTTCAAGGGGGAGGGGAAACAGAAGATGAGTTGAGGGAGCTTCTTTCTCTCCCCTATGATAGCTGTTATATAAATCCCGCAGTTTGTATACAATGTCTCTTGCCTTGATGCCACATATTTCGAAACTTGAGGATATGTCTGCTTGAAAGGGTCTGGTTCTGTGAAGTGTTATTTCACCTGTTTTTTTGCCAGCATAGGCATCAACATAGTCACTCATAGCTGTGTTATTTTTCTTTAACCCAACCATTTTTCAGAACCTCAGTCCCTTTCCAACAAGCACAATGCCTGCACTGAAACAAAATGTGAAAGATATTGGGGAAACTTCCCACATACTAACCATATTTAAACAGTATAAAGGATAGAAGTGGACTTCACACTTTATTTGAAACAATACTGAACTTAACTTTCTTATCTAGCTGACACTAGCTGACACTGCTACATAACAGTAGGTGGAGACTTTCCACAGCTTTTTCCTGATTAGTTCATAACACTGCAAAACTTTCACTGTCTGTAGTACCTTCTTCTTTTTGGTTTCGATGAAAAGAGAAACCTATGCATTCATGATGGCGTGTGTGTGTATGTATGTGTGTATGTGCGTGTGTATGTGTGTGTGTGTATGTGTGTGTGTTTGTGACACTTTGCTTGTTTACACGATATCTTGAGAAGGGAAAGTCTGACAGTTCTCAAACTTGGTACACAGATACCCCTTACTGAGAGGAAGAACCCTATTTATTTTGGTGGAGGTCAAAGGTCATTTGGGGTCACAGGGGGTCAAAAACCAAAATCTTTGTTTACATGATATCTCATGGTAGAAAACGTGGATTAATTTGAAACTTGATATGTTGATGCGTTATGATGTTAGGAAGAACCCTATTGATTTTGGTGGAGGTCAAAGGTCATTTGGGGTCACAGCGGGTCAAAAACCAAAATCTTTGTTTACACAATATCTCAAGATAGAAAACTTGGATTAATTTCAAACTTGATATGTAGATGCGTTATGATGTAAGGAAGAACCCTATTGATTTTGGTGGAGGTCAAAGGTCATTTGGGGTCACGTGGGGTCAAACCCCAAAATCCTTGTTTACACGATATCTCATGGTAGGAAACTTGGATTTATTGGTTTCGATGATAAGAGAAACCAATGCAATCATGATGGCGTGTGTGTGTATGTGTGTATGTATGTGTGTGTGTGTGTGTGTGTGTGTGTTTGTGACACTTTGCTTGTTAACACGATATCTCAAGATAGGAATGTCTGACAGTTTTCAAACTTGGTACATAGATGCGCCATATTAAGAGGAAGAACCCTATTGTTTTTGGTGGAGGTCAAAGGTCATCTGGGGCCACCAAGGGTCAAAGTCTATAAACCTTGTTAACGCGATATATCAAGGTTGGAAACTTGGATAGATTTCATATGTAGTATGTGGATGCGTTATAGTCAGTAGATGGTCCCTATTGTTTTTGGCGTCGGTCAAAGGTCATCTGGGGTCACGGGGGTCAAAGTCTGAAAATCTTGTTAACACGATATCTCAAGGTTGGAAGCTTGGATAGATTTCATATTTGGTATGTGGATGCGTTATAGTCAGTAGATAGTCCCTATTGTTTTTGGCCGAGGTCAAAGGTCATCTGGGGTCACCGGGGGTCAAAGTCTGAAAACCTTGTTAAAGCAATATCTCAAGGTAGGAAACTTGGATAGATTTCATATTTGGTGTGTGGATGCGTTATGGTCAGTAGATGGTCCCTATTGTTTTTGGCGGAGGTCAAAGGTCATCTGGGGTCACCGGGGGGCAAAGTCTGATAACCTTGTTAAAGCAAGATCTCAAGGTAGGAAACTTGGATAGATTTCATATTTGGTATGTGGATGCGTTATCGTCAGTAGATGGTCCCTATTGTTTTTGGCGGAGGTCAAAGGTCATCTGGGGTCACCGGGGGGGCAAAGTCTGATAACCTTGTTAAAGCAAGATCTCAAGGTAGGAAACTTGGATAGATTTCATATTTGGTATGTGGATGCGTTATCGTCAGTAGATGGTCCCTATTGTTTTTGGCGGAGGTCAAAGGTCATCTGGGGTCACCGGGGGTCAAAGTCTGAAAATCTTGTTCACACGATATCTCATGGTAGGAAACTTGGATAGATTTCATATTTGGTATTAGGGCTGTCAGCAATTAGCCATTAATCGCCAGCCAAGTAATTGTTTGGGAAAATGGTACTTGCGATTAATCGTATCTCATGCCCTTGGACTCTGACTTGCGTTAAGTAAACAAGGTATAGTCCTTCTTCACAAGTTTAGCTGCCTTGACAAAGCAATCGATGTCTACAGTATGAACAACAAGCTCAAAAATTGTGCAGAGCTATGACATTCACCTTTTATCCACCCAACCCCCTGTAGTTTACATGTGAGTGTGTGCAGTGTCATGGGGGACGTTTTAATCCGTGAACCCCAAACATGGAACCTGTTGTGACAGGCTTTACTTCAACACCACCAATACATTTGTAATGAACAAAATTTACAATGAAATTTGAAAGCACTAAACGTATGCATACACCACAGTGTCTTTTACGTGCCCTGTGCGCCATCGTGCACTTCACCGTAATAGTTCAATTTTAACAGCCACTTGTCAATTCGCCACTAGCGTACGTCTCCCAAAATAACTTGAAATCGACAAATTTCAAAAAATTACAAGTTCAACTTTCAAACCATGTTATTCCTGCCCTTGTATCACGTAGGAGTGTTTGTAAGTCATGAACTGAAAAAAGTTTCAAAAATGTTTCCATCGCTGTTTATCAAGACCAACAGCGTAGATAACAGCAGTTGCACAAGTTAGCAGCCGGCTGAAAATCGTTTATATGCCGCTGCTTCGTGCTATACTTCGAACGAACTTCTGTTGCGAAGAATCGTACTCACTGATTGGCTGCTTGCGTTTAATGAATGAAGCGGCTTCTTTAAAAGTTTGGGGATGCCCCGCTTCGAACGTTATTATTGAGGGAGGGTGTCATGTTATTGCCAATTGAAGTGAACCCATTCTCTAAGCGCCTTTAACGATACACGTACGCCTAGGTACGTAGCCGATCAGCCAGCTGAATGCATGTATATAACACTCTGCATGTAGCTAGCAGCTAGCAGGTCTTGTTTATGTGCTGGGAACGTACGTACGACTATTTGCACAGTACAGCTCAGGCGGTAACTTAAACATAAAATGGCCGGTGAAAACTACGATGTCTAGCCTAGATTTGATCGTAGCCTATTATTGTTAGCTCTAACGTTACATTTTGTTCTTTAAACGTAGGTGGCTAGGCCCTAGGCCTAGTTTTTGTTGTGGCTTCAAGCCACACTACTTTTGGGAAGAAATTAGAAATGAAACAAATGGGGTAGATTAGGCAAGTATCAAAATTAAATATATCGTAGTGGGACCTGCAGCTGTCTGCGTAGGGCTCGTCGGCTCCTTTCGCCGTGGATACTGTATTATGGCCTAGCCTAGGCCTATACTTTGTGAACGATCGTTGCTTTGAAATACTGAAACTTCATCTAGCTACTGGTGTGTGGTGTAACAATATATATCAACCTTCAATGGAAGCAATTCTCTAAAAATTGCTTGATTGGTCGGTCAGGAGATGGTCTGTGATGTTTTTGGTGGAGGTCGAAGGTCTCCTGGGGGCACATGGGGTCAAAGTCTGAAAATCTGGTTATCATGATATCTCAAGGTAGAAAGCTTGGATTAATTTCATATTTGGTATGTGGATGCGTTATGGTCAGGAAGTAATTCCTTTTGTTTGTGGCAGAGGTCAAAGGTCATACGGAGTCACCAGGGGTCAAAGTCTGAAAATCTTTTTAACATGATATCTCAAGGTAGAAAGCTTGGATAGATTTCATATTTAGCCTAGTATGTGGGTGCATTTTAGTCAGTAGATGGTCCCTATTGTTTTTTGCGGAGGTCAAAGTTCATCTGGGGTCACCTGGGGTCAAAGTCTGAAAATCTCGTTAACATGATAGGCAGCTATCTCAAGATAGGAAGCTTGGATAAATTTCATTGTTTGGTATGTGGGTGCGTTATGGTCAGGAAGTGGTTCCTTTTGTTTGTGGCAGAGGTTAAAGGTCATCTGAGGTCACTGGGGGTCAAAGTTTGACATTTTAATGCGATATCTCAAGGTAGGAATCTTGAATAGAATTCGTATTTGGTAATGGTATGTGGATGGGTTATGCTCAGGAAATGGTCTATGTGGTTTTTGGCGGAGGGCAAAGGCAGAGATGCCAAGTATCTCAATTTAGGCGGAATAATTGCGATTTTCCACGCTCGATTCATCCCCATTGTTTTTGGCAGAAACGAAAGGTCATCTGGGGTCTCCAGGGGTCAAAGTCAAGGAACCTTTTTAAGTAGCCTACGATCTTTCAAGATAGTTGTTTGTCCATCTGTCTGTCTGTTGTTTGCCTGTCTAGCTATGTATGGCTTTTATTGAGGTCAAAAGGTTATCTGGAATGACAAAATTATTTTTTGAACATGCTAGTATGTAGTAGTTTGTTAGTTAGTAGTTTGAATGAGAAGGTAATGGTGCATGATGGTACTCTTTAAAACATTTATGTATCATCGAAACCTCAATGCATTTTTGCATTCTGGTTCTACATTGATGCTGGTGGGTGCACAAGAGCTGTGACAAAATTTGATAAAGTTTGGATAAATAAATTACAGGGATGGCTGCTGTGCAGATTTTTTTTATTAAGCTTGTCAGAGACAATAAGTTTGCTCTAACTTTTTCTTTGACAGAAGGAGGAGGAGTGGGGGTCCCTGCATTTTGTATAGGGTAGATTGTGAGAGCAGCTTTAGGAATTATGTAAACCAATACCTGAATGGAAACACTGCTGTCAACATGAAAGAAAAACAGACATTTCAGATTACAAAGCTTTCCTATTTTTAGTTTGTGTACTGCCAAGTTGGTTATTTCACCAAATACAGTACCTAAACCAGTGCATGCTGATCAAATGATACACTGAACCCATTATGAAAAAGATAAACAGTCAAGGTTGTATATATGCTGTTAAAGACAGCTCTTAGCTTTAGAAACATTCTGGTGGTTCAATTTCATGTAATAAACTTATTCTAATATTTTAAACCAACAGGAACGAAGGTATACTGAGACTTGCGAGAAATTAACAGCCACAGAGAGCTGTGTCAAACAGCAGGAACAAAGACTGGTTGACCAACAGACAAAGATTGCAGAATTACAAGAAACTATCAATAGGAGTAACAGACAGGTAGGGACCATTCATACTTAATACTAGGGCCATCAGCAATTAATTAACAATTCATCATCACCCAAATAATCTGATCATTTAGTGAAAGGCCACTTTCAATTAATTACATGTCACAAATCATACACCATTGATCACTACACTTTCTTTAAATTTTCCTCGATTCAATTAGGGCAGGTATTTACAAGTAAAAGACCTGTTTTTAAATTGAAAAAGAAAGACAGAAATCTGCCCTTTAATTGCTGCTACACAGCATTTCTTACAGACTTACCTTCAAACATTGTGCATAGAGAGGCCAGGGTCACTCATGTGTTATTCAAGTGCATAGAAGTTGAAGAAACCCACCTTGGACATATGTCATACAGTACACACACAACACACAATATGATATGTAATGCAACTGTGGAATATCTATATCCAAATGCTCTAAATGTTCATATGAGCGTACATAAAATCGCCAGTCTACAACTTGTTTCAACCTGCTTCTGCAATGTGCCATACAGTGTATGTGTGCTTCACTATGGCACGCCATATCCTACATGCACACATGTGCATGCACTGAGCCCCCGTTGTAGAAAACAAGTTGAGAGGGCTCAGGGATTGTACATCTTTAATGTAATAGACACAGGGAAAATTTCTGTGCTTAATATGGATAATTTTTCTGAAGAATTAAAAGGAAGGAATAGAGGGAGAGTAAAACTCTTCACTGTGTTATTTTTTTTTTTATTCTGCAAGGCTGTGGTCAAGATTGGTAGGAAACTGTCTGGGCCTAGAGAGAGTTACGTAGACAATCATTGCAATCAAAGGATAGACCAAAGTCCATTGTGTTACAGTTTGTACAGGCTTACACTAATGCCGTATGCAGTAAAGGAGCCAGAGAGCCCTGACTTATTTCATTCCAGTTCACTGTAAACATAGTTGTCTGTAGTAGTTTGATGTTGTATTTCTAAACATACCTTTCAAAACATGATTAATCCAAATTGTGTCTATGTAACCATAAATGAATTTACTGTGTGGACCTAGTATTTGAAGTTAGACTGCTAATTGTTACTTGGAACGATTGCACAGTCTTGGGGAAATTCCTGCGTGGAAACACTTTTCGATTAGTTGTTGATTAATCAGTTATTAAATATTGGACAGTGGAGGTCAGCAACTCATGTCATATAAATCAAGGAGTCTGTCAAGCAGACAATATTTTTTCCATAAATCTTTTGTCAAATTGTAGGAGGGCAGCTCACTGACAGCTGATAAGCAGATAAAACATGATCTAGATGATGAGAAATTTAGATGATTTCATCAATTTTGAATCATCTTATCAGCACTTGGAATTTAGAGTAATTTGGTTCTCTGAAAATTTTGTTGCTACTGGTAGGATTTTGCTGCAAACATGTGGCTTTGCTATTCTATACCACGACCAAGTGCCCTCACATCATTGTTTCAATTAATGTTTTTGGAAAAAAAAGTCTCTTACCTAGTTTCATGGCTTATTTGGGGGATAGCCTGATGGGCACAAAGAAAAATTAAAGCATGATTTATCAGGTGACTGTTGTCGGTTAATAGCATGAACTCCTAACCAGTTACATTACCTCTTAAAATTCTGTTTGCAGGGATCTTCTGAAGGCACATCTGTGACATCTTTGATGCCTCCTACCCTAGGACCAAGACCTTACTCGGTGGCTGCTGATGGTGTCAGGACTCACAGAGACCGTCCTCATTCAAGAAGACTTCACTCAAGTCCTCCTGTGGTAAGGTTTGATAGTCTGGGAAGAGTTCATTTATCTAACTGGACAAGAGGGCACAGGAAATACATGTCACTTTGCAACAACTGCCAGACTCTGCCTTCAGTTACAATAGTAACAGGTTGATAACTCGCTGTCATTGATAAGTTAAACTTGCATGTATCTGTCTGCTCATTGATCCAATATTTAAACAGAATGAGCCTTTTATTTGGAAATTGTTCATGCCATTGATGTTTGTTGCTTTTGAAGGTATATACAACGTATGTTCAAATTGATAAGTCTTCTATTTCTCCAGTTTTCCATTGAGAGGATTGTTCAGGGTTTCAAAGCGCGTAGTCAGCTTATAGTACAAGAGCTACAAGACAGTGATGAAGTACTGCAAGCAGAGCTTGGTGATGAAACGGAAAGTGAAACAGAGGAAGATGATAACAGTAGGTGAGGAGGAGAAATAACGATTAATAGCAAGCAAAGATAAAGAGATACATAGGTTTTGTGCAAAATAAGGTAAATTAAGTAATTAGAGCAGAAAATGTCAAAATATTTCAAGTACTTACATTGTAGTAAAATGTTTAAAAGTCAGTCAGGGAGTTGCATGTTTGCTGCAACATAGGCTGTTGTAGTACTTTGCTTTTAGGAGACACAGAACATGATCTAACATGACTTCAAAAGCTGCAGAATAGAGCTTCTCAACTTATTTTCTCAATTGGATGTGAGTGAACACTTCAGAAATACATTACTTATTGCACTGTCTTCACTGACTTCCAATGACAATATATGTAAGCTGTGAAATCTTAGTATATGTTTACAAGTGCTTGTACTCTCATGTCCCAAATTATCTCTTAGAACTCTTTATTGTAGCAACATGGACTAACACTACTAAATTCTCTTATGACAGAAAATTTCATCTTGACATCCCAAAGACACAAACAGCATCCAAGGACAAAGCCTTCCAGAAGGCAGCCACTTCTATAGAATAGTCTCCAAAGGAAAACTGGGGAGAAAGCATCCCCCTTCTAAGTGTTTGTTTGAAACCTGGATTTGAGGTCACCAGAGTTTAAACTGCAAAAACCTCTCAAATGGCTGGTTAACACCATAAGAACCTTCTTGTTTTTGGTACAGGCCAGAGGTCACATCAAGTTTTCAGAGGTTGTGAGAGAATTGCAGAATCCCTTTGATTTTGGTTGAGGTCAAAGGTCATCTGGGGTCACTGCTTGTTGGGATCTGTAGGTTATCAACATGATATGTGTATTTTGATCTTTGTTAAATGAATCCTCGACATTCAGTGCCTAAATTGTAATGACAAATCTATCAAACACTGTCAATTTGAAGGAAAAAGGTATTACAGCGGCAAGGAACTACTAAGCCTTTTGGCTTTCTGGTTAAGTATGGTTATGTTACAACTCTTAAGAGAGGGAGTGATAAATTTAATTTCTTTCTGGATAACAATCTGTTAAGCCACTATGTTTCATACTACTGATAAATTTTACTAGGTGAAATGTTTTTATAAGTTTTTGCACATGATTTTTTTCTTTTTCTTTTTTCTTACATTTCAAAATTATTTAATGGCAATGGGTAATATTAAATACTGATTTTCCAAATTTAAACCTGCAAAAATATAATTTTTTATCCAGACATCTTGGTGAAACGTACAATAGAAACAGAACAAAGAATATGAAAAATGCTGCACAAAAGAAGAGTGATATACTCAGAATTACTCGGAAGAACTCAAAGGAAGGTTTGTGACTTTTTGTTATTTTGATACATGTAGAGCAGATAAGGTGGTGGAACTCAGTAGATACAATTAACAAATGACTAGAAACATTCTCATATTCAACAACTTTCTTACAGAGCCAAATCTGAAGTCTTATATCAACCTTGACATTCAGCACAATATTCCTGTATTTGGATGCTCCTTGTAAATGTTTAACAGGTCATCATGTAAAGAAACATGGAAGTGAAATTTTATTGTCAATTGTGCCTCACAGAATCATTTATCAGGAACTGTAAACAAAAGCATGAGGTTACATTTCCAGTCATATTTAATTTTGAGATTCCTCTTAGAAACAAAAATGAAAGTATTGGGAATACCAGTTTTCATCTCCAAGATTGCTTGAAGAGGTTGTACAATTTCATTTATCAGTCAATTCTCCCTCCAGTGACACTCTCACATTCAAAAGTGTCTTTTACAGCAGAAACATGCTTAGCCAATATGTACAATGCTGTCAACAATCACAAATGTTACTTACTATGTTACAAAGTGCTACAATCGAATTCATCATAGACAGTCCTGGCAAGATCATTGCATCAAGAAATTTTCTTCAAACCACTAACTGGCAACACAAATTTGTGGCCCCTTAGGAACACACATTTTGATGTCAGCAAGTCTCACTGCATAGTGGACACTTTCAACACGACATATATTTCTGCTGACCCTTCATTTGATACTTTATTCAAACTGAAACCAGTATGCAATGAACCACAGTGCCCTTGGGCTCTTGTTTAAACAAAAGTTTAATTTTCATGTGTGAAAGAGGGACCAAATTTTTGCAGTATGTGAAACTTCCATTCAAATCAGACTTGTATTTCTCAAGATATCAGTATTATGAAGTTACTAGATTTGTGTTCCAAAGTGAGCTTGAGGACAGCATAAGTTCTATCATTTCCTCACATTAACAAGGAATGCTTTGTTTCATTTTTGTTTTTTTTTAGGCAGTTGTGTTGACCTAGAAGTAAATAGGGGTAGGACCTCCCTGTAGGGAATGCAAAATTTCTAAAGTTCTCTGTCCACTTTTGCAATTACATGCTGATAACATGGGGTTGTTGGGGAAAAAATTGGTTGTAAAGTTTAAAGAAAAACAAAAGACAAGTTCACTGTTCGTTGAAAATGTGACAGCTTTGAGAGCCACACATTGCATTTTATTGCAAATTTCACTAAAATGTTAAGAATAAGTACCCCTGTAACACATCAAAACTTGATTTGGCCTTGAACCTTTCTTTTTACTGCAAACTTCTATTTTAGGGATGGGAGGAACTCTGACCATTGAGGGGACTGTACACCATCCTAACACTCCAAGAATAGATGATTCAGAGGTTGTGAATCTGAGAGAGAGCATTGATCAGAACCAGGAATCCATTAGACAGTCTCATGTGAAGATGTGTGAATCTAAAAGTGAAATCCAGGAGCTTGCCCTTAACATCAGGTGAACACTTCAAACTTTGGAATATTGATACTTTGATGTCACACAGTTTGTATTTTCCCCTGAATAGCAGATTCATTTTCCACCAAATAATTACCAAGGTTTGGGCCATGTCCCTGGTCCCATTGCATATGCTACTGGTTTCAAAGATATACCTTTATTCTGCATATGATTAGGAAAATATGGTTTTATCAGAGATGGTTGCAATGACACAATTGTTATCAAATTCAATTTAACTGTTCTTCTGCCTATCATTGTTGTTAAATTGAAATCAAACATCTTCATTGGGGAACTCCCAGTTCTCAACGTTTATTGAGTGGAATCATTAGTGTGATGGAATTGCAGCTTGTATATATTATTGGACAGGGTGAGATCTGTTGATTCTATGATTAGTAATATGGATCTGATGTTCCACTAAAGTTGGAGCCCTTGGTAAGTAATTCAGTATACCAAAAGAACAGTTAAGGTTGTAGTAAATGTGCACTGGTATCTTTCAATATGTAATTTAAAGTGGCATGTAAATTGTAGTAAAATAGAAAATGTTATATTCTGTTTTGTGCCATGACAATTTTTTATTCTTTTGTTGTTAATTGTTTGTTTTTTAGACTTAAGGAGGAATTAATTAGAGAATTGGTGAAGACTGGTAAAGAGTCTGAGGCCACAAATAGAAAATATTCTGAGAGGATTGTTGAGTTGGAACAGCAGGCTCAGAAAGCTCGATTGGGTCTTCATGAAGCACAGAGGGCACTGCATCATCTTGAGGGCAAGGAACAACAGGGTGCACAGACTAAAAAGAATCTTGCTTCTGATTACAAAAAGAAGATCAGTTTAGCTAAGAGCAAGGTTAAAGAGTTAGAGAGAAAACAGCAGGTGAGACTAGGGTGTTGCCACATAGTCTATCAAGTTTCTTATGAACCTGGATTCTTCTATAGGTTATTTTAGATATAAAATTACTATGATTGACAGTGGAGTATCTTTGAAGGTAAGCTATTGGTGTTTGTGTAGTTTCATTTCTACAATTGATTATTTCTAAAGGATATAAAGTTTGCTGTAGCATAGAGCCAAGAAGCAACTGGGCATATGTGGAAATGTAATGACATTGTATACATATGAAGGTTACTAGATAAACAGAGTAGACTGATTATCAAAGCCAGTGACCACAAGACTGCTTTTTTGGGGTACTTTGAATTCAACATTGTCAATTCAACGTCTTAGTTGTATAAACTTGAAGGTTATTTTGTTTTATTGTAGGAGATGGAGAAAGTGATGAAGATACAAACAACATCAGAGAAGAGAGTAACAGAACTAGAGGCTGAGGTAGGGAGGATGAAACAGCACATGGAGATATCCCAGGCCAGGTTGAAAGAGGAAATGGACAGGAAATCTAAGATAGAGGTGAGAGCATTCTTAAGAGGTTTAGGACTGAGTTCACTGAGGTACTCCTCATGTCCTAAACCCCCTTCAAAAAGGTTGTTAAAGTATTACAAATGTGAATGAAATTATTATTATCAATGTAAATGGCAAAATCCTTTGCTTGAAATTTCATTTTTTTGTGAGGACATCTTGTTCACAAAAATGTAAGAAACAATCATTAAACAAAGTATTGATTTAAGCTTTGAATACATGAAAGGTAGTTTTAGGACAGATCGATATAAATCAGTGTCGTAAAGAGTGATAAATTCATGTCACTGGTTTTATCTCCTCAGCGAGAACTTATCAAAGATCAACAGAAAATCAAAGAATTAGAAGTGAAAAATGAACAACAGCAGAAAATTATCAAACGAAAAACAGAGGAGGTGAGTTTAATCAACAGTCAAACTGGAGATATGATGGGATTCGATTTCCTTTCATGAATGTAAAGAAATATGAAAAGGTCCATTTGGTTAAAATGCTGGGAAAAAAAGTTGAGAAATGTGCGTCAGTACAGCATGACATTGCAGATTGCTGACCCAATAGCCATTTGCTTTATGTGGACGGTTTCTCTCACTGATAATTCAAAAGACACTGCTTACAGCATCGTCATTGGTCATTAGTGGGGTCTTAGTAGTTTTAACTTGGTATAATTTATCCTTCAGATTTGAAATTGATTCAGATGAATTTGCAATCTTGGACAAAACTTGTTGGGACACCCCTGCACCCCTCCCAGTATTGATCACAGTTTGCTGTTTGCTCCACACAGTCACTGTTTCTGTTCAACATTGGTAGGGGAGCAGGATTTCATGTAAGCCCACTCTCTGAGATTTACAAAATATTATGACAGTGTCCCAACAGTTTTGTGCAAGATTTTAGATCTTGTTTATTCATACTGACTTTAACTGAAATCAAGAAATCTTTGTATCATCAAACAAGGTGACTGTTGCTAAAGTGGCTATAGTTTCAACCTAAAAGTTGCACTGTAACATGCAAAGGTGTCAAATGCAAATAATGACTATAGAGATTATGCACGTGATGTCAGAACATTTCAGTTTGGCATGCTGGATAGAAATGATCAAAGACATTGTGTTACCCAAACACAAGAAAAACAGCACCTTAGTTACAATTGTTGTAAAATGGATGCCAGGATGGAAAAACAGAGAGACCTGCAATGCAGTGACATAGGTGCATAAGCCCTGTAGTATGTGAATTACACAGTTCTTGAAACAATTACAAAATATCTTAAGTGTAAAAATATCATAACCACATTGTATGTAGCATGGCTCATGCTTATTTTATTGAGGATTCTGTTTAGTACCGTTGTTTAGGGAGGTATTTGAAGTAGGTATTATTTTTATATTTTGTTCTTTTATTCCACTGATTCACTTTTTTTAAATGTCTCATTCTTTGTTGCTTCCTATAAATTAGATTGTCTTGAATTGAATTATTAATAGTATTAAAAATGTTAAAATGTTTTGACCATATCTTCACAGTTATATTGTTTTCTGCTGCATTATAATAATGGTATGTATATAATCATGTGTAGGTTGCCTCAGCTACCAGAAAACTCCGCCGGGGATCTGTTGGGGGTGCACCTCAGAAGGAAAAAAATCAGCAAGAAGAACAAAAGAAATGGTTAGATTCTGAGGTAGAAAAAGTTTTAGAGAGAAAGAAACATATGGAAGAACTTGAAAATGTAGGTATATATCATCAAAATATGTCGTCTGTAGTGTTTTACTACTACTGAGGATAGAAGTCTTAATAGGATGAAGTTACAAAACATCCCCTATCAAGTATCATTAAAGTTGTCAAACAATTGCTTGCCTCACATCATTGTCAGTGCCTTCTTCTTGTTCCTAAGGACTGTTCATACAGTTTTGAACCATTCATTTACATTTTCCAAGCATTGAAATTTCAATTAAGATTAATGCAGACAAATGGTTTCTTTAGAGAACAAGAAGTGTTTGTCATATTACATAATTATTTGAAGCTAATTTAGATCTGATTTTGTTTTTCACCATACTTAATCAGGTATGGTAGTATTGTGTCCTGCATTCTTGCTGTGAAATATTGTCAATTGAAACTGCCATAGGTTGATAAAAGGATAGGTTTAGCGCAGATTTATTAGATTGTACAGTTATGTCACTCTGGTACCAAAATGTAATCAACTTGTTGATTTCAGTCAAAACTTGCCAAAACCCTGCAATAAAAAATGCAACCTGCTGCTGTTGTGAGTGATGCCCTTTATAAGTAATAAAGTAGGGGAAACAAGCCAGTGTTCTACCACTGGAACAATGCAGTTGGTTCTGCTAGATTAAACTACAAGATCAGAACTTAAACCATAACTTCTTCAGGCCAAACTAAACCTATTTTGTGGGAGGGCAAAGGTCATTTAGTGTCTCTAGAGAACAAAACCAAATTTTTCAAGTATTCCAAGCTAGCTCTATGGTTACAGAGGTGAAAACCAAAATTTCCAAGATTTCCAAAGATTCATATGTGGGTTTATCAGAGATTATTATACATGTGGTGTGTGTAGCAAGCAGCAAACAGCTTTTAAGTAACCTTCTCTAAGCTGCACAGCTGCAAGGGTGGGGTGGTTGCTGTCTTATTGTTCAGAAATTTGTTACTTTATAATGCAACTTCACTAATTGCTTTAATAAATAAAATGGTTGTTTCCATGGTCCTCAAAAGTATTTCTATAAAACATGCAAAAAGGTAACAGACACACTTCGTAGGATAATAGTGACCCCAAAATTAATGCCTAATCTAACATTTATTCTAAAAAGGTGCCAAAACAAGTGAAGTTTGGCAACTGAGAGGTTAGGGAATCAACTGCTTGTAGTTCAAAGTGGAACTCTGTTCGAAGGTAGTGTATGGATTTCCACCCTGAACTGACCATTCCAGTGAAAACATGCTTAATGTACAAGTTGGGAAATTTGGAACATCCAGTTCAGTCACAAGACCAAATGTACTGGTAGGCTTTATATGCATGTGCAGAGATATGCATGCTGACAGTTGTTTGCCTACCCCAGTAAACAGTCATCCCTTTGCTCTACATTATCTTAAGTAAAAGTCCACTGAATTTACAATTGCCAGGAAGACCAAAAGCACACTTAACATATTTCGTGATGAGTCTATTTATGAGATAGTTGGCCCAGGCAATGTACATTTAGAGTGTAGATTCCTCCATATATGTGGTTGATAAGCGCTATGATTTGACTGCCTTTCCAGTACTTAAACTGATTATATATTTGCTTTGGAGTTAGTAAAGAAAATGTGTTTAGTGATACTTTAAGACTGTTTAACAATATGATGTACTTAACATGGGAGAATTTTGTCCCATAGAGCAGGGCTCGATTTTCATGGTTGTCCGATTGTCCGGGACAACTAAAATTTCATAGGGACAACCAAAAGTTAAAGGTTGGTTGTCCAATGGACAACCATTTTTCTCTCAGATGGAAGAATAATGCTGACTGATTAACTTTCAACTTTTTTCATCTACCATGTTTCAGACTTGAAGTGCTTTTGTCTTTCAAGCATCCTAGCTTTTTATTCTTCAAGACCAATAGTACAACATAAAGTGCACACAATTACTGTTTTGTAATTGTGTGCAAAATGTTTCGGACAACCAGATTTCATTGTGGACAACCCAAACTAGTGAAATGGTTGCCCGAAGGACAACCATAAATTTTTCTGAAAATCGAGGCCTGCATAGAGCAATTTTTTAATTAATTAATTTTGGCTTTTTTGGCAGGAGCTTGCACAAAGAGAAGCCATTCTTGCCAAAAGAGAAGCTTTAATGCTTGAGAAGGGAGAATTGGACATGAAAAAGTTAAGATCTAGTCAACATCTTAATAAAGTAAGCTTGTGGGAGTAATTTTTTTTTATAGTATATCTTATTAACTCTGCACTGTCACTTCAGAATTAACTTACCAAGTGCAGTATCCATTTGTCATGTGTATTAAATTTGTATGTTAAAAGCTTCCTTTGTTTGAAAGCACTTTAATGTGGCACTTACTAATATCTAAAAAAACATGGTGCAAACATGTAAGGAACATAGTCAAACCATTCAGCTGATCAGTAATTGTGCTTTTTTTTTCTGACCAGCATGAAGCCCGGCCATCAAAAAATTGCACTCTGTATGGGTATTTCAAAACGATCCTACATGGAGACCCACACTTGAGACATCTGAGAATGTGATAGTGACAGAAAGTTGTGCAATTGACATCGTTACAAATAAAGCAACAATTTTAACACCACTTCTTAAACTTTAAAAGTCAATAAATGAAATAGTGATGTAACAACCCTCACCTTTATAATATCATTCTATTTATCTTCATTTGTTTCCATTTAATCCATGTTAGTGAAGTATTGTCATCTAAATTACACATTTTCTGTTGCTTTGTGGTTTATTATAGGATTTAGCAAGTGTTAGTTCAAGGTTGATTGCTGTTGAAGGACAACTTGATGACAAAACAAAAAACTGGAAGAAACATGGAGAAAAGTCAAATATCAAGGAAGATATTGCTGCCCTTAAAGAGGAAAGGTGTGGAGAAATCAATTGAAATAATACATTGGCTTTATTGATGTGGAAATGATTTACATTACCCTCATTTGCACCACCCTGCTTGGTTTGTAGTTCAGGGTTAAAACTCTTTTGGAGTTTAAAAGCAATTATCTGCTCAACTAGTTGAGCTATTGCCTTGTAATGTGTCTGTCTGTTTGTCTGTCTGTCAACATTTGAAAAATGGGCTGCTCTGTAGGTTATTTAGCTGATTTTTGTCAAAGTTGGTATTATCATAATTCATATCAAGGGCTTGTAAATTAGGGTAACAGTGAGAAGTTCAAAGGTCATGTGAGGCCATGAAAGTTCAAATGGTGAAAAAAAGCAAAAGCCTTCAACTCCTTGAGGCTATCAAAGTTATACCTTTGAAGGAGGTCAAACATCATTAATGGGTCAAAAAGAGGTGTAAAAAAAGAAATCAAACAGTGATATCACATAAAGTCCTGCAACTTCTCAAGGTTATGTTTGAATTTTTGCAAATTTGGTAAGTGTGTTCACTAGATGGTAGATAGGTTATTTGTGGTTCAGCTTTTGAAGTAGGTCAAAAGTCATTTGGGGGTCATGTGGAGGTTAAACATTTAAACTATGTGAAGGCCTTTAACTTTTTCTGGTCGTGAGATGATTTTATGAAATGTGGTCAAGAGTGTTAAGTTGATGGTGGGTCATCATAATTTAACTGTTGAAGTAGGATCAAAGTTCATTTTGAGTCATAAAGGGGTCAAATAGTGAAGTTACTCACAAGATTGCAATTCATCCATGCATGGTCAAGTGGTTAGAGCAGCTGACTTACAGTTTGGAGGTCTATAGTTTGTTTCCTGGCTAAATTGTAACAAAGACTTTAAAAATGGAATCTATTGCCTTTGTGGTTGGTGCTCAATGTAAGCAATGAAGTAGGGAAGACAAGCCAGGGAGCCACAACTGGGCAAAATGCTGTGGCCAGCTTGACTTAAACCAATTGTTTTGAAACTGGGCTGAAAAACTCCATTTAACCTAACCATGAGGTTATAACCAAACCAATCACAAGTTTGTCAGAATCTTCAATAGATAAAGGGTCATCAAATTTGTACTTTTGAAGGTCAAAGGTCAGTTGAGGTCATGCAGAGGTCAAAATGTGATTTTGCAAAGGTGTGGTAGTTCACTTGTGTAATCAAACATATGGCTTGTGATCATATAATGAGGGATTGCAAAAATTGTTCTTTTTGAAGTAGGTCCAAGGTCAGTTGGTATCAGAGAGGTCAAACAGTGAAAACACTTTTAAGCCTTCAATTAATATGGGATATTTTCAGATCTTATCAAAGTTAAAATGACTGTTCAGAAGATAGATCATCATGTCTGCATTTTAAAAGATCAAAGGTAATTTGAGCTATAGAATTGTGCAGTGCAATAGCTGCCATTATCCAAGAAATATGTTTTACTCTAACCAAATTTTGTGGAGGTATCAAGTAAAATGTTGGGTCATGAAAGTCTAAATATGAAAAGGTCAAAGGTTATGAAAAGCAAGATGAGGACACAAATTTTGTTGCTTTTGGTTATGAATTTGTTTTTGTATGATATTGCTGTAGCAACCTTTATTTGATAAGCCTGACAAAGGGTATAAATAGTGAGGAGATGTCTTGCAATATTATAATCATTAGAACAGTGTTTCAAGCTCACAAACTCAGGTTTGCCATTGCTGTGATAAGTTAAAGTCACATACAGCATTGAACTTTCTGCATTATAGTCTGAACCTACAACAGCTCCTTGGTCCAGATCCTTCAAAGCATTAATTATGTGTACGGGAAATAATTGATGCTCTTGAATGATGTTTTTCTGTTAGACCAAAAGACTGTTTGGTACTTTTGTCAAACATGTAAACATGAAGCATCAATGAATGCCATTCTGTTACCATACTTCAGTCTGTAGTGTTCTAGCATATATTTTCTGCTTTATATAGGGACAGACTGGAAAAACAGAGGTCAGTTTTAGATGAGAAACTTCAAGAAGGAAGTCTCCTTTCTCCAAGAGAAGAAAGAAGGTGAGTATTTGTGTCAGGTGTAGAGCTTGAAGCTTCTAATTTCCCTTACAATAGAAACTTTAACCCATTTAGAAAATGTCATACCAATGATTCCACATTCTGTACCAAGAAAATTGGTTTGTTCTTTTAAAATACGAATGCCTTTCTTAAAAGATGTGATAGAGCCTATTGCTTTAAAATCCTCACCGTGTAAATTTTATGACAAATTATCCATTTTAGGATCACCCCCTCTTTCTTATGTTTATCAAATACCAATGCATGTTAGGATAAGTGTAAAATTTTGTGTAAAGAAACAAGTCTCACTTTTCTTACTGGTGTCTTCATTCTCCCAAATAACATGGATGCTTTTATATAAGTACATTGTAACAGATTAGCATTGCATTATTTTTTTAGGTTAATAGGTTTAGAAGAAGGTATTGAAGCATTGGATGCTGCCATTGAATTTAAGAATGATGTCATTTCAAGCAGACAGAAAGCTTTAAAGAACAATGTTTTGACACAGGTAAGTGAAAGCTAGTCATTTGTTAAAACAGTACCATGAATTCAAACACATACCCTAAATAGATCAGAAATGTCTCTCCTCAATATCATGGTATCAAGAAACTTAAATGCTGGAATGAAGGAGTGTATTTGGAGTATGCTGCCCCCAAGTGTGGTGAATGTCAGTCAAAAAAGAATGAATTTACAAATGATTCTAGAGGGTTTGAATAAGTAAATTAAAAAATGGAAACCAATTGAACATCAGATTAAAACGTTTTAATCTGCATGAATGTGTACCTTTATAAATTGCATGTGAAATTTGTTGGGGACTCTAAGTAATAATAATAACTGAACTACAACAGAATAGAATATGGAATGGATGTAATGAAACAACAAATAGGCTCAGATACCCCTTTGCCTGTTGCATTATAAGCATTTGTTTAACCCTCCAGTGCCTGGCTCCAATCGGGGCATATTTGCGCACCTCAGGGGTCAGCGGAAAAGTGGACGTAGCATGTCCCGGATCCATTTCCGTAGGCTATTGATCCCGTGACCTTACTCTATTTTTTCTCTCGTTGTTGTGGCCGAACTTTCGGGTAGCTACTCACAGTTTTGAGCTCTGCATGAAACAGAAAAGACGTGTAGGGCGGTGCTCTCTGTCTGTATTAGAAGTGCAACACTGGGCAGTAGAGGGTTAGTCAAAGCTTTTGGAATGTGTTTACTGCACAGCTGATGGTGCTGCGTCTGTGTGTGTGCACAGTCCTGTGGTGCAGATGCTTGAGATTTATATTCTTAATTTTTATAAACCAAAAGGAAGCATTCTCCAATATTTCTATAAATTGTAAGTTGACATGATCAGGAAGGAATTTTCCCAAGTATTTTAAGGCACATGCTACTTATATATGCTGACCCTTTGTCAAACAAGACTCCATGCTTCAACACAATCAGATTGAAATTTATGGAATGCACTCATTTAAGAACAATTCTCAAAAGATTACAGGATTATGTGTATCAAGTATCAACCCTTCAGTTAACCAATTTCATAATTGTTTTTACAGAGTGAAATTCATGTGATGAACCGTCTACACTCCCTCTCAAATGAAGATACCAAAGGTTTATTGGTAAAATACTTTGACAAAGTTATCACTTTGAAGGAAAAAGAAAGGAAGAAGATGACAGATATAAGTCAGATGCAGGTCTGTATTATGATAACCATCAGTGTTTTCAATTTTTGGTGAAGGGCAAAGGTCATTTCAGATCAACATAAGTCAAATTGTGAAAATCTCAAAACCAGCTTGTTCAAATGATAACCCCGGGTAGCATTCACCGATACTTTTTATTTTTTGGTATGTGGATATTTTTTTTTCAATGTCGAGAGTAAGAACCCTTCTCTTTGTGGTGGAAGTCAAATGCCATTTTAGATCTTGAGATGTCCTAACCTAAAAGCCTTGCAGACATGATACCACAAGTTAGAATTAACTGAAAAATTTTCTGCTTGGTTTTTAGATATTTCATTATAAGAGTGGGAACACTATTGGTTTTGGTGAAGGTCAAGGGTCATTTGAGAAAATTACCATTACCTAGAAAATGGCCAATAAGCATTATACCCGCAGGTAGCATAGAAAAAAACACAATCTTTTTGATGGAGGTCAATAGCAACAGGGGAAACCTCATTACTGGTTTCCATAATAAGAGAAACCAATGCAATCATGATAGCATGTGTGTGTGTTTGTGATGCTTTGCTTGTTAACTCAATATATTAAAGTAGGAATGTCTGACAGTTTTCAAACTTGGGTCATAGATGCCCCACTTTAAGTTGGAGAACCCTATTGTTTTTGGTGATCAAAGGTCGTCTGTGGTCACCAGGGGTCAAAGAATGAAAACTTTATGCAAGTAATATCTCAAGATTTGAAACTGAAATAAATTTCATGTTAGGTATGTTAATGCATTTTAATAAGGGGATAGTTCCTATTGATTTTTTAGGAGGTCAAATAAAGCACTGATGGACCCTGATAAGTAGATTGCGGACATCCAGTGTTTAAAGAAAAAATCATATTGTTTTTAGTGGAGTTCAAAGTTCACTAAAGGTAAAACTGAAAACTTCTTATATAGTTTGTAAAAATAGGAGAAAAAACTGCATTGTTTTATCATGCCAGGCCACAAGATGTCAAAGATCAACCATATGGGTCATTAGAAGTCAAAAAACAGAATTCCAAAGATTATCATGTCATGTTGGGGTCAACAGATTATTAAAAGCAAAAAGTTCCAACAATTCTCAAGGTTGGCAAGGAATCACTAAGCCATCGGGCTCTCTGGTTATTACACATGTGTTTTTTACAACTCGTGTAATGCATGATAAGTTAGCAACTGTAAAGATCTTCTTGTGCCAGTATGAAGATGTGAGAACCTCGGCTAAAAAGGCCATAGGGAACTGTAGCAGGTCTCATGTTTTTTACAACTATTGTGTAATGCATGATAAGTAAACAATTGATAGTATCAATAAAAGGAGCCTTACAGTTTTACTTCTATGTGTTCACATGTTCATGCCCACCATTGATCAAGTTAGTATTCTTATTGTAAACAACAGGGGTATGCTGATGGAAACTTGCTTACATATTTGCAAGACATAATTCAAAGTTGAGAGATATTCATTCATGCAGTACCTGACTTCAAGAAAAGAGAACTATAGGGTTTTGTTCTATTGCTTTGAAAATTTTGCTGGAAGGAAAAAGTGAAATTCCTTTTGGTTTCAACAGAACAAATAGAGAACAGTGACATAAAAATGACTAGTCTTCATAGTCAAGCTATATTCTTGAGCCCATATGATGGTCAGAGTCAGGCATAAAAATAAAAGAATTGCATTTTATTAAACACGTACATGCTTGTGTGTCTCATCCTATAGATTATGTTGGATGAACAACAACGTGTGATCAACGAATTAAATGGTGCTCTCAAGAAGTCACAAGGAGAGACAGAGAGGAAGTTGTTAGCCAAGCAGATGGAACATGAGCAAAAGATGCAGATGTTACTACGACAAGCACACCAGGAGGATGAAACAACAAATACTAATGAAACAAAGTAAGTGATAATATCATTATACTGTAAACTAAGAATAGATTCACATCTAGCTGTTTGGACTGAAGTCTGACTTGAGTTGCATGATTTTTACTTGAGACTTGTCTTGCACTTGGCTGGGGTACTTGCAACTTGACCAGACAGGAATGACTGGCAACCTGACTTAGACTTGCAGGAGTGACCAAAGTGAATGAGAATGTTCTGATAAACCATAAAAAATCACAAACATTACTAATTATCTGAATATTTTGACATATTGAGTAATAAACATGTGAGGTCTTTCTATCTTAATATTTTAATGTAAAATTGAAATATTACATTACCGCATCTCAGTATCTTAATATCTACACTGAAAGATATTGACCTATATAAAGCAATGGCTTGTAAACCCAGTGTCTCAAGGGAGCAATGACACATGCTTTCATGTGTGGTATGGAGTTGTCATGAAGATTGGAAGTATGTTTTTTTTGTAGAGGTCAAAGGACATTGGAGTCACCACAGGTCAGGCATGGTTTAAAGAAGGATGTATTCTTATATACTGTGCTTTTGAATGTGTTGTTGTCTCATTTTGATAGAGTTTAGTGTTCAAATGAAGCATTTAATCTGGGGAGGGGAATTCCCCCCCCCCCTCCTTCATATATTTAAAATATGAGGTGAAGATCTCAATTCGGTGGGAGACGGACATGTACTGTAGTTCAATTGCTGCTAGCACATCATGTTGTCTTGAACAATGTAGTGCCATCATCTAGATCAATACTGACCTTTTATATAAATTGGATAAATGTTTGACTCTGTCCATTATGGTTTTAATCAAATGCATAGTCACTTTGTAGAGTGTTTTATTCAGCCAGTCAAGATACCCTTAGGTTTGCTTTGAGTTTTATGTGGAGCTGAGCAGACCTAAGTGGCCTACATTTTAATTTTTTCTTACATTTTACATTGGCTGAATTTTGCGAATAATTTCGAGAATCCTGCAATCCCTCCCCCTTAGTGCAAAAACTATTAAGTTTGCATGAAGCTGAAAATGAAAGAGGAAAAAATCTTTAAAAAATTCTTGCAAATGCAATTGCTCAAAATTCCATAATTGATCTTTTTATTTCCTTTTGACAATTGATCGCTAAGCAAGTCTGGGCTTTCAGGAGTAAAGTATTATTATAGCATGTATGTGAAGAGATAGGGCAATAAACTCCGTAGAATATAATGGTTTTCAGTTTTTAGAGTTCTCTGCCTCCACCGCAGTCTTCTCTGCTCTACCTTCTGAATTAATTTCAGACTGGATGAGGGCTTTCAAGAAATGGCTTTTCTCATCACCAGTAAAGATTAAGTTTAGTGTTGCAAATTATCATGAACAAAATACTCCTTTATGCTTCTGTATAGTTACTTTCTGCAGCTAAAGAAGGAATATTTCGTCTAACAATAACTTTGCATTTAAAAACAGTAACAATAAATCTTCACTTTGAAAATGTATTGTATTGGTTCAATTTTAGTTGACTACAATAATAAGGGTATTTTTGTCTACAGGCACCTTGAAGAAAAACTTCAGCAACTTGAGAAAGATCTTTTTTACTACAAGAAAACCAGCAGGGAGCTGAAGAAGAAACTGAGAGAGATTGTATCCAGTGCAGCTGACAAGATAGGTCAACCTGAAGATATTAACAAAAGAGGTAGTACTTACTGGATGTCTATAAATGAACAGTTTGACCTTGATAAATGTAAATAAGCTGGTGTAAAACAGCAGAAAGAAATCCTTTTAATTCACATTCATGTTTAGTGAAGGGAGGTACTGTGCTTATTAACTTATGTGTCCTTTTCTTATACTTACCTCAAATGTTTAGTTTGGTAGGATTTCTCTTTTTATCAGTAACAGTCTTTCTCCATTACTTAAATTTCACATTTATGAATACATTCCTAAGGTCTAAGTGCAACATATTCATAAGGTTGTCTTCTAAAGGGGAACAAAACATAGGTTTGTGGGAAGCTTTGAATGTAGCACCATGAAATTATCATATCAAATGCCAATCTTGATTAGTGCTAGGCAATAATCTGAAGTATTGGTACCCCAAATTACACAGAACTGATATTGAGTCCAAGAGCAGTTCGCAACTCATGGGTTGGACAGTGGGCAGGAAGGAGTCCAAACCAGCAAATGGCATGTGTGTAATTCTGTTCATTAATGCAATTGGGTGTATGATTACATTAATCACTGTGCAAAAAACCTCTGCTTTGACTTTATTTTCCACATTTCTTTACATGTAACTCAACATATCCTGGTTTCTTGTCTTGATTTTTTTTATGGTAACCAAATTATATCCAGACTGGATTTGTTGTTTCTTGCAGGAAGCAAATCGCTTTCAAAACTCTCTTGAAGATTCCATGCTGGGTTCACTTCATCATCTTTCTCAATTTCATGGACGTCCATTTTTCTTTGATCAATACCATCATTATTAGCACAACTCTCACCTTAACTATTGAAAATGTGCTAGCTAAGCAGACACAATGTGTTTATTCCTGCTTAGAAACATACGCTGTAAATATGTTGGCTATCTTGGTACAGAATACAACACTGTGCACTTTGTTTTCACAATTCTGGGGAAAACTTGTGGGGTCTTGCACACACCAGATTAAATAGCTATTCATGTACAACATGTTGCTGTGTCATGTTTTGTGCAATTTTTGTTGTGCATTCTTTTTTAGGCATCTCTTTAGTCTGCCATCAAAAACAGTATTTTTGCTGTCAACAGTACTGAGTCTTGGAAATCATGATTTTTCTGTGCATGTGACTGTATTCGTTTACATGCGAAGAACAACTCCCTGCAGAGACTACATTTTTACAGTAAGAGAAGTCAACACTAATATGTTCATGTGAGTGGATACAGTAAAGGATTGCTGGTAGAGCTGGAAACTCTAAAGCTTTCAAAAATAGCAAAGTTGATTTGGAAGTTGTGACTCTTGAATGATTTTTAAAAATGGGAACTTAAGACTTTTGGTTATATGGGGCATGAACACTCACAGGGTGATAATAAACAGAACATGGCTGACATCCAGTGAAGTTGAGCAAATAGGGATAATTTGCTCTTAGTCTTAGCCCAGGGAATTGTTGTTTGTGTAAAATATTTTAATCATTACACATCTTAAAGCAATTGTTTCCTTGGGAATTAAAATGAATACTTCTTATATTTTAAAGTACCTGAAAAATTTTCAAGGACCGGTTTTAGTAACACACCAAATGCCTTTAGTATTCATATACCCTGTAGCACGAGTATTGGTATTCACAGACACACCAGTACATCATTCAATGGTCATTTTGATTATTTCATATATGTATATCTTGTTGTGAGGATAAGTGTTTGTCATCCCTTCACTTATTTGAAGTATTCTTAGTGCAAGTGCTCTCTTTTTTTGTTTTAGAATCTCATGAAGTTGGTGGAGATTCTTCTGTTTCAGCTCAAGGAGACTTGCAGCAAGTTCATGGAGATGACCAATCATCAAGAGTATTCACACCAGTTAGGAAGAGCCGTAGGGAAGTTAGAGAGCTGAGGTAAATAAAAACAATAATGAAGGGTAAGGATTGCTTACTGGTGAAGGTACAAGAATCTTTTAATGTAAAATAGGCAGGTAAAGCCAAAAATAAAGTGGATAACAAAGAATAGATATTTACATATGAATTCAGTTCTGAGAGCACAGCTAGTCATAACTTGTAAACTGTCCTAAAAGGTCCTGTCATAAGCTGATTCTTGTGTCCTTGTAACATTGTGATTGGTAGTGGCAAAATATATGTATGTTTGTTTTAGGATTGTAAATACTGAATAAAGTTAGATTGTAATGTATTGCAATATTAAATGGTAAATGTTTACTGACCTTAGGAGTAATATTTTTCTATGCAAATTCTGACATTCCAAAGGTTGTAGCCATCAGGATGTACAGAATATCAACTATGATTTCATGTAATATTCTCTGGTTCATTTGATATATTAAAAGGGCTTGTCTGCAAAGAAAGTATGTAATATTGTAAGTGAAGAACCATTGGATTAAAGTCAATATTAGTAGATTTACTAACATTTATTATTTCTGAAAGGAAGCAAATATACAAGAACATTTTAGTGTAACAAACATAGAGTTGTATTTAATTAATATTATTACTGTACCAGGAAAACAGCATTGACATCATTTAAGGATATCAAACATATTCCCGATATAATGGCACTCCTGTGTCTAAAAAACACAGGGACATACTGGGATTCTGTGCCTATAAGGCCCAAAGAACACTTCAAATTGTATAAGCATATGTAAGCATAATTTCTAAAATGATGAAAATAATCTTCTGGTAAATTTCTGCTAAAATTTAAATAAGGTGGAACTTTTTCAGAATAATATCCATGAATATGGGATTAATCATGCCCATTTGCCTTTGCAATAATCACTATCATTTATTTAATTTTTGGTTTATCACAACACAAGATTGAAAAGAAGTATCACAAAGTAAATAAGTAGCAAAGAGTGCTTAGAATACCTTTAGGGCTTGTCGAGAAGTGACACTCCCTAAAAAAAGGAATAATAAAGAAAACACGAAGACAGAAGATAAGACTAGGAAAAACAAAAGAAAAATCATCATAGACAGGCAACCCACCTCACCCGTCCTAGAACCCAACCACCACCCACCCCTTGGGTTTAACAAAGAAGCTAAATAGGCAGGAATACAGTATATTTAACAAATTCATGGGTTTAATACAAGCTTATATAGAACCTTTGAAGATTTTTCCTAAAAGAAGCTTAGGAAGGCTTTGTCTTAACAGTAGACGGTAGGTGATTCCAAAGAGTGGTGGCACCGTAATGCAGACTGTACAAATTGTTGTGATGCTTCCTTGTATGTAGATGATCAGTTTGTCTTGTATTATGTGAATGTATCGATGAGTTGTGTGTAAAGAGAGAGTTTAGTGAGCTTGGAAGCATTTCAAGTAGAGAATGGTAGACAAAACTGTCTACATGTAGTTTGAATAGGTCACTAAGTTTAAGTAAATTCATGGATTTGAATAAATTGTTTGTATGATCTCTCGAATTGGAACAGTTGATATGTCTGATTGCTCTTTTCTGTAGAACACCTAACTTATTTAATTAATACTTGCTTGATCCAGACCAAATAATGCAACAGTAAGTGAGATGTGGGAGTACGAGAATTTGATAAAGGGACCTGAGAATGCTTCTAGGGAGTGTATGTTTCAGTTTTGAAAGGATTCCTACACTTTTTGCAACAAGAGCAGAAATATACTTAATGTAATCATGCCAAGTAAGTTTAGAGTCTATGAAAACACCTAAAAATTTAACACAATCTACCTTTTGTATCAATTTACCATTAATATTAATATTAAAGTTTACCATATCATCATTTTCATTGAAAACAATAAAATTCGTCTTATCTAAGTTTAGGGAAAGTTTGTTTGTGGCAAACCAATCACTGTATGCAGCTAGATTATTTCTAATGGTTTGTTGCAGACGTTCAACACTACTATCATAAAAGAAAATATTTGTATCATCAGCAAATAACACAATAGATGAATTAGAAGGAATTTTACTTACATCATTCATATAAATGATAAAAAGAAGCGGTCCTAGAGGGACACCACATTGAATGTTATTTACATGAGAGTTTATTCTTTGAAAAGACATAAAATGTTTTCTGTTGTTAAGATAGCTAGTAACCTAAGAAAGAAAAGTTCCCCTAATAAAGTAGTGAAATAATTTTTGACAGAGTACGGTATGGTCAATGGTGTGAAACACTTTAGATAAATCAAGAAATACACCTACAGCAACTATCAAAACAATTTTTTAACTGCTTCATATTGCAGTTGTAATATGTAATTCACATACAGTTTACAACTGGCTTATGGTATCAGAGAAATCCTTATTGACTAAAGCAGGTCTTATTTCAAGTGACTATATCATAGATGTTTCATTGGGATTTTACCATATGGTTCCATTTTCATACAGTTAAGCCAATTGAGAAGTCCCAGTGACTTACTCTGTAAATTATTGAGATACTTTTCCTGTGTAGATAAACAAATATTGGTTCTGAAAAGTGTATCATCAAATCTTAAATAGCATGCAAAAGCTTGAAAGTAGCCCTTGAAATTGTATTGGTGGGGGATTGACTAGGTAACTATTGGGTAGATACTAAGCTATACATAATTGTTTCCTATTATTTATGTTTATATTATTTTAAATTGCTTTCATCACAGCTCAGAGGAGGTGGAAGTTAGAAGATCAGGAGCAAGTGTTACTAGTGGATCACTTGTTGGTATGTTTATGTATTATAGGCTTTATTGATGAATCAATTGTATGCTATATGATAGACTTATTTAAGGATCACATCAAGGTTTGTAGTAGATATAGCAATAGTCCACATGTAGGTTTGTGATAGATATAGCAATACATCGCATGTTGGTTTGTGATGGATATAGCAATAGATCACATGTAGGTTTGTGATGGATATAGCAATAGATCACATGTAGGTTTGTGATGGATATAGCAATAGATCACATGTAGGTTTGTGATGGATATAGCAGTAGAGCACATGTAGGTTTTCAGATGGATGTAGCAATAGATCACATGTAGGTTTGTGATAGATATAGCAATACATCGCATGTTGGTTTGTGATGGATATAGCAATAGATCACATGTAGGTTTGTGATGGATATAGCAATAGATCACATGTAGGTTTGTGATGGATATAGCAATAGAGCACATGTAGGTTTTCAGATGGATGTAGCAATAGATCACATGTAGGTTTGTGATAGATGTAGCAATTGCTCACATGTAGGTTTGTGATGGATATAGCAATAGATCACATGTAGGTTTTCAGATGGATGTAGCAATAGATCACATGTAGGTTTGTGATGGATACAGCAATAGATCACATGTAGGTTTGTGATAGATATAGCAATAGATCACATGTAGGTTTTCAGATGGAGATAGCAATAGATCACATGTAGGTTTGTGATAGATATAGCAATAGATCACATGTAGGTTTTCAGATGGATGTAGCAATAGATCACATGTTGGTTTGTGATAGATGTAGCCATACCTCACATGTAGGTTTGTGATGGATATAGCAATAGATCACATGTAGGTTTGTGATGGATATAGCAATAGATCACATGTAGGTTTGTGATAGATATAGCAATAGATCACATGTAGGTTTTCAGATGGAGATAGCAATAGATCACATGTAGGTTTGTGATGGAGATAGCAATAGATCACATGTAGGTTTGTGATAGAAGTAGCAATTGCTCACATGTAGGTTTTCAGATGGATGTAGCAATAGATCACATGTAGGTTTGTGATAGATGTAGCGATTGCTCACATGTAGGTTTGTGATGGATATAGCAATAGATCACATGTACGTTTGTGATAGATGTAACAACAGATCACATGTAGGTTTGTGATGGATATAGCAATAGATCACATGTACGTTTGTGATAGATGTAGCAATAGATCACATGTAGGTTAATGATGGATATAGCAATAGATCACATGTAGGTTTGTGATGGAGATCACATGTAGGTTTGTGATAGATGTAGCAATAAACCACATGTAGGTTTGTGATAGATGTAGCAATTGGTCACATTCATTTGATTGAAATTGTATCCCCTTTGATTTCTTGCTTGTATTAATAATATCTTACCATACCTGTTAACTTTTACAATTCTGACACATTTATTACCATTTTTTTTTACTCTGCTGCAAATTCAAATCACAGCGCCCAAATTTTGATTTTTCATTTTCACGATTCCCATAGTACAGTCTTCAGATGTAAACCTGAGACGAGGACCGTTACTGCACATACTTAGTGCTTCACTGGGGTATACTGCCTTGCAGTCAAATTGCCTTTTGTGTGTGTTACCATGTGGATACAGCATGTAGCAGCACGCGCTGTATAGCCTGTATAGCACTTCCAAGGCTGCCGTCCCCTTAGGCTGCAGTCCCTCAGAGCCTGCCCGCGATAGTCAGAAATTCCTTGCAATGAGCCCAAAAGTTAATTGGCGTAATATTCATTATCTTTCACTGCAATTGGTCTATTCCAGAAGAAAGCAGTGCTCAATGACTCAATTTTTGCAACGCTATGTTGAGCACAAAGACGTTTAAACCAAACAAAAACATAGGCTTATTATGTCCATTAGAGCTTCTAATGTAGATGGAAGTCAGGATCATGGACAGCCCCTTTCAAACAATGACAACTTTCATCCAATAGTTGGTTTAAAAAGAGTAATCTTTGGTTGAAAAATATTGAGCTGTCTTTTCTCATGGCTGTGTGGTAGGTTGTTAGCATTGAACTGCTGTACTGTGTGTGTATGCTTTCACAGTACCACACAATGCCAGTGTTGAATAGCATCAACTGCCATGACTCTTGTGTTCTGTTGTACCATAATGGTACAAGTGTTTGCCTGTTAAATAAACATTTAACAGCCTTGCCTCAACCAGTCCACATAGAGTTATGTAAATGAAGTTTGTGTTGGATTTCTGTGCAACTTGAAAAGTTTTTGGCTCTGACCCAATGCCGGGGGACGTAGTTTTTCGTAGCAATTAGCTTTATCTGCTCCGCTGACTGTTTCCACGGTTTTGTATCACATCCTATGGCTGGCTGTACATATCTATGTGTAAAGTTTTATGCTTCGTAGTGCTCACTGTTGAGGATAATCATCATTCCTTTTGAGATTCTTACCAGTGGATGTTTTTGAATGTCAAACCTTAATTTATTGTATGGATTGTCTAACTGCACTACGTTTGGAAACATGTTAGGCTACTGTATGTGACCATTGAAGATTTGCAGAACTATGTTAGCATTGTATGGCATTGTACTATTGTAGGCCAAGAGTCAGAGTGTGGCTGTACAGTATACCCTAGCCTGACACGAGACTTAGATTATAGTTAATTGGCTCATATCGACACAACTGACAGCGTGGAGCTACATATAGCACACAACAGAAGCATTGTAGCTCTCATTTTAAATTCTATGGCATGGCTTAGCCTGAAAACTTAATCCAGACTTCCAGGGATGAGAGGGAATGAACTCTCCTTAGACCAAACACCCAGCCTTTTTGTAGGCAAGGTCAGTCCAATTTACATCTTGCCTTACTAATTTTGGAGTGTGAAAATATGCAAAATGTCTAAAATAGTAAGTGAAAGAAATTCTTATGAAGTGTCTACTGCTGGTTTTGGCTGGGGGAATGTAGACAATGAAGGGGTTATAACATGCATTTCTGTTTCCTCAAAGATTTAATGTTTATCGCGGCATATAACTAACAGGAGATATTTTACAAAGCAAGAAAAATAAAAAAGAAAGTAGGTATATTTTTTAAGGTTTATTTTATTAAAATCTAGCACCAAATGTTACACCATTTTGTATCTAGCCTGCCTTACAAAGGCAAACATTTTTCAAAGGGGGGGGGGGGCACCCCTCTAAGACCCCTGCCTGGGCTGGGAAACACTACCCATATTTGCATTACTGGCAGGTATTTGCAAAATTGTCAGGTATGTGTCACCTGTATTACTGTGAATATTTACATTTTTCTTTAATAAATTAATTGATAAGAAATGTGGTATTTGAAAATCCATAATTTACAAAGTGTATAGACCTAATGATTTCTTTTTGTCATTTTCAGATTCTCTTATTTCAAAGGGATCGAACCCCTGGACATGAAGAAATGATCGCATCATATCTGAATGTAAATATGTGTGTTGCGATGTTGCCGCTTCTTATAGTGGCTGCATCATTTAAAATCAGGAAAACCTTGAAAGTTTTTTAACTATTACCCTGATGATTTCACTTAATTCACCTTGATAATTTTACATATTGTTTGTATTCTTATCATTTGCTGTGAAGTGCAATTGCACTGGATTCCTTGCCTGAAAGAATCACATTGTCACACTTTTTATAGTTTACATCCTGGTACATTTTATTTTGACCAAATATTTGTTGATTCTTGTCAGTTCAATCAGCATGTGTTAAGGTGTACAGGTTAGTTTTTGATGTTCATGGCCAACACCAGCAGTATGTGTATGTTATGTATGAGTATGTTAATTTAAGTGGACGTATGATGCATTTGATGCAAAACAAAGATAAATACAAAACATTGTATCACCCTTTAGGCATACATTACGGGATATTAGCCTTTAAGGAGATCCGTCACGGCTTCCACAGTTTTAAGGGAAACACTGTGGTGCCCAATTATAGCACCTGACCACTGGTTCATTCCTCCTATTACCTGCTTCAGTGAGCAGCAGATTTGATTACCATTCTGGTACAATAGAAGCCCAACAACTTTGGGGTTCAAATAACAACTTACAATGAATCCTGAAACAAGTGCTGGCAAAAATGGAATCAAATTACTTTAAGTGTACTGGAGGGCTACATCCCCTTTTAGCTTATTTATGAGATAAAATGCTATCAAATGGCAACCTTAATCGTCATTTTCAAATGCTTAAATGGGCATATAATTAGTCCTGAGAACAGTTCCCGGCGAGATTGTTCTAAGGGTATTTTTTCCGACATGTACATTTGTGATGAACCTGACATTAATAATTATAATGTAGGGATACCATATTTTTCTAACTTAGGTGCTGTGTAGGGAGGAAGAAATTGTGTTTACTCCCCCAATTTTATCTTTTCAGCAGGTCTTGTAATTGCTAGTATTTATGAGCTTAAATTAGTAACTTCATCATTGTAGAAAGGTTTACCCAGTTTCTTTGCCTCACACTGTTTACATTTTGATCTGGCCTGTGGGCTGTGAGGCTGCAAAGCACTTTGAATGTTGGTTCAGAAATTTAACTGATGATAACTTATGCTGGTTTCAGGGTGTTAGGTTTGATGCAAGTCGTGTTCATTACCATTGTGCTCTTTCACCCTCTACCATGTACAGTAAAACATAGAATATATGTTGGTAAAAATGTGAAGTATGTGCAGAATGTTTTTTATTAGTGGCAGCTTTGCATTAAAAAAGAAGGCTTCCTGGCATTGAAGTGACTATGATAACATATAGGCCTTTCTTTTGAGGGTGTGAAACTTGTGTCCATTGTCTTCATTCTGTAGGATTTATGTGGCTTTAAAGCTAAAAATGACAAATTTTGTGATGGTAATTTGAAATGCAGATGTTTTTTCGCATGAGCTGTTTTTCAGCTTGCTTTGTGCTCATTTTAGTAGATTTCAGTATTAATTCATAACTATTAAGGTGATACAGAATATCAGTTATTCCAGAGAGTCTGTGTGACTAATACATATGTAATGACATTTAACAACATTGGATGAGTACTTCATTGTAATGGCAACAAATTCATGGAAGTTCAGATTGTCCAAGACTTCAATTTAGTTCCTCAGTACCATTGCTGACCCCTCAGAGCCAGATTGGAGCATTTTGGCCAGTACCATATGGAAAAGTTTGTGCTGTACCATCCATTCATTGGGTTATGACGTTTCAGAGGTAAAAGGATTCCTTCCTGTGTTATACAGACTAAATCACAGCCTTTATACATACATATGGCTCATATGCTGTAAACAGTCCCTCCTCGCGGCCCTGTGTACAATCAATGTAAATCATTTCAAAAGTATGTCCTTACCTTTGAAATGTAGTTGAACTTGCACTTCTTTTGCCCCAGTCTCATGCACTACACAAATGTGTAATATAAGGTTGCTTTGCCTCAGTATGATGTATTGCACATGTGTGTGATATAAGGTTCTTTTGCCTCAGTAAAATGTTTTGCAGGTACTTGTGATATAAGGTTTTCAGTTTGCTCCAAAATGACCTTTGATCTTTTTCAAAGATAACCACCGACGATGCATCATGTAGTGAACACACTTGCCAAATAGAAGAAAATCCAAACTTAACCTTAAGGAGTTTGCAAGATGTTGTGTGATTTCACTGGTTGACATTCTTTTGTTTGCATTTTTTGTCCCGGTAATGATTTTTTACCTAGTTCAAAAGTACAACTTTGATGACCCATTATTATTTTGACACCTCTGTTGAATTTGAAAGCATTTGGACGTGACCACAATGTGTTGAAGACCTTTGCATATTTTAACACTTTGAACTCCGACGGTCCCACGTAACCTTTGACCAACTTGTTGTTACCCTAATTTACAAGCCCTCCATATGAAAATGGCCTTACCGTTTTTTGCACAGATAGGTTGAAGAATCTGCAGACAGCAGCCCTTTTTCCAGTGTTGACAAACAAATAGACAGACAGACAGACACATTTCCACGACAATAGCTCAACTATTTAGCTGACCAGAGTGCAAAAATGGCCATTGAGGTTTTGGTGATCAATAACTGTTCTGTTACAAATAACGCTAAGACGTTGCTCATCTGCTTTGTTAAATGTTAAACTGAAATGTTAGAAAAATAATTTCTACCCCAGATGACCTTCTACCTCCACCAAAACAATTGGGATCATCTCGGTACCGTAAAGGCCTGTGTACACTGGAGGAGAAACGCTTTAAAGGGGAGAGCCGATTGGAGCAGGACTTTCATTGAAATGAATTGAGAGTGTACAGGTCAGGGATGCTAGCTGAGAGAGAGAACTTATTTTCCAACGTACATCAAAACCAAACGCAAAGCAATTCACCACGCTATTTCACCCAAAAGGAAAAACTTATATATCCCCAAACAGAATATATTTAATCCGTTTTAGGACAATTGATCCTCACCTAGGAACAATTCGTCGATTTACCCTGGGCGATTCAAACTTTAATCCTCCCTGAAAATAGCACCTCGCGCCAATCACCTTCTGTAAACCTACTCGGATACCCCTTTTGCTTAGCCATAACCAACACATTTATGGTAATGTTCAAATAAGGCAAGCCACACTAAAGCTGTGATCCCATTTGAGTGAGCGCAGTAGATCAAGATCTACCGCGCTGGATCAAACTCTAATGGGAACGCGGATCAACAACACTCACTCAAGATTAAGATCCACCGATTTTGATCCACCGTTCGGGGTAGATCAGATCGACTGCGCTGGATCAAAGTTTTTAATGGGAACACATCGGTGGATCAAGTGACCCCGGATCTCCGGTTTATTCCTTCCCGGCATGCATTTGCTTTCCGGTGGCAAACGTGGGTAATATTCCTTTGTTCTAGGCCACGCTAGACACGGCGCGCTACGCAAAGTGTATATAATGCAGAAGTGAAGTTTACTTTTTGCGGGTTTAAGAAATGATAGCCTCTCACAGAAATCAGAATTGAGTACGGGATGTTCCGTGAAGAGATGTTAGTTGAGGTGGCAAGATCAGGTGGTGTTTCAGCTTAACCTGATGTAGGAATATGTTCCCCCCATGAAATCGGATGAGCGATACTGTTGTACACTATATCCCACATTAAAACAAACTTTCAGATTCATAAATTATATGAAAAAGAAAAGTATGCTTTTATAAAACCCCGGATTAGATCGGTTAGCTAAAAGATAAAAAATTCACGCTTTAATATACTGATGCTGCTAATGTTAGTGACCTGTACAATACTCTGAGGATGAGCAAGGCTTATCTGCGAATGAAGGGGTCTGCTCCAGTTCTGAACATGGTGAAAGGATTTTAAAAGAATCTTTTAGGCAAAAGACCAGACCGTTCACGGTATGCAAAGATTTCCTAAGGATCAGCTGACTCAAATGGCAAATGAAGAGGGTTTTTCTTTCATTTTCACCTGGGTGGGTGAATTCATTGAGGAAATTGAAAGGGGAAGCTTTTGGCCAGGGAAGAAGGCGAAAATGACAAAGAAGCAATTCTCTCACCGCCAGTATTTTAGTCAGGGCAAGCGTTCATTGGAGTTTAACATGAGTGGCATGAGCCATCACATGCGGCAAATGTTGCGCATCGGCCGTTTCCGCGGGTAGAACAACTAATGCGTCTTATTCTAACGTCGCCAACTTGCAGTTATACGAATGGATGCATTTTCAGAGTTCTTCGAAGAATAAAAACATTTCTCCGAACACATGGTATGTGACGAGCGTGAAAAGCATTATAATATGCGCCATCCATTAAATATTCTTATGGACTCTGACCCTCTGCAAATTGCAAAAGAGTTTGTACCAAATTACCCGATGCGCCGTAAAAATTTTGGAAAGATTGAATTTTGTAAAGACTTGGGTCTCTGCTTCTCCAGTTTTATCATACTGTATTTTAATCTCCGCAGGGGGTTCTTACAGTGACTTTTACTTTGAATATCACCATTTCTTGTTCTTTTCAGTTCAGTTTTATCGACTTTCTTTCACTGTCATTTAAAAAAGTATTACAATTATTTAACTCAGAAAATGACTGATGATGATAAATAACTTGCCTTCGTTAAGATTATTAAAAGATACGTGAGTTTAAACACTTGTACATAAAAACATAAATTGGGCCCTACTGCAACTGTAAAGAGAATGAACAGTGTTTACACTAAACTTAAAATGTTGTGGTACACACCGAAATACACATCTTAAAATAAATAAAGAATAACTACCATGAAAATGGAAGATATACAAATATAAAGAAATCAATGATATTCACCTGCAATTGATTAAGAATGTCAAATATCTTATGCAGGGAAATATTACAGTTTTCCAAAATAAAAGCTGTGTCGTCCGCATACTGAAATTTTGTGCTCATAGGCATCAACACGAATACCTCGTTACATCATTAGTGTGTAAAACCCTCATCAATGTCGTAACTTCTGCACATTAAATAAATAAGGCCTAGTCTGACTACCCTGCTGACATGAAAGTACCCCCGTTGAATAGCAATTATTGATAACATATGCGGGATATACATACCTTTTTGCTAAAGTCGTTGCCCAGCTTAAAGTACGTAAGAGATGACTGAATCCCATTAAATCATGTCTAAGGCTTTTCAAAGTCTATAAAAAAACATAAAGCCAGGAATATCATTACGTGAAGTATGATCAATCAGGTCCAAAACACTCATTATATTTTCTCCAATAAAGCGGCCTCAAACAAAGCCTTTCTGGATGGGGCCAATGAGAGATGAAATTACTGATTTGAGTCTAATTGCAAAGGCTTTTGCCACAATCTTATAATCGACATTAAGTAAACAATAGGACGATAATTGTGAAGTTTTTCTGAATCTTTACCAGGCTTAGGGATAAGTGAGATAACCCAACGAGACTGCTCAGTTGAGTAAGAGACCTTTTAAAAACATAATTCAACGACCTCAGCACGGCTGGACCGATTAGGTGCTACTTTTTTGTTTTTGTCTTTTTTTTTGTTTAAAGATAAGCCGTCGGTTCCGGGTGATTTGTTATTTATCGAAGAAAATGGAGCTGTTAAACATTCTTCTAAAGAAAGTTCCCCTTCACATACATCCAAATCAACGTTGGGTGCACCGCAATCTGGGTAACCATTAAAGAAGGGGCAGGAGAACAGGTACGAGAAAGGTAGAGGTTAAAATAACAATTCAGAACCTTATTGAGGATATCCTGATAATCCGTTAACATCCGACCGTCATTATTTACAATGCTAGTGATAGTATTGTTCTGCTTATTTCTTTTCTTTAAATACTTGGTGTATTTCTTGCCATCTTCTACCCATCTAGCCTTAGTCTGATAATTGTTCCTTCCAACTTAAAATCATAATAGTGTAAGAGCTCATTTCAAACTAGTAGATATATCTGGAGAAGGAAATATGACGAATTTTGTATTCTATAAAGTCCCAGTTAGCTCCTGGATCATCCATGTCATTATTGTGCAGAACTGTCAACAATTGGTCATTTATCATACTGTCATAACCGGGGTCTTCTAATAATGAATTGTTAAGTTTCCAAATAACTGGTCCTCTTTCTATAGATTGTGGGGAAATATTTAAAATACCAAAGAAATGGATCTGATATAGGAGATGAGGTGAGAAGACTATAGGCTGAACAGATTTTTTTCAAATACTTGCAAATAATGGAAAATTCCAGTCGACAGTAAACCCCGGGGGTTATATGTTAGAGCTCCAAGTGTATTTCTTTACAAAAGATTTTTTCCCGCCAGATGTCAGTTAGGTTATGTACCGACATCAAAGTCAAACATTCTTCACTGGCTTTGAAATTGGTTCTTGCTTCCCCCACCACCCACCCCCCATTTTATCTAATTGCAAGGAAAATACAAAATTTAAATCCTCCCCCATCACTAACGATCCCCAAGAAAATTGGATAAGTGTCTTTATAAAACGCCAGGAGTATCGCAATTTGACCTATAAACGCAGACAATAGTAAATACTCTAGTGTTAATCTCAGGGTCTTAGATAGGCCCTGATATATCTGCCATGATCCTAAATAAACATTTTATGGAAATGGCATATAAGGAGGGCTTAAGTAATATACAAACCACACAGATATATCTAGTGCCATGACTAAAAGTAATTTTACCTCCTCATTCAACGCGCCAGAAATTCTCATCTTGGAGACAGGTATGGCTTTCTTTAAGGAGGCATATATCAAAATGTCTGCGGTGAAGAAACGCAAATAAACAGCGAAGCTTCTTAGGTTGTCTTGCATTGCAACATGCAAAGCGTACGGGTACGGAAGCGTAGAAGGGCCACTCAAAAGAAAAAACTGTCTCGGCAAAGTGACAGTTTTCGTAAAATTGACATTTTGACGACTTAATGGACTCCTTAAAAAAAGGCAAAATTGGGAAAATTGTCATTTTGACAAGATAAAACATCTCGTCAAAATGGCAAAATTCGGAAAATTTATATTTTGCCGACCAAACAGCATCTCGTCAAAATGACAAAGTTCCCCAAATTTTTATTTTGCCGAGTAAGAACATGCTGTCAAAATGGGGAAATTCCGAAAATTGTCCTTTTGCCGAAATAGAATATCTCGTCAGAATGGCAAAATTCAGAAAATTGTGATTTTGCCGAGTCACAACATATTGTCAAAATGGCAAAATTCGGAAAATTGTCATTTTGCCGAGTTAGAACATCTCGTCAACATGGCAAAATTTGGAATTTTGTCATTTAGCCGAATTAGAACATCTCGTCGAAATGGCAAAATTCGGAAAATATGACATTTTGCAAAGAAAAAACATCTTGTCAAAACGGCAAAATTTGGAATATTGCCATTTCGCCTAGTTGGAACCTTCAGGGCGCAATTGTATGGAAACTTTAAGGTACCATCAAATTACGAACGTGGTCATCGCATTATCTTAACATTTTGCAACAAAATAATGAAATGAGTCTTATTATCTTAACATTTTTCAACAGTTCAACATTTTTGCACTGATTTACTCACATATTGCAAGTAATAAATTAAGCATATTGTCAATTGGCAGAAAATGACGAATTACGGATCTGCTTTAGATTCCTATTTCCACATTTTAAAGGGGTAGAATAAAGCGCGCCGTCATTAAAACTAATAAACATGTTTTCATAACGAAACATTTATGTTTTTGTTTGGGGCAATCTGACCTCTTGAGGCAGGAAGCGGGGATAAAACTTCCAGACTTCAGAGAGACCCTGAAATTCGAATTTAGGGTCGGGCAATCTCTTTCTTTCATTTTACTGTCTTAACAATTTTACCTTTTACTTTTTTCCGGGGGCGCTTTGCCCCTTCCCCTCTTGCTATGCTTCTAGTGTGATATGTGTACAAGGTGTAGCAACGTATTAGACCCTACAATTAAATCACTTCCTTTCTATTCATTGCTACCTTCTCAAAAGGACCCATATAATAGCTTTTTCGTATATTGGGACGTTAATATCAGCAAAGTCTAAACGCCCTTAAAAATGGACACAACAGCTAAGTTTGTCATAATTTCTACCTGAATGCTATACAAGCCCGGGCTTGGTTTAAGACAAAAGCAACAACTGGGATTTAATTACCCTTATAGAAGCAGGGTATCTGAACCAGTGTTTAAGTCGAGACCAGCATATCCAAGACCGAGCCCAAAACGTGTCGAGACCGAGACCAGGGCAGAATTCGAGACCGAGACCGACAAAGTCCAAGACCGAGACTGAGACCGAATGTACATATTGCATTGAAAAATGAACTGTCCAAAATTTTGAATACTTTTTAGCATAATTTTATTACCTGATGATTCCACGGCTTACATATTTCTTCTCCTTGTTCGTAAAGCGCCTTCACTCATGATTGTACTATAAACTCACCAAATTGGGGAAGGAACATAACTACGATACAAAAAATGGTATACATGAGTAATTCATTATTTTTCTGCAAAACGAAGAATAAGTAACATTCGTTGAATGTGTAATTCATCAATTTTCTGTGAAATTTTGAGTCGTTGATATATTGTAAGTTTGCATTTCATCATTTTCTGCAAAATGCTAGGGAAATAAGTAAACATTTCATCATTTTGTGACTAAGTTCTTAACTTGATGGCACCTTAATGCCTCCATAGAATTTCGCCGTTTAAAAACAAGATGATCTAACTCGGCAAGATGGCAATTTTCTGAATTTTGCCATTTTTACGAAAAAGTTCTAACCCGGCAAAATGACATTTCCCTGAATATTGCCGTTGACGAGATGATCTAACTCGGCAAGATTTTTCGAATTTTGTCATTTTGACGAGAAGTAATAATTCGGCAATGTGACATTTTTCTGAATTTTACGATTTTGACGAAATGTTTAAACTCGTCAAAATGTCATTTTTCTGCATTTTGCCATTTTGACGAGATTTCCAAACTCGCCAAAATGACATTCTTCTTAATTCTGGCATTTAGACGAGAGCGGCAAAATGACAATTTTCTGAATTTGCTATTTTGACGAGATGTTCTAACTCAGCAAAGTGACAACTTCCTGAATTTTGTCATTTTGTCGAGATTTTTGAGTCGGCAAAATGACAACTTTCGGAATTTTAACGTTTTGACAAGTTAATTAAAACGCCAAATTACGGATTTTTGTCATTTTGAAGACATAATTTTAGTCCTCAAAATGTCAATTCTACGAAAATTGTCATTTTGCTGAGAGAGCTTTTTTTTTCTTTTGCATGTCCCTTCTGCGCTTCCGTATTACGGGAATACCATCTAGCTAATAGTAATAAGCAGACAATCACGGCCACATCCTCTTGTAAGTAAACGAAGACTGGTTGATGCATAGAATACAGTGTTAACACAACTCATCAAGTTCCCACGAGTAAGTCGCCCCTCGCTTGACAATGACAATTATACAATTAATATTTCTAAGACAATATTGTTTCCCCTTGGCCCACTCGTTAGGAATTTTCCTTTCTTATCGTACAACGGAATACCCGGTACTGTGAGTAATGGACCCTGTTCTCACTTGCGAGTGTCTTTTACAAATAATAGGGAAGACTAGAGACTGTTTGAGCTTGACGTACACCCTTCTAAGTTTTCCAGGCCAAAAGTACTCTCCATTCTTGGTCGAGAGACATGAAGCCTGTAGGACATAACATCATTACAAAGTCATTTTGACTTTCACAACTTTTCATTTTGTTTCTCGTTTTACCAAGCCCGCCTCGCATTTTTACTATGAGATGAGGGGGTTTGAATTGTTACACATACTGTATCGAGAGTTTTTTTAAATCCGTAAGGTGTACATGATTTCCTGTTTTAAATGGATAATGAAAGTCAACGGAGAGTACTTTTTCCAGGGCCCTAAAGTCCTATGGTTGTGAATTCCTTTTTCTTTGTAACTGCCACAGACGTCACAATAGACTGCATGCACATAATTTTATTAGTTTTCCAAGTAGTAGAAGCTTGGTGTGATTGTACCTTTACAACTTCCTCCGAAAATTTTGGCAACCAGATTATCTGGAATAACTGGTACGTTAAAATTAATGGCAAAGTTATATTTTATGAAAATCTGCATAAAAAGGGCTTTTTAAGAGTAATGCAGTGGCTTAGCCAATGGGATTGGGGGGAGGGGGAAAGTTGCCCCTTGGAAAACATTTTGGGGAAATTTGCGGAACTTTAAAGAAAATTTTAAAGAAATAGGGAAATGAAGTAATGATTCGTCAACTTGAAATTTCCCCAACTATATGTAATCGTGAAACATTTGTCATACACAACTCAAACTTCCCTGCAACGTATTTCCCCAGATCTTATCTGTGTCACTGCAGCATGAAGAGCGCTTGACTCGCGTTCCGCAGAAATGCCCTCTTTGCAGCAGCGTGAATGTGCTCTATAGGCTACACATGCAGGGTATTTGGATTAGTTCAGCGTATACTGCTCAACACTGAAGGCTATAAGATCGGAGCATATGATACCATCATCTAGCTAGTTCCCTACGTTCTGTTGAGCTAATGTTGTGTTAATCAACTTGATGCACTATTGGGTAATATGTTGGTGATAAATAATCATAGCCTCCTGAACGAAATATTCCCTCATTATCACAATTTCCGTTTGTTTTTGTTCCACAACCATTATATTTGTATTCGATTTAAGGGTGTCAGCAATCCACACCAGTAGGCATTAGTTTCCATTTTTCCCTTTTTATATATATATTGTGAACAAATTGTCTCCTTAAACATTTTCAGGACAAGAAAAATATGGCATTCTAAGCATGCAGTAATGAGGCACAGGGAGCTTCATTTCCTGCAATCCAAGGGTGCTTTGAGCGAAATTTCCCCTGGCGGGACGCTCCGCCCAAACTGATGGTCTCACTCCGCGTAACACTGTTACCCGTCACTAAAGTTGACAACGCCCTGGGTTAGGTTAGGTTACGCGAGATTTAACAGCCCAGTTTCAAACCTATTGGTTGACAGCGCCCTGGGTTAAGTGTAAGCATTCAATGGCACAGTGGTGTAGCCACAGGTGGGGGGGGGGGGGGGCTGGGGGCCTAGGCCCCAGATTTTCTTCAGACCCACCAGATTTTTTGCGTCCTGATAAAGTAATTGAGAAAAAATAAAATGTTTTGAACGGAAATGAACTTTGCGGTATTTCCTTCAAAACAGTAAATAAATAAAATGAGCAACAATTAAGAACCATGCATGAATGTGGGTCAAACACATCTTGTGAGCACGTTTGAAATCAAGTAATAACTTCAAAATGTCTACTTTCACTAAATTAGATACCGTATTATAATCTGCAATGTCGTTTACTGCATTTCACTTCGAAGATGAAACGAACGTCTCAACGGCAAACTCGAATGTGACTTTGTTAGGTTAAGACCCGTTTTGCCTTTGGAATGGCTGGTTAATATACTGAAAACAAGGCAATCATAAGATGAAGACAATTCTTACACGACCATTATCATACACAAAATATGCCGTGAGGGTAAGGTACTTCCTTCGAATAGTTTTTTCCTTTCATCCTTAACAAGGATGTCGTGCCACACTCCTGGCCACTGTATAACGGTTTTTTCGATAAGTCCTTTTTTGCTGGTTGACACTGGCATCCGGACGGATTTGTAAAATGTCCACAAGGTCCGGATTCCATGTGTTTTCCACATGATCCATACTTCTGCTTTGCAGTTTAAATATTTTGAGACATTTACTCGTAGTATTTTCATTTTGACTACGTTCTGTACCGATGACTGAACAAATACTGCACCATTTTGCATTTAGACACCAATATAAACCGGAAAACATTGTTTCTTTGGCAGTATGTATGTCACTTGTACAATCTCTACAAAAACTAAAAATGAGTATTTTGAAATTTTTCATGCTCCCCAAAAAGGAAAATCCCAAAACGTAGGCCTATAATCAGTTCAAAGTTTTGCCAAACATAGCATCATTTTTGCATCAAGGAAACCTAATGCAAAGAAAGTTTCTCACAGGGGGACACAACTATTTTTGGTCCTATCAAAGCTAAAATCCATTCAGATATTGCCGCATTTGCGATCTACGTCCTCCTGAAATTTACAATTTTTCAAAGGGAAAGGAAGATACACCGGTTCCCTTTCGTCTCATACCCCAGGTCACTGATAAGATATGTCCAGTTTTGGGGTCACTAAAAGTATATGTATTACCATTTTTCATAGATTGATTTTTATTCTCATTATTTGAGAAGTCGCAGACATGAGATTAATATTTCAAGGCTGGCTATATCCAGCTTGAAACACGTGGGAAGTGCGGTTTCCGGCCACGGGGGTTTGTAAAGCGCGAAATTTTCTTGGAAGCTCCTCGCCAACTGATGGTGGCACTCCGCTTGATAGTCTTGCCGCGCCTGACCAGGCCCAACTTGTTATCTAGGCCCCCTAAAAGTTCAACCCTGGCTACACCACTGTAATGGCCTCTCATCCTACAAACTAGTACCAGGCAGGGTTATAGACTGATCTTCCTCTGTGTTTAACCATGGATGGAGCTAAAAACAATAGCTTACCGTTGCCTAGACAAAATAACCCTGCAAATTTGGAGAAACGTAGGATGTTTACCTTATTTTAAAGTACTGGTTCGGAAATTTCATCTATTTGGAAAATTAATCATATTAATCACTGGGGATTGGAGTGACAACGGGCCCATGATGACATTCTCTTAATCCTATGTATATTGCAGGCAGCTGCAGGATCTTGTCGGCCAACTTAGGTAACATTACATGACGTCATGATAATATTGTTATTATCATAAATTTACGTATATTGCATGTAATACATGCACCTTGACCTTGAAAATATACTGAAACTGAAAAGTTTTGGGGAAATTTTTTAGCTTTGCCCCCTGGAAAATATCCTAGCTACGCCACTGGAGTAATTGACCTTTTTGACAACAATAATAAGCCACTTGATTATTTTAATTTCACTCAAACCTACAACCTGACTGAAATTTCATTTATTCAGTCTGTCAGTATTGGGGGGTTAAGCTATCCCTAGCCACTATAGAAATTCTTTTAATAATACCTTAGACAACCCACAGACAAATATTATTTCGCTACATTAGGTGATGGATTGTATGTCTGTTTCTCGACTTATTTATCCTATCCTTTTAAAGAATTTTTGTACTTCAGCAACGTCCCTGAAGAAGGGTACAATATGTACTTATACGATGAAGACAAATGGTCAAATTCTTACACAGAATTGTACATTCAAGAAACTTCTTCTTTACTTAAAGCATAGTGGATTCTCCACTTTGCTCGTTATGAAACTTAGGTGAAGAAACAATAGATCATTCATTTTGGGGTTGCAGTATGGTGTCAAATTTTATTTTAGACGCAGACAAAAACATTTTAAACAAGCAGTTTTCTTCTCAAAAGAGGACTTTTTTTGGTTTCCAATGGAAAGGTGGCAGTCCATAGAATTTTGTAATATTACATATAAAGTTTTTCATTTTCTGTTGTTCACGTGAAATGGAAAAATTGGAAATAGAGAGATTGTACCACAATTTTTTTAAAGATGTGTTTAAGGTACTATATAACCATTGATAATAACCCATCGTTGTGTGTAATGATTATTATAAATATTGCACATTAATAGAACTAAAAACCCACTAATTATGTAAATATTGTGAGTACCGGTTATTTATTATGAAATGACGAGTGCTTAATGAAAGAGGGAAGAAAAAATCAATTTTTATTGAAAGCTGAATCACTGCAAAAAGAAACGCAAAAAGATTAATGCTGTGGTAACAGAAATTTTTCAAGGTAATATTTAAATATTTGTGTATTGGTGAATTGATTGCTAAATAAACAGGAGGAAGAAATGATATTCACCTGATGATTTTATTATCATTTACCTCTAATCGGAAACTTCTCCATTGCAAGGCAATCAGAAAACTTTTATCTTTTCTGTTCTCTAACGGTAGGCCTTTTTCCTCTTTAAGGAAATACGCTCCTAACAGTTGTTTAAACATCACATCATCATAGCCTAAAAAGGGCTATCCGGTGATCTCGATTTCCAGAATTTTCGGCCACAATGTGTTTTGGTGACATGTTGCCTGAAATGTGTACAGTGCACACAGGTCTTTATTGGACACATGTTGCGGCAAGAGTTGCCGCTTGTGCCTGCCCTGTACACACTGACAACATTTTTGGACACGAGGTGTTTTGGAAACATGTTGCTACTCTGTGTCCTGAAATGAGTCCAGTGTACACAGGTCTTAACACATCGACATTCTAAATATGAGATTTATCGAAGTTTCCTAACTTGAGATATCGTGTTAGCAAAGTTTTAAGACTGACCCTTGGTGACCCCAGATGATATTTGCCTCCACGAAAAAAAAGAAGAAAAAAAAGAATAGCGATCTTTTTCTGATCATTAGGCATGCACATACCAAAAGTAAAATCCAACGAAGCTTTCTATCTGAAGATGGAATATTATTTCAACAAGGTTTTCAAAAAATTGGCCCTTTGTGACCCCAGGTGACTCTTAGACCTCCACCAAAAACTATAGCTACCATCCTTTCACCAAAATGCATTTACCAACCAAAAGGAAATTTACCAAAGTTTCCTGCCTTGAGACATCGAATGAACAATGCTTTTCAGGAATTGATCCCGATGACCTTTGTCGTCCAGCTAAAACAAAAGGGACCATCTTTTGACCATAACGCATCCCCGTACCAAGTGTGAAATCTATCCAAGTTTCAGGCTTACCTTGAGATATTGTGTTAAATAAAGTTTTAAAACGCTGACTTCTGGTGAACCCAGATGACCTTGAACTCCAAAAAAAAAAAAAAAAAAATCGAGTTCCTCTCTTGATTTGTAGCGTACATGTTCTAAGTTTGAATATTGTCAGACATTCCTATCTTGAGATTCCGAGTTAATGAGAGAAGCGTCATAAACTCATTCGTGACACATATGATCCATCATGCCATTGGTTCCTCGGACAATCGAAACCTAAAGAGCTATGAAAATGGCAGGCATCGAAGTAGAGTGACAAGCATTTTGTGATCAATCTTTGTGAACTTTAATCCATACATCGGGTGTAATAACCAACTTTCCCCTTGATCGTGTAAACTCCATCCTTAAAAGTATATGTCATGCCTCATGCCTATTTCTTTTAAATGAATCCTATTATTTTGGGAGTCAAAATTCATTCAGGTCACCAGAAGATAATACATTGTAAACACAGTATCTAAAGATAGCGTCACGGGTACTTATCTCATAAGCATGTGCATTGAGGTAGAAAATGTGCCCTGCTGTTTTTGGCAGAGATCAATGTCACCAACGGTGTCATGAGATGAAAATTTTGTAAACAAAATATATATAAAAGAAAGGTAATAGGGAGGTATCTCATACTTGAAGGGTTAATCAATCAACCTCAATAAATTACAACAAAAGATCTTTCAGTTGTTTCTACCCCCTTTGAATGTAGTAAACGACAGGTTTCAAAGGAAAACTCAAAATGGGTGCTAGCCGCCATTTTGAAATTGATAAAATGTCACATATATATGGCAACAAATATACTGGAGTGATGATGAATTAAGCGTCAATTTTGACTATTTCTAATATTATTAACCCACTGATGTGAACTTGACGTAGCTTTAGTATCTTTTTTCCCTACATTCAAGAGGGCGCTTATTCATGTCACCATTTTGAAAATGATAAAAATGTCATATAAATGGCGCCGAATATGGAGTTGAATGATAACTCAAGTGTCCAATTCAACTACTTTTAATGTGACAAGTCTACTTGAGTGAGTTTGAGATGAAACCATGGCGGCTCTATGCCAGCCGGGATTTTGAAAATGATAAAATGTCATATAGATGGCTCCAAGTAAAGGGAAATGATGAATTAAGTGTCCATTTTGACTATTTCTAATGTGAAAATTAAGCTGTATTGAGCGTAACATAGATTAAGAATCATGTATTTCTCTACATCTTATACCCGTAGGCAGCTTCTTGTCATTTTGAAAAACATCCAATGTAGTACCTAGGCAGGTAGCGTTAAGCAAAAAAAAAAAAAAAAAGCTGTCAAATTTTTACAAAATAATTGCTTGAGCGACTTTTCTAACAATAACCAGGCCTCTCGTTTGCCTTGGTACCTATGCTGAGCTCTCATTTATATGACTAAATGCAATTTGCTAGAAACAGATACTCCTTTTAAAATGTATTGCCATTGTTGTTTCTTATATTTAACATTTACACCCACTTGCTTCACTATGAGTGTTAAATTGATAGACAGGGCTGCTATCTGTTGCTATACTCTTCCGGTGAACTTCACATCTTTTTGAGAAAGGCTCGTAATAATCATTCGGGATTTCACGCAAAAGATGTGTCTTTTTAACTTACTGTGTTGCGTTTATTTTTGAAGGTTGATTACTATAAGTAAACAAGGTTCAGTTGATAGCCTTATGCAGTATACTCCTTTGTCTTCCATAGTCCATGAAGAAGATTGGATACAAATCTTGCCGGTAATACCCGTCACAACAGAAGTCGGACAAAATTTGTTTAAGTCAGTAAAAACGCGATCATATCAAACAAAGGATTTTGAATGGTGTACTTAGTCATAGTATTGCACACGCTCTAACCGAAAAGGCGAAAATGGGCCTGCTCCAAGTACGCCAAGAATCTTTCTCTGGCATGTTTAAACCACCGACAGCTTATGTGTTAAACAGTTAAAACCTGCTTGACGCTGACAAAGCTGTGTCATTTTGTGAGCAAATCAATCTTTTTTGGTCACTAAGAACCAACCTTCAAAAAATTGATACCCAGCAAACTTAAAAACCATTAAATCTTCTGCAAGAAATCACGGATGTTGGTTTTTTGCTTCACCGACTGGGTGTAATGTGAAAGGGCGCACTTACTTACCCCGATTTCACACTGACCAATCATGATCAACTGCTGGTCCATTACCTAACTTCAGATCGAAAGATGCAGCAGGAAAATGTTTCATCTCCTTTCCTTTGGTAGACTTCAAACACCTTTAATATATGTAAATACGGTATCTCAAGAAGAGTAATAGTGAAGGATCACATAATTTGCATGCGCATTGCTGATATTTAAGAGAGGAGTCCTGTCTTCTTTGGTAACTAATGAAGCACTGTTAATTTTATATATAAAAAACCCATACACTTATACTTATCATCTCTTAGGGGGTGTTAAATTTTTCCCAACTACAGATCCCGCTAAAGGGCATGATTTCTGCCCGATTCTTGGTTAATTTGGGTTGCCCCCCTCCCCCGTCCTCTGTTCGGTACATCCAAGCTTTACATTTCATCAACAAGTCATCACCGCCTTTTGACTCCCTGGTTTTATCGGGAAAAGATATTTACTACGTTACACCAGAATGAGCTTAATAAATCATTGGATGTTTTTAATTCAATTGTGAAGAATATGAATAATTCTGTATCACTAACGGTGATGTGTGGTTTCTTCTTTTCATTTTTTAAGCCAACTAGGAACTGAATTTTGACTGTATCGTACTTGAAGAGTGTTATCAAATTGATATGTACATTATGAAGGGACCGCCTTGTTGGATTTTTCTGTGCGACAAAATGCCCCATTTTTACAAACTCGGAGACGGTTTTTCCAAAGCTCGAGAAAGGGCGCAAGTATGGTCTTAAATCACGTATGAAGCGTCTATTCTACAGCCCACTCCACTGAAATTTCATTCCCAGCATATCCTCAAATCTTCTATTGTGTGGCCTGAAGAAATCTCGCATTTTCTGGATTATTCCTTTAGTAGGTCTAGGGTGCGGTATATTCACACCATATCGTGGTGGACAGTCCTCTCTTTTATTTTCATGAACAAAGCACATAACTTTTTTTATTACGTTGTAAGCAAACATATCCTTCTTGAAGAAGTTTCCTATACCCAGAAACCCCTCTGTTCGTCTCATTACTTCATAAGGATTCGAGGATATGTCCTCTTCCGTCAATATCAGAAATTGCTCCCGGGAATGGTATTTTAGCCACCTTTCCATATGAATGTCATAAGTACTCGTGCGAATGAAATCGCTTCCTTCATTGACTCTTCCGTCTTTGCGGATGATTTCCTGGGCGAATCGCCTCCCTTCATACTCTGCGTTCGTGATTCCGGATGACCTGCCACGTCTTTTCACTGTCTTTATAACTGTTTCGTGATGCCAGTCTGATAGCGCACGCTGTACAGGATCCCTGACACACAACAAAAATTTGGGCGAGGGAAGAATATCTGTAGCGATATTTTCTGGAGCTTTTTCGGTAACGAAATACCGAGGTGTCTTTTCGAAGCAAAGTTGAGATTTATTGACAAGAGGCATGTTTGCAGTGTAAAATTTTATCCCTGAGGAGTAATGTGTATCAAAGTAATGAATCTCTTTTGCTTCGTGAGGCACTTTTATCAGTGGATGTTGTTTAAGAAAATGTACTAAAGCATTTGTACCGCTCTTCTTAACTCCTATTCCCAAAACATCTGGCAATCTCTGCTCCAACCCTACTGACCAGAATGATCTCAGTGCTACGTCCCATCTCTCCACAGTTGACAGACGCCAATACGTAAACTTTTGATCATCAGCGAGTTTTGATAAATTTTGGCAAAAATTATTCAGTGTCCTCTTTGGGAGTTGTTTTAATGTATTCATAATTATGTCATCTACTGACTCCAAAGGTGGGTAAAGATTGCGATTTTTACCACTAAAACGATCCCTGATTGGATGGGCTAGAGTTTTTGGCTTAGAACTTATGCAATCCAGATTTAAAGCGTTGGTCTCATTGTGCTCAACACATTTCTGATAATTTCTACCTTCATGTCCAGTTTTTGTATTAGATGTGTAACCTGCATCCTTACGATCATGGAAGCGCGTAGTAGGTTGCACTTGAATGATATTATCAGAAGCTTTGTTAAACATTTGGGCAGCTGGTAGGTGGCATGCTATTCCGGTAATGCGACTGACTTCGTTACGGTATTTGGCCGCTAATAATCCCGTCCCAAGAAGTATTACAAAATAGAATAGTCTACGCCTATGACCTCGCATTTTTACAGAAACTCTCTGGGATATTGCCCGCAAAACTGAATTTTCCAGCTTGCATTCTGCAAGAAACAATGAGAAAGATACGTGATGAAACATACAATCACATAATGGAAATAGAATCAAGAAAAATACGATGGCTCATCATGGCTGTAATTACCCATACTCAGTGCTGAAGCGGAGACCTCTTGCAGGTCGCCTTGGGATCTCTGGGCCCGGTTTTATTTTCGATGCCCTGTGTAGGATGCAACATTTTCTGGCTGTACGCAGCCATTAAGTACGTATAGAATGGCAGAGAAGGAGAGGTTTATCTTCACAATTCCTTTGGTATGGTCTTATTCTGGAGCGTCGTGAATAAAACAATACATGTACAGAATTAATGGAGGTACACTTAGGGTTATTCTGATCACAACATAATCCAACCTCGTTTCCTTCCCATGTTTCAGGGCCATAGCAAATGATGGGATGCCCGCAGGAAAATTAAGTTTGGTCTTGTAGCTATTTCAGGCGATTCACATAGCATGTTAGTATAAAATGTACAAGCCGTGAGGATCGGGTGATTCTGTATGCATGGGCTTGTAAATGTGCACATTGTGATGTCAAAACAGGAACATGCGAAATAGAACTAAATTGTTTTACTTTGTTTTTAAAATCTCAGTTTCAAGGATAGTTGTAACAATAGGATGTCCTTGGATTTTTTTTTTTTGTAAATTCAGTTACTTTTAAGTTTAAATTTTGTCCTTGAAAACAACCAGCATCACTTGCAAAACAGTTTAACTATCTGAAATATAGATTAACAAAAGAGACTTCAACACTGTGCAACACTCCACATCATTATTACGCAACAAGATGCTCAAGAAACATTCAAACTTTGAAGAGATATAATCCTGAGAACGGTAATGTAATATTGATACAATTCCAAACTGATTTTCCTTTGGAAAATCTTACTTTAACTGCCGAGTAAAGCCAGGGCTTTTTAATAATAGTCTATGTTAATATACCTTTAACAATAAGCAGGTGAATGTAGTACGGTACATTCATTTTTGGGGTATTTACAATTGGTCATAAGTACAAAAAATTATAATGTAAACCGTCCCTACCAGGAGGGGCTGTGTAGCTTCGTCGACAGCTCACTTTATATGGTCGTGTAGGGATGTAGGGAGCCCGCTTTTTAGGAACCGGTTATAAACGTCACCGCTGCGTCTATAATTTATGAGGCTAAAGACTGGTTTAGCGTCTAAAAATCAAGATATGTAGGGTAAATCAATGGTTCTTTCCATGCATTCCAAGCAATCAAATTTAGATGCCAATGAAAAAATATTGTCGTAAAAGCTAGGGGCTATCATCCTTTGGGTCATACATGATAATGGGATTGACCCAATAATCACCAAAAGAAATATTGGCAATAAATAAATTCCAGATTGGTCAATCTCAGTGATTTTTTCTGTACTTAATATTTTTTAAAATAGAATTGCAACACCTCTTAGTTTGAGTTGCAACAACTGACGAGCATATCACTAACATAGTCTTCTACTAGGTAAAACTTCCTGGAAGTGAAAGAACAGTGAATATCTTGAAGAAAAAGGATTAAATTTCCTTTCCTTGATGTAATGAAACATATCCCTTCCTTTTTCCGATATTCACCAGAGTTGTAATTCATTGGACATATTTTTGAAGTAACCATTAAGCGCTTGTAGTTGGCTTCGAAAAATATTTGCTAGTAGTCACAAATGACTAAGAAAAAACGCCACCATTGTAGCGGGCCTTTAGTAAAATTAAAAGCCATCTACAGTAAAAGGGGTGCAAAAAAGCGGAGGAAGGAGAAAGGTAAAATCAGGGAGGTGTGATTTGATGGAGATCCATCGAAAACCTTTCTCTTTAAGACATGATAGTTGCCGACAATGATCTCTTTTGTTTGTTGTTCTTTATAACTGTAGGCATGACACTGAGGTATTAGCAGGTGTAATAAACTAAGTTCAAGTCTTTTCAGTCGTCTGCTAGATGTCGAACAACACAGCGGGAAATTTGTTCCTTGCCTTAATGTTGCCAGTCGCTTAAAGATTGAAATTAATTTGAAAATTTGGACGCGTTTTAACGCAGATTACAAAGCACTTGTATTGGTCTCTGTATTTTTCTCTATTTAGGTGTGCCCTTCAGATCATGCGAGCGAATGAGAGTATTAATGAAAATCCGATGGCAATGTTTAGTCTTATTCCTTTTTTGATCATTTGCATAAATCATCACAATTGGTCTACGGCCAGGATCATTGTGATCATTTAAAATAGCCAGTCATTTGAAATGTCTGGCACTTCTTTGTCGGCAAGTTCTTAAACATACAGCTTTTGTTGGAGTCAGCGTAGGCATGAATGAGGTTGCCTAGGTATTATAGAAATTCCACGCCCTTTAGTTCAATATTCCTCAAATTGTCCACTTTGGAATCAATCTAATTTGATTAGCATAAATTAAGATTCGATGGATCTTCACTTCCCTGGTAAAATATCGAGCTGATCGGGACTGGGAAAAGAGAACGAAAACATAGCGCTGTTAATTGTTTATTATTTTGTTTTGATGATCTGGCCAACACGTACAAGAAACCACAGAATGTAATGCAACGCCTCGCTAAAACTATACTTCATCATAATACCAACCCTCAACTTTTTTCAATACAAAGTATGTGCCTTTTTCAGAGTTTCTATCAAAGGCAATATTCCTTTGCTTTCTGTCAAATCAGAATCGAAATTCAAGGATTTCAACACCCCTTCTCTACTGTACAATAGTTTGCAAAATTGTAGCTAAGTACGTGAACCTGTAGATCTTTTCTCCACCACAAGCGGCAGCAGTCCTTTTCGTTTTTGAGTAACAATTGCACTGTAATTGCGGTTCATATAGACGTTCTTGCTATTTATTTGTGGATTTCGTTTGGGTCTTGCTTTAATCGCCGCTTCATTTTCTTTGAAATTCCTCAAGTAAGCGATGATAGCATGATTGGTACACTCGCTCATTTGCTTCAACTGAGTTTGCGGCATATTATTACAGCATAAAATAGCCTAAAACTTGACAATTTGATTATTCTGTCTGTCCGTCTATGCTACACCTGGACTTTAGTCGAAAATAACTTCAATGGCCTCTGTAAAAATTAAAGTTTGGTTGATAGAAAAACTCCAATTATTTGATTTATTTATTTAAACAACCATTTTCAGGAACCTTACCAAACTAGACCAGGCCTACCTATGCTAGTCCTTGTATTGGACTATGTACTACCGTTAGGGTAGGACCTTGGCCTAACGTTAGGCCTACTCCGTGCACAAAGTGAACGTAGGCCTAGTATAGAGTCAAGACTCCTGTTAATAGTCTTTAGCCTAGAATAGACTACATCATTCATAGACTAACGTTAGGATAGACTGAATCATAGCCTACATCAGTACATGATGCATCATGTCATCAGTTTCATTTGAAAATTAGCCATCGTGTAGGCCTAACCATCGAAATAGCAATTCAAAGAAAAGGAACTTTCCTGCTCTATGGTTCTACGCCTAGCTACATTATGCGCGAAGCGGAACTTTTAGCGTTAGGCGCGGCCTAGGCTAGGGTAACGTTGTAACGTAGGCCTAACGTTAGGCCTAGCTTAGGCAAGGATAGGCTTAGCTTAGGCAAGGATAGGCTTAGCCTGCAAAAGTTAGGTTAAGCGGCCTACTAACGTACCTAGGCCTAGGCTAGCCTATGTTCGCACTGTTGGGGAGTTTTTGCCATATAAAGTTAGACAAACGCCTAACGTAACTTGAAAGACATCAACTCAGGACACTTAAAGTTGTAAAATAATATATAGCCTAATTTGTTACCATTTAATACCATTTAATAACGAACATTACAGCATTCATTCAAACTTTTAAAAGACTGGCTTAGTCGGCACTACCGGCATACGGCTGCATATAGCTAGCCTAGCCGGCCTATGCAGCTAGAGCAGCTTGCTTTATAGTAGAGGTACGGTTGAATAAATTGCGCTATAATATACTATAGAATAATGCGCGCCTAGCCCTACCCTAGAGCTAGCTGTCTGCGTGTACGTGTATGTGCATACGTACGTATGTGGGTTAAATTGCAAGCAAAAATATTGTTAACGTAGATATCAAACTCCTATCCCTACACTGTCAGACGCGCTGACTCGGAGGCTCGAACGGATTCATTCATTTGACATGAGCACAGTTCTATTCGTTTATCTGCGTGCACAATTACGTATGCTTAACAGAAAATTCCATTTTGACGAAACGTCAGCGTGCATGCATTTTCATAGCAAGTTCTGTACGCCACAATGCATTTCTCCGTGTGCAGTAGTCCGGGGTAATTGACGCGTACTTCAATTCTTCGTGCTCGGGCCGGGAAAAGAACGCATTAGTTGATTTTTTGTTCTAAGCGCGTAAGAATGTTTACGAGTCCAGTGCAATAGATGTGCGCTTGTGAAGATACCATACGCATAGAACTGACCAATCAGTAGGTCAGTGACTTCAAACCAGGCGTTGTGTGTTGTGCGTTCAAACCTCGAAGAAGCTTAAAACTGTTTCATGAAAGGGAATTTACTGAAAAACAGTGTTTGCAAGAATTGCAGTGTTTTAAAATCACACGTATCTATACAACCGGAGGATATCAATTAACCGTTAGCTTCCAAAACGACTGATCAGTGATCAGCACTTCCGCCCCTCCGTTTTGGCCTCCCCGAGGAGTCACCGCACCATTAAAATTTGGTATATATGCTTGTAATATCGATGAAACTGCGTTCCATTGAGCTTGTGAAATCGTGAACTCGTGCGGTGAGAAGCGTTCCATTGCATCTCGTGAAGAGGTGAATTGGTGCAGGGAACTGGGAATTTTTGAAGCAGCTCGAGTTCAAAATGGCGGACGTAGCGAATGACCAAAAACAATCAAGTTACCTTTGTATTTGACCCCTAAACCTGCAAAAATTGATATTCAGTATGGAGCGCAAATCACGCAAAAATTCGTCGAAGGTGGTGGAAGGTATTGAAGGTATCATCGTTGAAGCAATCGTTGTTCAGCGCTATCGATGGTAACACCATCGATGGTAAACGCTTTCGACGGTAATGCTATCGAAGGTATTTCGCTATCGACGGTAAACGATATCGATGGTAAACGCGAACGTTGATAGCTCAATCGGTGGTTTACTTCATCGATGGTGGCGGTGCCTGTTCGTCGAACAGTCTCATTTTACGCATACGTCTAACGTACTGTCTACGTATAATTGCCCCTGTTCAATAGTGTATAACCATCCGTTTTTACCAATGGACCGCTTCTCACAAGTTGTGAACTGGTGCAACTTCTCCACTTCACCTCAATGGAACGCAGCATAAGCCCAATTCATACTCGGCGAGCTCAATGCGGAACGGGAATTTTGTTCGCAAATTGTGATCCGCATTGAGTGGGGGAGCACTTTACTACCGATTTCCACTATACGCGCGCACAATCCGTTCGACATAAACCAATATGTTATCTTTTTCCGCTCTGCGCGTCGCACTGTGAAAAACGTATCAGCAGACCATCTCGACTTGCTTCACACAGGCCCGGATCGGAGTCCCTTCTATGAAAAGGACAAATTGCTTTTAGAGCAAGTTCAGAAAAGAGCTACTCGACTCATACCTGGGGTTAGAAATCTAACTTTTTCCAAAAGGCTTGAGCGGCTTGGGCTAACCACTTTGGAGCTGAGAAGGATTAGGGGATAATCCTTTGTTAGCTTGTAGTTATTGTTAGATAATAAATTAATTTTACGGGATCTTGAGGTGTAGCTCCAGACAAAAAAGAACAGAGAATTCCAGTTGATTTGAAATGATTTTTATTCGATGATTTGAGTCCCAAAATAAGATCAAGTTTGATTAATTCGGCCGGCCTAATATAATTACTAAGATACATACATATACTACATGCTTCTGCTTCGAGGTCTGTTGCACGAATCTCCAGCTCGCAGGCTCGGTCTCCGAACACCTGCAGTCCCCTGATTGGTCAAAAGTTATTACGCACCAATGTGAACAGGGGCGGATCTAGGAATTTCCGTTAGGGGGGGGGGGGGCGCTGACGGACGATCATCTGCCGGAACGAATATCTAAGCGGAGCGCCACCATCAGTTGGCGCGGAGCGTACAGAAAATTTTGAAAAATCGCGACCCCTCAGATAGCCGGAAATGGCATTTCCCAGGCCTGTGAGTAGAACCTAAGCAGTCGTTAATGTGAGCTTTTGTTTGCCCAAAAAATATTCCCTTCAATTAAAAGTGAGACAATTGCAAAAACGGCTTCATGAACTTAACCAAAATTTACTTGATCTTGATTTAAGCTAAGATCACTCTTTAAACACTTTTGATGAAACATCTTTCCAAAAATAGGTCGTAATGTTATAGGTCCGGAAAAAGTGGACTAAAGATAAGGGGGATTCTCACACAAGGTACAGGGAGGAAAATCTTTTTTTTTTTGAATTTTGAATAAACATTCGTTACAACCTATAATTCTATGAACGTAAAAAAACTGAAAGAATTGAATTTTGGGTTCTCCAACAACTTCAAAGACGATGGTGAAAATATCTGACCAGTGGCGTAGCTAGGATTTTTCGTGGGGGGACTAAGGGGGGCTGGATACTTTTGTAGGGGGCAGAAGTTTACTATGTAAGCGCAGCACCACTATCGGTTGGCGCGGATCGTTAAAGGAAAATTTTGAATTTTAACACCTCCCAGATGGCTGAAATTGACTTTTGCCAGGTTTAATTGTCTTTAATTCTGGTGAGGAAAATTTGTGATTTTTCTCAGATTCAAACACACTTTTGCGATACTGATTAGCTCTGTTCATTACTCCGCTGGACTATGTATCCTAGGATTGCAAATCCGGAATCCTGCTGTATGTTGCAAGTAGTGTACTCCTGAGTAAGGTATTTCCATAGGCATGGGGAAGCATTTCAGTTTGGGGGCAGAGTATATTTGCCCCCAAAGGACAGGCAAAGCTGGGCGCCACCACTGTTTGGCCCGGGGCGTCCAGAAAATTCGTACATCTCAGACAGTCGAAAATGACATTTCCCAGGCTTTTTAAGGGGATCCAAGCAGTCGCTATTTTAAGTTTCAATTGCAGAAAAATGTTCACTCTGAAATTTAGCCAAAAAACACTACGCGGAACGCCACCATTGATTTGCGCGAAGCGCACAGAAAATGTTGAAATATCCGACCCCTCAGACAGTTGAAAATGGCATTTCCCGGGCTTATAGGGGGATCTTAGCAGTCGCTACTTTGAGTTTCCTCTTGCAGAAAATGTTCACTTGAAACATAAATTCTGCTATGAAGCGGTCTAAGTGGAGCACCTCCACAAGTTGGGGCGAAACGTACAGGAAATTTTGAAGAATCGGACCCCTGAGACAGTCGAAAATGACATTTCCCAGGCTTACAGGGGGATCTAAGCAGTCGCTATTTGATCAGAAAATTACCAGAAAAAATGTATCACTACCAATCGCTGAAATGGTCCCGCATATATTCGGAGGAAAACTACAACACGGAATTGAAAACATGGAAATGAATTTTACTCTGTTGGTAGTGGGATTAAATTCAACATATATTGATAAAGTTGTGTGACTGCCCGATCTTCCGACTATATGCATGATTTTACCTTTTGAAAAAATGTGACATTAAAAGGTGTGATTTAATTTTCAAGCAGACTTATGGGAAGACATTCTCACACTGCATCATTAAAGTATCGAAAAACAAATCACCCGATTTTCATTACCTTTGCCCGTATTTGGCTGTAGAGCAGGATACATGACAAACTCTTGGGCACCTGAACACCCTCCTGTCTGTCCATTGAATTAATCTGGCAATTGAAAACGTCGCAGCATTTTTTAACCTTTGCCCGAATATTTGACCATTTCGGGCAATTTTTGCAAGACTACAGTATAAAGTGGGGATGATGAAAACCTTTTTCACATTCTGCCCAAATGTGTCGCAGATCTTTGTTATTTTCCATGAAAATTTTACTTTAAATATAGCGTTTTCTGTTTTTCGGCAAAGATTTGAAGCTATTAAAATAATCGGCCACACTGTAAAAAATGGGACAAAATCGCTGTAAATTTACAGAACAAAAAATAAAGACAAACATAACGATTACATAGAAGTTCTGGTAATAAGTTTCCAGAACTTTTCTGTAATCCTAATTTATTTTTTGTACCTGTAAATCTATCGTAATTGTTTACAGTGCATTTAGGGTATTGTGTTACACAGGATTTAAAAGCAGGCTCAAGAATGATTGTTTCTTCTAACTGTTTAAACCACAGGCTTTCCAAATGTGTGGCGGTTTTTTGTATCTGTTGACTTTTCGTTACTATGTTACCCTAACTATGATACTTTTCCATTTTCGGGCAAATGCTTGAAAGAATTTGGATTTCCGACAATTTCGGGCATTGTGTTGTGATTATCTGTGAAGTAAAAGTCACGAATAATAGCTTTTGCGCTGCCCGAAGGTGCAGCAACTTTTTGGAATCTTGACTTGGTTTTTCCTGAAAATATTATTGCGACTATATGACGTTTCTCTCCTTTTTTCAGGCATATCTTTTTAAGATTTCGGCCACATTTAGGAATATTCTGAAAAACCATCCCATTTTAACAAAATTTAAAGGCTGTCTGATTATTTTTCCAAATTCCTGCCCGAATTTTCCCCAAATGCCTGTCCGATTTTGCGGAAATTTGGGACAGTCTTCCCCCTGCCCGGTCTCGTACACCATTGGGTATGTCCACTCTACCCAAGATAAGGTTGCGACCTATGAGACTGCATTGACCCAACATGGGTTTGGTTGTTGCACTGGCCAATAACTGGCAGCAATGGCCGTGCAAAGTGCGAATTCCTTCCAACCATATTTGACTCAAATATTCTACCCACCACACCACGTACACTCTAAAATCACCCTTTGATCGAGTGAAAAGTGTAAATTCGCTCCATTAGAGTGATAATTCACTCCAAGAGGAGTGAAGTTCCCTCCAAAAAGAGTGAAGTTCACTCTAAAAAGAGTGAAATTCACTAGAGGAAGAGGGAAAATTCACTCTTCCACGAGTGCCTGCAATGATCCCTCTTTTTTTAAGAGCGATCACCGTGGGCACTCCATCAAGAGTGAAACTTCGCTCGTTTTAAGGGAATTTCACTCTTTTTGGAGGTAACTTCACTCCTCTTGGAGTGAATTATCACTCTTATGGAGTGAATTTACATTTTTCACTCGATCAAAGAGTGAATAAGTTCACCGTTTTGATTTTAGAGTGTAGGCTATGATTTTGGAACAAATATGTGAACCCCCAGGAATTGAAAAAAAATCCTACAGTTGGATAGAAACAGGCCAGATGGTAGGAGCACACTGATCCACACCATGATAGCCAATTTCAGCCACTCCAAATGTGCTAAAAAATTATCCATCCAGAAACCCGACGAGTAAAAATTCAAGAGATTCCGAAGGTATGAAGCTTTTTACAGTCTACCTGAATTTATTCCGAAATTCAGAATGGGGCACAATTGCAGAGTACTCTGCAACTGCGTGGATCTATCGCAAGTGTATCTATGTCATAGTAGCCGGGTAGCCCGGATCTAATATTATCATCGGCCAGTATGAATATTTTTTTGCCCAGGTCGCCGGTGGGGGGGGGGGTGCTGGGGCGATTCAGTGGGGGGGGGGGATCGAGCCCCCCTAAGTAGCTACGTCACTTTATCTGACCAAGAATACGGTGAACTGCTGTGAGATTCACTTTTGAGATCGCAGTAGCTTTTAAAGTCTTTTGCTTGGTGAACTATACCACTTTATTGTCATGTACATGTTAGATAAACATTGTTAAACGCTTTGTGTTATCATTGATTTCATTAGTGGCGTTGAGATTCAGTCTCCACTCCCTCGGGATAGCAGAATTTTTCCATAATACAATGTAAAAGGAAATATACTAGTTAAATTACATTTATTGCAGCAATCATTCTAATATGCACTCAGTCGACTCTCTCATTAAAAAAATTAATTAACTTTGTCACTATTCTACATTTCCCGAAATTGACCAATTTTCCCGAATTCCTCGTAATTACCTTGAAAGGAATGGGATTGCAACTAATAGCATAATTTACATTTACATACAGTTTGAACTTCCATTATCGATGGTGCGTAGTCTATGGACATTTTCACGGTTCTTTTGTCTTTCCATGACGAGTGTATGATAACATTAGCGAGGATTTCCGTTGATTAAAAAACTCCACATCTGATGAACCCAAATAGCAGATGCATTGTAAGTAAAAGTTTATTGTTCTACATAAAGCGTGGTCCTAAATAGGGTTGAGACCTTCGATATCACTCTACTGACATTTTATCGAAAAACTTGAAACTGTGTGCTCGAAATTGCTATTAGTTTGTAACAATTATAATAACATAGTTTGAAAATTATAAGATAATAGAACATTATGTAGAAACAAGTAGGCTAAATGATCTATTTAGTGAAAGTAAAAAAATAAGCTTTGGAAAATTTTAGGGGGGGGGGGGCGGCCGGGTGCGCCCCCGCCTAAATCCGCCACTAGTAAATAAGTGTAATGATATATGGGGGCCGATGAGGAGGCTGCAAAGGGGGAAATTGGCCACAACTTGAAAAAATAGGCCACAGTGTGCACGTGGAACTAGGGCGATGTAATATGTCACGTCCACCGGTAACACGTGACGGGAAACAGGAAGGGCCGTTGGAATCTCGAACAAAAGGGAGGGCGAGTTGCTCGTAAACAACAAGATGGCTTGTGCTTAAGGTCATGGAGAGTGCACCATACTACATGACATTATTTAAAGCTCCACATAGGCGACGAAAGATGTTTTTTTTTATTGAAGGCCACAAGTTTTCGGAAGTCGACTAAATGGTGACGCCGTAAACCGTCTGGTCATGCGCGAAGCGCAAAAACACCATCGGCTTGGGAACCTGACCCTGGTGCTCACTGGTGGGGTCCAGGGGCAAAACCCCCGGAAGCTCAGCGATTTAAGTGGTTTAAGAGGCTCCAAAATGGTCGAAAATCATATTCAAATTAAGGATTCTAAACTATGAATTTAATTCAGGAGTGGGGTGAGGTAAGGGACGAGAATGGAATCTGGAATCACTATTGCATTTGATTAAGGAAAAATTATAAAGGCTTAAGCGGCTCGGACTAATCACTTTTGAGTTAAGACGGATTAGGGGAGACATGCTCCAGGTTAACAAATTTCTTTCTGCAGGGAATCCTTTGTTAGCTCCAAAGTAATCCGGGAGTTAGAAGCCATTGTAAAAAGCTTGAAAAGTCTTCTGCTAGACTTGACATTAGGAATTCCATTTTCTCTCATTAAGTTGTTAACGAGTGGAATAGCCTGCCTGAGTGGATTGTTAACTCCACATCAGTGCACAGCTTGAAGGTGTTTGCTCCAAAGTAACAAGTTTTTCCACGTAAGGTATCAAGTTTCCATTGACAAGTTTTTCCATGAAGGTGGTTGAATCTAATCTTTATGGGCTCGTTAGGTGTTAGTGGCTTTCTTTTTTTTTATTATTTTTATTACGTGGCATCTCATTGGGCCTTTAAAGCCCTCCTTTGCACTTTAACCTGTTATGTAATGTTAAGGTCAACCTTGTTTAAATACTGCCTATGAGAAAATTCCTGATTGGTCACTGAAAGAATCAACCCAGGCTCACTCAGGTGCATGGGCGTCCGCAGAAAAAAGTCAGCGGGGCAAAATTTCTAGGGGGAGGCAAAACCTCCAAATCACCATGAATTGACACAAAGCATGTGAAAATTTCAGCCCAAAATGCCTCCCAGATTACCGGAAATGGCATTTCTAAAGCCTATTTTTGCATAGACACTTGGAAAACACGTTTTGTTCGGGTTTTTGCTTTGATTTTTATACCTTTTTTTCAAATTTTTGATTTTCCGGGGGGGTGGGCAAGTCCCCCCCCCCCTTGCCCATACCTGCGGACGCCCATGCTCAGGTGTTAAAAACAGGGGAGTCGATCCTGGGAACATAGTTTGACCACCAAATAACTCAAGAAGATAGAAAAAAAGGGGGCAGAATGAACTAAAGGTCATTGTGGTATAAAGATGACTTTAGAGGTTTCGAGGGAACTTGAGTATGAGCGTATGTGCTTGTCAATGTGATTGTGTATGCGTCTTTGTTGGTGTGTGTGTGTTGTGTACACGTGAGCACTCGCGTTCGTATTTGAGGATTGTACATAGACGATTCCGGTCAGGGACAAGATAACCGGCTGTTGGGAAATTTTTGCCCCAAATCCCCAATCCACAAACCAGATAGACGCCCCTTGTAAAGAGTCAGTGTTTTGATTAAGCTTTCCCCAGCGGTGAAAAGGTGTTCGTCATAAAGAATTTTCACCGGTGCCCGCTATGATGAAATTCGAATTTTGATACAAGACCGTGTCTGAAGTTCGAATCGAATCACCGACTAAAGGCAATATTAAAGGATTACATTTAAATCGAAGGTCATTGACCTTACAAAAGTACCAAAGTACCAAAATCATTGAGCTTACCAAAGTACACGCCATGTCTTTTACTTCCGGTTATCCTTGAGTAATACTGACGCTATGCGCCGTGTCGTTCAATGAATCAGTTGGGCCACCTGGCACATCTCTGCTCGATTGACGATTAAATCAACTAGGGACGTTAGACCAAAAAAAAAAAAGGCAGGAAACAAGGATGCATGAACACTGGGATACTAATTTTAAGTGCAACCATATGCATAACAAATGCAACTTAATTGTCTACGTAAGTGATCTTTGGTCGCATATGTCGATAAATTCTTATTTTTTAAAAATGTAGAAATTACATAACTGTATGAGTAAGCTGATAACTAGCTTTTCACTTACGCAACTATAATAAGTTCGGGAACACTTCAGTCATGGCAGGACATTGTTCCCTAAAATCTTGAATTAGCTGGCAAGGGTATTGAGATAAAAGCAACTTGTATGTCCATAGAATCAAAACGTCGCCAACATACTTGGGTGACTTAGTTATGGTTAAGTCTTGATTCGAACAGACATTCTTTGTTGTCACAAATAGTAATTTGATGGGCTTGATGGGATGTTGATACAGAACTTTGTAGGAAGATTGCATACTTCCAAAAACAAGTGTACCTATAACTGGAAGGACTGAAGTTCATACACTTTGAATGACCGTCAGTAACTTAACAAAGATAAACATTCTATACAGAACATGATATAGTAAAACTTAAAAGGGGAAACGCAGTCACCCTAATTTGGATTAAAGGAGTGCTTTGTTGTGCTTCATGATTGGCTCTTGAGAGTCACGTGACAATGTTCTCCTCAGTAAATGATGAAATTTAGGAGGAACCTAATTGTTTTATCTACAATATCCAATATTTACGACCTTGAAATATTATGAAAGAAATTTGACAGTGAAATTAGAAGACATCTGTGGGACCACAGACTCTTTACTTCAAAACAAGCTCTGGGTGACTTAAAACCATGTGTTGCTAAGCTACAAGACTGGCCAACAAAGCTGCAGACTTGGAAGGATCTGCATATTTTATGGGAACTATGGGCTTTTTCAAATGTGGAAGTTATGATAAGAAAAAATGCATGGTTCATTCCATTGAAGAAGAGGGGAGCGAAAGTATCACAAGATATGAACCATAAATATTCATACTGACATAATTATTTTGTTAAGTGAAAACATGTACAAAAAAATTTTGAATTTTTTCTTAATGGGCCGGATGTATTGTATCTCTTAGACAATAGGTGGCAATAGGTAATACAAAAACATATGCATTCAGTACAGGGATTCACAGATATGTTGGTTTCCTATAAGATATATTCCAATTCTTCACATATCTTCAAAAATATGTTGGCAAATGTCTTTTCCATCTCTAATTAAGACAACTGATATGTTTGAAAAAAGAAATGACTTTTTCATCAAACATATTTAAGCAGGTAACTACAGAGGTCTGAAATCTTTTTCTTCAAAGATGTGTCACACTAAACTTAAATACTTACATAGAACACACTACAGGTATATCACAGAAGAAGTTTCATATAGTTTCTAGAAATTTCTCACCTAGAATATTTTGAAATATTGTAAATTTGAATAGGGAATGAAAGATATTGTTACACTGTACAAAATTTAATGACAAATCAAATGAATCTAAATTTAAGGTGATCATCTTAAACTTAAAGGCAGTTACTCATCACTGAAGATAGTCCCTATTCTTCCATTCTAATTACTTTAATAAGCCCCTTCAACAACTGTCTTAAGTTCATCGTCATTAAGACACAGACCCAGTACATTGCTTCAGGGCATACCCTGGTGAGTACATGAGGCCTTGATTGTGAAATCAGAACACTCTCAGTACATGCTGTGTAATATGAGCTGCTCTGCATTTTTTAAATTTATGTCAATCAAAGAGTTGTGTTAGGCCCTAATTGAGAATTTAAAAGGTAGATGACTGGTAAAATTGTAGTTTAGGTTGACAAATGACTACCTTCAAATATAGCATCAATACCTTTCTTCTGTTCACTCTCTTTAATGCACTTAAAAAGATATAAAACTATACTTTCACATTTGTCTGTTGTAAATTGGACGGACTGACTTGGATACATTTAAATCTAATATATATATTTTCATGCTGTTTAAGTATTGAACTAAGATATGGAATGTTTTTAAATGATTAAGCATCTTCTTTTGCAAGGTGAATGAATTCAAACTCAAGGTAGTTAAGGAAGGAGAAATAACAAATAAGTATGTTACTCATACATTGCACCTTTTTAAACACAGTTGCACTATTTTTACTGATATCTATCCTTTTATAATTATTTAACTTTGTTTATCTCCTCCTTGCATTTCACACAAACATCAAAAGTCCAACACTTCTAATTTCAGATTTACTTTAAGTGATGTTCTTTCAAGTTGGAATGCAGTCTTTGGTTGAACAAAATAATTATATGCCACTTAAGAAGTTTAATGATGAGAGCTCAATATAATGTCTGGTTTTTTCAAAGTTCTTCATGTTGATGGTACAATCCTCTTTTCTTTCTCCTTCTAGCATCAGGATAAGTCACTTCAAACCTACCAGCATCTAGTGAACTTGATACAAATAGAGCACCACCCTGGATATCACCATGGTGACCATAGATACCCTGGTCAAGAAGAGTTGTATCACCTAAGAGTGAGAATAATGAAACATGCTTCATTGTAAATGTCATTCATACCACTTCAGATACTATCATGAATTAGTAGTGTAAGAAACCACAGTTTGATATCAATGGTAATAATGCACTTTAATACTAGAACTAGCCTCTGCTCCCACACTCAGTAATAGGCTTTGTAGTAAGTGTGAATAACTTGTCAATATCACACAAATCATCCTCATTAAGTTATTAATGCCATCACATGCTAGTTATGATACCACACTGTACATGGGTGCAACAATTGCAAATAAAGTATGAAAGAGTTACTCTCGTAATGTCATTTCTGGTAAATAAAAACACAACGTGATGAAAAATTATGAACAATATTACATAAAATATAAATGGAAAGCACAATACTTTGTATGATAATAAACAAACCATATTAGCATATATTGTCCTTTAAAAAAGCAGTAATGTGATGACTGTAACTGCTAGTTGAGGTAATCAGAACTAACCATTGTTGTGTAATACTGACTCAGTAAACAATAACACTATGTCAATCATACCATCTTCTTCGTTATCCATCGAGAAATGTGCATCCAACAACCTTTTATGTCTCTGTCTCTCTAAGAAAGCTAGCTGCATATGTTCCTCAATTTCAGTGTCCAGCAATGCAAGACCCCAAATGCGAACCTGAAAAATCAAATTGAATTAAGTTTATCAAATGTTATCAAATGAAAATAAGATGGTCAAATTTAGACACACAAACAGCTAAAAAAAAAATTCCGGGCAGATTATGCATGCATTTGGAATACTTGCAAGTGTACTGTAATATGTAAACACTGGCCTTTTTTTAGCATTGCCTTTTTCCTATAGAATTTCAGAACATGAGATTGGACGCCAAAAACTTATGCCAATAAGAAGAAAGTGTTTTACATATCTGTATATGATGCAGATATGTAAAACATAGGGTATTTGACAGAAAAATTTGCATATATTATGTGGTAGTATAGATGAATCCAAGCAACTAATGAAGGCATTTCTCTACATTAAATCACCTTAAATTTCATTGTCTACATAGAATTTTAAATCCTCTGAAGTTATGTGTAGTTATGATTAAATGAGGCCATCACTTGACTCTATGGATTTGTCTATTGTGTTCAGAGACACAATACTTTTAGTACATTCAGAACATACATCAACTCAATCAGATGACCTGGAAACACAATTATTGTAACCATCAATGCAATCATACCAGCTATCAACACTACCAGGGAACATATCAACACTACCAGGGTACATAGCAACACTACCAGGGTACATAGCAACACTACCAGGGTACATAGCAACACTACCAGGGTATATAGCAACACTACCAGGGTACATAGCAACACAACACCTAAAGTTGCAACACTTGATACTCTTACCTCATCAAGTATGGCTTCTAAATACGCTGTACCATTGTCAGCACCCATGTACAACAGGGTATTATTATCCTTGAAGAAGAAAATGAAAAGAAAAGTGACTGTAAAGGAGCACATCAGTTTTTTATTACTTGTCATGTATTTTTTAAAGGAACACACAGCAACATCATAGTTTTTTCTGCAAAATACAAAAAACAGCATACTTGAGCAATTCTTCCTTGAGTAGTGATTGGGGTATTTATAATGTTTCCTTACATAATAATTTCAAACAACTGATCAAATCCTGGAACGTAGACTATCGTAATTTCTGCTAAACTGACATTTTTTTTTAAATTTTGAAAGGTTCTTTTAAGGTTTTTAAAATTCTTGATACCATGCATGTATGCAACACCAAATTTTTGGTTTGGAAAGAAAAATGGATCTTTATAGTAGAAGAACCTAACACAGAGATTCATACATAGGCCAGACATGATTTCACATCTGGACCACATTTGATGTAGATATGAGATTTATATCTCGACAGAAAAAAATTGGGCATATATAACACAGATTTAAATCAGAACCAGATTTATATGGGATATGGGCCAGATAACTTTTATCTGGATCACATCTATGCCATTATTAAATTTCATCTACAGCAAATATAGACCTTATACAAGAAGAAATTCAGTCCATGCTCCTCAAGGAGATATTTAACTTTTCCTAAAGGCCTTATGGTTCTCTAATAAAGAGCCATTTGGTAAAATAAACATTCACTCCTGAAGTTCTACTTTCCAAGGAATCCCACTACATCCTCAAAGGACCAGATTTAAAAATGACTAGTTCAAGGACTCCAGACCAAACATCATTGGTCTGTCATGCATGGAGCTTCTTTCAAGAGTTGGTAAAAAGAACAGACATTTCACACGATCTTAGCCTAAAGACCAAGAATTGGAATATACACACAAGTAAAGAGCTTGTGAATATTATGAAATATTATTATTAAATATTGCTAAATATTAGTTTCAATTGATCTAAGTAAAGAAATTTGACTTCTTTCACAACAGTGAATAGAAAAATTTCTATTTAATATGATCACATTTTATTTTCCTATTTTTCTTAAAAATGGATCTTTGCAAAGTAATAATCTCAATTTTCTTATTTTATACTTGACATATTTGACAATAATATTTGTGTACTGTTAGTGCATTATTTTACCTTATGAGAAGATCTCTCCATTTGAAGATATTCAGATCAAAGTGGCCGATCACGGCACGAAATGGCCAATTTTTTAACGTCATTTAACCACAACGATTGTTTACTTAGAGCAACTTACTTTCCTGCATGGGAGCCAGGAACTGACTATTGTTCTGTTGCAATTTTCATGCTAAAATTTATCAATAATTCCACCAAAGCGAGACCAATTTTTCTGGTTGAAAATTTGGTTTAATGACAATTTATCCATGAAGTTCAGTTTCAGTGAATAATTTTGTATAAATGCAAAAATAATGTCATTAAGCTTTAAGCCAGTTGATGTCCACTGCAAATGAGTTAACCACAAAAAAGTGACGTCTGGAGATATAATCCTTAAAGCAGGTGAAGGCAATTTTGTCCTTCCTTCAAGGGAACTAATTCTCTAATGTATATCTTTCCCATTCATTTAAAATGAAGTTTTAGATACTAGCTCCACCCAAACATGCAAATCATTCAGTTTCCATAAATCTAATACATATACTGCAGTCACAAAATGAGTTCATTGTCTAGGTTGGTTCTGCTCATTTGCACATCTAAAATATCATTTTGTATCTGGCTTAATAGAGCTGTATAGAATGTGATTTGGATATCTCATGTTGTGGCTTTGCTTCTTAAGAACTAAACAAAGACATCCTATGAGATCAAAGGTTCATGTTAGGTGTTACTTTGTTCCAAGATCTAACAAATTTTTATCAAGATATTCATCTTGATAAAAATTGGATTGGATTGATATACAGCACTAGACCAGTCGGCTGAAATCAGTACATTGCCAACACCTTTGGGGAGGACACCACTGTTACTGAAAAAGGACCCCCAGGAAAAGTACTTCCAAAGTACACCGTTAAGTTAAGGTCCTCTTTGAGTGTGAACTGTTAATGTTTAAATAATCAGTTGCTGCTAATTTTTCCTGGATATGAGAGAGGAGATGTGAGTGCTGATAAATTGGGATAGACTAAAGGTGAAACCATTTCAGTAATGGGGGTGAATAGAAATGATTTCCATCACTGCACAGGTTAATAGGGGTGGGTGCACACCCCATAATTTTCCCTGAAGCTAAGAATCCAAAAGGTCATGATATGATATGTTTGTAATGCCATGATTGGCCAACTCATTGGCTTTCATGTAAGTGGTACGTAGCTTTTTTGGGGTGTGAACTTTAACAAGGCTGAGCTATATAACCTTATCTAACTATTTAACCATTAAGCCAGGGCTGTGGGAGCATTTTTTGGAGGGAAATAATGTGTAACTCAATGGAACAGTTAATGGTGGGCAAAATGAAACCAATAAAATACATAAGCACCTATTTTCCCCTTTGTTGATTTTCCATTTCTGATATATACGTACAATGCCTCCTCAGACATTTGCATAAACAGATACATGTGCATAAATGGCTACACATTGAAGTAATTTTATGTCCTTTGTGTGGACAAAACAACTTGCAGATATATTCATATATAAAGCTGTGTACAATGTGAAGGGAAATCTTTTTTTACCCTTTTGTAAAGTTTCCCCTAAATGTGTGTGTTTTTACTCTCATATTACCGCTGTGTATGGATACTCAACATAAAACACTTTGCCTGTTAACTCACCCAACTTTGTGATAAAATATTTGACTGACTTGTATCCAAGGAACCATTGACAAACAAACTCATCTCTAAATCTGTAAATAGAAGAACATACACAATGGTATTTTTCTACTAGCACACAAATAATACATTTCATACATCCATCTCTCTTTGCACCTGTATGACTGTACTTCTGGAATAATTCTACAAAACTCTTCAAGTTAAAGTAATACTATTCCTTTAATTGAAAGATTAGTGTAAGTAGAGTTAAAAACAAAATCATCAGAAGAACAATATATTTAATTCTCCTTACTCTGAGCATCATATCTCATAGCAATATGGTTCCAAGCAGATTCCACCAAGGATGATGATGTGTTAAAGTCACTAACACCAAATTTACTCCAAACCAACCTACAAATAAGAGTTAAAGAAATAAACGAACTAACAGGTAAACTACACAAAACACTTTCCATATTGAACTGGTTGATATAAAGTTATTGGTTTATTCACAAAGGATCAAACGGTTCAAAATATGTCTAACAATGGACCCCAATTAATTACTAGCTGATACATTAGTGAAAATGAAAAATTTCTCACACCCAGGTTAAACATTTACATTAAATCAGCTGACCACAATTACCTGAACTTACTATCAAGTGTTTGCACAATATTTGTACTCAAGGATTAATTTGGTTTCACTCTCTCAAAGTGCATGACTTTATTTTAACAAAATTCCAACATATTGACATAACTGAATTATTACATAATTTGAATTTTATACTTGGGTTTCATCAGTGTACTACTGTAGAGATAGCGAAGGTTTGATACAATCATATACCTGTTGTTGAATACTCAAAACTCACCCATTCTTAATATAAAAACACAAACTCCCTTCAGAGCTGCACATGATTGGCATTTTAGTTGAGGGTGCTCCATCTTCAAGATAAACCCATGCTTCTAGTGTAAAGCTACTCTCAATGGCTAAGTTCTTTAGAGAAGGTAGGATTACGTAATCATCAATGCCATCTAACATCAAGGCTTGATTTACTCTGCAGGAATGATTAACAACCAGTACAATTTGAATGATTCACAGAAATTCATGCTGGGACATTTTCACATATTCCTTGTACAACAGTGTACTTAAACATCAGGTTACCATAGTCTAGCTGTAGCTGCCTATTTGCAAGATTCATGTCTTTTTTTTACCTCCACTATGTAATACATACACTGAATTAAGAATTAAGAATTAGGAAGGATGCTGCAGAACATAGCAATGTTCTGCAGCATCCTTCCAAGGGCAAAGAAGGAAGAGGAGCTTTGACATGGTTTCTTACGTACTGTCTTTTAATAGTCCAAACAAATTTTCAAGTAATACATGGATAAACAAACAGGTCTGAAAAACAAGGATCCTCCATCCATCAACAGTTTTGGCTAAACACTGGGGAAACATTCACATACATCACATGTGAATGTTAAACAAAAGGGTTCTCCTTGTAGAACCCTCTTGGTTAAACTTTGATCAATGGAGCATGATTGGGAGTCAGCTACCCTCTGAGCACTAAAGGAGAAGATGAATCCTGTCAGTGGATGCATCCATGTTTAATGGTTTCTATGCAACCCTCTATGAGCCATTGCAACCCTGAGTGATTAACTCTAATGGTGTTTATCAACCAATAGTTGCTTTCTAGAAAACATAAAAGTTTTCTGATTGAATGTATTTTGCATAAAGTCAGCTTTCTGGATAGGATGAAAAGTGCAATATTAAAACTGATAGGTACTTTCTTGGTAGCAAAAATATTGCAAGTGTGATAAACTTTATAACGTACAACTAAAACACAGTGTGGAAACTACTTACCTATCCATGCATTTAGCCTTCAGCTGTGACCAGATGACATCTGGTTGGTCATATACAAAGACACCTAGTCTTCCACCAGCATAACTTGTATCATAGATATTTCCTGAGTCAACCAAAGTATTGGACCCTTGCATGACAGTCAGTCTTCAATTGAAATGAAGTCAGTAGCAATTAAATAATTACAGCCATATGCCCAATATTCCATTATTACATGATCTAGAGGCTACAACTCAAGGGAATTAAAACCAAATAAATGCTTTTGTGCTTTCGTATGTATGTCATTGGTTGTATATATCTAAGGTTTGTAAGCAATACAGTCATGAAAATTATAGACTTTTGTTCAATCTTCTTGTAATACTATTAGAACACCTTCAAGTTCTACAATTTTGTTACAATAATTCAACTACATACACAATTATTGAAAAGTTACTTTCTTTCCACTCATCAATAATACAAATACAAATTTATGCCTTTAATGAAATGTAATGACATTTTGACAGCACTTAACAATGCTAACCAACTGACCCTGCCAACATATATGCCTATACAGGTACACAAAACACTAACACTGTATTGAATAGAAGATAGTCATTACTGCTAAGCAGGCAATTTATTCCTCAATCAACCAAGAGCTTGCCTGATTGTATTAAACTCTCTCTAGGAACTGCTACACACAATAACACCTATATATGACATCAGATGTGCATCCTTGATTTTATCTTTAACTTTGTGTTTTTTTTCTTACCATAATTCCATTTCTAACAACATATGATGCTGGTCTGAGTGATGCATAACTCACCTTATCAAACCAACCGATGGTCTGTGTGACATAAACCATCTATAAGCAGTCCTGTACTCCCATCCAGTCATGGTAGGGTCATGCCAAAGGACCTCAGTTTCCCCAGTGCTACTCTGGGAGTACCAGATGGCATCAGCTAAGGTACCACCAGGTCCATTACTTGATTCAACTTTCTACAAAACCAAATTTGTGATCATAGTTTGAGAGTGGAATGAAGAGGCTAACATGTCATTTTAAAATCAATCCAAAGTTTAGAAAAAGCAAATATAGCAGCACAATTCCATAAATGGATAATTACAAAAGTTCTTCCGAAACTATCTTCATGAAATTTGAATTGGCAAAATTTATACTTTGATTTAATGCTTGGTGAAGAAAGTTATTTTTTCAGCCAAATTTTTCGCTGAGTTACACTTCCCCACATTTTGATTTATTTGTTACTCAACACAAATCAACTGAATAAAAAATGTCTGATATATCTCAATGAAACAACTCTTGAATTTCTATCACATGCAATGAATATTGAATATTTGTGACATATGAAGATCAGGAAACCGTTGTGAATGATGATGCAAATGAATTAATGTGATTATTATTATGTTAATATAGAGACTACCAATTAAACAGGAAGCAATCCAAGTTAATTGTTAATTCAGCATCAATGACTTTCAAACAAACAGTCATTAGTATTATTATCCTACATGCTTACATTGCTTGCATGATTCTTGGGAACCATTGGTTGTACATAATATACTTAACATTGAAACTATAAAGTGCAATGACTATGAATTACAAGTGCATGGATCTGTGAGAGGTATATCACTTTGATATACCATATGCAATAATTTTTACATAAGTAGAAATGCTTTATTGAAACATTCTGTAAATTCATTACTACATGTGTATGAAATGATTTTATGAGTCTTTTGGTTCCTACCTTAATTAATATTCCTTTGAGTCCTGGTAAGTAGCTTGGGTTATTACCATTCCTGCGTTTCCACATCACAAGATAGAATTTTCTGTTGCTTTGGTAACCAAATACAAAACCAATGAAGTTGTCGCTACTGTCCCCATTTACATAGAATGTTCCTGAATAGTCTACTGGACCATACCCATCCAGACCTATCAACATTGATGGCATTGCTGTATCATTTATGTAATGGATGTCTCTTCCCTTTAACATTAAAATAGAAAAAACAAGCCTGAGCTTTCTAATCATTTCAAGTATGCAGCTCAACATTACAGAACAAACTAGTAATCATAAAGACACTCTTTAACAAGTGATATACGACTTTAAACATAACTGTGACAGCACTAAGAAGATTAAAATATGAAGAAGAATTATAACTACATAAAGTATTTCCCTTCCACTGTAAATTTACTTGGATAAAAAACAAAAATTTCAAACACAGTAGGTTTTGTTAGGTCAGGTTAGTTAAAGTAACGTTGGGAATGGCAGTTAAAAAATGGTGGCTTAGGGCAAAAGTGGGGTTTGGGGGGGGGGGGGAATATTTGTCCTTTGAATCTCATTTAAATATTTTTTCCCTTATTCAATGAAGATGACATCAAAAACCTTTTCAATCCCACATTTCCAATTTCCAATCCCTGAGAGAACACCCCAAGACAAACACGTAAACTACACCAAAAACCAAAATATTCTACTACTGATGTATACCAGATGAAATGCTTATCCATTCTGTACCTCCCTCTAATTAAATGAGTCTAAACCAAAAAGGTCCATACCTTACTTTGAGGTGTCTAGAATATTTTCTTATTCCTACCTTTTTTGCCATCTTTTTGATTGATCATACCTCCCCAACCCACAAGTAAGAGCTTTCTCTTTCTTTTCAAATTTGATTTTTCAGGGATTTTAGCTTAAAAATTAAGTAAGATGCTATGGGTCACAACACCTCTGAGGGTTGTGAAAATATTTGCAAGGGCTGTGAAAAAGATTCAGGAAAAAATAGTTGCTAGTGTGAAAGATAAAGTGAAATCTGTTGCAGTTTTATGTTACATTGGGCAAGTCTCATTAAACTCCTCCCATCACTGAAATGCCATGGTAAAAAACCCCTCCTGTTTGACAGTCTCTGTTTTAAAAGATTAGTGAAAGTAAGATAAATGACACATACTGCATCATTAATGAGCCACTCTGGACTATATGCACTGGTCAAGGAGCTATCCAGTTCAACAGTTATGAAGCTTGAGAAGTCAGTTGATTGATATTTGCTGCTTTTAGGACAATCATCGTCAGTATCTAGCACTCCATCACCATCATAATCATCTGCACAGTCATCACCTATACCATCACCTGCAACATAAAAAACAACAAACATTCAATGAACAGATCAGCTAATTTACATAAGTGAAAGATCATCCAAGAAAAAAGCCTCCTACACAATCTAAACAGACATTCTATATTAATAGGCAAACTTGAGATATATTTTATAATAGGAGGACAATTTTACGATGTAATCAGTACAGTTCTGAGCATCTCCAACCAAAAGGCAGACAAGAAAATCTATTGCCATAAAACGTGTGATACCATTTTGACAAAAGCAACAGATTTGTATATTGTTAGTGCGCAACAAGGTAATGAAGTCATACTAAGCAACTCCCTACAGAGTTGACTGAAGACAAATTGTCAAAGATTCCAACAATATCTCACCATTGTCATCAGTTTGTCCAACATTGGATACCACTGGACAATTGTCGGCTGAATCTGAGATGCCATCCCCATCTTTATCACTGTCACACTCATCACCTTAAATGAAATAGTTGAACAAAATTTGTTAAAACTGATTTTACAGGTTGTTCATGCAATCTATATACTTGTCTCAAACATAGTCACATACGCATTTGGTTTTCAATAATGATGTATATCGCAATGTTGAGTGAATTGATTCAAGAAATGCCATGTGATACTGGTTTGTTTGCATGCTGAATTAACTTACATTGACAAAATAAACAGCATTTCAGTCCTGCTTAAGTTTACTTTGAAAAATCGTACCAGGCCTTCAAATCTCCTTTTATTTTGTTTAGAAGTAGGTTAAATTTAATTTCAATATTTTCAATTACATTCACTTTCAAAAGTATTGTAAGGAGTTTTTTCTGTATGAATTTAAGAATTAAAAAGCAAACTAACATGTAACTGACATCATTCAATCAGAGATATACTTTATACATGTCTTCATCATATTACATCACAAATCTTCCCATGAATATTTTTCTTACCAATCCCATCACTGTCATTATCTGCTTGGTCAGCATTTGCAATGCTTACACAATTATCATACAGGTCTATAACACCATCTCCATCTCTGAAACAAAGGAAATATTGTGATAAGAAAATATACAGCCTAGCAGCAAAAAAAGCGAATGCCAGTCTCTTCTTGTCATGTAAAACAAAATCAATTGATGCCCAGTGTCACATGGAGCATTGAAGGCTTCATTGACTCCAACATACACTGATTCAAAATGTTGGTTTCCAAACTTCACAGTTCCATTTCTTACATGTGGTACATCAAATTTCCAACTCCACAATTGGACAGCTATTATTATCACTACACAAAGGTAGCAAACAAACGATTCCAAGGGTTACATCCACAGGACATTGTGAACAAAGCTCCCTCTGAATGCAATGCACGCTGTGGCTAAGTTTTCCTGGGGTAAGATTGATTAAATGTCTTTGCATGGTATGTTAATTGTTGTCCTATACCAACCAACAAATGGTGTTAATATGGCAAGAGAAGGAACTCAAATAAATATTTCAATATTTACCAATTCATCATGCTAACAGACAGTCATTTCAATAATAATTCATGTAAATAGATGTTTGCATATTCATGCACTATTAATATTTTGTAAGAACTGAAGACAAAGAGACAAAACAAACAACACAGCCTCTATTAAACTGTGAAACATGGAAGTTGACTTGGTATATGACAGAATGTATTGAATGTATTAAATTCAGTGATACTGTATCCATAGACTCATAGCACAGTGGTAGCACCATACCTGTCTTGGTTAGAAGCCCCAGGGGTGTCACAAGAATCACCATAGCCATTTTGATCTGAGTCAGCCTGGTCACTGTTGGATGTGTCTGGACAGTTATCACAAACATCCCCCACCCCATCACCATCAGAATCAGACTGGTCAGAATTAGAAACAAACTGGCAGTTGTCTGGGTCATTATCAAGGACACCTAAAAATAATAAACAAAACAAATAAAAAGTCAGAAAACATTGAAATGTTTCAGTTAAATAGCTATTTCAGTTACTGTGTTTACTGTATGACTATGGTAACTGAAGACAATGAAAATGATCTAGAAATTTAAGATATTTTATCATTACTTTCCAACAATTTTCACCACCTCTGATATCATCAAATATTCCTACAAACATTTGTGTCTCCTAAAATTTTTTACTGATGAAAATTTTAGTCCTCATTCTGTCACCCCAAACAGTTTCAATTCTCCTAACCTTCTTGCTTAAGCCCCTCCCATAACTGTCTAAAATTCATCATCTTCCAGACACTATCTCAGTCGATCGCTTCAGTGTGAGTATACATGCAAGAGCCCAAAATAAATAATCAAAACACTCTTTTCCTTGTCTTGTACATGCTGTGTAATATGAACTAGGTGTCAATCATAGAGCTGAACCAATAGCAAAAATCTTTTGGGACTACTACAAAAATTTTAGTCTGGGCTGAGAGGAAAGGTCCTTTAGCAAAATTAAAACACCATCTCCCTAACTTGGTATTACCAACAAAATGCACCAGTGGTGTTTTCAAATATACTAAAGCAGATATCCTGTAGAAACCCTGAATTACTTAATTCAAAATAGAAGTACTGTACCACTAAACACTCATAGCACAACTTGAAACTGAATTAAAGGTTTAGCCAAAATGAGTTGTTAACCTTATTACATTTCTTCTCTCTTAAAGTGGCATATTGAATTGGTTCATGAAATATCTTAATTTTGTCAAACCTGAAAAGTGATTTTTACATACAGTACTTAATGCTAAATGGTCAAACATAGACAATCCCCATGTGCCCAACATACAAATCAATATTCAATGAGTAAGTAATTAACAATACAATTTAAACTGCCACAGACTATGGCAGATCCTGCAGTGAATATAAACATGACAAAAAACTTAACAAAAAATTGCAAACTGTTTCCCTTCTTTTTCTCACCATAATCTTAATCATTTTGTTTATGAAACAAAAAAAAAAACACCTTGATGAATCTACATTTTCACATTTGTAATTCATCCTTACCACAAAACGAATTTACCTGACTAACAGGTAGGATGTACATGAAAAGAATGTTACAAATGTTTGTTGCAGAATCCAGTTTCACTTCATCATTAAAGGCTGACAACAAACCCCTTTAACAATTTAACGATCTTGAGATAGCTGATCAGTAAGCTCACTGATTGATTCAGGATAAATAGTGGTCAACTATGGATGGACAGGAACTTTTAGCGACAGGTGGTACAAATGAATCAGTGCCAAAAGAAAGGAAAGTATGTACAGTGGTGCTGTCTTTGAATTAAAAGAAGCATTAGGCAGAGTAACAGGAACATTTGTATGACAGTCACAGAAGGAGAAAGAGAGGAAGATATTCCAGAGGAGTGGCAGCAAGGTTTATACTCACCATCATCATCATCATCTGAATCACATTCATCTCCGACATCATCTGAATCTGAATCCAACTGATCTGAATTTATATTTGACGGACAGTTATCACAAATATCACCAACACCATCACTATCAGTGTCTGACTGGTCTTTGTTAGCCACAAAAGGACAATTATCCTGTAAATACGGTCAGACACAATTTAAGTTAATTATTCGTTCCGTTATTTTATCTCATGACAAACAATTATTTGTTTGAGTTCTCAGAGCTAATCAGTGAAGAGAAATATTATGATTTAAAATACAAATGAGAACATGGTAAAACAGGGAAATGTCAAATATTTGCTTTGTGAGGGATTGCAACTAATCTCTGGGCCCATTTATGGGGTTAAGTATAAATAAACTAAATTTTTAAATTTACATAGAACTACAGGAGTACACATGAAATGATCATTCTATCGGTGTGTGGCGAATTCTTGCAGGTGAATACCCTACAGTAATATTTATCATCAAAAGTTTACACAACTGCATTTTGTATTTTACTCTCCACCTTTCAACCTTAATCAAGGCAATGATTCTGATAAATAAATCACAATCAAAACCTGTAACTAAAACCCTTCCCCTTATTGTTAAATATTATCTCCTGTCAATGACTGTGTTTACCATCTATTAAATTATACATAAAATATATGTGAAGATCCACAAAGCCTTTACACTCATTGTGTTATATGAACTTTTCAAATTTTAAATCACTCACACTGTCATCATATATTGCATCCCCATCGTCATCATCATCGCAGACATCCCCCAACTGATCACTATCGTTGTCCTCTTGTCCACTGTTGGGGATATCCACACAGTTATCAGCAAAACACTCTGGATCCAAACATGACACACTGATTACTGGTATACCATCTAGGTCAGAGTCCTCCTCACAAAACTGACCATTACCAGCAAAGAAATGATTGCACTGTAGCAAAGTAAAAGGAATAACAGTTCTACTTAAAATATCAACCTTAAAATTCTTGATTTTAAATCTCTACACTATAAACTGAAGGAATGGTTATATTTTTTATACACCCCCCTCCCTTCATTACAAGATCTACTTGGAACTTCTTTTACAAAACCTGTACCCTTAATCATATGGTCTTTCCAATTGACCATACCCATCTTTTGATTAATGTAAACATATTTGCATCTGGCATATTCTTTTGTTTCATGTACTGTTCTATATTTGCATCTGGCATATTCGAGTCATATTTGGCTTCATGTACTGCACTAATCTCAACACATGCCAGTGTTCCTTACTGACAAATACAATCAATGAAGGAACCCGACGCAGATCTAAGAGTAATACCAGCTTCAGTCCCCCTCTTATGCAACATCAACAATACAAAAACAGACAAAAATTAGCAAAATTTTTTCTAGAAGAATACTCAAGTTGGCTTTGAGTTCCTCTTTTCTTATTGTCGGGATCTATGCCTACTCCCAGTGTACCAATTAGTGACTCTGTGAACCTTCTCATTTGGGGAAAAACACAATACTGAATCTTCAAAATTCTTCAACACACAGTGTCTTTGCTAGTACATTATGACTTGCTATGTAATTTTTGAAGAAATGTTTCTGTCTTTCACGATGTTCATCAAGTAAAGTACATTTTTTCTTTGATAAACACATGTTTGAAATATTTACCAACCTGACAAGCAAAGGTGCCGGCACCAGTGTAGATACATGTAGCATTCTGATGACAATTATTTGATCCCAATTCACAGTAATTGCTAGGGACACATCCAGTTACACCATTGCCAAGGTAACCTTCTGGACATGTGCCACAAGTAAAGCTGCCCTGAAATAAAAGACTACCATTTAGCAAATGTTGATCTTTCTTTAAAACTCTTCAACAAAACAAACATGACAATCATACAATTTTCAGGCAAAAAAAAAAATGCACACTGAAAGTAAACTAAGTAGTCCAATTCTCTTTCCTAAAGAAGGCATAAAAAATAAGATGTATTTCTGTTTTGAAACCTGGTGGAGAGAATAAAGATGATGCCTATAGGTTGCCATAGTAACATGAAAATGATGATACAATCCACAACTGATTAAACTTATCCACTTCCTTTTACATCTAGATACTGTCTGGATACAAGAGGGACACCATTCATAACTTTCTTAGGATCAAAACATGAGACCAGGGAGAGAAACAGAATATTAGTGCCTTATAGTATGGGTGCCATAAAATGGCTATTAATAAACATTCTATGATTCCTGGCTTAGAGTACTTTTCTCTATCAAATATGATTCCTGCCTAAGGGTAATTTTCTCTATCTTATATGATTCCTGCCTTAAAATAATTATTAAATAAGCTCACCCCTGTGTTGATGCATTCTACATTGACATCACAGCCACCATTGTCAATCTCGCATTCATTGAGGTCAGTGCAAATCTGTCGATGTACAAATGTTAATCAGTGTAATTTACACTAAAATTATGTAATTTGTTTCTAGCTCTTTCAGGAAAATCTTGCATAAGAAGTATTGTAAAAGAAAAAGTATTGTAAAAGACTAGAATATTGTTCAAATTGTTGAAAGACAGCTCACCTGTGTATTAGCTTCAGCATGGGCAACACCAATACCATGTGGGGTGTCACCAAAGTATCCAGAGGGACATCCCCCACACTCATATCCAGGAACCAAATTGACACATGAATCAGTGTCCCAACATGGATTTGCAAGTTCACACTAAAATAAAACAAAGAATGGAAGTTAACATTCATGGATCGCAAGGTTTAAATCATATTGTACCTCTGCTGGTTGGACTGAGGTACATATTTTCTCTGGTCATAATGAACAGAATTCTTGACAAAGACAACTATTACAGGAAATAAGCTTTCAGGAAATGACTATAAGAGTAGAATAGTATCTACCTAACAAAATAAATCCAGCAAAGATATTATCCACTCCAAACATAATTGGTCTTACCAAGAATTTCAAAAGCAAACAAGAGGGCAATCCACGGAGTTGCATATCTCATCGCTAACATGTGCGCAAGTTGGTTACAGAACTTGAATTATTTATGTGCTAGAAGTTTTATCTATGCTGTTTTTATGCAACAGTAGAATGTCATTGACAAAAATTACCATACTAAAACTCCATGCTACAATCCTTTAAAATTCCTATTTGAAATCCAAGGGAAGCGATTTTTTTTTCGTTCCAAGGGACAGAAGATTTTTTTCGTAAGATAGCGAGGGGAAAGAATATGGCACCGACCAATCCAGTTCTTGGAACTATAGGCGCACCCCTTATTCCAAAAAACATAAATTGGATATTTAAATTCTGACACCAGATTATAAAAGAACTGGAGAAATAGGCTACCCAATCTTTGTAACGCTTGCCCTTTTAATCCAGTAGGCCTATCTAAGATTTTGGAACAAATTTATTTTTTAAGATGCTGTTATCCCCTTGCAACACTATGAAAAACAACACTAAACTGATACGGATATGGACGCAACGATTATAAAAAGTAAGACGCTTTCGGGGACGCTTGAGACAAGCGCATAATTGTTATTATTCAGGCGCTATCTGGGCGTATTCTCCATTTTGACGCGACGGCAAACTTCATGTGTGTCGAGCTGATATGCACATCAAGTGCGTCTCAATTAAAAAACTGGGCGTGTGCGCCATGTTGAACGCGTGGCGTTAGAAGATTTCCCGCCGACGCACAATGCTTTTCTGCGCACTGGCCTGTGGCGAATCCTAGCCCGTGGCAAGGAAATTGTCACATACGTTTTTTTTTTTTTTTGGCGATGTTTCAGAACCGCCAAGTTTTAAGGGCACTAATATGTAAGATAGGTAGGCCCTATGCCTAATCTAATGTTAGTCACCCACATTTTAATATCTTGGGTTATAACTCAAGATTATGAATGGTGTAGGTCTCAGAGCCATGCCTAAGCCCCAGACCTAGCCTACATACCGTTAACCAGCTTCAGATTTCAAGTCTAGCGCTAGGTTAGACTTTAACTTTCATACTACTAGGACTAGCAGTTACAGCAACTTTGGATTGAAAACAACTGCCTTCATAGACCTTATGAGAACACTCTGGATATAAGGGCTATCAAAGTGAAGTGCGAGCAGAACTTAAAAATCTCACTGCAGCATACAAGTTAGTGAATAAAGAATTTGAGTTGTGAAGACGAGACTGCTTCTACGAAGTACTAACCTGGGCCTGAGGCTCAGTATAGCTTATTTAGGCCTATATTAATTGATGAAAAATAGGCTAGTTACAAAACATTAAAGTGGTAATGACACGGCCAAAGTAAGTTTCTCGGTAAGTTTGGGTACACCTTGACATAAAGTGAAAGATTTCCCAACTAAATTATGTCCATAAATACCGAAAAACAACGTTTTGAATTCCCAATTACAGGCCAGGCTCAGCCCATTTGAAATTCACAAGCGAAAAACGTATATGTGAAGGCGTCTCAAAATGGTGACGTCATTGGAGGCGCGGTTAGCAACACTGTACCAGAGAGCTCACAATCATCGAATCGTGTGCATGGTAATGCGTGTTTGGGCATACATAATTGCAAACACCGGTTCTAGGATAGCAGTGAGCGTGGCCACTGACTACATTGTGAATTGTGCATTGCACGGTTACTGCTTAGCATTCTCAATAGCATCTTCACCAAACAGCTCATACAGTAAAGACGCCCTCGTAGTGGGGATGCGCTTGTTGTGGTCTGTTCATACATGTTCATAGCTGTTCTTTATAGCGCCCGAACTGCGTCTTTCTTGCACAAAAACAGAACTTTTTTAACCGCGCGCATATGCACGCGAACATATTGGCCAATGATTTGCTCCGAATCCCCACCGTGGTCCGCGCCTTCCACTCTGTATGTTGGACTCTGTATTGTGATGCAATCGTTCCCATGAGGTTGCTAAGATAAGATAACTTTACTGAGCGTTACATTAGTTCCACATCTAGATGCGCGCCGTAGGGCAGGGTTTGTGTCACCAATTGCGTCATAAAAGTCAGGTGAGCTATTGCAGCATTTTTCGAAATTGAATTTCGAACGCAGTTTTCCTTCAGTCGAATATCATTTATGCCGAATTGTACGGGTTTTTAATGGGGTGTGAGATAACATTTGTAAAATTCTGTATCTAATCTTGCAATAGCCTACACAAAAGTTTTTGTGTCCGTGTCATGCCCAATCGGTAACGTGAACTATGTCCTTGGTTGCCATGACAACCACACATATCAGTACAACTTATCATGCCTAGGCTATTACACTTAAACTTTCAGATTTGTGGGATGCTTACGTTAAGAGTTAAAGTGAATACAAAAAAGTATTTGACCCCCTGTCACGTGACCTTTGACCTTGGTTGCCATGGAAACTACATATTTTGGTAGATCTAGTCTACCCTATTATACTTGTGAAGGTTTTCTGTTGAAGTTTTAGTACAAAATAGGAAAAAAAATGTTTTTTTGCAAAATGTGACCTTTGACCTCTGACATTTGACCTTTTCTTCTTTGACCTTTTCTTCTGAGGGTCTGGGAGACACAAGTTCCCACCCTGGGGTACCCACCTACCAATTTTCAAAAGAATCGGTCCAGCCCACTAGGAGGAGTTTAAAAGACAAAAAGGTTGTTTTACGAACAAATTATCACTTGAAAATTTTTTGTTCCACTCTACCACTTGACTTTTGCCCTCTGTTGCCATGGCAACCACATATTTTGGTAGGTCTAGATGCAATCATCATATGTGTGATGTTTCGTGTCAGCAGGACGTTTTGTGTTGGAAATATAGCAGAAAAGGTGATTTCACTAAATTTGACCTTTGACCTGTAACCTTTGACCTTCACTTCCGGTTGTGTATTAAAATGCAATTGTTCCACCTAAGGTACCATCCCACCAAGTTTGAAGAAAATCGGCCCAGCCATATACAAGATATTAGGAAAACAAAATTGGACACACACACACACACACACCTACCCACACACACACACACACACACACGGACAGGTTTTGACCCCTCTCTCAGCACCGGACCTTCAGTCACCCTGGGGAACCTCACCATGGGTTAGACCTCGAGACTAGTAACCCGGGAAAATTTACCGTTACCATGGCAACCATTGCGATTTAAGCTGGCATTGCCATATATAGCCCAATAGGCAAAGTGACTACAATATCTCATCCTCCTCACAGAGCGATGAGATAACAACATTATATTTAGGGGATAAATGCGAGGGTGCCCGGTCTTAAATGTGATTTAAGACCGACGATGACGTCATCATAGAGGCTGAGCGGACCGAGGCAATAGCAGAGGTCCGCTGCCTCTGTGATGACGGCATGGGAGGTCTTAAATCACATTTAAGACCGGGGCACCCTGCTTTTATCCCCATTCATAAATACTTTGAGAAAAATGGGTGAAAAACATGAAAAAATTAAAAAAATTGGTCAAATTTTAGAGATCAAGTTTTAATTCTCCTCAGTTTTTTTAGCCCCCATTGTGACGTATCGATTTCTTGAACTTGAATTGGTGCTAGCAAGACGAACATTCTGAACTGCATGTCGCGACCGATATATCATCTTTAATTTGCTACATTTTCGAGAACTATATCGGCTATTTTACAAGCAAATGTTGTTAACAGAAAAACACTGATCACGATATCGCATCGTTTTGGAGATGAGGTTGAGCGAAAAGTCAAGGAAAGTTACTAACTTCTCGTTACCTGTGTTTACAGTTGTGCGAAGAGCTAACGTTACATACTATATATGTAGTACACAGTAAGAGTGACTGTGCAGCTGTACTAGCGCTGTGTGTGGTTAGCAGATCATACTGCGGGAAGGACATGCAGACGTAGCCTAGTTGATGTTATGGGTCAGACACGGTGATATAAATTCTTTGTAAGAGATAGAAGCAATTTTAAAATGTGCTTAAGCCTTTAAAGAGACTGAGGTTACAGGTAAACTATACCAGGCTTCCGTAGGGAATTGCCACTCAGGCTACTGAACTTGACGATTACTGTGTTAGCCTGTGGGCAAAACGAGTAACGTTACTGTTGTTTCCCTGTTTAGACAGTCTTAGCGGAATTAGTAACCCCAGCACTGTCACTGTGCCAAAGCCTGTGTATATTGTCGCTAACCTTAGACACAATAGTAGGCGTAACAATACTGTAGTTATAGGCACGTTTTATTTGACACCCCCCCCAAATTTAGGAGTGGATTAAAACGTTAACAACAGTGCCAGTCATCGCAGCTCAGTGCATGGAGTTCTAGCCTAGGGCCTAACTTGTTAGACCTATAAAACAATGTGTGTGATCAAAATACCCATTTGTGGGGAGCAATGATTCCTAAGCCTAGGCTAACCTATGTCTTTATCACTGCCAGTTATTATTCTTTGGAATGGTAACTCTGAAGACTAGGGTATCAACTTTACACAGTGTCTCAGTGTTACTGTTTATCTTGCTAACATGTACTTGGCTTACTGTATGACATTACAGTAGGCCTACATGTGCTGTGCAAAACTATGGGGTGAATATGGCATGTTGCTATGGCAACCTAGCATGGGCTTAAAATATTGTACACAGTAAGTATAGTGATCACATTCAATTCAATTCTCCTTACTTCTTGAAAACCATTCGAGACCGGTCGCGAATGCGATTCGAGACTGGTCTAGAATGGTTTTCAGCCAATCAGAATGCAGGAAATCAATACAAGTATTTATGAATCTTCCATACAGTACATCACTTTCAGGACACCAGGGATGATTCTACAATCCCTTACAAAAAAGGTGCGTCAACCTGTGTCTGCACCATGTGTGATCACGTGTGGAAAAACAAAGGAAATCACGCGTGTTCTTGGGTGACAAACCTGCGTTTTTGGAACCTTCTACTCACAGGTTTGACATGGGTTTTGCACACATTTCCTTGCCTTTAATATCAAGCCACAGGTTTTGTGGAAGATTTCTTTGTTATCCCTAGTTTTTATCACCACACGTTTTGCACATAAAACCTGTGTCAAACCTGTGTCGAACCTGTGACAAATGATCAACCTGCGTCAATGTCAAGGGAAATCACAGGTTTTCATGCAAAAACCTGTGATAACCCCTGGAAAAAACCTGTGAAAACCTGCGAATTTGGAACCAACTGCCACACCTTTTTTTTGTAAGGGATGGGCTAAGGGGTGTTTTAGCCACCTAATAAGTTCTTTTTCTCATCCACCAAAATTGCACAAACTTTTTACAAGGCAAGAAGGGTTGACAACATTGTTGTGCTTAGAAAAAACAGTCCCACATATTACTTCCCCCTCCCCCACAAAAATATATATACTGCATACCTTGTGCCCCTCAGGAAAAATAATATGTCTTCACACCATGCCCTTCAAAGGAAATACTCATTTTTACACAGAAACTCTGCAATCAATGAATGCTTATTCCAACATAAATCTATTTACCACTAAAAAAAACCAAAATAAAACCAAAATATTCCTTGAAACGAGACACAGGTGGTTCATTCAATAATGATTGCATTAAATCTTGAAGTAAAGTGAAATAATTCCTACCTCATTGACATCTGTGCAATTATTTCCAGACCCCTCCATTCCCTCTGGACAGTCCAGACACCTGTATGATCCCCCACCACCAGTATTCACACAAGTAACACCATCAGTACATGGTACAGGCTGGTTCATGCAAGGACCTGTATCAACCACAAAGAATGCAATTGTTATCATATGCACACATAAACCTTCACTCATACTCTATACACAAAAATACATAAACAATTCAGGACATTATAAAAATCACATCTTTTTACAACATCTCCATATCTCCACTGCTTCTAGTGTAGCATGTACTTTTAGGTATGCAATGCTGTCATCATACTGTACAAACAATTCAAACCATTAATGTTGGGGAAATAAAGATATTTCTTTGGAAGAAAAGAATCCTCTCATTTACAATATTAATAACAATATTAATATTGAAATATAAATACATACCCCTCTACATAAAGAACTATCCCAAAGCCCTTTACGAAGCAAATACAACAAAGAAGAAGGCAAAAGTAAAAAGTATGCAAACTAATTTTAGAGAGAAAGTACTTACTAAACAAACAATCAAAACTTAGTCAAATGAAACAAAACACAGAAAGAACAAAGAATCAAGGATGACAAACACAGGAAATTAAGGATTTCTACCATCAAACAACTTGATAAAAAGGTGCGATTTAAATGAGACTAGACTTAATCTGATCAAAAGAGGGTAAAAAAGGAACATAACAAGGTGAAACATTCTAAAGCATTAAATTATAATTATTATTCAAATTCATGTCATGATAACACTTTTTACAAACATTAACTGTGTTTGGTTAGAGTAAAAGTTAAATCACATGTGTAATGATTTTATTCCACTATTTTATATTATAATCCTGTTCACATGGACAAACATGACACAGGTACTTAAAACATCTGACAGTTTAAATGTTGTATTTTTCTCACATTGCAGAATACACTGAGGGTGTTTCTAAATTTACAAACATGGAACTGTGAGTGCAAGTATGATTATGTTACTGTATAATTCACATATGTATGCAAATGCAGACTTACAGTCTGATATTGAGGCACATGATTGGCAACCTGTACAGTCACCTAATGAATATTCTGTTACTTGACATGGGGAACAGCTAGTCTTTGCATCAGTGCTAAAGAAACCAGCAGGGCAGCAATCACATTCTGACTGGCCTTCTTCATCTTGGTATGAACCTGGTTCACAGGGTATGCACAGCTCTGTAAGACATTGAAAAACAACACTACAATAATCACACTGTGCAGTGGCCGAGTAGATGTGGCACTTATCCTGTGATATTGCTCCTAAAGAATGCAACACAGACACCCCAGTAGATCAAAGGCAGTGTGGGGTGTAACTGGTATATGAGTTTGCTACATGATCTGTGCCCTCAAGTGATCTTTGTCCAATTGTGTTCACTCTGCATGAAAAGCAATTAACATATACTTGACTGGTCTGTTAGCTAACCCCAAATGTTACATAACTCTGTGTGTATTTAGGTAAATCAACACAGTGTGCTGCATTTCCTGTTTAAGACACAATCAGGCAGAGGATGAGGATGTTTCAAAAAGTGAGAAGAAAAGTTTCATTATGTTGATCCAATTAATGAAGCTTTGAGCTTCCAGATTTTTAGAAAATTCCATCTACAAGTTTTCCTATCAGTTTTGACCTTTAAAAAGAAATATAAATTTTGATCTAATTTGTTGAGTTGGCTTATTAGTCACTACTGACAAACATGAATGTGTAGCTATACAGGCTTGTTGTCTCTTAATATACTTTAAAAAACTGTCTTCAATCAATTAAACTTGTCAGAATTAAGTTGGCAATCAAACTAGGCTTATATTACAAATACAAATAAATTTTACGTGATTACCTCAAAAAAGATTAAATCTGAAGAATGTTTGGCATCTATTACTTCAAGATACATACTGTTAAGGCGAACAATCATCCTTAGTGAGAACAAACCACATTAAAGTACACAATGGTATACATAGCAGTCAAATTACTAAAACATCCACAGCAAAAGGTTAATTGGAATAAATCCACTCATAAGGTATATGTGTCCCTAACCTTACTCAAAATTGATATCTGGCATAAACCTGAAAATATCTGGCTACTATAAAGTTTGATATAGCCATGTGAAGCCAGATAAAACTTGAAAAAAGATTATATACCAGACATACATTTTAAGTTTTATATGACCATAACCTGGCAGATATATCTTGTTCTATATAAAATTTGAGCCAAGACAAAGTTTATATGGGCCATACATTCCTTTATATATTACGTCAAATTATACCTGCCCAATTTTAGTAACACCAGATACAAATTCCATATCTGGTCCAGTTATAGCGCCAAATATCAATTTTCATATGTGATGGATTTTGAGTAAGAGCTTTAATTGTCAAGAAATAATTAAACTGCATGACAAATAGAATCAGACAAGAGGTCAGAGCTAGCAAACAAAAAAACAATTTTTAAACCAACTTAAACCAATGAACAAATAATCACTATAGTGTTTCTTCGTCTTAAAATATACTATTGAATAACTTTACCATAAAACATCTGTGTACATAGTAGTAAGTTGATGCAGGTTTGTTTTAACATGTAATGATTAGATTCCCTTAAAATCAGTCAGTAATATACCAACTGTTTGACTGTATTTCTTTTAACCTTCAAAAAATGTAAGAACTTCCCACAAAACAAAACAGAGTGTATTGAGGATGATAATTGTATACAAGTACACATACATGTTTTGATGATGATACTTGCCTGATGTGGTTCCTTTAGAGTAGTAACCAGGTGGACATATTGTTTTAATACCATTGAAACATGCAGTTCCAGGCTCACACTGAGTGCAGCTCTCTGGGCAATACTGAAAATATCACATCACAAACAGAAAATATTCAAAGCTGACAGTACATGTAACATTGTAACTTTTCATTGAGAAAGGTAAATACTAAACTAAACCACTTAACTAAATACAGCTGTTTAGTCTCACAGATGCAACAGTACAAATTTCCAATTCTAGCCTACATATCCAAATTTTATAATCTATGCAGCATTAAGGCATGAGTATATCTAAAATCGACAATCAAACTTGATATAGGCTACCAATTTTCTGGCTGCAGACTGAACATTGATCATGTTGAAATTAGCTGCCCATAAAACTGTGCCCACACCTTTTTTCTTCAGTGAGCAAAGGTCAACAAAAAACAAGATAAGAAGTTGCCTTCTGCTTGCCATTCACAAACAGTGGCACACCTGACCCATATTACTCTGCCTTTGTTTAAATCTTCCACTAGCTGTCTCTTACCAAGCTTGTTGTTTCTTGGATTGTGGTTGAGTGAACAAAGCAGGAAGTTGGGTGAAATTTGATTACCTCAGCAAACCTTGCTTTGATGGAGACTTGGGTCAAATATCTCATAGGGTACGAAATTTGTGATGAAATATTACAGACTGAACCCGAGTGAATACCACCTCTCTGAGCCTACAGCTAGAAGACAAACCCTGACTCAAAGTCCCCCCTGTTACCTCCCCAACTGTAATGATAGATAGTCCAAAGCTCTGACTGAAATTACATTTGTGCTGCCTTACCGTTGAATTGCATGTAGCATATGTAAACTTTGGGCAAACATCTGCATAACCTTCATGGCATATCTGTACAATTAACAAACAGAAATAAAAATACATAAGAATTACATTAAAATACATCATAATGAAAAGAATTGATATCTATGTTTTCAAAAATACCTTTCCAACAAGTTGTAAAACAATCTTCAGTCAATAAAATAACATGGCATTGTTCATTGTAACCAAACTTAAATCTGGCATTAAAACAGATAGTTTTGACCCAACCCTCCTAGACCTGACAATCAAGCCATTTAGTTATGCTGGAAAAGCACATTTGTTATTTTCAGTTCACATCAATTGGAAACACATCTACTGAGATTAACCTGTCTGTTTCCACACTTTCAAAGTCACTCACAGATAGCAACAAATTTTCACCCTCAGCTAAAAGCAAAACTAGCACTACACAAATCTGCAGAAACCAGTGCATTGCCCATATGAGGCAACAACATACACATCCACACAGGGCATGAATGTGTACAACGTCTGTATAATTTCAATCCCACTTACCCAGCCTGGAGGACATGATGAGCACTCAGAGGCATGTCCAAATGAGTGTTCTGTTGGAGAATAATTACAATCATCATCTCCCTCCTCACATCTTCCACAAGGTCTTTGTATACCATCCCCAATACAATAGTATGTTGTCAAACACCTCTCACAACTGTACAGGTCTAAGAGAAACAAAATAACTACAGTAAAAATTGTGATTTATACCAAATTCGTTCTAGACAGTGAAATGCATGAAAAGGGTGTATGGACAAAACTGCTTGTTTGTAACATCACATGTTTGGTCACAGTTTTGGCTCAAGCTGTAAGTCCCAGAATTTGGGTAAGGAAAAGGGAGGGTGATGAAATCATCCTCTCCTCTTTCTACGACATCCTCAGTGGGATTTGGTCCAAGAAAGTAGAAATTTTTTATGAATTCCAGTGTAAAAGCCAACTTTTTTAAACTTATTTTCCAGTGACATACAGAATATTCACTTATGCAATGTTAAAACATAGAGAATTATTGACAAAAGTATGACATATTACACACATATTCTACTTATTCAATTTTTGTTCAGTACAAAAGTTGAATTTCTATCTTTTATTTAATGATCTAGCAGTTTTTGCATAAATGTGTGCATTTTAATTAGGTAATCTTAAGTTTACCACCGAACCACCACATGGTAAACAAGGTTTTTTGTTGTTGTTTGTAAGAACTGATTGTAGTGATACTGCATGAGTGGTAACAGTTAGGCACAGTGCAATGTTCACTAGTGTTTTTCACAGTTTTGCCCCTGGTATGCCTCTATGCTGCATCACCAGGCAATATATACCTTAGTTTTTTTCAGCACACAGTCAAAAGTCTCGGATTCAAACCATGCAACCAAAGTAACTTTTGCCTTCATCAATTTCACATGTTTCAAAAACATTGGCTCATCACTAATTCTGGCAATTTCACAAAACCCAATGGTATGTATCCTTCCAATTCTTTTCTTGATTTCATCAAACAGTTCTTGGTTCTAAAAAAAAAATACCTGGATCTACCATAATCTCTAGGACCAGGTGCAAAAGTGGGATTTGTTGTCTGTTGGTCCCTGACCACCTAGAAGCAAAGCTTTCTTGTGAGCTATGATATTATTTACACAGCAAAATCACTGGGCACAAATGCTATAAAAGACCACAGTACTATTAATATGTTTATAACCAGGTTTCTTCACAGGTCTTTAAATAAACTGATAAATGGTCTCTTGCCCCGTAAGTTAGTTATACTCACGTCGAAGCCTCCTCTCTGTAGTACAGCCTAGTATCTCTACCCTCAAAGCTATCTCAGTGTTCCAACTTTGAGGCAAGATGCGGATAAAGCGCCCATAAACATCATCAAAAACTCTTCTCCTTCTACCATTTTTATCAGAATTTCCAGTAAATACCTTAAAAAGAAATGAATGTGTCTTACAAATTACTTTAAGCAAAACAAATGTTTGCCAAAGATATTATAAATAGTACATTTCTGAATCCAGATATGTTTTTGATAAATTGGCAAAACAAGGAAAAAATGAGAAAATTTCTCTTTTTTAAAATAAAAGAAAGTGACAATTTTATCTGGAACTGATGAATTAGTAACCTTGATCAATCACTTGCAAAAATAGTCAGATTCTGGGAAGACATCAAGTCAAGACAAGACATGTAAATCATTGTAACTGATGATTTGGAAATCCCAGCTCTGTGTAATTTTGGGATTTAATTTCAAACTTCAAGAATCTGTTTTCATTGTTTTTAACTGTAATCCATTGTATGACTATTTTTAACCTGGTTTAAAAATTGAATCCTTTAAATTTTACAACCTTCCTTGGTGTTAAATCCAGTTCTAAATTTGTAATTACAAATAGTGTGCTGAAATTATTACATATACCCAGAAAAGAAGAGCTACCTTACAAAACAAAATCAATTCATGGTCATACAAATAAAAAATAGTAATAAATCAGATTTTTTAAAATGGATTGAAAAATGAGTTTTCAACATTTAATCATCTTTAAAGTCACATACCTTGTCAGATCCATCAGTGTCTTTGACATAGACCCATGTAGTGCTATCATTGGAGTATGCCACCTTATATGTCTCTACCCAATAATCCTCATCAGCTGAACCTTGTGTCACCAATCCACCAAATATGGTAACTACTTCCATATCAACCTGAAACCACTGATTGCTGTCTGATGAACCAGCTATCCAACCTGAAGGAAGCATTTAAAAATTACATTACTTTACTGCACACAGAGGCCCACCTAGGTGAGATCCCATTTTTTGACCAAAGATTGTGGAGAGTAAACATCTACCAGAGTCTGCAATATCAGTCCACATATCCTAAAATTACCTTCCAAAAGTAGTACAACAGTATTCAATAGTTGTAGCAAAAGCACTCTTCCAGTTTAAGCAGATGTGTCTACAATGGTCCATAAGGTGGCTGAGTAAATTTAATACATACATTCAGGTGTGATTTCTACTTCTGGTAATAACTTGATAGTCAGTTTGAGGACTGTTCTTCATAACCCTGGATTAGCTCTCTAATGTGCATGGTGTTTAAACAATGAAAACAGTGGAGGAGCTAAACCACTTGTAACATATAAATGAAGCTGTATATGACAGCTTCCCTAGCTAAAAAAATCCACACTGTCCTAAATCCAGTTCGCTAGATTTCATAAAGGTTTACAAGAAGCAACCCACGCTCCCTCTATTCAATGCAGTTAAATTGGAGACTATCCAAAAATTATGCCAGATTCACCAACATTGAATGGGAGAAGGGGGCTACTTGATCAGTTCAACTAACTCCAGAATTGTGACCTAGCACTCATATCAGATTTTTTAAACAATTTTGATGTAGATTTATGCCATGTGAAGAATATGAAGTCCCACTGTTAGCTTATTTCTTCAAATCACAATTGTGATTGAACTAAGGGGCCTGAACCATCTCCCCCCCCCCCCCCCATTGCACTTGAAACTAACTATTTTGCTTCTGTCTGCTGTACCTGTTGAATTGAGTCTGTTTAAAAGTTGATTTCCAAACCTCCTTTTCTATTGTCTAAGTGTGATGTATAAAATTCCCAACCCCACTCTTGGAGGTCAGCTATTAATATCTCTACACCAAGGTTCTATTCCACTTAGGTTGAAAGCATTTACATAGATTCTGGGGCTAGGGTTTTCTGGAGGTAGACTAAGTGTCTTTGTATGGGGTGCTGTTGTCTACATAACACAAAGATATTATAAATGCAGATACCAAACTCCTATCCCTACATTTTTAGACTCCTCACGGAGGATCAATGGGAGGGGCAGAAGTGTTCAACTGACATGCGCACAATTTTATTCTGTATAAATCTGCGTGGACAATGACACATGTGAAACAGAAAATTCCATTGTTATGAGATGTCAGCATGCACGCATTTTCAAAGTGAGTTCTGTACGCACACAGTGGATTTCTCCTTGTGAAGTCTGGAATAATTGACGCATACTTCCGGGTGTTTGGGAACAGAATGTCGCATTGATTTTGTGTTGTAAGCCTGTAAGAATGTAAACGTTTGCATAGATGTGCACTTGTGAGTATACCATTTAAAAACTGACCAATTAGTAAGCCAATTAACTTCAAACCAGTCATTGTGCCTTAATGTTCAAATGTTCTTAAGTAGAAAGCAGGCAAAGAAGCCCAAAACTGTTTCAAGTAAGTGAAATTTATTGAAGAACGGTGTTTGCAAGAATTGCAATGTTTTAGAATCACAAGTATTTATACCATTGGAAGAAATCAATTAACTGTTACCTTTCAAAACGACTGGTCAGTGATCAGCACTTTGATGCAGCCTCCGTGAGGAGTCACCATGCCATTTAAAGTTTGGTATCTATGCTTATAATATCTTTGACATAACATCATCAGACTGTGAACAGTTCATCACATATATGCATAATTAATTGACAATTACAATTTTAGGGATGCCAAAAATTAATTCGAGCAAATTTGTCATGCAAAACTTTTCCCTTCAATTCGAAACTTATTTCAAGTGAGAGAAACTTTTTGTACTCAGTACCTGAACCAGCTGGTACATCTGGGTCAGCCTTCATTAGTAGTCTTCCTCTATAGGCAGGATGAAGATAGCTGGATATTGAAGATGCAGATATTTGGTCATCCTGTATAACACCTGTTTCCATCCCAAGTCCGTCCTTACAATCTGGATAAAAATGCATAACATATGTTGTTAAATATTGAAAATTGGGAAATGGCAGTGTGTTGAGATAACTATAGAAAATTTACCCTGGGAAGTTAGAATATCATTAATTTTTTGCATGCTAACAATTTCACCTTTGATATGAAACTTTCAAGTCAGCAGACTCTCTGATCACAATTTTGGGGCTTGCTGAAAGACTTGCCCTTGTAGTTGTCCCTTTGATAGTATGTAACAGATACTTAAACTTCATTTTCCTTTTACACTTTGTTTTGCCATAGGTACATTAGAACAATTAGTTTTGTTTCTTATAAATTTATTGGACTTGATCCTGAACCACTCTAACTTGGTCTTATAATAACGTGGAAACTCATGTAAGTACAAATTATTCAATTTTACTTTGTTTACTACTACACCAGCAAAGACCATAGACATCAAAGTACAATAACAAAAGTCCTATTGTTTTATTGTTATGAGGTAATACTTTACCATATTGATACAGGTAATACTTTGGCACTCTCAGGTAGAGACCACCATCCTCATAGCCCATGTATACTTCTTGTACTAACATCTCTGCATCAGCATCAAAAATACATGTATCACTGATTGTGATGTTTACATAGGCAATATCTCCCCTGGTAGGGGTACCACTGTCAATAGCAGCAACAGTCAGCTCCATCAGATAGTAGGAGGAATTGCCAATTTGCCTGAAGAAAAAAGGTGCAAATGAGATGGGAATATAAATTATTCATATGTTCATTGTAAATTGGGTATAATGGCACTAGGATATAACAAATTCGTCTTACAGAAAGCATGAAACCTGTTCCACAAAAAGTCCTACTTAGCAACTTAGCAGTTCTATTTGTGAATTTAATATAGATATATTTATTCTCCAATATACACAATAAAGTAAATGGCATACACAACACACAGAGGGGTCAACAAAGCACATTTTCCACTTGGTTCTTAATACTGACTTCCTATAAATAAAATGTTAACCATGCATGCATGTATAGGACAATATTTTGCCTGCTATGTCTTGAGCATAAGGATTTGAACTTTCTCAAATGGTTCAGTGAGGAATGAATTTGTATTAAGGAATTTGTGATATTTTCAAAAACATACAAGTTAAGGTCAATTTTAACAAGCAGAATTAGGGATTAGAATTTTTTTCTTACATTCATCTTATATCATTGCAGATTATGCAATAATAGCAGTGCATCCACCATCTTGGTATTTCCTAATCTTTTTCAAACAAGCTTGTCACACAGGATCAAGTCTATATTCCCTTTTTAATGGTTTCCCATTTCAATAGAACCCAATCTCATTGGTTCCCTCCCCAATCTTTCCAGTTGATTGTGTCCCCTACCTTAGATTGAACCCCAAACCCTTTCTCTTACCCTAATCTTATAATACCAATGACACAGGGGGACCAATGAGATAAAACTATGAAAAAGGGGACTAATGAATGAGATATGGGACTAATTTAACAACTAGAAAGCCAAAAGACTTTGTGATTCCTTGTCATATGTTATATTTAAACAAACATGGCTACCCACATGAGAAGCATGAGATCCCTCACAATTATTGAGATATACTACTATAGGGTCAAAACCTTTTGAAATATTGGTGGCAGCCCTTTTGTATTTGTTTCTGGGTGAAATCCCCTTCTTAATGGCTATGATGTCCTTGAAAAATGGGAACCCTATTAATCAAGAAATTAACAAGATTTGTAGTTTGCCCTGTCTACTTAAAGGAACAGCATAACAGAGTACAAGGTACAAGTCAAGTGTCCCTTGTTGGATATACAGTAGACCCTATTGTGCTTGCTTTAAGCCCTCTGGGCAAGGCTTTTTTTCAGAAAGTACTGTAGTTCTGGTAATTATGTGAACTACAGTACTTTCTGAAAAATAAGCCTTGCCCAGAGGGCTAGATATATAGAGTCAGACACTATTTATATACCGGTAGGAAATGCTTAAGTCCATTGAGCTGCATGATTTAATGAGATAATCCTTCTGGACACTGTGGCAGTTGACTGTGTTAGATTATGTTAGGTAACAGCGGAACTGAAATTTGCACAAAGGTGTATCACTTACGATTTGATTTATTCAATTAGGCAATCACAGTTCATGCATGCTCAAGGGTATTTGATCCAAATGATCAGTAATTTCATAGTTCTTTACATAAAACTAAAAACCTGTGGTGTATTTAATTATTTAGTTCCCACTTTAATACATGTCCCTATGAGGACAGTGGCACAAGGTTTGTCTGAAACTTTTACCAATCTTTGATACTATATTTAATGTTATCTTCATTTTTTCTTTAGGGTTATCAAAGAGACAATACTGGTATGCCCTAAAAAAATTCTTGTGCATCGCACAGATCACTTGATCTGTTCAAAGTTCACACTTATGAAGTTTCCCACTGAACAATTCTCTGCTTTGTGGGCATTGAAGCCTTCTCTGATATATGCAGACTTTGTCCATGACCCTCAGACAGTCCTTGTTTGAACTCACATGTTCCAGACACTGCTAGGAACTTCCAGTAGGAAATGAATTTCATGAAAACCTACAGGTCTAGATACTTGTGGCAAAACCAGCATACCCATGCTAAAGATGAAGTAATTAACATGTCAGCTGGATGAACAGATTTTTCCTTTTAACATTTTTATATATTTTGCTCTACCCACGTACTCCTATGTGTATTGGGCAAAACTTCAAACCAGAATCAACATAAATACGAAATGATGTGCACTTTTGTGTCTTTTGGATCTTCTTAATACCATTGAGTTTGAGTTTGCTTCAGTACTGTACGCATTTTCAAATTACCCCACTTGATCATTTACATAATGAAGTGAATAAACTGTTCCAAAAACTTATGCCTCTCAATGCCATTCAATACTCTTTTACCCTATCCAATCATGAATGTTATCTCTAACAGTTACCCTTTTTAAGATGTAGTATTTGCAAGGTTTTGATTTTTTTAACCTCTGATGACCCCAACCGACCTTTGACCTCCAATAAAATAATGGGGATCATCTACTCAATATGGGCAATCCACATGGTAAGTATGAGATCCCTTACAGTTACCCTTCCTGAAACATGTTTACAATGTTTTGACCTTTACATTTCTGGTGACACCAAATGACCTTTGACCTCCACCCAAAACAATAGGGAGCTTGATATGGCCAATCCATATGCTAGTATGATATCCCTAGGGGTTACCCTTCTTGAGATATTGTGTTTACAATTGGGCATGACACACACCTACACACACAACATCACCATTGCATAGATTCCTTGCCTGCCTTCGGCAAGGAATCAAAAACAAATCAAAGCTGACTGGAGGATGATCCTTTGTCTATGCATTAGAAATCATTTTCACAATCACGGAAAAAATCATCTGGGCATTGCTTCATATTAAAGAGTAATAAACTTTAATACTGATTTGTGATACATACATACATACAAACTTTTATAAAGCGCAAATTCCATATGATCAATGTGCTAAGACACCAAGAAAAATAATACCAGCAAAACACAATCAACTAAATAAGTAAGTCTTAAGCTGTTTTTTGAACAGGGCAACAGATTGGAATTCTGTATGTGAGGAGGAAGAGAGTTCCATAACATAGGACCTGCAATGGAAAAGGCCTCCTCCCCTACTCGCTTCTTGGAAGGAGGTATGAGGAGTAGGGCCCCGTCCATTGCAGACCTAGTAACAGGATCAGATAAAGGTGTGGTTTTCCTTTGGAGCATATTAGAGAGATAGGCAGGAGCCATGCAAATCATTCAAACATTTGTAAACATATAAACAAACTTTAAATTGGATTCTTTCGCGAATAGGTAACCAGTGAAGGGCACGTAGAAGAGGTTTGGGGCTATCTAATCTACCTGCCGAGAAAATAAACTTAGCACAACGATTTTGCAAGGATTGGGGGCGATTAAGGTCCTTTGATGAAGCACCATATAAAAGGGCATTGCCGTAATCAAAACGTGATAGGAGGAAAGCACAGACAGCAGAATGAGGAGTCTCTTCATCAAGGTACCGACCAATACGAAATAAATTCCTAAGATGATAATTACAAGATGAGACTAGGCTGTTAACCTGTTTCGTCATTTTGAAGTTTGAATCAAACATAATTCCTAAATTACGAATTTCACTAGAGGGGATAATATGACTGGGTCTAACTTCTAAATGTAGTGAAGGAAGTTTTTGGAGACTTTGTTTTTTACCAGCTATAAAAAACTCAGTTTTGTCATTATTTAATTTAAGCTTATTTGAATTCACAACATAATGTCCGAAATACAGTCTTGCAATTTATGCAAGGCCAATTCTGCCTCACTAGATATGTTAGGATTGAATGATACATAGAGCTGAGTGTCATCAGCATAAAAGTGAAAATTCACATTATGGTATTGCATTATGCTACCCATTGGTTGAGTATACATTACATACAAAAGAGGTCTCAAAACTGAACCCTGTGGTACCCCACACAACAACCTACTTTGATCAGAAGAGACACTGTTGATGTTCACATAACACATTCTACTTTTCAAATAGCTTTCAAACCCCGAAGTGCATTACCAGTTACACCAAAGTTATCATAAAGACGTTGAAGCAACAGTTCATGATCAACTGTATCGAATGCTGCAGACAAATCAAGGAGGACAATGAAAACTACCTCCCCCCTGTCCACAGCACCCGACACATCAGACTTGACTTTTAGTAATACAGTTTCTGTGATACAATTTGACCTATAAGCTGACTGGTACACTTCATCCAAGTTATTAGCCTGAATATGAATCTTAAGTTGCTTTGCAACAACTTTCTCCAGAACCTTGGACAGAAACAATATATTAGACACAGGTCTGTAATTCTTAAGAATATTGTGATCAAGAGATGGTTTCTTGATCACAGGAGATATGACAGCGCTACCCAGCAATTCCGGAAAAACACCAGACTCCAGTGATTTATTAATGATAAAGTCATTCTATTGAAGTCAAAGTTAAAATGAATGTTAAACATGTATAAAACGGTGCAGAAATATGTAAACTCCATCTTTACACTCACTCCAAAAAAAGTCAAATGACCTGCTTGCAAAAACTTACATTGGGGATGCAGTCTGTGTTGAATGGTAGGTGACTAACCCATTCAAGTCATTGTCCAAGTCAGTAGCAGTCAAATTAGCAATGGGTTCTTGGCGCAGCACAGGGAGAGGGAACAGGTCCAGGGTAGTATTGGGTAAGATGGGACAGTGGTCATTGACATCATCTATGTAAATCTGCAAATCAAGTATAAAAGACTTTGTGAATCTTACATAACATCAAAGTTTTATTTTCCATCTAACTAGCTGGCACATGAAATTCCTGACCCACAAAAAGTTTGTGAATAAAAAAATCAGGAGGACCTACAAGCTGTTACTTCCAAATTTCAATATAACTAGAAAAATAGAATTATAAATATTCGTGCAAGGCCAGAGTCATAGAAACCTGGCAAATTTGATAAGGTATACGTAGACTCATATACAGTTTTATAATCCACTTCCACAGAATTAATATAATTATGAATGGTGTACTTTGTGTACATCACAAGATGGTTTGCACGTGGACTTTTGAATCTAAAGACTGCACAGCAGGGCAAATGATTACAAATTGCTATTTATTATATTAAATCAAAGACTTTCACAGTCTGAGGTGCTGAAATTTCAAGATTATTTTACAGTGTTACACAAGATACAGTGTGGTTTGTTTACATCTGATCTAACAACATAGTTTGAAAAATAAGGAAGTATTCAGCATCGGCAATATGGAATACTCACCTGCACGGTTACCTCTCCACTTTGTGGTGGTGAAGCATTATCATCTATCACAGACAATATAAGCAAGTAAACTGTTTCCACTTCATAGTCTACTTCTGATCTTAGAGTAATCAGTACAGTGTCTGTGTTAGCACTGAATTCCTCACTGCCAGGGGTCACTGTGTCAGGTACTTTAGGGGCAAATTCAATACAAGTTTAGCAAATTTAGACATATTTAGAACAGCATAGATATAAAATGAGCATTCAAAGAACTTACGTACAGAAGGTACACCAAACAGGTTCATAAGATTTAGACTGTGTTTTGTAAAAGTAAAGCAAACAATTTCAAATCAGAGACTGGACAGTACCTTTTTTTCAGAAGAATAAATGTTACAGAGCAAGTAATGCTGTCTCTTACATTAGTATTTAGTGAATTAACATTCTGGTACAAAATATGGTACTTAAAATTATCTGTGCATTTAATTAACTGTGCATTGAATTTAGTGAAAATACTTAATTCCTACATTCCTTCATAAAGATTCCCCCTGTGGGCCAGGGGTTGTAGAATATGCCCATAGGATTCCCTGCCTGTGGTAAAAGGCAACTAAATGGGAGGACTTGAAAAGTATTTGAACATTATGACACTAAATAACACATTCTTGTTGGTGTGTCATTAAATCTTATCTAACTAACTCCTTCACAAAGAAACTCACAATGCAAAAATCCCCAAAACAAATTACATTTTCAAAATGGATTTTTCATCCCAAAATGGACAGCTGTAAAGGTACTATATCACACATATCTCCTGTATTTTTGAGCAAATGCTGAAAATGTCAATGGTAAATACTCAAGGGGTATGGGAAAATTGAAATATCGAGCCTTTACATCACAAAAATGGACAAGGGTTGTATTCCATGATATGAATGAAAAAAAAAAAAACATGGATTTTGGAAATCCATTTTAAAATTGGAACTTTTTCCAATCTAGTCTTCTTTATCCCTCAAAATAAGCCTCGCTATTACCCACCCAAAAATAATTCACAAACTGATGATAAAATAAACAGGATTTATCTCACCTAGGTCTGGGTTGCTATCACAGATGATGAAGTCTGTTCCATTGATACTATGTGTTGGGGTAGGTGCATCTGTAGTAGGTACTATTCCTGCATTTCTATTTTCTGTTGTGTCATTCTTTACAGTAAAGTGTCTTGCTTCATTACCTTTACAGAAAACACACCATGTATGTAATTAGCAAGACATCTGAGTCATACCAGAAATATTAGTGTCCCATTTAACTATAACACGACATGAAATATATATCAAACAATTTGGAAAATAATCATGCTGCTAGAATTGAATAAGACATTTTAGCCAATATTACCAGAGAAAAGGGCTTTTTCCCGAGTGAAGTTTATCTCTATAATTGCAACAGTTAATCCCTTTTACAAACAAACGTGCCCTATATTGACCACACAGTCTTTAAAAGTGTCCAAACCCCTTTAAATTTATCGATCTCAAGACACCTTAACAGGAAGTTCTCTGATAGATTCTGGATTTAAGAGTGGTCAACTAGAGATGACTAAAACTTGCCATTCCTTTCTAGCATCATGTACAAAATACCTGATGGCAAAATTCATACTAAAATATGTAACAATTATTGCAGATTTGAGTGAAAAATTTTAAGGATGTGAGTAAAATAAAGGACAACATTAAGTGCATAAAGAAACTTTTGTATTGGAATTATCTTTACACAACAATTTTTAGCACCTGCCAAAGTAGAGCAAAGTATCTTCATGTTGAATTTCCCTGCTTATAAATTTTCTATCCACACCTTTTTGCTTCAGTGAACCAAAGTCAATAAAAATCAGATAAGAAGTTGCCCTACTGATTGCCTTTCACACCTCACAAACAGTGGCACATCTGGACTGCATCATTCTGCCTTTGTTTAAATCTTCCACTAGCTGCCTCTTATCAAGCTTGTGGTTTCTTGGAGCATGCTTGAATGAGTTGAGCAGGAAGTCGGGTGAAATTTGATTACCCCATCAAACCTTCCTTTTGGTGGGGACTCGGGTGAAATATGTAATAGGGTAAGAAATTCCTCATGTTGACATTTTAATTATAACAAACATGTTCACATTTGGCCAAAAAATTTATTGCAATCATGGCACAGTTTATCATCTATAGAAACAATATAAAAATCAGAAGGATAACCCTTCTATTAAGCATTCTTAGACAGCTCTCTTGATTTCCTGCAATCTGATATGCCAGAAACCATTTGGGACTGGTCTTCAATTGCATTTAAGATCAGTTTCTTGACAGTTGGGTGAATTAGAATAATGTACTTAAAACACACACATGGTTTATATGGGTAACACATTTCCTGTGTATTTTCAGAGAAGGCCTGCTCTTCATACTAATGAAAACAAATGCACCACACCATGAAACCAAACCCGTCAATCATAAATTCCAGTATATGCAGTAATTTCCACGTACTATACTGTGTGCCTCTGCGTGTGTACAGTACCACTATGTACACTGGGAATATTGTGTATAATGTCCATAATGGCATGTGTGTGTATGATGACAGTGCATGATCACATTTGACTTAGTACTGAAGCAATGCAGTTAGATTGTTATCTCCAGCAATACAAAACTGGTAAAGGCAAAGTTTACTTTTGGAAGTTATGAAATAACAAAGGACCTGTATACTTGCCACCTTACCAACCTCATGACAAGTGTTTCATGAATCCAAGATTGGAAAACCATGTATTGTATTGTATGTACACTAATGCTGGACTGGAGCATTTATATTTATACATGTTTTAATTCTATATCCCCTGATCTAAGTAAGATGAAATGATAACAGAAAGGTAAGTTTGTTACTATGACGATAAGTTTACAACACTTACCACTTTTTATAGTAACATTAAATGAAGGACCAGTTGAGAATGCATCAGCCACCCAGACTGTTTCTATAACACCATCAATATTAAGTCCTTCTGATATATGCACAGAATAGTCCACTGGTGGAGTGTCTGAATTCTCTGAAATAAATTCTGTTCCTTGTATCTCAAAAAGAAACTCAGAGGAGCAAGGTTCCCTCTCAGTATGAAAGACATCAAATCTATAGGAATCACCCAGCTGTTTTAAATCAAAGTACATTGGACATATTAACAATGTAAAACTACCATGAAAAACTGCACTAGTGAACAATGACATAGTAACACTGGAGACTGTGGCATTATACCATAAGATGCTGCACTTTATCATAGTGAACACTGTGACCATGCACCATAAAACTGTGATAACTATACATGCCATCTCTAAAATGTTTCCTCTATAGCCAAGATGAATCCTTACAAGCAATTATTTGCTGAATACAGTTCAAAATTGTTGAATGTATCCAAAACCAATAGTATAATATTAAAGCACCATTTCTTTTGCTACCAAAAGGTGGAAAATTAAGTTTTTTCTCCAACATTCATGATACCAACTACACCACACTTAAATTAAATCAAGGCAAAAAAAAATATGGCCACAAACATTTTCGTTGTACAAAGTGGATTTAACACTGTACAATTATTATGAAGGTAGACCTTACAGTCTTTAAATGCTCTAGTGTTTGCAATATGACCACAGCAAAAAAATGAACTGAAAATCAGTGAAGGTGTACTTACATAAAAATTTGCATACACTGTTTCTGAGGGTTGGGATATGGTGTTGGAGCATTTACCATTGATAATAGTCCCTTCCTGGGGAACCATGTTACCTCCACCTGAAGAATAAAATCATTGAGAGAAATGTTAGTACTGTAAGTGTTCATCTACTCTCAGTTGCTGGGGTGTGGTCGGGTAAAAAACAGGTTTCATGTGAAAATAATAACAGACACCTTAAAATATCTCAAAGTCCTTTACATTCATGTGACAACCATAGGGACTTGTAAAATGTAATGTAATTGTTATAAAAAATACACATTGTTCTTTGTTTGAAAGATTCATCCACATCCTACCTATGAAAAGTATTCATGCTTCCTACCTTGATTATATTATTTACTAAGTTTTGGTTCTTTACTACAGGTGACCTCACATGACCTCTGATTTCCACATGAACTAAAATATATGATCTCTTTAGGGCAAAATTTTTCCATCCAATACACTTCCCATTCTCTTAACTTATTTACTGCTAGTACCCACCCACAGAGTGTTTAACACTCTTCTTTTATAGTAGGCACAATCCCAGGTATTGCTGAAGTGCATATGCTGGTGGACCTGCAAGGTCCAAATGTGTGATCAGAACACTCCCTGTGCAAGCTGCGTAATTTGAGCGACTTTGCATCTCTCAGGAAAAAAAATCAATGCCTCAAGTTATGAGTCTTCAGTTTAACATGAACAATGTTTCATTGTCCTGGTTACAAGCTTTTGCACTATGCACTTAAAAGTGGTCTAAGAGTAAGGGCATAGACAGGATTTCATCTGAGGGCAGCACCTATGTTGCCTGACCCACCCAAAAGCTATGCCATTGTAAAAGTAAGGGTTATAGGGCATATTAATGCAAAATTAACACTATCTCCACCAAAGCAAAAAAAAAAAACCACACATTCACTTACCAACACCACCAGCCAGACTGATTGTCTTACATGATATAGCACCGCCACCAGAAACACCATGTACTTGTAGTATTAGTATCTGATTCACGTAAAACCATATCTCTTCCCCTCCTCCTAGGGTGATCTGTTCTGTTCCATTCATTTTAATAGCTGTTCTGATGGCACTGGTAAAACTGTTACAATATGACATGTATAATGTAATATAATCACAAGGGTATTATTATATATGGTGACACAGGACAGCCAACTACACAACTCCAGGTTGAGATGACTGCATTACCCTTAGGATACTTCCTGGTTTTCTTACATTTTTTAATATCTATTGCAAATATTGATGCAAGTTACAAGATTGAGATTACTTCCCTTATTTCAGTTGAAGCTATATTTAAATACTTCTGTTATTTTTAAGACACACATACAATACTAACCCCAAATTGTGAAGGACAGAAGAGCAATCCTTATTACCTTCTGACCTAAAGCCAAGACCATCCAGAGGAAAGTATGAGGAAGAGTAAAATCTTGAGGAGAAAATGAAAAAAAAAAAAATAATAAAAGAATAAAATATTTCAAAATATCCAACTATTCCCAAATAGTAATATTCTATCAAACCTTGAATATAGACTAATAAAATTGACAAACTTTGGGAACCATTTCTTAAGTAAATCACCCTGAGGGCATAAGGTTCCCCTCCCCCTGTAAACTTGAAGAAAATTCAGCTACTAACTAACCACAGCCTATTTCTTGTTTTGACATCTTATCTTTTGTGTCCACAAATCATGACCATCCGAAAGTTTTTTGGCACAGGTATTTCCTGCTCCACTCATGGAAGGTGTGCTTAGGCATTCAATTGGGCTGTATCATCTTCAAAAAACTACACACTGCATACAATGTCACACTAGAACCTGCTTTTTTATTGGCCAAGGAGATATGTGTGACTTTAGATGAAGAGTGTCCACCAGGTCTGCTAATCCCCTTTAAGTGAGATATGGTGATGGAATCTTATTGGCAATTCTATAGGTAGATGCACACTGTTTAACAAGGTGCTTCTTGATTGGCTGTTGGCATTGTATTGTGTCAATTATATTCTTTGTTAGGGATAGGGATTAGCGCTGTCTTCAGTCAGTTTATTTCTTGTTAAACAGTGCACATTGCCCCAATTCTGTAGCAAGAGAACTTATTTTAATGTGTCAGTTTTGTTTCCAGGAAAGTTTAATAACACAAAAACTTTGCTTAGTTTGATTTAATACATCATCTTATCCTTTACACAATGTTTAAACTACTGCCTGTGGTGGGATTTGGAGATTTGACACATTTGTATATCAAGACAACTGACCAAAAAATACTAAAAACAATCTATCCTTCTTAACTCAGATGACATTCTATGGTTAAGGATAAAAATTTAAAAAAAAAATGAAATGTTGGGTATGGATCCATTAGACAATACCAATACCCTTGTGGGTGCCTAATAGCTGCCATAGTGCTTGTGAATATATGAACGACTGTAATACTATGTTTTAATACTATGTTTTAATACTATGTTTTGTGTTTGTTACCAAAGCTTCCAAAACAAAATGTAAATGTTCTTGTCAGGTACAAATTCTCAGGGTAGGGGGTCATGATATTTGGTTATGATTCTTCCTCCAATATTTGGTTATGAGCAAAGATTAAACTTTTTCTTGCCCCTCCCCCAATCAAATATTTGGTAACTACATCATATTAAGGTGATAATTCATGAGAACATGGAAAATTTGTCATCATGTGATGAAAACAGAAAGGTTCTTTTGAACATTCATCATGAACATCATTTGCCAAAATATGACAACCAAATATTTACAACATACCACATACTCATTTTATGTATTCAGAATGCTTATGACACATTTTAAACAAACTGGTCCCAACCTCAGTTTCGTAAATGAAATCAAAAAGTCACCTAAATACCACTCAAGTGTATATCATACCTGTTTACTGGATTATTCACTGATGTAGAATTGTCCCATTCTGCTGTCAAAGAAAACTGGAAAGCATAATTTACAGAAGGGTTATCCCTGAACCAATGAGAAAATGAATCCAGGGTTGGTGTGTTTGAAATAGCAAGCCAGCTTCCATAAGGACTGGGGATATAGGTAGGACTGTCATACTTGCTCTTGGTGAGAGAATTAAAATCTGTGTCAGAAGCCCTGAAATAAAATCAAAATATTCAAAAATCTTGTAATGGGATGAAAGCTAGAAACACTTACTTCAAGAGGCTTATTGAGTTGATACCAAAATCTAAATGAAAGTGTGTAAGGGTACTACCAAATGAAAATGCTTATAAAAAGTATGATTTAGTCAAGTTGCATGTCCAATAGTTACATAAAAAGTTAAAATTTTGAATTTTGTGGTGTTCTGAGTACTATGACTTTTAACAGTTCTGAATGTTATTTGAAAAAGTGTCTGGTCACAAATTTTTGAAAACCGAATTGAGCTGTCAAGTCACCCATGAAACAGTTTGTGGGATATGAGGATTGCCAAAGTTTAACCATATGACATTACTTAACAGCTTTCAAAATATTTGGTAAATTTTATGAACCAACTTAATGAGCTGCTTCAATTTTAATGAGTGGAATAGGCTTTTTCTCCTTCAATACTTTATGGAACTTATCTGACAATTTCGTCAAAAAACATTTAAAACTTTCTTAGTAAAAGTGAAGTATTATGTAACAGTGTTGTGTGTATGCAGTAAGAATAAAATTTTAAGTATTAAAATGATCACCTATAGAATACTTACCTGAAATCATAATAATATACCAAGAAGGTCTTATCCAGGTCAACCACAGATGAATTTGATGAGGGTGCTGTAATGGGAAACATTAAATCAAATCAACTTGTAAATGTTGAATTTCTTTACCATGTGTTACATTCTTAATATAGACCTGATAAAACCACAAAAATGGCTAGAGATGGGTCTCTAATGCTAATAAAACAGCAAACAGCTGGCCCTTTGGTGAACTATTTTACTTCAGTAGTACTGTACCACTGCATTTTTGTGCAGTATAACTTCAGGTGCACTGGATCACCAGGACTCATAATAAAAGAAGTAAAAGAAATTCATCACAAAAATGAAATGGTCATTTTCATAGTGCATACCTTTAATTAATTTTTGCAGTATGTTGTTAGTATGTGTTCTTGCCGGTGTTAAACACTGCCTTACACAGAGTCATGGGGACAACAACTACTTCATAGAGAGTGGCAGTGTTGGAACTATTATCTATGCACTATTGCTTCCATAGTTTGTACATTAAAGGCCTTATCCTCTCACGGTAAACAGTTCCAATTCTCCAGGCTAACCTACTTACTTAAGCCCCACCCACAACTCTCTTACACTCATCCATACACAATTTCAGTTTACTGCTTCAGGGTGAGTATACAAGACCCCAGTGTGTAATCAAAACACTCAAGTGCAGTACATGTTGTGTAATATGAGCTACAGTACTCTGCATTTTTTTCATTTGCTGTCAATCAAAGAGTGTGCCAATTGAAAATTTCTGTGGACAACAAAAATTGTAGTGAGATGATTATCCCTATGTGGTTACCTGTGGCTTCTATGGTAGTCACATATACAGGTACAGTAGGAATACTGGTATCATTGTCAACATGAAGCTGTAACACACAGCCATACTCTGTCCCATACTCTACACCATCCAATGCAACAAACAGGTATTGGGTGCTGTTGGTAACTGCTGACAAGGTTGGGGCAGACACAGCTGTGCAATTTACATAATAAATCCTGATGAAACAAACAATTAAAAAGAAATCAGACAGAACTCAGTAAGACTTTGAATATTAAGCACTGAAATATAGAAATCTTTGATGATTGTGTAACCTTAAGTAACATAAATATAATTGCTGCTGCTGTTCTGTGTAACACTTGTTATCACTGAGTCTACTAATCAATGGAAAACTATGTTGTGTGAAGCATGAATGACATCAATGATATCCTCTGTCAAAAGGTAATGTATGTACAAATGCTGATAATTTTCATCTTTAATACAGTTACTACTTTTTTACCCATTGAAATAAAGTGTACACTGTGAGTAATACAACAGTAACCCCCTGTTTCATGGATGCAATTCAGTTTTAAGTAGTACACACAGTGGAAGAAATTAGCTATATATCTACAGTTAATTGCTACATATATATTTCTTAAATGCAATTATCTTGAACAGTTAAGCTGAGTGTTGATTCCTGTTTTCCATCATGCAACTGGTGCATCAGCTTTGCTTAAAATTGATTCTTACATTAAATTGTGTGGAAGGGACCTGAACTTTTGACTTTAGAGATATAGAGCACTGAAATCAGCTATTAGGTAGAGGTCAAATCAAGCTGGATATTGTTACCTTTATAATATTTGTAACATGAAGTAAACAGTGTTGCACATCTTGTAAATACGTACCAATCATCCGATGGTCCTACTGTATTGCCAGCATTGAGATAGAGAGGAGCACTCCATGCCACTTCAACCTCAAGGGGGGCAGGAGCTGAAACATTCACCTCTGGAGGATCTGAACAAGTAAATAATAACATGAATGTGTCTCATTTCAGCAATCATATTCAAGACTCTTTGTTACCTACAAAGTGTAAGGAATAAAATTAAATCCTCCCTATTTGTATAAGAGTTTTTAATGTCCTTTGTAAATCCTCTTTAATATTTTGATACTTACTACACTGAAACAAGGCTACATCAACATTAAGAAAATAGTTAGCTGAGTTTGTCTGTAATACACTGAAGGTGACACCCACAGCCCTGGTTGGACTACTGCATTCTCCACTATAGATGAAGTCTCTTCTGCTCAAAATAGCTTCATATAACCAACAATCACATCCAAGGTTATTTCCATCAAGATCACTGAAAGATAATGTGAATAAAATCATAGTAAATTGAGCAGTGAATGAAATTAAATTTGATATAACTTCATCACATGTCAAGTAAATATAGGACAAGGAAAAACTTATAAAAATACAAGATATTCAATACTGAATTCAGGTAAAGAAAATCAAGCTAGTTGCATTTTATACAAAATAATTTTCTTAGTTGAAGAAACAAAGACATTTATCGAAAGGTAATGCAACTGACACAAAGCATTTTGGGAAACTGTACACAAGCTGTACACAATACCAAAAGCCATGGAATTATGTACTGCAGATTGTGTATGTGCACAGTTGATGTAAATGAAGAGCACTAGTTAAAACAATATCAACTAGACAGCCCATACTTGCAGGCAAGTACAAATCGAAGCCTCTGAAGATGGTATGAAACAAAGATGAAACGTCCATTTACCCTGCCTGATTTTATTATTGAAACCTGAGTGAGATGCAATAAGTTGCAAATGGCTTGCCAAGCTCACTTCTTGAGAGCAAAAAATATTGTGCTGCCAAATTTTTGTACTCAACCTGTGAAAGAAGTGTATCTTCCAAGCAGTCAACAGAAAGCCATGACAAGGTTCTAACCCATATTTGACCATTTGAGCATGCACAGTCAAAGCCGAGACTGCTAGAGTGAATTTATGTAAAGGATTTGTTTGTTAAACAAACGGACATTTTCAAAAGAGTTGTCGTTGCTTCAAAAGCAGCCTTAGACTGCGCAGCGGTGTTCAAGTCAGTACGTCAGCGTAACAGTTGGTCAATCATTCCACCACAGTGTACTTAACGGCAAGGCACTGAAGTCAGACGGTATTGAAGTACAGGTAAGCAGTATACATTTTGTTTGCATTCCCATTCCTATATGTGTACGTCCATAATGAACGTATATGCTTGATGACGGACGGATTTTGAAAAATTCTGCAATTCGCGTGCGTAGCAGTTGGCTTGGCCAATAATTTAATGTTGTACATGTTCGCAGGAGAACCTATATCTAACCTTGCAAGCAGGCAAAAAACTCTTTTTCATGCGTAGCGGTTTGTTTTGGCAATATGTTCATGCAGGATTTGTGTTCGTGAGAAGGTATACTGAGTTGCATAAGCAGTCAAAAAAGCATGTGACAAGTAGAGCAATCCCTACAATCGAAGCTGTAGGCTTCTATTAATTAATGTATGTAATGTATAATGATAAATATTAAAAGACCAGAAATAGTGATTAAACATGACTCAATGGAGTCATGAAACTACTCTATAGAGCCAGGTATATTAAGCACTGCTTAATGAAGTCAGGTATATGAAATACTACATAAAGGAGTCAGGTATTTGAAAGGAGTCAGGTAAATGAAATACTTAATGAAGTGAGGTATATGAAATACTACGTACAGTAAAGGACTCAGGTATATGTAATACTATGTAAAGGAGTCAGGTATATGAAATACTACGTACAGTAAAGGACTCAGGTATATAAAATACTTCTAATTGAAGTCAGGTATATGAAATACTATGTAAAGGAGTCATGTGTATGAAATACTACATAAGAGGGGGGTGGGGGGTGCATGGGGCAGGTATATGAAACATTACTTAATGGAGCACTCTAATACTTACATGGAAGACAGGGTTAGGTTATCCAAGTCTTTAAATGCAGAATCCTGGGCACTGTAAATCTGATTATTTTGAAGATATCTGATAAAAAGAAAAGGCCATACATATTAGTTATGAATTGTAAAAGACATAAAATATAACAGTACTTCTAAGCCCATTACATAATTATCAACAAAGGGTAATTTATCAAGGGAAGACTGTACATAGTCAACCTATAAAGGAATACAGCAAACATTATGGTAATAAATGTTAGTCATAGGTTGTACAATATTATCATACTTTATACTTACAATATTTGACATTACCCTGACACTTCCTCTCTATTATGTGATATTAAACTTACAAATGTTTCAATCCTGGTACATATCCAATAGATGGCCAGTAGGTAAGATAATTGTTCTGTAAATGTCTGTTGGGAGAAGAAAGAAGCATTGAGACATAATTTAATAGCAGGATAAATATGCAAATTGTCACACCTTTAATAATTATACTCTTGGTTTCTTATTCTCATGTAAGCCTTTAAAAGCAACAGCTTAGTAACTTAGAAAACAAACCACTGAAATAAGAAGAGAACAAAAGGAGCTTGATTCAATCTTTGGCAAGAACTTTGCAGCTTAAGTAATGTAATGACAATTATAAAGGTTCTAGTAGCTCAACGCAAAAGTAGTGGAAGACAAGGGAAAGCCTAGACATCATTTCATTAGACTTAAAATTACTACAGTAGTATAGAACTGAAACAAAAACACATATTTAAACCTTACAAACACATTGTATCCAACTCCCTCAATGGACTACGAAGCACCATTTTTACTCCTGTTTCTTTTACTTTATAGTAAAAGAATTACCCAACAAGTTTGGCTTCAGTAATTCTATTTTTTGAAGGTTTACATCAAGTTAACAAACTACACCCGTGTCCCAATATTTCACCTTATAATTTTCAAATTATCAGTTTCTAAATATTTAGTTTCTCACTACTGTCACAGAAAAATACTGTACATATAATACATATTAATGGAAAGAGTGAAAATTAAAAATTAAAATGCACTAACACTGAAATCATTACTTGTTTAAACATGATTGAACACTCACATTTCAAGTAAGTTTTCCAAATCATTAAAAGCTCCTTCCCCTACTGTAGAAATGTTGTTGTTTTGAAAATGACTGAAAGAAAAAATCATGGAAATTAAAAGGGATAATAAATGATCCAGTAGTGGAAGAGCTGACTCCTATTTCTGTCCTTTTTTCTGAAGAGATACTCAATTCATATGTTAACATTACAAGTTACTGTAGTATATATGTCAGTAAAGATGTCAATATTTTTGGTAAGAGTTTGGTCAAATGACTGAACACATCAAGTAAAAAACGTGTTGATAAGTATAATTTTTTGCAAAGCTCTTTATTTCTGAACATCATTCTTAACATTTGATGCAGGGTCATTCAGATTTCAAACTGTTTTCTCCTTGATACTTTCACAACATGCTATTTAATCAACTGGGCATTTTATATGACTATCTGCTGGAGTATCTTACAACTCTTCCAGACTTGTTAATGGAGCAAGAAGACCAGCTGGGATGTCCACCACCTGGTTGAAACTCAGATCCCTGAAAAAAATGATAGAAATATTTAAACTTCCATTTAATAGTTCTGATTCTTATCACGAAGCAAACACACTTAGAACCCACATTAAATATATTTAATTGATCAACTAGTGTGGTATTATATAAAGGGAAATACTACTGCATGGAAATGTATGAACACGGCATACAAAGAACAAAGTTTTATCAGTTTCACTTAAAAAATAACATCACCAGCTTCATCTCCTCAAATTGTATGCATTACAAGATTTACAGGCACTGCATCACATTGGTTGCTGAAATTTGAAAGTTTGGGTGAACCCCTTCCTGAGCAATAAACAACTTAATTTCCATCTTTGAGAAACTTATTTCTTGGAAAGATGTATACCTTTAACCTATTTGAAATAGTCTGTAATTTGTTGTCCATAAAATTAGTTTTAAAAATATGATACTTGCATTACATAAAGTCTGCATAAGTACTTACAGCACTTTCAAATTACTGTGAGTAGTAAATGCATCTGTTGGAATATTGGAGATAAGGTTATTTGATACATCAATCTCCTCCAAGGTTTGTGTTGATAATGCAGACCCTGGAAACGAGGTTAACTTGTTGTATTCCAAATAGCTAAGAAAAAAATAAATGTAAGATGTTGACATACACTTGAAGATTTACTGTTATCTTCCCAAATGTGAATATAATTTTGACTTCTAAGGCTGACAATTACTGGTCACAAAATTTGTCAAGAGTGGAGAAATAGGTAACACTGAAAACAATGAAATAGATAAGTAGAATATGTCCAAAAAGTATTTAAACAATTTTCCTATGACTACTTTCCTCCCTAGTTTTCCTAACATCAACCTCATATCTCTTATAATCTCACTAAAAACCTCTCGGTGAAGAGCACAACTTTTGAAGGTTGAGAGCTACTGGCATCCTGTTTAGAAACTCAATCAACTGTAAATAAACTTTTCCATCACAAGACAATGGCTGGGCAAATATCTTAGTCAGACCAGACAAGATCATCTTTACCCTATGCTTGACGTAACAGAGGCTAGAACCCAAAGACAAAACAGCAGTCTAAAAACACACACAATTGCATGATGGGAAAAATTACAGTGTAGGAAAGGGGAGTAAAAAAATGGGAAGAAATGAAATTTTTCTTTTGCACAACTTTTTGACCACTTGTCAGGTTATCAACCTACCAGATTATCAAGTTAAAATTCTGACTGAATAAATAATTGTACAAAAGTACGCTCTACAAGATATTGTGATCAAAATGTAAACTCTTCCAAACATGGCCATGCTGAGTAGGATTTTAGCTACAGCTAGCAACCGGCTAGTGTGACGATATCTCAATACCTGTTATGTATTGAGATAAAAACTTCTACTGATGAATTATGTATATTACATTTTAACCCAATAAGAATAATCATAGTTATATGTCACTGGTTGGCATAGAGCATGTATGCAGACATACACATGCATCCTAGGTTTTGCACTTAATTGCAACAATCTCATAATTGCCGACACATTACGATGACAATTTAACCACACAATTTGTTTGTAAACATGAATGATTCTATGTACAATTTAATTTATTAGTTAAACAAAATATTTTCCATCAAAGCAATGCTTCAAGTAAGGCAGAGCACCTATAGCCATCTGAGCATACTTATACATATGTACTAAAACTAGATACAAACTCAGCTTGACTGACAATTTATTAGACTTTAACATAGATACATTGTAGCACTCACACTTCAAATAAATTTATCCCCAGTGCATAACATACATATTCATAGGTTTTCTGAGTGCACCTTATAATTTAAATATGCTACGTGTGCAGTAGACCGACTGACCAATCACAGGCACAACTTTCGTAGTGATCAGGCATGCATCGGTCAGGAGGTCTTTAATAGCACCAAGTCAGCGACACTGGAAAGATGGGGAAAACCATCTCCGCAGCAGGTTCCAAATTTACCGTCCTTGACTAAAACTCGACAGCACTTACTGCACTTAGAATTATCTACCAAAAGTCTCAGATATAACTACAAAAATTATTGGTCTCACCAACACATCAGTCTTGTGTAGTCGGGCAGCATCTGGCAGCCCCACAATTATTACTTGGGACTGAGCAGTTGGGTGCGGCGATAATACCAGTTCCACTGCATTGCTGAGCATGAGATCTGGACAGTGATGCCATTTTGTTGCGGCCCGGGTGTTAGAGTTTGAAATTCTTGGGGGGTGAGACCATTTCATTTATATAATAACCAGAAAGCCAAAAGGCTTACTGATTCCTTGCCATCAAATACCTTACCTGCTTTCAAATTGACAGTGCTTGATAGATTTTTCTTTACATTTTAGGAACAGAATTTTCGCAATTTTACCGCTGGTGACCTCAAATGACCTTTGACCTCTACCAAAAACAATAGGCTTCTTTCTCTCAACATGACAAATCTTTATACCAAATATGAAAAGTATCTGTTACTCTTATCTGGAGATATTGTGTTTACAAGCCATTTTCAAAGTTTTGGCAATTTTACCGCTGGTGACCTCAAATGACCTTTGACCTCTACCAAAAGCAATAGGCTTCTTTCTCTCAACGTGACAAATCTATAAACCAAATATAAAGAGTATCGGTCACTCTTATCTGAAGATATCATGTTTACAAGCTATTTTCGGTGTTTTCGCATTTTTACGGCTGATGATCTCAAATGACCTTTGACTTCAGCCAAGAACAATAGACTTCTTCCTCTCAACATAACAAACCTATATACCAAGTATGAGAAGTGTCGGTCACTCCTATCTGAAGAAATCATGTTTAAAAGCCATTTTCTGCATTTTCCCAATTTTACCACTGGTGACCTCAAATGACCTTTGACTTCTACCAAAAGCAATAGGCTTCTTTCTCTCAACATGAAAAATCAATATACCAAATATGAAGAGTATCGGTCACTCCTTTTTGAAGAAATCGTGTTTACAAGCCATTTTCAGCATTTTCGCAATTTTACCACTGGTGACCTCAAATGACCTTTGACCTCAACCAAAACAATAGGGTTCTTCCTCTCAACATGATAAAACCTATAAACCAAGTATGAGAAGTGTAAGTCACTCCTATCTGAAGATATCATGTTTACAAGTCATTTTCAAAGTTTTCGCAATTTTACTGCTAGTGACCTAAAATGACCTTTGACCTCTACCAAAAACAATAGGCTTCTCTCTCTCAACATGAAAAATCTATATACCAAATATAAAGAGTGTTGGTCACTCCTACCTGAAGATATCATGTTTACAAGCCATTTTCGACGTTTTCGCAATTTTACCGCTGGTGACCTCAAATAACCTTTGACCTCTACCAAAAACAATAGGGTTCTTCCTCTCAACATGAAAAATCTCTATAACAAGTATGAAAATTGTCGGGCAATCCTATCTGAAGATATCCTGTTTACAAGCCATTTTCGGCGTTTTCGCAATTTTACCGCTGGTGACCTCAAATGACCTTTGACCTCTACCAAAAACAATAGGGTTCTTCTTCTCAACATGACAAATCTATATACCAAGTATGAAGAGTGTCGGTCACTCCTATCTGAAGATATCGTGTTTACAAGCCATTTTCACCATTTTCGTAATTTTACAGCTGGTGACCTCAAATGACCTTTGACCTCTACCAAAAACAGTAGGGTTCTCCCTCTCAACATGACAAACCTATATACCAAGTATGAGAAGTGTCAGTCACTCCTACCTGAAGATATCATGTTTACAAGCCATTTTCGAAGTTTTCGCAATTTTACTGCTAGTGACCTCAAATGACCTTTGACCTCAACCAAAAACAATAGGGTTCTTCCCTTCAACATGACAAATCTATACACCAAGTATGAAAATTGTTGGGCAACCCTATCTGAAGATATCGTGTTTACAAGCCATTTTCGGCTTTTTCGCAATTTTACCGCTGGTGACCTCAAATGACCTTTGACCTCTACCAAAAACAATAGGGTTCTTCTTCTCAACATGACAAATCTATATACCAAGTATGAAAAGTGTCTCTCACTCCTATCTGAAGATATCGTGTTTACAAGCAAGTGTCACAAACACACACACACATACACACACACGCACACACACACAGGGCATACCCGTATTCAATGCCTTACCGGGTACACAGAAGTGTTCCCCGTAAGGAAATGGTCAGAATTCCCCTTTAGCCGTTTATGTCACGCGGCACGTGAATGCCGCGAGCGAGGGCGGGCTCTTGCATATCACGTGACAGAGCTCATTGCAGTGTCTGAATTTTCGGTTAGAATTTTCGGTCGGAAAGACATGCGAGGCCTGAGCTCTCGTGAGCTGCTTGTACCCGGCAAGGTATAGTTTACAAGCTCATGCACACATATAAATTGGCGTGTACACACTACGAGTACAGGGCATACCTGTATTCAATGCCGTTACGGGGTACACAGAAGTGTTCCATGCGAGGCCTGAGCTCTCGTGAGCTGCTTGTACCCGGCAAGGTATCGTTTACAAGCTCACATACACACACACACACACAACAACACCATCGCATAGATTCCTTGCCTGCCTACGGCAAGGAATCAATAATATAGTAATATCAGGGCTTGAAGAGCAGTTGTTTTACGACGCTAAGTGACCACGAATGTGGGAGAAGCATTGGCTTATGAATTACAACTTCGTGTCCGGTGGCAACCAATTCAACATTTTGGATCAATTTTGGTATTTTTTTTTTTTGAAAGGCCAGTTCAGATGGGAAAACCGTAGATTGCTCTTGGATGAAAAACCCACCTTACTTTGACCCGGCCAGGAATTGAACTCCAGACCTCCCGATTGCTAAGCTTCATCGCTTCATATGCCACCGCCTTTATCCACTCGGCCATAGCACCGATTTCACATCCTTAAAACATAATTACATGAAGCACCGACCCCTAACAATGAAACATATCAAGACTATTGTTCAGACTCAGAGGGTAACAGGTATGTATTGAAGACACTTACATTTCCTGGGCAGATACTTCATCAAAGGTATCACTTGGCAGGGAAGGTAAAAGATTGTTTTGTAAATGTCTATTTCCAAAAGAGAAAAAAGAACATAAAATAATAAAACCATTTCCTTAACAATTTTAATTCATTCTGGAAAATAAATTACACATCTTATGAGATCTTGAAAAGTTGTTACTTGACCTATTAACAGGGCTCATTCAGTTGATATCAATAACTTAATGAGAGAATGAAAGTTTCATATCTAATAATTACAGAAAGAGTTAAAACTTTGAAGTTTGTAATATGTCTTGCCTCTGTACCATTTTAATCCATAATTTGAAAAAGTGTCTGGTCACAAGCTTTTAAAAAATGAAATTGACCCCTATATTACCCACTCATAAAACAGCTGTTTGCATGTAGGGTATGGGGATTGTCTAAGTTTGACCATTTTTCACTTGTATGTAAAGAAAACTAAACAGGTTTGGGAAAATTTGTTGCATGAACTAACTCAATGAGCCGCTTTCAATTAAAGTGCCATACACTATAGAGGCTTTTCACATGACGTCATAATACTCTCCTGTGGCCATGTTGGATTACATGTAACTACATAGTAAACCACTCTGGGCGTGCTTGCTTGTTGAATGTGTACACACCGTGCATACAACAATGCACTCTGTGCAGTGCGTTCGGCACAAAGCCATGTGTATTTGGCATGAATGTCCTCCAGCATGGCGGTTCCGTGATGTAATTGCAAAGCCTAAGTACAACAAACTACATAATGTTTGAGCCCAATGTCTTGACCACAGTTTATCATATGCATCAAAACACAAGGTAATAGATCTCCAGCTCTATCATCACAGTGTACACTCGAGTAAATAAAGACTTCAAGTTCTTAAAAAGTAATTTCTGTGTACACTTCTGCTATAGGATCATACGTCCAGATTGAACATGTTTGCAAAAATACTTTATTAGACTAAAACCACAGAATGTAAAAGTCACTGACCATCAGGCTAACACCACTTTCCCAAGCTATGAGGAACTACTCAGAATTTTAACAAATGGACATTTTCATAGCAAGTCTCTAACAGGACTGCATAAAATTCATTTCTGTGTTTCAATTTTGCAAACTTTAAAGCAAATCTTTCTGTGACTTACAACATATTAACTGAGCAGGATCCACCAAACAGTCTTCCTTGTACATCAGTGATAGTATTACTATCAAGTCTCCTAGATGGTTAGAAAATACAGATATACTTTATATATACTTGTAAAAATTACATATGTTTATAATTCCCTAGTAAAGAAGCATGATAAAGTTGAAGTGAAAGAATTTTTTAAGCAAATTTCCAAACATTTGTAATTTTGCCCTTTCAATGAAACTCAGTCAGACCAATGACAAGTTAGAGATCACACAGATTGATATGCTTCACAAGAAAAATCTTGCAATTTTTCAGTTTCAAATTTTAAATGTTTCTATGTCATGATTTTTGTAGCATCTCAATATAATAGACAATGTAAGACACTATACTAATTACAGTACATATAATAAAACAAATAAATGGAAGGTTAATAAGACAAATGTATCACATTGGCAGTGCCTGAAATACCCCTCCCCAACACACGTTGTAAAAAGGACTGTCATACCTCTATTGCTGGTCATAGTACTTATCAGACATCAAGGCAAGGATTCAACATGTTTTCAGTGCCCTACTCTTTTACACAGTTGTACTGTCCTGATGTTTATGTTGAAAATCACTTTAATGTAGTTAGGACAGGCAAATATATATTATGGGTTTACTACTGCTTGGAGTAATTCCTGTCTTTTATTAAAGTTATCCCTAACCACTATTGGGAGTCATTCTTGAGTACATATCATCATAATGGTGGGCACCTAAGGAGAGGTTCAATAACTTTGACAACAAAACTTTGCATAGTAAAAAGACGAATGTAATCTTACATCATCATATTGCATTCTACTATTTGTTACTACAACACTACAATGAATTATGTATCACATATGAACACCCTTCTGGGGATAGTAATGTCTATAGTTTCTGACTCAAAAGTCCCCAGTCCAATGACTCATATATCCATATCCATTGGTCCCCATCTCATTGGTCCATATGTTTCTAACACCTGTCTCATTAGTCCCCCTGGATTTTCTGATGATTGTATGTGTCCCCTAAACCCAACCCTATACACAAACCATATCTCCTGACTGTAACTCTTACCTGAAACAGGATCCCCTCACCTTAACCCAAATGACATAGGGGACCAGTGAGATGGAGGAATAAAGAGCAAGGCACCAATAAGAGACGAATAATCTTTAGAGTATCAATGAGACATGGGAACAATACAGAGCAGACCCTCTGATTCCAGACATTCAGATTATGTCTATGTAGTGCAGAGCATGTAATTTAAGAGCAACAATAGTTCTACCTTTCAAGCAAAACTTACAGATTTTGACCAACAGTAGTATCATAGAATGCATCTTCCTCTATTGTTGTTATTTGGTTGGAATAGAGCAATCTGGAAAAGATAATATGATATTTCCATAAATCCCTTCATACATCACCAACACAAAACCTCATAAAATAAAACATAAATTTATAAATTGTTAATCTTACACTATCCTAGCTTGCAGATTTCTTTAAATATATTAATATCCATACTACAAATTAATACATCAAGAATACCATCACATTTATAATGACCTACAGTATTGTAATGATATCTTCAACAGTGTTTTGATCTCTAACACAAACATTGTATACTCTTATACAGATACTCTCATATCACACTGTCTTTCAATACTTACTCCTAACTTACACAGTTTCTTGTTATTTCTGTACATTTAGGGGGCAGCAAATAGGAAATACTTACACATCTTCTGAGAATGATGTTTCATACATGAAGTGTGAGGACAGCATTGTCAGCTCCATGCTGTTAAGGTAACTGTGAGAGAGATAAAATGGTAAAAAAGTTTGCTGCTCACAAAAAACAGACATATGGTATATCTTACAAAATTGAATGTTTTCCTTTAAGATGACATCAGTTCTCATCACTGGATTCCTGGTAATACTTGTCTCTCATTGGCTGGGTTAATTAAATTTATGATATCTTCATTCTTCAGCCATCAAAGTTAAAATAAAACTAGATACAGAAAAATATGTCTCTTATTTCTACATCTGAATACTACCTGAAATAGCTGTGACTGTGGCACAGGTCTCTTTAAAGACAAGAAAACAAGAATGTGCTTTTTTGACTTTATAAGGACAACATGGTCATTACACAGTTTCCCTACTTAATATTTTATGACAAGGATTGCTGTTTTAAGTACAATTACAAAGGCAGTATTCTTTTAAGCCATTACAAAATGGACACAAAGTAGAAGCAGAGAAAAATGTACCACAGTTAGGGTATGCAGTTGATGTTTCAGTTCACTTAAATCCATGGAAGTTTCCTACTTCATGCTATCATTAGGAAGAATGTTGCTTTAGAACTCTGTTAGCCCTGAACCTGGCAAATCATGCATTTGAACTGGGACCCTTGATTAGTATCAAGCCCGATGCAGTTGAAAGTCACAAAAACATAAACAAAGGTATGGAAATAAATTGTTCTGCTAGCAGAAGCAAAAAATACCTTATGCTCAATCTCATCAAGAACTGTTTTCAGTACCAATTACATGCCCACTTAAGCATTTCAAAATGGCCATAAACATTGACATTTGATAGCAGTTTATCTCAGAAAAAACTGAAAGGGGACCAAGCCCTTTGATGCACTATAAGTAATTTCATCCCAATTTTGCTATCATTTATTTCAGATTTTGTTGTAAATTGTTATTTAAACCCCAAAGTTGCTGGTTTTATTGTATCACAATGGTCATCAAAGCTGCTGCTCATCAAAGCAGCTAATTGGAGTAATGAACTAGGGGTCTGATAGTACAATTGGCAACCACAATTTTCCCTAAAAACTGCAGTAGCCATGACAGATCTCCTTAAAGGGTAATATTTCGTAACGAACACTCTTCTTGCTCTCTGAAGTGGGAAGCATGCAAAGCAGTTCATTACAGGAAACAACTGTTTGGATTGTGGTTTTGGAGCTAGATTAATCACAGTTTGAAAACTTCAAAGAATCTGTCTATCTTATGTAGATTTAGTTTTTTGAGTTCTTAAGGACCTGAAAATACAAATAATTTCCATTAAATCTGAGAACATACAGATAACTCACAGAGTGTGTCCCCCAGTGATGGTGTAGAAGCTGTATGGGTCAATAGTCTTCAAAGGGTTATTGTTTAAATAAATAACTCTGATGAAGAAAAATGAAAATAAGGTTACCTATAACAAACAAAGAATCCTACATTTTTACGGAAGAAGGGTTTCCACACAATTCAAGATACCTGATTAGTATAATATTACATCATTTATCTTAGACAGAACTAGCAAATGTGGTTATAAAAACTGCTGTGACCACTGGCTGTCCATGGCTGTTTATGTACCACTGTTCTTGAGTATGCTTGGTGTTATGTTTATAGCTTAAAGATTTTGAATTCTTCTAAATTTGGTTGGCTTAGGGAGGTAAGAGATCTCAGAAAATTGATCAAATCTGTCAGGCAATGTACTTCAAAATGATTATATCTTTACTAAATGTGATTTACAGATGACTTTGTTTTTATTCTGACTGACTTTGACAAGCACAAAACTTTAGCTTCACAAGGTGCAAATATCCAACAATTTGAAAATTTAAAAATTCTATTTCTAACAAAATTGTCCTTTGATGAGACTGTTTACCTCCTCTTAAGCATAATGCTCAAAGTTGGTTGTCAGAAAACTGCAGTAGACACAAATAAATATATATACGGTATAGATCTCCTAGAGTACTGCATAAAGATCCTGTACCAACATGACATCAGTTGTTATTGTTTTATTTATTCAATGCTGCACTTGGGTTGGGTGATTTTTTGCAGCACAATTTGAGTGTTTTGAAGTTAATTGCATCATAATTTACAAAAAAATGTCAAATTTTCCCCTGGACAAAACAAAATTATTCATGCCAACTCACTTGATTTAGAAAGTTCCAAGAAACTATCTGTGAATTTCTTTGATAAACATACACATAATAACGAGCCTGTGTGGCATATAGTTCATATAAACATGGATCCCATGCAAGTACATATGCATATGAGTAAACTTTTTGATGGACCCTTAAAAATAGTCCAGTGGTGCAACTAGCACTGGTGTTCATGTAGAAATCTGCCAAAGAGATGAACTTTATTTCTGCAGACATTTCATCACAATAGAGTAAAAGCAAACTACAAGCTCCATTTCTGGCTTCAAAACGCTGAAGAAATCTTGTTTTTTTTTTATTGACGTTGCCTACATACTCCAAACAATAGACCATTCCACAAACTTTGCAGTGTGTGTATATATGATCTGAGAATCGTTTCTAAGCTATATGGGTATAACTGTGTGGAATATGAGAGTATACCACTATACTACTATACAGTTTAGGTTATTCTTAACAACAGGCCTATAAAGTGGTACAAAAAATATATATGACACAAGCACAATGTACAAGTTTCACATGACCAATTCATGGTACCATAATGCTCCTAGTTTGACTTACTTAAGTCCCTTTAAACAGAAGAGTAAAATATATAACTACCAAAATAAAGCTGATTACAGTATGTTCAGTCATATTCCAACCAAATATGACCAAGGAATCTTGTCCCTGTATACATCTTTCACTCCACACAATGAGCTCAATGACAGAGTAAAGTAGCACTGGTTAAGGATCAAGAAACATTGGATGAAAGAACTGCTTCTTGATAACCAAAAGTGTGGCTAGGTTACTCTACAGGATGTCACAGACAGTGCAATAATTCTCCCTTTTAAGTCTCCTCTAGTACCTGCTTCAGTTCAAACAGACACATCTGTCTAGTACACCTTTAAGAAAGACTGGCGCACTGAGTTTAATTTGCTTGAGGCCATATGCATTGCTGCATAATGATGTAAGCTTAACTAGAAAGACACAACTGGCTGTACAAGTCACTAATTTATAACCAATCAGTGTGAATCTATATCACTTAAATGAATATCACTCAAAGTCTTGTGACCAGCAATACTAAGAATTCTACCTACTAAATACATTAAGTAACCAGCTGGCTAACAATTAACCCATTACAGGTTGGTGTAGTACCAAAAATTTACTTTAATCATTTGTTATCTTTTATGATTAAATTGAAACCTCCTACGTTGCCCCACAAATATTTATTGAATGCACTACATACTACACAAGGAATACAAGGAAAGACAGGCAAAAGCTTCAAATAGTTCCCGCATATGTGATATGTTGTGTTGCTCCAGTTTCATTCAAATTTCATTTGTTTTATTTACCAATTTTGGTTTTTGATTACGTCAGGGTATCTTATTAAAAATTTACCAACATTTTTCAGAACTATACTTTATAAGCTGGGGAGAGAACTCTCCTGTCTTAAATGGTGGTACAGTTTATTCTTTTATACTCACAAGCTGGACCCACTGATGGTATTGAATGCATTCCTGCTGATATGGGAAATTTGGTTGTTGGATAAATACCTGAAAAAAATAAACAACATCAAAATGAGTTACAAAAACATCAATTAAGTTGATTGCAAATTTAAGCTTATTAAAGGATGAATATCATAGTACTTAATTGACTAAATCTTGTAACAAGACTTGCATGTAATCATTTCTACAGAAATGTTACATTTTTTAAGATCATACGTACAGAAAACAATAGTCATTTCAGTGTAAATAAGAGCCAAATGGGCACTGTGGTTTCTTGCTACTTGTATTGAACTCAGCTACTGTATAACTGCATTAGTAAAAAGACAAAATTTGGCTTATTATGTGAAGTGTGCCTGTCACTGAAGTGACCCCTTCATGACCTTCAAATTTCTTGGCACTGAATATTGCCTATTTCCCCCAAGCTTCTTTTTTTGAGTAACACCTTGTTTACAACATTTATAGTCTTTGCCATCAATTAACCTAGATGACCTTTCACCTGCACAAAAAACAACACAACTCTCCTATACCACTTCCAAATATCAAATCTGAAATCTAGTTCAAGGTTTCCCATGCTTGACCTCTGCTGACTGCACATGGCCTTTGACCTCCATAAGAAACTACATGAGGCATCTACTTGCCTCAATGAATCTACATACTTGGAATTTATCCAAGCTCCTTGACTTGAGATATCATTTTAACAAGGTTTTCAGTTTTTTACTCATGGTGACCCCAAATGACCTTTGACCTCCACCTACCATAAGAGGATTTATATCTGCACCATAATTCATTCACACACTGAGTATGAAGTTTACAAAAGCTTTCCACCTTGAGATCAATATTGCTTACACAGTTTTCAGTGTTTGACCTTTGTTGACCTTAAGTAATCTTTGACCACAAATAACTTGATTTATCTTCGCACCATAATGTATTCACAAACACAAAAAGTTGTGGGTATCTGTAAAGGGCTAAGGTGCTGGCAATTCTCAATCGAAGCCCACAGTTTCAATTGTAGGGATTTCTCTTATTGTAACAAATTTTCCCGGTACTTATATGGCTCAGTAAACCTTCTCATGCATGCATAAATGTCCAACATGCATGTACTGGCATACTGAACAGATATATGCAGACATAAGGGACAATTTTGGCATTTTTGCTTGCTAGTATAGCTTGGTATAAATTTTCAAGCACACATATTTAAGAGGCACATGTTGGTATAGTGAACAGTTACATGCAAAAGAGGTGATTTTTAATGTTAAATTCCAACAACCTCACTGACAATAATAAATAGATTTGCATATTAATACTGATTAAGTGGTTTATTATTATGATCAAAAATATTGTTGAAACAAGTTTTTAATCTCTCTAACTATAAATGATTTTCCATGAAAAACGTTTTATCTAGATCCTACACTCATTGGAAACTTCCTACCAGACTTAATACTTTCTCTGTAATCCTTGCGAACTTAAAGGGAAATATTGTGTTTAAAATGCTCCAACAAAGCATCAAAAGTAAATAGCTCTTGTCATTTTCAGACCATTTAGTCTCAGCAATAAACCCCAACAATAGCTTCATCTCCTCAAAATATTTTACACAGGAGGAGTTATGGAAGTTGCACCTTTTGAAATGTTGAAAGTTTGGGTGAACAAATTAAACTTGAGCAACAAGCAACTAAATTTTTATCCGAGGGAGATTTATTTCTTGAAAAGAAGGCTACCATACTGCCTTATTTGTAATTATTTATCACTCTTTGTAAATAAATATTGGTTTAAAAGGATGAAATTACCTTGTAAAAAAAGTAGCATGTCCCTTTAAAAGCTGTTGCACATGCAGATTTCAACCAGCACAACTCCACGACAACACCATCAAAAATCTCTGCCTGTTTAACATGCTGACCAGCCACTAAAATCCAATGGCATGATTCAGCTTAAGCTTTGCATACATACAAATTCCCCAGTCTGCTGCACAAATGTCTAACAACTGCCTGTGGCCTTCTTGATATATATCTTTCATACCAGTGCAATGCATAAGGTTGTACTAACTGCAAAACATGTTTGCCTACTAGAGGTGAGCATGGCAGGCCCTTGCTTACATTATTTGGTCAAGACTTTAATTCAAGCAGCACTTATATTCTCTGCTTTTCCACTTCTCTTTGTACCGTTTTCAGGTACTAACAATCTTCGAAAGATGGTATGAACACATTGAAGAAACCATCAAATTACAAGCTTGGTTATTATATTATCTCGATATTTTGCATCAAAATGATGAAATTTTCACTTTATCCTCTTAACATACAGAAAATTAATGAATAAGTCGCTTATCTTAAGTAATGAACTAAACATTTAGTAGCAAAATAATGAGTTATTTATTGGGTCTCAACAATTTAACAATTCTCAGAAAACTGTTGAATTAAAAAACCAGAAAGCCAAAAGGCTTTGTGATTCCTTGCCATGAAATACCTTCTTTCTTTCAAAGTGACAGTGTTTGATAAATTTTGCTTTACAATTTAGGCACAGAATGTCAAGGATTCATTTAACAAAGATCAAAACACACTTATATCATGTTGATAACCTACAAATCCCATCAAACACTGACCCCAGTTACTCCAGATGACCTTTGACCTCAACCAAAAAGGCTCTTTGGTTCCCTCATGACTTCTGAATACCTGACATGACCTGCGGTCTGTATCAAAAAACAAGAAGGTTCTGATGGTGTTAACAAGCCATTTGAGAGCTTTTGTAGTTTAACCTCTGGTGACCTCAAATGACCTTTGACCTCTAACAAAAACAATAGGCTTCTTTCTCTCAACATGACAAATCTATATATCAAATATGAAGAGTATCGGTCACTCTCATCTGAAGATATCATGTTTACAAGCAATTTTCGAAGTTTTCGCAATTTTACTGCTAGTGACCTCAAATGACCTTTGCCCTATACCAAAATCAATAGGCTTCTTTCTCTCAACATGACAAATCCATACACCAAATATGGAGAGTATCAGTCACTCCTATCTGAAGATATCGTATTTACAAGCCATACACACACACAAAACCACCATTGCATAGATTCCTTGCCTGCCTATGGCAAGGAATCAACTACTAGATTGTGCAAACAGAAAGTCCAAAGGCTTTGGGTTCATTGCTGCTAAAATGTTTTTTTTTCCAAACTGACAGTATTTCATAAACTACCAAAACAATAGGGATTCACTTTCTCAGTATGTTCAATGCACATGCTACATGAATGAGTCCCCTCACAGTTATCCTTACTGATACCATGTCTACAAGCTTTTGATTTCTAACCTCTGGTGACCCCAAGTAACCTGTGACCACCAAAAATGATGAGGATCATACTACTACTACTACATTCTACATACTAAGTATTTCATCCCTAACTGTTACCCTGAGATACCAGTTTTACAAGGTTTTAAATTTCAGACCTGTGGTGACCACCTAAAATGATAGGGTGCATTTTCTAAAAATAGGCATTGCATAAGGTAAGTTTTAGATACCTCACTCTCACCCTTCTCAAGATACCCTGTTTACAAGCCATCCACCATCTGACCTCCAGTGACCCAAAATAACCTTAAACCTCCACCAAAAACGATAAGGTAGTACATGCTAAGTATGAGATACCTCACTTTTACCCTTCCTGAAATAAGGACAGCTTGATACCCATAAGGTTTTTTTATTTGTAAGGTTTATTATTCATAAGGTCTCTATTCATAACATGAGAAACCACAAAAGTAAGGTTCATTCACAAAAAAAAAAAAGTTCATAATTCATAAGGGGCACACTATTCATAATTAAAAAGAAGGTTCCTTGTTCATAATCACAAAAAAGGTTCAAAGTTTGTAATCAAACAAGAAGGTCAAAAGGCTTAGGGATTCATTGCCTCTGAAACCAGAATACAAAAATTCACTGAGGCTACCATGATACATATATCTGAATAATGCCACATGAAACCCTGGTGACCCAAGATAGCCTCTAACTTCAACCAAAAACTGAGTAATACTTATTCCAACCAACACATCTACTGTCATACCAGAAAATAATGTGCAAACAAGGTTTTCTGAGTATGATCCCACCTGGCAGGTGACCTTAGATGACCTTTGACTTCTACCAGAAATTGATAGGGGCATCTTTTTACAATAACACATGGATAGTTTTTATGAAATCTATCCAGGTTTGCTAACCTTGAGTCACTGTGTTAACAAGGTTTTGAGATTTTGACACCTGCTGACCTCATACTATCAACCTTTTACCTTCACCAAAAACAATAGGCACCATCTTTTAAACAAAATACTTCATATACCAAGTACAAAATCTAATCGAGTTTGCTTTTTCGCAATATTGCATTTAAGATATCGTGTTAAATATATTTTAGCCTTCTGACCTCTGTTGACCCACACCAAAAACATTAGGGTTCAGCAAATATAAAGTATGAGCAATCCACATGCTAAGTATGAGATCCCTCACTGTAAACGGGGTGATGTACTCTGTTTAATAACAAATTTTCTAACTGGCTAACAATAGCCCTAATTCTTAACCTAATCCCTACCCCTACAAAAGAATGCCATCGATAAAATACAATGGCAACAGCCAATCAAAAAACACCTTGTTGTAAAACAGTGTCCACCTACCTTTGTAAACAGTGACGCGCTGCCCAACCCCAACCCTATGTTAGAGCTTGGACTGATGGGAAGACACAGTTACACAGAGTAATGCTCAGGAGAAAAACATGTCTCATAAAGGAGTATTTAATCATATCCCTTTGAAATCTGAAAATTTGAACTTTCAACAGGTTCATAATTTGTATTTTTTTTGCAATTTGTTGAATTGATGACATTTTGTAAGTGAGTAATTCATTGGGATTTTTTCAAAATGCTAAACTGATAACATCAGGTAAGAGTGCAAGTGACCATTTATCTGCAAAATGTTACATCATTGTTGAGAATCCACAAACAAGTCATTCATCAATTTCCTGCATAAGTAGGACAAGAAGGGAACATTTCATAAAGACAATATAAGTGACTAATTTAGTTATTTGATGGCATCTCAATGTAAATGTCAACACTGTGCAACACTTCACATAATTATTTTTTGCTTAAGCAACAAGTTACTTTAGCAACATTCAAAGTTTGAAGAGGTATATCTTGAAAAAAGTGAAATATACTGGCATGATTGAAATGGATTTCATATGGGACAACTTACTCCTTAACTGTCAAATAAAGTCAGGGCTTTTTGCTTACATGTCATCTACACTACCTTTAACATTTCAATTAGTTGGTAAATGAAGAGGTACTTACAACATTTGCAAGTTGGTTAAATCCTTGAAGGCATCTGTTGGTACTGATGTGATACGATTGGAGTCAAAGTTGCTGCAGAGATAAATTATGAGTTCAGGATTGATAACTCAAACATACTTCCAACCACACTTGATGTGTCTATAAATTTAAAGCAAGTCTACAGCAAAATATGCAAATATTTTAATGCAAAAAATATAAATGCAACCATGTTATTATTGTAGCATTTATATGAGAAGTACAAGAAAAATTGTATTTGGGTTCGTAGCAGCAAGTATAATGTTATGGGAGAGCTTCTTGTAACATGTGAAACAATTGTACAGGGAGAGAGTTGCACCTCCTCTTTGGAAGAATTTTTCAGGTCCTCCGGCAGCTGGGTTAATAGTGATCACTTTTCCTCACGTTCTTTGCAAGAATTTTGTTGGTCAAGTTTGGGTCATTGAGGGGAGCGGTGATAGCTCTATAGTTTGATACCTCTATGTTCCAACAATCTCTATATGCATCTGTGATCAAGTTGTCAGAACAGCGGGCCCATCGGAACAAAAGCTTGTGTTGAAACATCTTGGATTTGTCAGAATTTAGGGGCGTGGGAATATACCACTGTAACCAAGGGGAGATACCAGTTATTGCAATCCTTAATAAAACAGTTACACATGTGCTTGTCACACTACCAGATTAAGGTGTGGAAACACCAGCCTGGTGACCAAGTGTGTGCATATTTAAGGGATAAACTTCATTTGTCATAGCATTGATGAATAATTGTGTTTACCTCTTGGGCATCTTTACAAAACAACAAGGTGCACACCTTCAGGTAATAACATTTTAAGGTATGCTCTGTTTTAAAAGGAACTCATGAAGGTAAAACAAAACATAAAAAACTTGAAAAAAAAATTTTCAAAAGTTTTTTCACTCTCCATATGCAAAATTAGTTGTAAGTCTAGCAATAAAAACTGAACAGAAAAAGGCAAATAGAAATCATGACCAACTCAAGATAACCTTGACACATTCGACCAGTTAAAATTTGAATTGAACAATTTCACTTACATGATAGAGATTGACTTAGAATTAAAATCCCCTCCAAGAGGCAGCTCTGTTAGATCATTAGTGTTAAAGTATAAATAGCTGGTTGAATTCACATGATCAAACGAACCATCCTCTATGTAAGCTAGCTCATTCCCAGTGATGATTAATTGACTTCCAAGGGGGCAGTCTTCAAAGGTAGTTTGAAGAATGTGACCTATTTGGTTGCTTGTCAGATACCTGGACAAATAAAGAAAGCATTTGAAAGTTCAAATACAGCATCAAAATGCATGATGGAATGTAAGTACTTGGAAGCAATAAATGAGTTTCTATTTTTATGCACACAGGTGGGTTTTTGGGCATGTGGAACTTAATTTGGTATGTGGGAAAAATTCCCCTATAAATCCCACATGCTGGTCATCTCTTCCCATACTGGATCCTACCATTTTCTTGAAGGGGGATTTTTTCAATGTACTCAAAGCCTTCATCACTTTTTCCATTCATCATTCTCTCCAGGCACACAATTTTGTATAGATATATGCAGCTGTACAGTCACAGTATTTTGTTCCTATGAAAACCAATGACTCAAACCAATTGGTTGGAAACTGGGCCATAAAACTCCAACCGACCGACAGACCGACCGGCCGGCCGGCCGGCCGACCGACCGACCGACCAACGAACTAACTAATCTATGAATTAAAACGTGTCCAAAAGAATATTATGGCTGATGTACATTAAATGTAACTTCACCAAAAGTTCTCACCAAACCGGATACTTGATCATGCATGCATCCTTTGACCTCAAAAAACAAACAATACAAATCATCTATTCAATATGTGCAATTCATATCCACAGTATGAGATATCCCTCACCTTTACCCTTCTTGAGGTATTGTTCTAACAAGCAATTTCTGAGATATTCACCTTTTAACCTCTGGTGACCTCAAATGACCCTTTGACAGTCACCAAAAATAGTAAGGATGAACCGTTCAAGATGGGCAATTCACATGCTAAGTATGAGATCCATCACACTTTATCCTACTTCAGAAATTGTGTTCTCACTGTTCTACATTTTGAACCCTCCTGACCCCAAATGACCTTCAGCCTCCACCAAACATAATAAGGGTCATTTACTCAATATGGTGAACCCACAAGTAAACCAAATATAAGATTTGTCACCATTACTTTTCTTAACATATCATGTTTACACACAAAAGTATCACATACACATACAAGCACACGCAAACCAACAAAACACCATTGCAAAGATGCCTTGCCTGCCTTTGGCAAGGCAATAAAAAAAAGGAAGAAGGTTCAGAAAGGTTTGAAAGAGTCAACTGATCAACTGAAAATATGAACAAAGCTGTAAATTTGAAACATAACATCATTTCAGCAGTGTTTAAAGATAGAATAAATGAGCCATGCTGCTATGGTCACAACTTTCTTGCGGACAGGAATGAAACATGATATGTTCTTAAGAGCATGTCTCTAGCATCAGTAGTGTGAGCAATACAGGTTGTGACCCCCACCTCAGTAGATGGTCACCCCCACCTCAGTAGATGGTCAACCCCACCTCAGTAGATGGTCACCCCCACCTCAGTAGATGGTCAGAGGAAATCACTCAGGATTAGTTTGATTGATACTTGCCAAATGTCAGCGAAATTGTTGTAGTCCAGTGGCTGGTCCAGGCAAGATGTGGGAGGTCCTCTATAGTAGATATAGGCAATCATTTATGTTTAGCTATGCTCCAAAATATGCCAAATTAGGCTTCATTTTGTATCTCATACTGTAAAGCCCCTTGCAAAAGCAAATTCTTTTCAAAGAGGGACTACTTCCCAAGGAAACAAACCTATATAGGCCCAATATAGGGCCTATGGAATTTTTCATCCCTGATTCATCAGTAGGCCATGTTTATCTGCTGCCAACATGGGAACCAGAAGTATCCCAGTGTGCCGCAACTGGAAAAAAAAAAGTTGTAGCCGGCCCATGATAGGTTAGAAACTGAACTGTAAGACTAACACATATGGATCATATGGGCGGTCCTTACGTATAGGCTCCTTATTAATCCCTGTAGGTAGAAAATTACTTCAGTCTGTCCCATATGATGGCCCATATGAAGTCCAAATCTATAGTCTTGCCCCCATCTCACAATTCCTGCAACTGGTCGCTAAATTTTAGTGAATAAATCCAATTTGTAAAAGCAATCACTAAATGTAAGTGAGTGTGAGTGTCACAAGTATGCCTAGCACAAGTCTAAAAGTGCTTGACCCAAGTCTACTTTGCAGCTGTATAAATTTACATCATCAATACTTATATTTTTTGTTGAAGATACGACACATATTGTGTAACCATTTGTTCGGTTGTGTTTGTTTGGCCATACCCATGACAGTATGAAGCTTTGAAACTTACAAGTGGTCCTGGTTGTGTACCAGTGGTTACATACAAGACCAGACAGTCATATACCTTCAACCAATGGTACACAATTAACAACTCAATCAAGATGAATCCATCCTACCCATCAATTTCATTCATACAAGGATCCATTCATTTGACCTTAATACTTACTTACTTTTGATGTTCATGTTAGGACCACATAGCATTCTGAAGTGAATGAAATGAAACATACAGCAATTTCACTTTCACTGGTGGTAGCCTGTCAAGGCACTGACAAAATGGCTTCCAGGAAGGGGTCAAGAATTTTTCAGGGGTCATGACTCTTAAAAAATGTATGAAGTCATGTTAACTTGAGACTTTCCTGAGGGGTCAAAATATTTCTTTAACCACTTACCTACCCCCACTTTCCCCCCCTTCCTGGCAACAGGCAGGTGCTCTATTAATACTCACAGGGCATCTAAGTTGATGCAACCATCAAAGGCAGTGTCTGGTATCTCTTTAATCTGATTGTTGCTCAGGTCCAGCGTGACGAGCTGACTTAGACCATGGAAGGGGTTCTCATGGAGAAAGTCAAAATTGTTGCTTCCAAGATTCCTGTATCAAGATGGCATAGGAAACACATATTATGGTACTATTGAAAAAAATTAAAGAACCAGTTTGCATGAATGCAATAAAGGTTTTGATAAATTCGTAGACTACAATTCAGCTTTGGAAAGCAGTAGTACATACCATACCTCTTGTAATGGTAATGTTCTAGACTACTGTAAACATCCAGGCATCACGATAAGAAATATTTGTAACTTAAGGTATCATATATGCTTATAAGGCTATTAAACACAATTCAACCTACGTTTACCTCACATGGTGCTTTGTACACAAAATCAGTGCTATTACCACAACTTGAACAACAGAATGTTTTTTTTAGTATTGCCAATAAACAGGCTTCACCATGTACCAAAGGCCCCCAGGTCTCCTAGAATGAAAAGTCCAATCATGCGATTCCTAAAATTTTGAATAACAGTATCTTGAGATGAACTTTGATCTCCACCAAAGAAGAAAGGAAACTTTGGCAGTATTCAATACACTGCGCAATACTGATGATAATGTATTAGCAGGTAAATGATTCAACAATATAGTTACAGAACTCTGCAGTACTAGCTACTGCTATGTACTTACAGGTAAATGATTCAACAATATAGTTACAGAACTCTGCAGTACTAGCTACTGCTATGTACTTACAGGTAAATGATTCAACAATATAGTTACAGAACTCTGCAGTACTAGCTACTGCTATGTACTTACAGGTAAATGATTCAACAATATAGTTACAAAACTCTGCAGTACTAGCTACTGCTATGTACTTACAGGTAAATGATTCAACAATATAGTTACAAAACTCTGCAGTACTAGCTACTGCTATGTACTTACAGGTAAATGATTCAACAATATAGTTACAGAACTCTGCAGTACTAGCTACTGCTATGTACTTACAGGTAAATGATTCAACAATATAGTTACAGAACTCTGCAGTACTAGCTACTGCTATGTATAGTAAGTTATCATGAGTTGATCACTGTCTTCTAAACGTCATTGAAACGAGTAGGTTCGATGTGATTGCGATACTAGCTTGCAATGCAAATTCTTAAAACAACATCAAAACCAACTATTTGTCACCATGTTTTTGATTTTTAAAGCAAAAATGTTAGTCATGGCCAGATTTTCAATTTTCAGCAAAAGTATGAACCAGAAATTTGCAAAAATCAGTGAAAATGATGATGAGAATGTCTTTTATGAAGTTTTAAGTAAGAATTCTGATAGAAAGGAGATTGTTTTGTATCATTACATCAAACTCTGACCATAAAAATTGTAATTTGTAAGATTTTATTTGTTTGTTTTATGAAGTGATCGACTCATGATTACTTCATAAGCATTGCTACTTGCACTGCCTCCTACATTTCAAGATTCATTTTCTACAAATTACTCAGTCCAAACAACACAAAAATATAGCACAAAGAAGAAGACATATGACAAAATATTGCTGTCAAATTTTATCGATTTTTGTAGACGTTTTCATATTTTTGTGGTAACGAACTTTATTAGGTGATCCACTCATGATAAGCCCAGTATACTTACAGGTAAAAGATTCAACAATGTAGTTACAGAACTCTGCAGTACTAGCTACTGCTATGTACTTACAGGTAAATGATTCAACAACATAGTTACAGAACTCTGCAGTACTAGCTACTGCTATGTACTTACAGGTAACTGATTCCATTGGGGAAAGTACCATCTTCAATAGATGCAATGTTATTAGATGACAGATACAGAGATGCCAGTGACGACACATTAGAGAAATGTCCTTCTAACAGGAAGGTTATGCGATTGCCAGTCAAATAACTGTAATTAAGAACAATCTTGTTTAATGAAACCAACTCAAATAGAGTTAAAGATGATACCAACATTTTATTTTCCACAAAATTAAGGTGACAGTAATGTGTTAATGAAATCTGTGTGCAATAGAAAGGATACATAAATTTTGATATTTATCATTATAAAAGCTGAAAATGCTACATTGCCATATCTTACACAGTTGGAGCAGGAATGGCATTATGGCCAAAAGGAACAAATTGATCAACATACTGATTGTGAAGGTGAATGTAATCAACTCACATAATATACACTACATGTATGCCACTACATATGCTTTACATATAACAGAGAGTTCAGGCAAACAAGTGTATGTAAGTGCTAGGGTTCAAAAAGTGGGGAGGAAATTCTCCTCCCTCAATTCTTTTTTTGAAGGGAAGGATCTCAGGTAGTGTAGTATGCATGTCAACCACAGAAAACTGGAAAATTCCCACAGAAGAATATTTCCTTTGCCTGACTTGAAAAATGAGTTGCAAGATTGCATCTTTGTGCCAAAACTGGGCAAACAGATGATTCTTTTTCTCTCAAATATGCCAACATATTTGAATCATTAGCGAAATGCATAGAATGGTAATGATTAAATTTTTATTAAAAATGTTCAGTTTACTTTCAACTCATTTCACTGGTTAAATGATGGTTAAAAGAACATCACATCATTCTTGAGGATTGCAAAGATACTTGGAGACCCCCTTTTGGGACAGCCTGCACAGCTGTCACATGCAATGAAGATTTGAAAGTCCCCACTTGGTTTTAATAATTACTGTTAATGCACAAGCAATTTCATTCTTACACACAAAATATGTAATCTTTCATATTACCATGACACTCTGGGTTCACAACAATCACTTTTATTACTGGATATCACATCATCAAATACAGTTTATTTTCACAACTATTTTGTGTAATAATTCACCACACTAGACCACAATAGTACTTTGAGTTACGACTAACACAAAAATGGTCAATCATCTGAGCTGAATGTTGTGATAGGTCATCATGCAAAAAAGGCTGTCTTGTCTTGCATAACTGTCATGGAATTTTCATTTTATTATTGACAACTCTTTCTTCTTACTCACAAGATCTCTTTAATATTCCATATTTTGGAAAGCAATGAAATTTTACACTTCATTCAATTCTGGTCACAATGTAATTTCTCCTTCTTTAAAGAATTTCATCACAACATGCATTTTGGATATGTTTAAATGTGCCAAAATTGGGAAAAATGATTTAGATTTTAAAGAAAGTTGCAGGAGGCAGCACCATAAATTTGTTTGGATACAGAACTAATTTATTCAAATGGCTCAATGACAGTACAGTTGATTGACTAAATTTTTTCATTAGGGCTGAAAATCTGTCCATGAAAAACCTTTAATCAAAGCAAGTTGTAACAAAGGCAATTGTTCTTGGATTACTGGGGGTGAAAGGGTCAGATCCTTACTAGTACTGTAAGAGGAAAGTCAACAGTACCCAATAATAGAACGAAGGGACTTGTCAATCAAAGTTTGATACTTGAATGGGGAAAACTATGTCTTTGAGTACCTATTGTTTGGGCAGATATTACTGTTGCATCTCTTTACTAACAGCTCCATGACAGAATGAAAATAAGACAAGATAACAGTATCCTCAGAGGAACCATCAGTGATGTATACAAGACAGGATGGTAAGGAGATGAACAGAGAGTCACCAGCATTTTGTAGGAGGTTGTGTACAATTAAAGTGACTTCATAGACTAATAAAGACTCACAGTGTATTGATGTTGGGAAGTCTGTCTCCATACTGCACAGCCTCTGGAACATACTGGAAGTTATTTGAACTCATTTCCCTGGTTAATGATGGAAAAAATATCCTCTTTAATTTAATTCTTGACTTCTTTGCAGCCAATATATACTTCAAAACTAAAAAAAGATTAACAATATACCTTCCAATCCTTTTCAATTTAATCAATTCTCACCAATCTATCATTTTCCTTTTTTGGGGGAAGGTGAGGGTCTACATTACAGGACATTAGCCTTTACGGAGATCCGTCATGGCTACCACAGTTTTTCGGGAAAAACTGAGGTTCCCAATTATAGTACCCAACCACTGGTTCATTACTCCTATTAGCTGCTTCAATGAGCAGCAGATTTGATTACCATTCTGGCACAATAGAAGCCCAACAACTTTGGGGTTCAAATATAACCACTTACAACAAATCCTGAAATAAGTGCTGGCAAAAAGGGAATCAAATTACTTAAAGTGCACTAAAGGGCTACATCCCCTTTCAGCTTATTCTGAGATAAAGTGCTATCAAAGTTCAACCGTCATGGTCATTTTCAAATGCTTAAATGAGCATATAATTAGTACTGAGAACAGTTACTGACGAGATTGTTCCGAGGGTATTTTTCTGACATGTATGTTGGATACAGGGAAAAAAAGAAATGTTTTGCAGACTGACAATGGCAATGCATAGTTTCACTGCAAGTCAAAGATGGGTATATGGTATGATATAAACAGTTCTACTAAAGCTTGTTTGGTCTAACAGCAGAGCATCTGCCTCTCGCACGGAAGGCCAGGGTTCCCTTCCCAGGTTGAGTCATACCAAAGACTCTAAAAAAGGAACCTACTGCCATTGTGTGTAATGCTCCGCATGAGCATTATGGAGTAGGGAAAACAAGCCTGTGAGCCACAACTGGAAAAAAGGCCGTGGCTGACTTGACTTGAACCAACAGGTTGGAAACTGGGCTGTAAAACTCCATCTAACAAACTAACTAACTAAGCTTAACTTTGTCTTCAAAAAAATCAACAAGAAAACAACATTCACACAAAACACAAAGAGAATATAAATCCCCAAGTCTTAAACTGTCTTAATGCTATTTCAAAATGAGCAAGTTCTTCCAGAAAAGTATTCCAACAAACTAATGAGCTTTTAAACTTTCACATCAAATTTATGTTTAGCACTTGAATAGACTACCAAAGGTATGGAAAGTATATTAAATAACATGAATTGCAACTACAAGAACTATGCAAATGAAATGGATCAAAACAAAATGAACAGAATAATTTTTGAAGAGAAACTAAAAAATAAAAATCAAGTCTCTTTGCTGATATTTGTACATTGTTTGTCTGATACTAGATACTTCATTTCATTTTAGTTTCATCAATATTTTGTTTTTTGCATATTCAATATACTTTTGCAATCTTTTACATCATTTTAATAACCAACATATTACTCATTACATGCAGTTAACAGATGGTCTTTTTAAAGCACCAATCAGTAGACTTTTGTCATAAAATAATCTTTGTAAACTTTAGTTTTACTTTACTACAGATTCATAAAGACGTTTAAATTGAGAAATATGTGAATACACTCACAAAAAGTCTAATGTTGGTATGCATGCAAACACGTTTTCATGCAGTGTGGTTTCATCTAAATTATTGCTGCTCATATCCAGGTACCAAAGTGCCTCAAAATTGCATAAATCTTCCTCATTGATGCCCTGAATGAAGTTGCTGGAAATGTACCTGTCAATCAAAACATGAAAATCTAAACAAAAGGAAGACTGATACAATTAGGAAAACAGTTGCTCTAGAACTTTGTTAACCACATAGCCAAAGAATTAGGCATTTAGAAAGGGACCCTGGATATCAATTACAAAATGCAGCTGGAAGTCACCCAACCATAAGCTCAGAGACCTGGGGGCCGTTCCACAAAGAGTTACGCACAATCTTAAGTTTCATTCACCATACTTAAGCCAACAGTAAATCATACTTAAGATCGTGCGTAACTCTTTGTGGAACGGGCCCCTGGTTTAATGCAGTGAACATGAAAATCATGAACAGTATCAAACCAGCATTCATCCATGACAAAGAGATTCATTTCTTAAGAAACTTTTAATTTCAAGTAAAAATACATGGTCAGAGCAACATCAGGCACACCAAGTTATGTTCTTATCAGAGCATTTTTGTAGACATTAAAATTTATAATGTTCTCTTGTTTGGGACATGGCAGCAAGTTTTACAAATAAAGGAAAAGGAAATCCTAGACCCAATGATTTCTTAAACAAAGCAAGCATGTACTCTTCATCAACGGCATGAACAAAATAAGTATTAGAAGGCACATGACAATACTTTTGTCAAAAGTAAAGCATGCCCTCTTAAAAACTGACTCAAGAATATCCATTTAATATTGCCATAGGATCCATTCTAGAAAATATGAAGGACAATATTGTGAGATGTGTTATATGTCAGACGAAGACCCCCCTACATACTTTCTTCCCCATCCCTAATAATAACCATATTCTGACTATTCTCCCTTTGAATTTGAATAACAGAGTAAATAAATGCAAGTCTTTTCTGGATGATTTTTGTGAAACAATTTGTAGAGACCTTGGAATCTGCATATCTCTTGACTTACAGTTCTTCTAAGTATCTCATTGTGTGAAAGGGATTATGTTCCTGTAACTTGATTGCATAGTATTCCAGATAGAGGGTGCCATAAGCATCTGAGGTGAACTCTGTGATGTTACTGATTTGATTATTGTCAATGTGTCTGTAAAAAAGACAAAAATACATGAATTAATACTGTCTGGTTTAACTTAAACAGTTGGCTACAGCTTACACACCTTGAGTAAATACACCTGAAATACAGTATTGCCACCATGGTCAGTTACTTTAAGGCATACTTTACATGCTGTGGATTACACCACTATTTACCTTATACAATATTGAACCTACTAAAAATGTTGATCTACACACCTCACTTTTCTATTGTCTAAGTGTGGTATAAAAAATTTCCAACCCAGCACTACACTCAGTTTCCACTCTGGTTGCAAACAATTACATCGTACATTGCACTGTCACTAGGGTTTCTGCAACTAGATTAAATATCTATGCATGAAGACCTGCCCACCTCCAAAATATTAATCTTTGAGATTTCCATACAAAAACCCTGGACAATGCACACCTCAAACTTGGAAATTTAAATTTTCGCTATGGCAGCTTGCACTGAATAAACAATTTCTGCTTACATTTCTGCTCTGTTAGCATTGTTAGGATTTTGAGGTTGGGTGCACAAGTTTAAGGCACTACCTGGGGGGGGGGGTCTCCTATGGGGAACTCTTTGCTAGCATAATGTGAACAGTTTTGAAAGAAAACTGATAATTGGAAATCATGCTCAACTTGCTGTAACTACTTATTTTCAACAAGGGGTGAGGCGTTGGGTTGAATTGACTTCTTGCGTATTGTTTCATTTTAAAAAGGGAAATACTAACCCGATACCCATCTTTCTTGGTAAAAAAAAAAAGCCCCCAAAAAAGGAACTAACAGATATATGATAAAACTCACAAATATTTAAGTTCCACATAATCTTCTTCTGCAAACACAGCATGAGGGAAGGTGGGTAGCGCATTGCTGCTTAAAAACCTAGCAACAGGGAAGATGAGAAATGAAAATAAAAAAAACATAGTTTGTACTGATTACTTTCAACGTTTGATTTTTCCAAAGAGACATGTCAACAACTAAAATAGATGAATTGAATTTGTAAAAAGCAAAGCAGTAATTTTGTGTACATCCTTGTATAATAATAACATGGTTAATTTTAACCGAAAATTTTGCTACTTACAGAGTTGTCAGATTGCCATTGATATTAACAAAAGCATCAAAGTTAATTGTAGTCAGTTCATAGTCAACCTGCTGGTTGTGAACAATTCTGAAAATAAAGAATGAATTATGATTGAACAAAAGATAATATTGCTGCCTTAACATTTTCTTTGCTTCCAGTCAGCCTTTAAAGTGATGAAAGAAGCCAAAATAATCAGTGGAAAGAAAGAAATTATAACTAACCAAGGTATTTGTTTTTAACAGCATAGTAATGTATGTCACATACTAAAAAGGCAGCATGTAGAACAGTAGTACTAAATCTACACTAAATGTATTTTGCTCCAAAGATTACCGTATTTAAAGAGCAACATGAAGACAAAGCTAGATCTGAGTCTATTTTCATAAAGTGTGTGATCTACCACAAACACAATAAATAAACCAGTGACACTTCTTTTTGAAAACTTTGCTGCAAAAATATCATGCCAACAGTTGGGAAAGAGACCTAAAATTTGTGACCATTATTGAGCAATCTTTACACCCTCAGTACTTGGCCGGGTGAAATGAATTCTGGGAGACCATACTTGAGCGAGCCTACGCATTGAAGTGAAAACAGAAACCTGTTGAAAATGTCAATAAATCTTATTCAATCTTATTGCAATTGAGTATTTCTTGGCAATTGAAGAAAGATAGAAAGGTAAATATTTGAAACTTTTTTTTTAGCCTAGCGATTTTCAGGGAGGGTAGAGTCTTTGTCATAAGCTTTCTGAGAAAAGGAGCCAGAGCTCACTTCCAAAGTTTAAAACTGCACTTTTTCCATCTTCAAGGTAACAATATGTTGAAATATTATTTGAAAGAAAGAGAACAAGTTATATTTTTAAAATATAATGGTACCGTTCTTGTTATCTTTTTATCTTCAGTAAAAATGCTGTGAAGAACTCTGGTCTTTGATTTGCTTCATCTATTCATTATATGTACATACTGTACTTTAGGATCACTTATACATACAGTATGTGCATGCCCGAAGCATGGCATTGTGTTGGATCTTGTATCACAGCGCTGCAATATGCTAGGTACCACCAGGCTTTGCATTTAAAGATGGCTGAAGTAAAACATTTGTACTGCAAAGAGAGTCATAGCATAAACAAAGCAGGATTGACCATATGCAGAAAAATTGGAGTAATTTATCAACTATACTATGTGTGAAATTATATTTCATGATTAAATTTGAACATTTCGTAATTGTTGGGCATCTTTGGGATGATTTCAGGACAAATTTGTGACCATTTGCCAACCAAAATGTCCTGGTAATTCTTGTGCCTTTTAGAAGACAATTTTGCCTGAGACTGATGATATGATAACTATGTTTTTGAAAGTTTATAGAATAAAACAGCCATTCTTTTTTCCAAGTGTAGATTTCCATCATGATGTGTTCTCTCCGAAGGGCACTGAGATTACACTTTCCGCTTGTCTTCACAAAATCGTCTAATCAAATATATGCTACCGTTAGATGATCCCATTTTAATTAGCCCACAGTTCACTTGGCAATGAGTAAGCATCTATGCTGCATCAGTTTGCCAAAGAACAGCCCTTTGTCTTGGTGAGACCAACATCTGATGAGAGATGAGCTGGCGTGACCAAGGCGCCATAGTACTGCAGTGTTTGATTCAGCATAAGTTACATCAAAAGACCATCACTCAGCAGTTTTTACTACAGAATTCCATATCAGGCATAACACGGCACGATTGGCTGCTAAAATTCAAACTTGTGTTTCGTCATCAGAGCTTAATAAATTTTGGTGACCCTGAGGTCAGCTTGCCAACTGACAAGTGACTTGTATTGTACATGGGTACAGTTCTCACAATGTGATTTATTACAAACAACATACTGTAAATGGATAATTTTTCTACAAAAATATCAAGATCAAGACATCTTTGCCTTTCCATTACTTCATCTGTGTGGCATTTGGATACTCTCATGATTTACTGGTACATCTTTCCCACATTTTGCCAACAAAAATCTGTCCCAGTCCCCACACCTCCACAGCAAGTTGAAACTTAGTTAAACAAACCCGTTGATGCATTTACTCACAAAGTTCGCAAAGTGGGCATATTTGTAAATGACTTGCTTGGTAAGGTTTGAAGACGATTGTAGTTAAGATCTCTGAAAAGAACAAAAATATGGTACCCATGAACAACAACCATACAGAGTAATGACAATAGCTCACAGGTATTTAATTAATAACATCTGAATGCAAGTCTGAGAAGTAATCTAGCTTATTTACAGTTCCAATCATAGGGTTAATGAAGGTTTGATGGATGCAATGATCTCACAAATTTGAAATATTTATTTGTTCTGATGTCTCAGGGATGAGCCTGACACTTCTTAAAAAAAAGGAAATGAGCCTGAAACTTCTTCTTCCTCCCTCTTGCTTGATTTGGTCTTTACATAGCTTTGTTTGCATGTCTCTTCTAGCACAGTTGATTAAGTGCTACCAATTGGACTATGTACAGTTAAGGGCTGTGCAAACTGTAACTGCCATTACTGTGATATAGGAATTTAAATTCTTCCCTAAGAAACTCCTTAGAAAAACTCTTTTCCTTACATCACTGCAGTATAGGAACAGTGCTAGATCACTGACAGTAACAAGAGCTAATTTAATAGTTGTTATCACCACAGGCACAGCTGTGTCATGCTTTTGATGCTTCCCACAATGTACAATATTAACCAATTTGAGCAATTTACTATCCTATATAGTGCATTAACAAACACAAGAATAGTTATAAAACATGATATATTTAAAGTGACTTATAAGTCACTTTAAATAAACACAAGGTTGGGACATGTGCCACTCTCTTTTACTTCAGCAACAAAGTGATCAGTACGAGCATGATACATAAAGCCTAAATACTGTACAATGCACTTCTGCCTGCTTAAATACAGAGGCAGACTTCTGTATATCATCAGTTGGAGAAGAAACTCGGGGAGCAATATACAGCTTTCATTTCACCCACTGGCTCCTGACTTCATACACTGGTTTGGCATCAACTTCACAACGGGAATTTTGCAGCAAATTGAGACAGTGCTTATCTGAGAAAATTATACTTCAGTGTAAGAACATATGAAATTGTGATGAAATGCATGAGTCTCACACAGATTGTGCAAGAGATACAGCCCAAATGCACTCACATCCAGTGAAGATCAGACGTACATTTTTCCTACATTTTCTATTAACTTTTTACTGTAGCAAGAGCGTGGATCAGGCATGGCATGCACTTGGTGTTCAATGACAATTCTGTTACTCAAACACACTGTTTGAAAGCAAGATCTTCAAATAATTAACTTCAAATAGTGATATAATAGGAAAAACACTGCCATACCTGTAACTGGGTCAGTCTCAGCAAAACCAACTGATATTGTTGGAAACCTTACAGTAAAATACTCATTTGAGAATTTTGTGTCAAAAAAGAACAAATACATCATACAAGGGTTAATGTATGAATGATTCATATTGATTACTGCAAGTCAAGGCAAAATTATTTTAGGTCTAACAAACAGGACTAACTGTCAATTCTTACTCAATTGGTGTGAGACTCGAACATTTCATAGCAATTGCATGCTCCAATGCTGAAGCATCAGTTTTTCACAAATTCTCTTAATATGCTGTAAAAATCTACCCATTTTGACCCAAAATGATGTTCCAAATCACAAAAAATTCAGCCATTACGCTCCCTGATAAATTACTTGTAGTAAGCTGACAGTACTGATGTGGTGGACAGCATTAACTATGTCCAACATTTGTTAATTGCCACCATGGTTGCTTTGCGCCAGAGATCACAGGACTAACCATGTTAATAGCCAGTTTCAGTGGCACACTTACAAGAGGGGAAGAGGGTGTGGTTGCCCCTAGTTCTAAAAATGGATAATTTAGGAGTTTGCCATTATGTTCCTCAGATTTTCAAGAGACACCAGTCAACTGCAGTGTGGTCGTCCCAAATTTGTTTTCATAAAATTTCAAAATTTTTTTAACAAAGTAAGCTCTTGATTCTCAAATATATACTTGTCTGAGAAAGGCAACAAAGTTTCAACAACCTTTCTTGGCCCTGAATAGAGTTGAGCAATGTATCAAAACTTAGTATCATAGTGATAATTTTTGTGCAGATATTTGTATTTGAAGAAAAAAAAAAATTGAAAACCTTTATTTTCTTGGAGGGTCTCAAGGTGCAGCTAGACTTATGGTAACATCAATACGTAACATTAACAACAACCTTTACAACTTTTACAGTCTTGGATTTGGCTAATTGGAAGGACAGATTGTCCAATAATTCTCAAAGTCTTGAACTATTCAAATTTCCTTACAGGACACCCAAATTTGCTTGGAAAGAATCCAGCATTTACTGGATATTCAAAGCTGGCTGTACAAAATACACACCAGAGAAGGAGTCAGAATTTCCTATTTTTCAGAGGTCTATTTCAAACTTGAAAAATTTTCTCCATAAGAACTCCCAGGAGCATAAAATATCTGAAATGTACTGCCATTTCTGCATGCAGTAATGAGGCAAAGAAGTGCTGTTTCCTGCAATATAACCAATATTATTATGGGCAACTTTCAATTGAAAATATTCTCTTGAATTGATAGGACTTGCTGTGTGAACTGGTGGTTGCTCTTCACCATTAATCTCCTGCCCAACAAAAAGTCATGCCATGACAAGACCCCTTAATGCACACTTATAAAATCCCAATGGCTAGTGGCATATACATGTTATACACTGCTTTTCTGTGTACATAGAGCTTCTGGAGAAAGATTATCAGCTAAGTAGGAATAAGTGCTGCTGGCAGGAAATGAAAGTAACTGGACAGAAACCTCAGGAAATCTGCACTATACTGTAAATATTTGGTGAATCTTTGACACTCTTGCCAGTCACTTCAAGTTGACTGCCCTAGCCACCATATAAACTATTTCCCTTCAACTGATACGGATAGGCCTTAAAAGATCATACAAGTACAATATTTGCAGCCACAAAGAGCCTAGTACACAAGTCTGCCATTTGCTTTCAAACAATTTTAATTTAGTCTGTAACGTTAGGTCTTAGTCTATGTTAGGTCACTATTACCATTGACTGTGCTTAACTATATACCTAAGTCACTGTCCAGTCAAAATGTGGTACAAGACCAAAACGCCCATGTACACACGTGAACTAGGGAATGAGAAATCAGATTGAAATTTCCAGAAGGAAGCATGTGGAAATATAGGCATAAGGATGGATTTAGAAATACTTCATTCAGGTGGAAAGGGTTAGACAAGCTAAGTTGTAATTAATTTGTTGATTGTAGATCGACATGCATGGGTGACATTGACCCCACCTACTGAAACACTCTTAGTAGATGCACACGTAACACAGACACGCATTGTGTATGAACCAAATGCACTACTTCAAGTACAAATACTACTGATACTAGCCTATATTCCATTGTCCACGAATGTAGACTACTATGAAGCATCAGTTGCGCCAGCTATCATCTTTCTTAAATGTAAGATTAAGAACAGTGACAATCTAACATTAATGAGCTACCACAACAACTATGAAACACATGGGCATTTTGGCATGGGGACGTTTTGATCAATAGTGGGCACATTTTGGTATGTGACGTTTTGGTCTGGAAACTTATTGACTGGTATAAACCTTACTACTCTAGTCTAGCCCTTGAACAGGACCCAGCATTACGTTCCTATGCTATACACTTCATTTCTGGGCCCTTGCCCGGTATACACAAAAACACAGCTCATTTGCTTACTCACGCGTGAGTAGGCATCCCTCACGTCCCCAAAAAGATACCTTTTCTCACCAAACTTTCCACAGATGATCTTTGTCATCACATCCACCTTCCACACAAGTCTGTTAACGAAATAAGACCTTTAAAAGGGAAATTTTGGCTGGATAATTCTGTGAGTAACGTTAAGCCTGTGCAGAGTAATTTTTCAGTCGAAGAAGTCAGTGTTTGTCACGTGACCTCATAAAACGGTGAAACCTCCACAGTGACTGTACAATTTTGTAATGTACAGAGAGCTTACTATATGACGTACAAGTATTGACTAGCTGCGCTTACTAATTGGTCTTCGATATCTTGTCGAGCGGAAGTCCTTCCCATCATGCAACACGGTAGCAGACGATCAAGCTGTCAAGATGTAGATGTTACTGCGAAGGGTGGCACCACATTTTTCCTGCCTTTTGCTATGAATTCGCTGGTATTAAACATTCCAGAAGGTATAATTTTAAATGGTATATAAAAATGCTCAAAATTATTATGTTAACTCAAATCTGTTCCATGAACCATACCATCGTAATTAGAGCTCAGTTTGTTGTTTTGGCTTAAAACGTCATTACCTTTGTACATGTAGGCCAGTAACCGTAGTAAGGAGTGACTACAAGGAGCGGATTATACGGTCACGTTCAGTGACTACTCTAGTCTATCTGCTCATAACACTGTAAATTGTAATGTGGCCTGTCGCGAAACTGTTACCTTCACAGACTGGGTGTACTGTAACCATAGAGTAGGATAATAGGAACCTAGGCTATGCCTACTCTATCAGCTATGACTTTAACAAAACAGTCCTCGATGATTACCGACGACTGTCATCAATGTATTGACTGTATTCCAACAGTATCATGAAATCCTAGTTTTCTGAAATTTTCTTCTATTGATGCAGATAAATTTTAAGACAAGTTTGGGTCATTCTTTTGTAGGCCGTGAAATATTGGTGTGCAGATGTAACGATGGGCACGATGCACGTTCAGGTTGGACGCAGACGACTACACTGCTCGGCGGACGTGTATTTTCCCTGCGCCTCGTTGATACCATAGTTAGTATACCTTTCCCTAAGTTGATAGCAACTGGTGGATGTTGTTTGTATATGCTAAATAGGAAAAGGGTACGTATGTTGTGAAGGCAAACAGACGACATGCAAATATTATTAAAGTCACTGAGCTGAAATAACCGCCGTTCCACTATGAAACGCGAAAATGGTAAAATTTGGTAGCAACTTCACACATCCACAGGCAGTCGCATTATGCCCCTCGTTAAAAATAAAGAAAAATGGTTACTCCAATTGTGCCATTACAGTCAATTGGCTATTGAACAGGGAGAGGACCAGTGAAAGATGTTCAGTTTCTCCTCTTGCTCCCTCCTAGAACACCTTCTTAGCCGAGTGTTTTCTTTAAAAATGTTTTTTCTCTCTCTTTCTTTTATATTGGTATATTATCGGTAATTTATGACAGAAACCCCTAATCTAGTAGGATTACGAGAACAAGGGAAAGGCAGCCGTAGAACCAGGGATGCAGATTAACTTACTTTTGGGATCAAAACTGAAGGTGAAAGCAATCATTTAAAGAGAAATTTCTCTTTGAGTTTGAGTCACGAATTCCAGAAGTTCTTTTAAAGACTGATTTCACTTTGCATTTCTTCAAATAATTGTCTGCGAAAATACGATTCGAAAAACTACCAAAATTTCCCAAAGTTCTCCTTAAAATGGGGGTTTGTATGCTTCACCCACTTTTAAAAGGGATATGTACATTATTTGCTTACCTTCTGCAATTTTCAAACATTTCGTGAAATCTGTTCCAAATGCCCCATGAAATCGTGCATAGAAGGGACCCCTCACAAGTATTTCATATTAAAAGGGACGAGAAGCACATGCTCTTAGCACTCATTCTCCAATCGGATTATCGGTATTATATCGGTATTATGTTGAAGTGGTCGTGTAATGCATAATTTCAGATCTTGTACGTAGCCCTGGACTAAAATGCTATTCCAATATGATCATTTTTCGAAACAAACGGCCTTTAGCAATGATAGCGCATTCTTGGGGTTAAAAACAAAGTCTTCTCGTGGGGAAGGCCTGTACCTTGAGCTGTCTAAAATGGTTGAATGTAAAAGGTAACTTGTTTAAAACAAGAAAGATAGTCAATCTCATAAACATTGATTCATTCGTAACCTAACTGATTTATATTTTGTTAAATGTCGAGTGAATTCTGACGAGCACGGCCTTTCCCTCCAGTTTCCATCCGTATATTTATGAATAAAATTTCAGTTCAGTTGATCCTTTTACTTACCGTGCAAAGCTATAATCCCTGATTTTTTTTTTTTTATCTAAATCCCATTTACTTTATGCTTGAGCAATTTCTTTTGTTATGTATAAACATTAGAGTACTCACAAGTGAAGAATATTTTGGATTTTATCGAAGGTTCCCCCTTTTATTTCGGCTAAATTGTTTCGATGCAACTCGCTGCAGATGAGAAAAATAATAGCAATGATGGGTCAACATTTACAATGCAGTGAAACGTAATAAATAAAAAATTATTTGAAACTTCTCAATAAATACGGTGGGTTTAAGAGAGGAGGTGACGTAGCGGGCGAAATATACAGAGCAATGAAAACAACTTCCACAAATCGTCCACGGAAGATGTCCTTCCTTAATAAATGAAAGTGTGTGATAAGACTGTGTATTGGTTCCTGACCAAGAAACCCATTAGATCTGTAATTGAGCTTAACATACCGAAGAAACCAATATACCACTAACAAGAGAGAAGTACTAAAACTAAACCCAAAAGAAAAGAACGATAACCGGTAAAAAGCAACTATGATGTCAAGGTAACTTACAGAATTTTTAAGCCAGTAAGTTGTGAAAAGGCGTTTGGTGAAATGTAGTTGATAAGGTTGTTGCTCAAATTTCTGAAAAACAAAAACAAAAAACACGCATAGTATTTTTCAACCGTGTGAATTTTAGAAGTGATTATACATTGGAGTTAAATGGGTGTTGTTTATCAAGTAATACAAATACTATCTTCTAAGTGACTTGTATGACATTTCAAACAAATGTAAGTTGTTGCACCTAAGTATGTACTCTTATCAACATTATCACCACCACGCCATCATCCACTTATGATGATTCAGACTTTGAATTACAGTCACTCAAATAGCAAAGCTAATTAACCATTTTTTATCTGACATGTGTATTCTTCTCTTGTGGAACCCGAAGAAAAAAATCATAGTCCAAACATAATAATATCATCAAGGATTGTAACTTAAAATAGTACGGTAGCCAATAACACCATATATAGATCAGGTTACGTAAGAAAAAGTACTATTACATCAGCTTTGTTGGCTGGCTTGATTCGGGGATAGAAAGACAGTTATATTAATTTGGTGTATAACTTCAAAATGCATAAGTTTTTGCATAATAGTTCGTTTATTTACACTACTCGGACACAATGAGGAAATGTACCAAGTATTGATCCATATATGCTTAAAATTTAGATAGATGCCCACTGTTTAACAGGGTCTTTCTTTATTGTATCGATTGTATTCTTTGTTCGGGTAAGGGATTTGGTCAGGGATTAGGGTAATCGTTAGCCAGTTTGGAAATTTCTTGTAAAACAGTGGGCATTGCCCCGAAAATTCTGTACTCCTCAGCTTCACAGTCACCGGGTCAACAGCAGAAATTTGAAGTTTGCCATTACCTTTATACATTTTTACACATTTAGCCTCCTGAAAAATTTCGCACCCGTGGAAACAATCCCCATTCTCTTCGATACTTTCTCTGGCTATTATGGTCCTGTTAGTGCCCATTGCAAGTAATCAAACGTAACGTGTGGGTATTCAAGTAGAGCAAGTGAAGACCTAAGCTTCCCCGTTAGAGTAAAGACGAAACTCCTTACCCAGATCTTAATTAATTGTCTTCAGCAAATCATCTTTACATTATTTTCTCATCACTTCACCAATTACTTTGCATCTTTTTTTAATTATTCATACAGCATACCTTAGCACAACATGCAAAGCGTTGATGATTACTTCTTCCAAAGTCCTTCCGACCCTCTGGCAAAGGGCCGTTGGACGAAACCAAACTTGAAACTGCTTCCCGAAGAAGCTATATACGTCCACTTAAGGACAACACTTGACAGGTTGGTCAAGCGTTGATGGTGCTTTTTAAGTGCATTGAAACGGCACATGCAAAACAAAAACTGAAACCGGATCGGGCAAAAACATATACGCAAACTATTAACAGACTGCTAAATCAAACAGAAAATTATGTTCATTACAGCGTTGATGATTAGCTAATTTTTTATCCGAGGAGCGGTAGAAATAAAAGTAACGAAGCATCGCTGATGATGAAGGAACTATGTCTTTATCCAGAAGCTTTAAGGGTCGGTAACCAAAATAGCGCCACCCATAGGAGAATTTTATTCCCAAGTCCCTACTTTTAAATTGGATAACTGAACAGAAATAATTATCGAATTACCTGTAACTACGCAGTTGCATAGTTACAGGGAGGGGACAATTGCTCCTAATTCTGAAAAATGAAGATTTGAAAATTTGCTTTATGTAATAAAAGACAACTATACTGATGTTTTCCAAACTTTTCTTTCGTTTCTAGGCAAGCTTAACAAGTTGAAGGAAACGAATAAATCAATTTCATATAAAGATCAATGACTATTTTGAATAAATATTTCAAGGCACACTGTTTGTGAATGTCTGTACTTACAAGTGTTGTATGCTACTGACTATGAGAGGTTCTAGGTTTCTTCGCGATATAGTCTCAATTAAATTTCCATCTACTGACAAAAACACCAGGTTGTTCATTTTCCTCAACGCTTGACTTGGGAAAAGTTCGATTTGGTTTCTACTCAAACCACTGAAAAGAAAAGAGTGAAAGTAAGTCTCATTTTTCAGAATACTATTTATACACATACTTTATGACATCATTATGTACTGGAATAGGAAAAACAACTAGTGAGCCACAACTGGAAAAATGGCCGTGGCAGGCCCGACAGAAACCAGTTGGTTAGAACTAAAACATCTAACTGACTGACTGACTGGCTGGCTGACTGACTGACTGACTGTTTAACTGTGGCTGTTCTATTTGAGCCGCAGAGAGATTGCACCACACACTTATTTTCTCAAGTGCAAATATTTTGGAACGTGATATTTCTTTAGCCTTATGAAACCTAACCTGACAGTTCTATGTAACGATTATATCGTAATTAAACTCAATTTACCAAAAATTACAATTACAGGAAAAGAGGGGGTAATAGAAAGTTTTGAATAATTAAAATAAATGTTTAATGATGTTACTTACAGGTACTCAACGTTTAGATTTGAAAATAGATCGTTAGGAACCCAATCGATAAGGTTGTCCATCAGACTTCTGTCAAATTGTATATGAAAACAGCAAAAACGAAAAAAAAAATAAATCGCATTTAATAATTCCATAGAATAGCAATACCTACCTAAGAGAAGGAACGAAAAGGAGAAAAACAAGGTTCAGAGTTTTTAATGAAGACATATTTGTCCAAAAAGTTGAAGTTTTTGAGTCAGCTTCCCTCATTAATAAACCAATTCACTGAAAGTTTGTCTGTACGAGACTCGAGGGTGGTTTCCATGCTATTATTACATCACTATTTGTAATGAGGTGCATTTTGCTGAGATTCTACACCTGCACATAAGGATCATTGGTCTTACTTTACGCATATTGAAAGGTATGACGGAATTATCAAAGAATCATCTTGTAGTCTGGCTTGATTCTACACATGAATTTTGATTATGGACTGATAACAGGAAATCACAATTTTATTTTTTTTTTCAGGATACTTACATTCTTGAAATTGTAGATGCAAATCCTGGGTGCTCAAACGTCGAAACATCAAAATTGATTTGATTCCTTGATAAGTCACTTAATGGAGAAATACACAGAAGTAGAGGTATTCATCAATGAAGTGGTAACTGCAGTATCATAGACAGGTAAAAATTGTTGGTACAAAAAACCAACGTAGAAAATTTAGCCCAACAAATAAAAAATAAGCTCCTTCATTCGTTTACAGAAGGTATCATGTGTGTTGTAATACTCATAGAGATAAAGTATATCATTTATATTCTTTGTAGCACCTTGAGAAGTTTAGTTCATTGTAGTCCGTGACAGAAAATAGATTAAAACCGAAGTAACCATGGAATCGGCCATTTGAAAACGTAATATGAACGTGTGTTCCTAATCAGCTGTACAAATTTATAATTGAATATTATTGTACATTTTCCGTTAAAAATACTCCGTTTTCTTTGACTTACACATATTTCATACGCTATTTATAAGTTGGGGCCATGCCTCTCAGCCCAATAACACCCCTCCGTCCTTTATGATAAAATTTGGCTGCACCAACCGCGTAATATGTATCGATTTACTTTGTAAGAGTGCCAGTGGAGATCACTTCGAAGAAGAATAGATAATTCCCAAGACGATATTCTGTCATTTGGAGGACTTATAAAGGATATTTTCAGGAAGATTTGCCAATGTTCTTTCTTGAACACGGTCTCTTTAACTTTGTATGTGTTCAACAACGGAGCAATTGCGGAGAGCTCTTAGTAATTACTCCACGGGGGATCACTGTGGGTAAGCAATTACTATACTTACAGCCATTCGAGACTGGTACAGTCAGACAGGTCTGGTATGGATGTAATATCAGTGTTATGTATTGTCCTGAGAAGCAAACAAAAATAAAATGTACTGAATTAATCACCGTCGTTTCAGAACACATTCCATCATGGGAGATGCGAGTCTGAATAACATTTATAAAAAAAAAGGTACATACAGTAATGCTAACAATCTTTTATCATACTTAAAGTGGTGTGTGGCTTTAGAGTAAATGATTTCTGCAATTAAATCAGTTATCACCATCACTATGATGCGTGCAGGTGGAGTTTAAAAATGGAAGTTCTCATAGAAGTACCACAGTTGGAGTAGTTACTTCCATGTTTTTAAGACACTCCGACATGAATGTGTTATGGTAGGTACTGTGGAAGGTGATTACATCACTTTTACTTTCATATATGCCTGTATTTTGATTATTTGTACGATGTGTTTTGTCAACCAGTTAATTGGTTTCTACATTTTTCGTTTCGGTTCATTCAGTTCATAAAACTGATAAGTTTAAACTCTAAGATGATCAGTGTATATGGGATTACTTATTGCACTAATTGGTTGCAATTGTGGCTCACTCAAGGTAGGACTGAACTCCAAATGCACAAGCAGTGACCAAAACCTATATTAAATGACAGTTGACCATTCGCAACATAATCATAATCTCTTACATGCCTGTTTCATCATAAAATATCAGTTAACAACATTGCATTATTGTGGTAAGCCATAAACCGTAGTTGCCCTGTTGGAATTTCATAATTCAGTGATAAAACTGTAATCCAAATTGGAGTAACTCCATCAGCTCTTTGGGTTCACATAGGAAGTGTATACACGGGATTGTTACAAGAGCATCACATCGTTATACACAAACGCCAAAAGTAACTCATTGTATTCGGATGACACTTATTCCAGTATTTTCCAAATAAATAAGGAACTTACAGTTTCTGAAGGTTAGTCAAACCCGCAAATGTTCCATTATGTATGTTCTTCAAGTTACTTATAATAGTTCTGTAAGTAAAACAAAAAACAGAATTTGGTTAAATATGCCAGCTTCTAGCGAAACCAAATTTTAACGGGCATTGTTATTATTTATCTTCAGACAGCAAGAAACGGCATTTCCCAGACTTGTAAGTAAAATCAAATCAATCGGTATTTTGAGTTTTTGTTGGCAAAAAAGAGTGTTCGCTTTAACAAAACATGAGCAAATTACAAACAATGGTAAAGCCAAACAAGTGAGAATACTTTTGATAAGAGCTACATATAGCACTGAAGGAACATTAGGCTATAAATAATTGCGCGATACAGAGCGAGAATATTTATTATTGCAGACTACAAATGTATCCAAAAAGAAATCCAAATTGCGCACAACGTACTGCATGCTACTATCCCTTAATGTGAAAAAAATCCAGGCATACTTTGCTCGAAAAATTTATTCACTAATGTAGTTTATTAAAGGACGTAATCACGTCATTAGGGTATAATTTCCTAAAACACATGAACCAATCCATTTATCTGAATTATCGCATGTCCTATTATATAAAGATAAAGTGCAATATCTCAAGCGACCACAGAGTCAGTACACAGAGTACCTGTATATTGACTATACTGTACGTCGTTCATTTGTAATATACTCACATTTCCGTCACTGATGAGGAAAACGTCGATGCTGTAAGGTTTTCGAAATCATAATTTTGAATTGTCCTACGGAGACAAAACGAAAAACAAAAACTCGGGAAAACAAAATCTGCAACATTTTATTTCAGTAAATTACGATAGTGCCAAAAATTAATTTTATGGTAAAACAATTCAAATAAGCGTTTTGTTAAGCGTTTTATATTTACGCTGATGGGAATAAGACTAACAGAGTTAAAAGAATGGTTTAAGTTCAAAACATGATTTGGCATGTTAGAGGGGTACTTAATCTAAGCATTTTGGTGAAATTTGCCTTGAAATCCGATGTGTAGTTCTCAAGATATGAGCCCATATAATTGTCCCATTTTCAACAAAAAGTGAACTTGAAGCAAGCACATATGACATCATATCCCCACATAAGTGCACACTCTTTTGTTTTTCTTTAAAGTTTAGAGTTGATTTTCTCCTCAACAGTCCCACGTTATTAAAACGTGATCCCATAACTGGTATAAGAACTTTACAAACTTTGCATCCCCACTTGGAGGTCCTATTCTATTAACATCAAGGTCAACACAACTGCCTGATAAAACAAAGGGAACCAAAGCATTCCTGGCATTGTGAGGAAGTGATTTAAGCTCTGCTGCTCTCAAACTCACTTAAGAACACAAATCTACTGACTACATTCACTGATATCTCGAGAAATACATGTCCACTTTGAATGGGACTTTTACCACACTGTGCAAATTTGATTCCTCATTCACATATGAAAATTATATTTTTGCTTAAACTTCCCCTTTAAGTTTGCATGCCTCTCTTTCATCGAAATCTTTTAGTTTCAACTATTGGATTTGATAAGATTGTCACTTGAAGCTATGCCTCCTTGCGTGACTGAGCGCATATGTTTTCTTTCCAGTGTGATTCTTCTTAATTTACTACGAACGTACCCGTCATACACCATCTGTCATGCAGCTCTTGGACTATTGATTAAGTGGAAAATTTTACCATTCCCTGCATTCGCCAACTTTGATCCTCTGTATCAATAATGAACTCGATTAGGCAAGATTAAAGGCTTTATCTCGAAGATGACACAGTATTGAAGTTTTATTAATTCTTTTTCAAGTTTCAGTAATTTGCCTATATACTTCGTGATCTATTTTTGAAAAATTAAAACTCATCCAACGCCACTAGGCAGACAACCGACAACACTACCTTTGAAGGTCTTTAAACATGCAGATTCCCTTCGTCCGTCAGTCCGTATAAATTCATTCCAACGTCTCAACTTCAGCAGGGCATGTGCAAATTCCCGAGTCTTGGATAAGACACATCCCGCAGCCTATGTAGCGCATGTTTGGAAAATTATTTCCTACAGTGTCACGTTGGGTAAAGTTGTGTTTGAAAAGTTAACTGCAGATCATTTTTGGAACATTTGTAGCCTCAAGACGTTAGCACGGCAGGCCGTTTGCCACTCTTGTACCTCTGTCAGTGTGAGAGCTCATTTATCTTCGTTTAAAAACCATCTGTTCAAGCTTTTGATTTGTATATGCACGCATACTCAAATCAAGTAACAACTTTAACAACTGCTTGGTCAAATCGACAAGTTGCCAGAAAAGTTTGGCTTTTGACAAGAAAACTTTGGTGTTCATCGAAACTGCAAAATTGCCCCCTCTGCTTCTTCTTAATTTAGAAGTAGAGCTTATTGTTTGAGAGGGATCTACATCCGTAATTGTCCAAAAATCGGTTATTAGGCATATCAAACAGATCATACCTAGGCTGTTGAAAGTTACATATTTTCAAATGTTTGTCTAAAGACTAGAAGCGCTTCGGAGAGCATCCGCGCCGCAAATTGTGCCACAATGCAGTAAATTATGGGGAAAATGAATGGCTGGCTCACTTTGACAAGGTACTAGTACTGTATGAACCAGTGGCGAAGCTAAAATTTTGTCCAGGGAAGCGGGAAGCACACTAATTTTTATTTTTTTTAACGTGTGGACACTTATGTAGCTTGGGAAGTAACTTGCTGCTTGCGGAGGACTCCGAAAATGTGGCTTCTTTTAAACAAATATTTGTAAATATGGAACTTGTATTGCAGAAACTTTTATATTCTGGTTTTGTAGACCTAGGGAAAATTGGAAATTCTGGGAATTATTGAAGAATCTGCGTTCCCTATTTGCATAAGCTAAAGTTTATCTAAGATTGGTCTCAGCATGGATAGCCAGATCACTTTAGACTAGAATTAGGTGTTTTGCTTTTGAAACTACTAGTTGTAGACGTCTGATACCCCAGTTTACCCCCTCTTACCCTTTTCTACGTAAATACTAGTCTTTTTGGGACTAATATACGAGACCCACTTGTGCATCGTTACATTAGTCTAGCAGGCCTACTTAAGAGACCTTATTGCTCTTGGATAGTGGTGTTAATAATGATCAAAGATTTTATGTAGGGGTTACATCTTTCTGAAGAGTGGTAGCTAGAAGCATGCACTGGGAAAATTATTCCCCAGCCCCACTCTGGAAAGTGAAACTGAAAAGAAAAATCGGAAATTTGCCATACGTGACACCAGATCATCAAGCGACTAAAGTTTCATAAAATTTAAATTTTCTCCAATATAACCTCTTGACTTCTAAGTGTCTAACAAGGCAACAAAATTTCGGAAACTTTCCATAGCTTTCAGTGGAACATGACCCTTAAAAGGTTGCAAATTTCTCATATGTAACACCAGATCATTAAGTTTCTGCGGTACAACTCCAGTGCGGTTTTCCCAAACTTTGTTTCATAAAATTAAAAAATTTCTCCGATATAATTTCTGCATTTTCAAACATTTGCCTAAAATGACAAAAAAAATTGAAAACTTTCCCTGGTTCTTTATGGAAAATGAGAAAAAATCGGAAATTTGTCATACTTTGCACTAGTTGATCAAGTGACACAGGGCAACAACTGTATAGCGCGGATTTCTCAACCGCTACACAACTTTAGAGTCGGGATGGCTACTTCTACTCCTTCTTCCATCTCGACAATGGCTCTATCGGAGGTCAACCGAATTCTTTGGAATTCCAACCTTAAAATCCAGAAGTGCTTAAAATACAAAAGCTACATTTAAGTTTTTTCACCTTGTAAAACTTTCTGAGTTCTTCATACTTATTTCCTAATGTGGTAATACAGTATTCACACCTACGAACAAAATTGGAAAAATTTGATGCCCCCCCCCCCCCCCGTGAATGTTTGCATGAACCATTACATGAACCTCAGTGAAGAATATTTGCGAACCAAGTAAAAAAGAGGCACGGAATTCATAGTTTTCTCAATCATGGTCTTAATGTATGGCAGTTTTCAGTCAATTATATGCTGTACGGTACTTCTCCATGCAAGGGTCTTTCCCTAAATCAAGTATTTGCAACGATGTATTGTAAGTTACAGAGTCTACTTTTGATACCCTTTATAATTCACTATGGTCTTGTCAAAATACAAACATAGTTTACTTCATCTATCAGTGACAATCTCCTATAGCAACCTGAAGCTACTCGAAGCTTGTATTAGTTCTGTCGATAATGAGCAAACAAAGCCTGAAAGGACTTGTGTTTGGCAGCATGAACACATCACAGTACAAATAAATCAACTTGTGTGCTTACGTACGAAAAGCAAAGTAGTTTTAAGTGTTGCTAAAAGTATTTTTACTATCTATCTCGCTAACAAAGTAGCCAAATCCCTTTTAAAAATTTTCTGAGCTGACAGTTTCATTTACAAAAGCCTTGCACAGCCCATAGACAGCATATCTCTTTTGTAAAGGAAATAAACAGCAAAATTCAGAGACTGAATTTCCCCGCGGAAAGTTCAGGTGTTATGTCAGTATGTGGAGAATGCTTATACTGTAGGCTTATGGACAGTGAGTTAAAAATCTTACTGTGCCCTGTGAAAGACACTTTGACTTGCTTTACTAACTATAGCCATCCAAATTTAAGGTTATAGGAAACTGAATAATAAGATAATTTCCCAAGCGAAGTAGACGTACATCGTTCCGCATTTTTCGTATCTGAACATTTCAATTTGGGTGCGTATCCAAGATAAACAGTATAGCGAAGGCGCAACTTGCAACTTGATGTGATTGATCAGGAAGATTTGGGTCTAATGGAAGGGGATTTTTACGTTCAGAAATAAAAAATTTAAAAATTAATTCAAAAAGAGTAGCAAAACTAACAATTTCGTCATTTCAAAGAAAGAGGTAAATAAAAGCCACAGCCAATGTTAATTTCTTTTCGAAAAAGGGAATGCTTTGGTTATAAGCGACCACAAATCATAGTTTTTCGACAAAATTCATAATGAAAAAAGAAAAAAAGAAATAAACTTTAGGCAATGAATAATCTTACACTGTGGACGCAGAGGAACAGTCTACGGTTTTTTCTATTTCGTCGCAAGTACAACCACTGCATATCCGGGAGCTGTAATCTGTTGGCGCTCTTCCGTATCCCTGGTCTACTAGAGAATTATCCGACCAAAGACCATTAAACATGTCATCTGTAGAATCAACAAATTGAATACTGCTATGTACTTTGGTATAGTTAGTCTTCGAAAGGTGAAGTAGCTAATGATTAATCAACCGACTCATGATAGAGGAAATTAGTGCCCTGTTGTCATGCAGTAGTGTTATCATTTTACTTGCAAACATAAATGAGTCTACAGATTAGGTTAGATGGAGTTTACGCCTCAGTTTCTAACCGATCATGATTGGTTTAAGTCTAGCCGGCTTCGGCCCTTTTTTACAGTTGTGGTTCACTGACGTGTTTTCCATGATTGCTTATTCCAAGCATCAGGCGAATAGCAGAGGGTACAGTTTTTACCGAGTCCACAGAGGTAGTTATAGGTTTAGTTTCTTTTGTAATTCTTCTTAAGAGGAAAATTGCGTTAACTTGACTTCTCCAGTTAGTTTGTGGAGTATACCCAGGGCGGATTCAGGAGCGAGAGTGTGGATTTTCTGGCTCAACAGCCCCCTTTCCTCAAGTCACAATATACAAAAATTAATACACTATTAATTTTAGAGAATATTGAGCCACCATTTTGAACTGTCTCTATTCTCGTCTGTATTTTCAATAATTCAATAGAATAATCTCTTATGGCGATGCAATGCAATATCTTTATAATAATAAGAAATCGCTACCAAGTCTAAAAATTAAATAATATTATCAATATATAGAGTCTCGAGGAAAAGTCATGCAAGTTTAGCAACAAAGTTGCATTGAAATTGGCCATAAAATTAGTTTCACAGAAAAATATTGGGAATTGCGTAAGACGTTTGCGGGTTTCTGATCAGAAACTTGTTCCTGGTGGTAATTTGCCGTTCTGGTTGGCATGTTGCATTCAGAACTCATTTGCAATCCAATGATTATTCTTGGCCTGAACCAGGACATATAAAAGATTTCCTAACGTGGCAGGATGATTAACCTAAGGGTCTGACGCCATTTGCACTGGATGCATCCTTAAAGGGGTGAGGAACTTGCCACTATTAGCAATTCGCTTAAGAGGGGAGGGGTTGCATGGAGGTGTCTTTTCCCCCATATCCCCTTTGGAAAAGGGACACTTGAAGGTGTCTGTAAATCAAATGGTGAAAAATTTGGAAATGATTTAGCTTATGAAGAATTAAATCTTAATCTCGTGATACACGCAGTACACAATAAACACATTAGGTTTAGTTTAGACACAATAGGTTTAGTTTTAAAAAACTAAACCTCCTTTACACTTACTTGTGTCGTAGTCAATTCCGTAATCCCCATAGCGATCATTCCAATAGTTTGCCCCGTACCAAGTTGCATCACAAAAAGACAAAGCGGCAGTCCATATGAGCAGAAAACGCATTAGTGATGACATAACGATGCTTCTCTGATTTTTCAATGTTGCTATATGTGTATAAAAAAGAAATGCTGTGAGTATTGCAAGAGCTGTAAAAAGCATTCATACAGGGTACGAAATAATCAGAAAATGAAATAAACCCCTGAAAAATCACATCAAAGCCGAAGATTCTGCTAATAAAAGGTATGCCTTGTTATAAAACAATGCAAGAGACAGGCAACAAAACTCAGAGTCAGGGGTTAAAAAAAGTATTACATTTAATACTTACGCACAGACGAAAACATGAATGATCACACAACTCAATGACGGGTGTATTGGTCAAGGTGCAAGTGAAATTGGCTTTTAAAAGTGCCCTACCATTTTAATTGAGTGTAATTTACAAAAAATTGTACAAAAATCATTGAACCAGCCTAAGTGCTACATTGTTAAAAAAATTTAATGGACTGAAACCGGTTCAGAATAATTGTTGGACCTAAATCGAAATTGATTCTGAATTGGCCGGAAATTGGTAGCTGAAAACCGGACTTGCAAAATCGGCCGGGTTCAGATGACTCAGTCTACGTTGCACCCCCTTTTTTAAGTTTAATTTTGGCTGCACGTTTCAGGCTCTCTTTGGAGAAAACGGTGTGGCTTATTTCTGTTGTATCCGTTGTCGGTACAATTTGAATTGATCTGCATACATTATGTTAACAAAACTTAACGTCCCTAGGTTGCATTGCATAACGTGTTGACATCATTTTGATGTTAACTTACAGAACCATTTTTCAGCATCAAACTCACCTCTCTTATTAGCAGCTGCACAGTTTTGAACTCCACATGTTGACTCATTTATAGGTGCTGAAACTAATTTTGCCTTTTAAGACTTGTATTCAACATAACTATTTAGTTAACTCAGAAAAGTTGATTAAGCCAAACAAAACACCTGAAACAAGATTTCTGAGTGACGTTCTTCTATCAGTCCCAATAACGTGACATCGAAGGCATCCGTTGGCGAACAGGACTGTATATACCCCGTGAAAATGTTTTATGCGAACTTATTACCTGCCAGTGCGATCAATCGAAAGGCAGAAAAGATAATAGCATTGTCCTCAACCATGAAAGATCGATTCAATGGGTGCCATCCTTTGTATCTATGGAACACAGCATCACACTACACAGAAAACAAGAACTGAGTGACAGTATGAATAAGTAAATACATTCGTAGTAAACTTGCTACAAGTCGAATTCTTCAGTCAGGAATGATCCCATATGTGTGACACTTGAAAGGTTTCATGCATTCTTACAGATAATCACTCAAATTTCCTTTCATCAATGGAACTACTAGGTTCCTCATTTGTGCAATGCTCTCTTTGACACGAAGTAGTCTCTAAAGTTGATACTTTTCTTCATACAGCACTAATGTTACAACCTCGTTACCGGGCAACAATCAACAAGTAGTGCAGTGAAGTTCAAATTCCAAAGCGTTTATTTGCATCAAAGTTCTTTGTCAGCTGGCAGCGTCGGCGCATGAATTAAAGGGCAGCCTAACTGAAAGACGCAGAGGAGAGAACAAAATCATATTTCCCAGCCTGGGTTTTATCTGTACTAATCTGGACGCATTCTACTTGATTTATTTGTTAAATATGGGCGTGATGGTGGACGACTCGGTTAGCCCAAAACAAGCTAATATTACCTAAACTATAGGCCTAAAGCAATAAAAATCCAAGGGCTATAAAACAAAAACTTAAGCATTTACCAAGTGGTCTTAAAGAGAATGAAATGAAGAAAGAAAGAGTAAATAAACTAAGTAGTAAACAAAAACATTACAGTAGCACTGACACAAAACAGAAACTTGAATGCCACAGAAAACTGAAAAACCTTAAGAAGTAGGCTCAGGGTCCACGCCGTACTAAAAAATGTCAAATACAGATCTAACATGATCAAAGATGGGTGTTAATAACACTTTTATAATGATTTAAATCATTAAATTCCTGCACACGCCATATAGCTCGTTCCATTTTCGTGAAATAAAATATACGAAACAGCAAGTCATCCAAGAAATACGTCCGTAATGTATTTGATTTTTAATCATGGCACTATTTGTGTTGCATTGCGAGTACATTGGGAATGGTAGAAGACACTGAGGTGCTAATCCATTAAAATATTGGTGAAATGTGGCTAATTAAATAGATTTTTGGTTGTACTGTAACAGGACGAGCGGAATTTTATTTTTCTTCAAGCTATAAGTCGCTGGGAAACAACACAAGAACTCCCTACGACGAACAGGAAGTTGGGCAGTTGGTTTTCATATAGTGACCTTCGTAGCAGGTGTTAGTCATGTACATGTTGGTATTAGGAGTGCCTCAAGTACCCTATGGTGCAGGAGTAATACACGGCGTCCGCTAAGCAGGTAGGCACATTGAGTGACGCGACTTCTGCTACTCATAGATGGGAAATAACGAAAATTCTTCAGTGTATCTTTATATCACGGACTACATGTCGACTTGTCCACTAAGTTGTTGACCAATGCAGTAATAATAGCGTTTCTTTTGAACATAAAGAGGAAACATAGTCTATTTAAACTGGGAAAGTTTTGTTATGTAAAAGTGAAGAATAGAATGACGTAAACTGCCTTACTGCAAGTACCACTTTTGGTGCAAGTGTGTTCCTGTCTAAGACAGGATAATTGACAGATTCAGATATCCGTTAGAGAGTAAAAATTATTCTTCCAAAGCCCCGTGCAACCCCTGTCATGCACCTACTCACACACAAGCTCAGCGCATCATAGACCATGCGCGCATGTGCAAAACATGACCGCAATCTCCCGTGTTTGCTTAAAATAAGGATTCGGGACCCCTTCCACATAGCTATATGGTTCATTCTGATGCTTATATTAACTTCATATGAACAGAGGTTCCAAAAGTTTCGCCCTTGGGCCCTACTGGGCCCTCATCTACAAGTTCAGTGCATCATAGACTTACGCGTATGTAAAAATCTCGGAAAAATGCAAGTCTTAATGTTAATAAGGATTCAAGATCTTTTACACCTAGCGATATGGTTCATTTATGATGTTCAAATTAGCTTCATATACTCAGAGCTTTCGGGGCTTCGCCACCTGTCCACCACGGGGCGTTGCCCCTATGCCCTATCAGGGCACTAAGGTGGACCCCTGTACCCCACTCCGTTACGGGGACCGCTTCGCGATCCCGCGACTCCTCCGACGAAGTCTCATGCCCCAGGTTCCAAAATTTCAGGACACACGTGTCGACACATGTTGCTAGAACTATTGAACACCGTTTTTGACAATGTGTACACTATACATGTCGCAAACACGTGTTGCTACACACATGACAACATATCTCGAAAAATGAGAGGGAAAGCAGGATTTTGAGAGGAACATGAAGGATCCAGAAAGGAGATGAGTTTTGGGAGCTTCAACAAACTTGGCATTTGTTGCTGAGAGGATACATAAACAAAATTAGAAGTGGCTATGGACATATTTCGGATTTTTTTTTCGTGGTTTACATAGTATTGCTGATTAAGCTGCGCAGAAATTCATCTTATAACAGTGGTGGTCCCTGTATTTTAGCCACGGACGCTCATTGAACGGGGTCTAGATGTCTCACTCCCCAATCAGTTTCAACACTCCCGAAAATACGTACATGCATTGCCTTTTTAATCTTCCCTCTCCCAATTTTTCCTTCAAATGTATTCGCAACGGCCCGAATAGGGCCCGCAAGTAAGGAGGGGAGAAATTTGGTTTTGAAGGGTCGAGGTTGGATGAGGCTGAAACTTTCATTGGATTGGCTGGAGGAGATACAGGTCTGGATAAAGATGTGTAGTCGAGATGGGAACCATGGAATTACCGTCAGCTAAAATTGTTGGATATTCCACCAATCCAATCGGACGTTTGTTATACTTACTTTACCTCGAGAGACTTTAGGAGATAGAAACACTTCCATGACGGAGTTGAGGGGTTTCTCCTTTTGGCTCCAGTCTCGGTAGCGTCAGCAGCATATCAAAAGTAGGCAGGAATCAAGATCGAGCCCAAGGCATGAGTTCTTGTCGGTGGGGTCCAGGGGTCCACCTAGTGGGTCCTAGTGGAACCCAGTCCTGGACCAATGCTCCCAAGGCTATTAGGTTTTAGCATATCTCAAATTGAAAAAGTTATGTGTCATGGTTGGTAAATTCGGTTCTAGGTGGGATTTCTACAGTCAATGATTTTGACTGGGGCAATGTTCCTCATGTCTTCATTGGAGCCGTCGCAGCCCTGCTGACACCACCCCTGATTTTAGATAGGTGGCCTTATAAAAACATCTTCTAAGGGGAAATTTTAGTTGGGTTGCATCTTTTATAGCTGTGATGGTGAAGGATTGATTTTGAAATTTTCTAGGGTCCATCACGCTATTACAACATGATATTAAGGGCGCCTTTTACTTGTTTAGAACCGCTACAATTCGTGTTTTCAACCATACATTTTAGTGAGTGTCTCATTCCCACTGTTATAGACAGCTTTAATAACACCGTAACTCTTGCTGCCTATCTTTTATTACAAAAAAGTAAAACCTTGATGAGGTCACAGAACTCCAATGGCCATCAATGTTAAAAATACATCACCTTAAAATAATAACAAATATAATTGCTAAAAACTACATTTTTCACAGATGCTCTTTTATATCTGTCCATATTTTATACCAAATAATCACAAATTATATTTCAAAACGTTATTGCTGAAATTCAGGTCAACCATGCATGACATTATGTCAAATTTTTATAAAACAGCCAAAATAATGTACATTATAAAATGCCCAGACGTTAACAATTACTTTCACAATTTGTTTCATGAGTATATAAATAAGTAAAGATTTTCTCTTCAATATTCTACCTGTCATCAAGAAAAAATATTTTAGGGTTTTTAAAATAGTACATGATTTGAATCCTGACAACATGCCTCCGTCCATGTATATATCTCAGAAGGGAAGGTTTTATATATGATGTTATACCTTTATACATTATCAAAGGCTGCGATTCGTTTTTTAGCCCCAGAGTGGGATAATATGATGCATAGAAACATGACTCCGGTCATAAAACACCGTTCCCAGCGAAAGTTTCTTTTCGTAGGACTGCAATGGAAAATCGAATTTTTCAAAAAGATTTTAAAGGCTGACAACTCTTATTCTAATCCACAATTTTTGGAGTATTAGTTTACAGAAATTCTGAATTGACAAACTCTTTGAGATCATGTCCGGATGAGGATGAAATTAAGACTGTTGTAGGGGTTTAGGCCTTAAAAATATGTTCAAAATCCAGGAAAGTCTTAGGTTTACGGGGTCTAGGAACACTTGGTCCGTTCCTTAATGGTGTCAGAGTCATAACTAAGGGGAAGAAAACCTGCCGGTATTAATTTGGAATTATGGTGTGGCCTATGTTTATCTCATTTCCAAACAGCTAATTGGTCCTTTGGCACGGATCTTCCACTGCCATCTTACAAAAAAAAAAAAAAAAAAACAGAACACGTGTCTGAGCATCTACAAATACCGCCGCGAGGAACACTCTATCAGTCTCTGATCATGTGCTTGTAAACTCTCTGTATCCTTGTCATCGCCTGGTACCAATTCATGGCAATATTTTGGACTAGTAACAAATCGCTATGTTAGCTTTAATATCTGTTAACCAAGATGGTGATCCGGCTTTGGTGATCTCCAATATGTGATGGTGATCCGGCTTTGTGATCTCACCACCTACTACAGCAAATTAACCCCAACATCTATGTGTTTTTAAGTTAAAGCCCTCTGTTACAACCGATAATGTAAAAATTCTTTGAACCGATAATGTAAAATAAATTAACCGATAATGTAAAAAAAATCTTTGAACCGATAATGTAAAAAATACCGAATACGAGGGTTTCATATGGTCCTATAGGTAGGACCAAATGAAACCCTCGTTAGAACAGTTTTTACATTATCGGTTCAAATATATTTTCACATTATCGGTAGTTTTTTACATTAGCGGTTGTAAACACCCTCACCATATGCCTATCTGGTTATGTATATATAGATTGGCAGCTGTTTGGTCCTGTCAGTTTCTAGTAACCGCACTGCATCTAAACACAACCTCCCCCTTTATTAAAGTAGAATTCCTTAGCTCTGCAAATACATATGCAGTTCTGTAAGTTGCAGCAATAAGTAGGCTTTTCCCTAAAGGCCGTAGCGAGCGGGTGGGGTGTTGGGGGTGTCTCACCTCCAAAATAAGTCAGATAGAGCGACGATAGTTGGAAAATCTGAAATTCCAGTTGTAATTTTCTAATCCTCGCTCTAGCACGCTTTTTCCGACTAGGCCCATATTGACTTTTCCAAGTAGATCAAGTGCGGTAGAGTTTTCTCACTTAATTTAGCACCAATTAGGCCCATTTTTGCAAATTTTTCATAAACTGCGAAAATTCTTGCGCGCTCCGTGCGCTTCAGTTTCGATTCAGTCATTTTCAATAGCATCTTATTCATATCTGAATTATACATCAGTCCAATAATGGCTGATGGATCATTTGCAGGTAGGCCCCTATGGGTCTGGCTCCCTCAATTTCCGGTATTCCACAAGGGGCATTTAAGCTATATTTCTGTAGAGATAGGAGCAGATGGGGTTAGAGGATTTTTTTCGACCAAGAATCACTTTTGAACATGTTCTCTCACAAAGAGTTATTAAATTAGCGAAATTTCCACTCGCCCCTCGAACTTCAGGTACTAAGAGGAGGCTTTAAAACTCCTTTTCTAGCTAATTAGTTTAAGTCGAGCCGGCAACGGGCTTTTTCCGCGTGCTTCCTACCTTACCCAATGTTATCATATAGGTATACACAAATATTTCTTCTGATGAAACAACTCACGCAGACGCACGGCGGCAAAAGTTAGTAGCATTTAACGTATTCGGAAGATTTATCGCCTCGTCACCTAATGATTTGCAGATAGATTTGTTGTAAAATCCAACTGTACATGAAGATTCTGAAACTGGCAACTTTCTGTTATGGGTACGCGAGCCTGCACAGGTGGTCATGCGTGTTAAAACAATGCTGTCGAATGTAAGGAATTTAGCATTTCGTCCCTTTTCCACAAGCCAAATGGGGAGCTTGTCCAGGGATGGTGTCCCCTCCCCTTGACCTCTCCCCATGACAGTGAACTGTCAGTCATTGCGTCCCTCTATTGAAACTTTATGTATGCACACGCGACAGGGATGGGTCAGATGGGCGGAATACACCAGTGACCCCTGTATAAGTCGTCTGACAGATTTTAGTTTTTTTAGGTAAGTCTGCCTGGGTGTTTAGGTACATGGAGTACAAGTTCCGAAGAACTCGCGTAGCCGGAGCAAGGCACTGCTGTACCATTCCACCGTACCCCTCACAAATCCTTTCAATGTGTTAAAAATGTAGAACAAATTTTAATTTAAAGGTAGGTTATGGTGCAAATCTTATAGAAAGACACACACACACACACAAAAGAAGAATAAATAAAAAAACAATTGGGAGGGTGAAATCCTCTCCCCTAAATTCCTAGTCCCATGAAGCATGTAAAAGACTGCCTCCCAAACTTTCGCAAGATCTGAATTTCGCGCAGAGGCTTAAAAAAATCTGACAGTCTTTAACAACCTGACATGCTTTTAGTCACTTAAAACTATTATGGGAGCTTAAATTTTTTCCAGATTTTGCTGGAAAAATAAAAAAGCATCATATAGTCACTACAAAATTTTCATGAAATATTCCAAAACAAAATAATATTTGGCCGTACATTCTTGAAGTCTACACAAGACAATTATACATTCCTGAGTTTCATTTCAGAGTTTGGATATGATTTTGTCCTATACAGTAGAATATTTTCCTTGAAAAAAAAAGGTTCATTTATCTGTTTAGGGCAAAGTATTATGAGAACAGCAACAATAAAATAGAGTGATGACTAATGCTTTCCTTGCTATAATTTCGTTCGTCATACTACTTTTCGTCGTTGTTTCAATCTAACATCAATTTCACCACAAGCGGTACACCTTAAAAGTTTCGTACAAGGGGGGGGGGGGGGGGGGCTTATATTAGCCTGGAAAATACCGTTTCCCGCTTTCTGAGGGGTCACAAGTTTGCAAATTTTCTTTAGGCTCCGAGCCAACTAAGGATGACGCTCCGCTTAGATAGTCGTTTTTCTCGTCTTCAGAGGTTTATGCCCCCAAACTCCAGATCTGTAATGCTTCACCTTAATTTGTTCCACTCCTACTAAACAAGCCTGCGTAGACGTTGCTTTCACTAGCCTAAGAAATGCCGTTTTGCGGCTGTATGACTGGTTTTGACTTTTCAAATTTTTTGTGCGCTCCGTGCCAACGAATGGTGGCGCTCGTTTAAGAGAGTCGGCAGCCTCGTCGTCTAAAGGCCTGTCCACACAGGATGCGTTGCGTTCCGTTCCGGATACGACACGTTTTTTCCCGCATCCTTTCGGATACGTCAAGACGCATGCCTGTCTGTACAGGATGCGTTCACACTACGTCAATTTCGATGCGTCACTTTGAGATGCAGTGTGTAGTTTCCAATGCATGCTGATTGACAAAAAAGTGTCTTCAAATCGTGGTAAAGTTACAGCAAACCTGCCACAGTCACCGTCACTCACGATATTCAATATGACTACCATGAGCAACTCTAGCAGTGTCGCTTTTGCGGCTCTCATTCTCCACAGAAGAGAAGGGCTCGATCCCATAAGCCCCCGAAGCTACGCCACTGATTATATACACTAAACTGTATATTTATATTTTCTCGTGTGCCGTGAAATGTCCCTGTGCAGCCATGTCTAGTGCCCAGACTTCCCCTGCCTACCGTCCCAACAATGACTACAACGTTTTTCCACTACCGAAATCAATAATATCGCAAGGGTAGTGGGTACCCAAAGAATCATAGGCCTACGTATACATTTCCAATTTTGTGAAAAAATGCCACCAAAATGAGCTTTTCTACTTATTTTACAGGCGTTTCATTGTGATTTTAAGCTCAAACATAGTACTATTTTGCTTCCATATACCGTTAAATTGCATTTCATGAAAGAAAAACATGAAAGAAATCAAAGTTGACGCATGCTTTCGTACGTCAACTCTGTTTCTGAACGCACATGGACTTTGCCAATATTTGACGCATCCGGAAGGATACGCCATTTTTTTTTTTTGCATCGATCGTGACGGAACGCAACGCATCCTGTGTGGACGGTTCCATTGATTTACGTGCAAAGTGATAAAAGTGACGTGCCGTGTCGTATCCGGAACGGAGCGCAACGCATCCTGTGTGGACAGGCCTTAAGGCTTATCTCACCAGGCTTTAGGTATGTAATGTTTCATGTTAATTTGTAACACCCCTGCCAAAATGTCCGAAGGTTTTGCTTAAACCAACCTTGGAAATGCCATTCCGTGTTATCTGAGGAGTCGCGATTTTTGAACATAACTGTACCCTCTTGTTCCAACCAATAGTGGCGCTCCGCTTAGACAGTTGTTTTTCTCGTCTTCAAAGATTTATCTCAGGCTCCAAACTCCAGATTCACTTTTATTTGCTCCACCCTGCTAGAAATGCCTGTATAGGCCTTGCTTATACCAGCCTGGGAAATCCGTTTCCGGCTGGGTCGCAATTTTTCAAAATTTTATGTGAAGTCAGCGCCAATCAATGGTGGCGCTCCGCTTAGAGAGTTGTCAGCCTCGTGCTTTTAGAATAACTCCACCAGACATGCATTCTCCATGTATTTACACTCTCAGACACTGGCCTGGTGGCTCCTTCATTCAGTTGGAAAGACATTCAACCAGTCAGAATTTGGCATCATGACACCCCCTAAACATGAGACCTTAACGACGGCCCTACTTTCCCTATACAATGTGACGGGAACGCCAGCCTTTAAACCAAGAGAGAAGTATTACCAGCCTGTAGGCTAGCAATACTTAAACCTACGTAATTGCTTTTGGCAAAGTTCCATTACTCCTTAGCGAAGAGAAGACTCAGCTGCGTATGGCAAGCCGTTTTAACATTTACCTCGCAATTCCACTTAAGTGGAATGCATTTCACTTAAGTGGAATACAATTCCACTTAAGTTAAATTGAATTCCACTTAAGTGGAATGCATTTCACTTAAGTAAAATGTATTCCACTTAAGTGAAATTGCATTCGACTTAAGTGAAATTGAATTCCACTTAAGTGGAATTCATTCCACTTAAGTAAAATGTATTCCACTTGAGTGAAATTGCATTCCACTTAAGTGAAATGCATTCCACTTAAGTCAAATGCATTTCACTTAAGTGGAATGTATTCCACTTAAGTGAAATTGCATTCGACTTAAGTGAAATTGAATTCCACTTAAGTGGAATTCATTCCACTTAAGTAAAATGTATTCCACTTGAGTGAAATTGCATTCCACTTAAGTGAAATGCATTCCACTTAAGTCAAATGCATTTCACTTAAGTGGAATGTATTCCACTTAAGTGGAATTCAATTTCACTTAAGTGGAATTCAATTCCACTTAAGCGAAATTCAATTCGACTTAAGTGGAATTCAATTTCACTTAAGTGGAATGACATGGATCGGTACCGTATTTCACTTAAGCTAAATTCTATTTCACTTAAGCTGAATTGAATTCCACTTAAGTCGAATTGAATTTCACTTAAGTGGAATTGAATTCCGCTTAAGTGAAATTGAATTCCACTTAAGTGGAATTCAATTCTATTCGACTTAAGCGAAATGTGATTGGTCCAATTCTATTCGACTTCAGTGAAATGTGATTGGTCAGCTCCCAGGAGGCTTTGATTGGCTAAGCCATAGCGCGCTAGACGTGCACTATATAAAATATACAAATGGCCGACGCTAGGCCTGCATGTAGCAGCTAGATATTATTTTTATTTTGTGGGCAGTGTGCTGAATATTTTCTTGGCTGAGGCTCGTCACCACACTTTGGACAGTATTTCTAGCAGTAGAAATAATTCGATCACATTCCAACAAAGTAAGTTGTGAGTGACCAGCCATTTTTGGTGGATATCGGGATTTTGAGCATGCATCCCTGCAATCCTGCATAATAACTTATCGTGCGAGGCTAGCTGTGGCTGGTTCTTACGTAATACCCCACGCGAACATACGTCAATCTATGGCCGAGTGGAAACTATTTCACTTAAGCTAAATGTGTTGAACCGTCGTTCTATTTTGCTTAAGCTAAATGCTATTTTACGTAAGTTAAATTGTGTTCCACTTAAGTAAAATTGAATTCCACTTAAGTGAAATAGCATTTCACTTAAGCGGAATTGCGTTTAGCTTAAGTTGAATTGTATTTCACTTAAGTGAAATAGCTAGGCTATTCGACTTAAGCAAAACGTAATTTCACTTAAGTGGAATACAATTCCACTTAAGTGAAATTGTATTCCACTTAAGTGGAATACATTCCACTTAAGTGGAATACATTTCACTTAAGTGGAATACATTTCACTTAAGTGGAATCGTATTCCACTTAAGTGAAATGCATTCCACTTAAGTGGAATACAATTTCACTTAAGTGGAATACAATTCCACTTAAGTGGAATACATTTCACTTAAGTGGAATTGAATTCCACTTAAGTGAAATACATTTCACTTAAGTGGAATACATTTCACTTAAGTCAAATGTATTTAACTTAAGTGGAATTGTATTCCACTTAAGTGAAATGTATTTCACTTAAGTGGAATTGCGAGGTAAATGCTAAAACGGCTTGCCATAGCTGCGCTCCCAAATGCTCTCAGTCAAAGGAGATTTAGCAGATGTAATAAGTACTGCTACCTACCAACATGGTCACACTTGACGTAATATGTACACCGGGAATACCTAATGTCACCGAGAATTTGACCTCTTTTAAGTAACACACTGTATTCTGCCACATTGTACTGTTGTAAGTTTTGTGTGACGCGCAAAAGTAAGCTTATCAATTGATGTAAAAGAGCGCCATCGGCAGTGTTCGTTTCTCTATTGACGGTATATATTCGCTGCAAAAAGCAGTCTTAGATGAATTAGTTCAGCTCCCAACACTTTTGTTCATTGATTTCAGGCAGAAATGGTAACACCGAAGGTGTGTGGGGGGCATTTCCGTTTCCCGATGATATTCCTCATTTTGCTTACAACAAATTCAGACGCTTCAATGAAACCCCTATTTTCTATGTCTTTCATTCCAGTTTTCTTCATTTTTTTAGTGGCCTGCGTGGCTTTGATGTCTCATTTCTTTCATGTTGTCCACCCTCCTTATTAGTTGAAAATTTATCTTTAACACCAGATTCTTTTTTGCTATTCTTCTTCTTCTTTTGAGTATTTTCTAGAAGTGACGAACCTGTGAAAAGAGATAGGATAGACCGACAATGAAATAGAATCTGCACCAGAAGAAATATATGCGTAGCATCTTGCACATGCAATCATACATTGGTACGGTACATGTTGTGATCTTTTTTCTCCTTTCTTTTGGCAAGTGTCCGTATCATTCTTGCTTCCCTTTAAATCTGTATGGCAATTTGGATGTTTAATCTCGGTAACTGCACTATATCTATAATGTATAAAGCATTCTAAGGGGTAGTCGGTCTTTGAAGATGGCTACAGTCATGTGTAGTATCTTTTCTTTTCAGTCAGTCATAACCGAAACTACGCCTTGCAGACTCAAGCATGCATGAACGTAGATAGAAAAAACGGGAGAAAACTTTTGATTGACCTAATCAAGTACATTTCTGCATCCCAGGATAAACTTAACTGCTAAAAGTTGGGGCTTTTTTACACAGGTAAACTCAGGCATATGTCAGGGACGTGACCCGTGAGCAAACTATCTTAGTGTAGCGCTCCCACAAGTTGGAGGAAAGGACTTAAACAATTTTGGCAGAAAGACCCAATTAGCTGAGGGTAACTCACAAGGCATTTTCCAAGCTCTATGAATTGCATCTGATAATTTTTCCATTTTGAAATCTCGTGTTCTGACAATTTTCTAGCGATATCAAAAAGGCGATGTGATTATTTCTTCCAGGTTTCAAAGTTTATTTGGTTCCAGGGCCACCATTCTTCCTTGCCCCATCCTCAGGACACCTATGATCTAAGCGTAGAGAAACTGGTAGGGACTTTCTTTGACGTAGTTCCTTTATTGAGATTTAACTCTGGTTCTACCACTAGGGTCTTTGCCATAAGGTCGAAAGAACTTAATGGACAGATCCATGACAAAGTCGAAGACTAATAATGGAGGTATTATCAATAGGCTTTTCAGTTAAGTGTGTTGTCTGTTGGGTAGTGTGTTGTCTGTTGGGTAGTGTGTTGTCTGTTGGGGTAGCTACACTGTGAAGAAAAACTTCTGGATTAGCGTCTGCTTCCACTTCTTAATATGGAAGACGTTTAAACGCCCCGCGGTAGTACTTATCTTAAGTAAGTAAAATTTTGGTTTCACTGGCCCTTGAATCTTTGTCAAAGATTCGTGGGACTTGGGAAAATGATATCAATCACATGGACAACCGGAATGCAAAAATGCATTGAGTTTACGATGATACATACAGTACATCTTCTTTTCAAAAACATTTATTGTAACACCTGGTGACCCTAAGTGACCTTTGACTCAACCAGTTAAGTAGCTGGTCTTTCTTTTAACCTCAACTCTTCCACATTCAAAAAGCCAAATTTCAAGCTGTGCCTTAAGATATTCTGCAAGCAAGGTTTTTAGAATTTGGTGTCAGGTGATACCAGAAAACCATTGACCTCCATCCAGATACTAATTATAAAATCCATCCATGTTTCGTACCTTAAGCTATCCTATTAACAAGGTTTTCATAGTCTGACCTATGATGACCCCGAATGACCTTCGACCTGCACAAAGACTACATATGCCATCTTCCTAACATCACACATCCACATTTAACGTTGAACTCACTTTCCTACTTTGAAATACAAAGTGGAAAAGGTTTTCAAGATTTGACCTTGGATAACCCCAGGTGAACTTTGACCTCTACCAAATTAATAAGGTCCACCCTCCAATCATAATTCATCAGGAAACCAAGTTTGAAAACAATCCAAGCTTCTAACTTGAGATATCATGCTAACATGGTTTTCGCAGTTTGACCCCCTTGTGACCGCAGACGATCTTTGTTCTCTGCCAAAATTAATAGCGTTCTTCCTCACATTATATTGCAATGCATCTACATATCAAGTTTGAACTTAATCTAAGTTTCCTACCATGAGATATCTTGTTAACAAGGTTTTCGGGATTTGACCCCCTGTGACCCCAAATGACCTTTTGACCTCTACCAAAATCGGCAGGGGTGGCGCCAGGATTCACCGACAGGGGGCCAGCATTTCAAGGCCCCGACAAAGGCTTTGAGTTAGTCCAGGTGGGACGTGACGTAATATTTTGAGGCGCGCGCTGCGCGCGAAGTTTTTAGCCTTCTTTTTAACAAATACTTAAAAATATGGAGTTTGTTTTGGAGACAACATTTAAAAAAAATTTAAAGAAATTTTGCTTTTGAGAGGACCATTAAAAATTGGGGTGTCAATTGAAGGATCTGTCCTCCATATGAAAAAATAAAAAACGTTATATAGGGGACAGCTGTAAATATTTTGGGGTTACGCATTTAATCGTACAAGGCCTACGTACTTAGGTTTCAAAACGAGACTATAGGTTGCCCTAAAAGGTTTTTCCTTTTTTGAACCAAGTTTTGAAAATTAAGAGCTTATTTTATTGGAGAAATTTTGGAATATAATTGAAGAAAATTTGGTTTGGAGGTACAGTTGTTATGAAATATTTGGGTTATTTATCAAGTGATATGACTTTCAGGGGAGCAAAATTAGGTAGACTGTTGGGGTGATTAAGAGAGTTGACTTTGGTTATTTTTTGTATGGAGTATTCATCGAAATTGGAAATTTTTGCCACTTTTAACAATCTGAAGCTTATACTGGAGAAAACTTGTACTTTTAGGACAGATTTACGGGTTTTATAAAAGAATCTAATCTTCTCACAAGAAAATCAAGTAGGGCATGATCCGTAGTTTGGTTGGGGTTACTGAATATCATCATGCAGATTAAGGCACTATATTGGGAAAATTCTCCCGCGGAAACAGTTTGGCTTCCCATACATTTGAAGTTTTATATTTTACATGTTGACATAGAGGTACGCGAGGGAGCGTTTCAGTTTCAGAGGGGCAGAATTGTATCCTTTGTCCGAAAAATGTAATTTTGACTGAACGACTATCAAAGTGCAGAGCACAGAAATTTTTTAAAAACTAAGAATCTCTAGACAGCAGGAAATGGCATTTCCCGGGCTCGGACCTAAAAACGAATCAGTCATTATTTCTAGCTTTCTTCCGCAATAAAATTTCCACTTCAAAATATAGTACCAAAACGAAGAACAATTTGCAATCTTGCAATGTTCTGTTAAGTAACCTGTTCGACCAAAACACTCTATCTAAGCGGAGCCCCACCATCAGTTGGCGCGGAGCGTACAGAAAATTGTTAAAAAATCTAACCCGGCTCTCAGACAGCCGGAACAGGCATTTCCCAAACTTCTAACTAGTAATGAAGCAGTCTTTTTTGAGCTTTCCTTTAAAATGAAAGTTCCACTTCAATAGATAAAACCCAGCTTGCTATGTGATCAGAAAATTACCAGATAAAAGGGTACTGCTGCAATTAATTAGATGTAATGTTCTTGTCTTTTTTCGGGGGAAAACTCTCTAACGGAATCGTGATTGTAGTCCATCGCAAGGCCCGCTAAAGATGAGATTTTCTACGTGACTTCCCGGACTCCAGACTATAAATGATTTTTTCCCTATGTATTTGAATTTTTGAAAATATGTCACGTAACAAGGTGGCTTTAACTGAATTTTAAGTCAGACTTTTTGGGAGACATTTTCACACTACTGTTTATCATCAGCCTATGTGTATCTGAAACGGCCTGTCTGATTTTCATTACCGTTACTAGAATTCGGCTGTAGTGGCAGACCATGTGGCAGAACATTGGGTGCTGCATGCACCTGATTAACCTCTCGTCTGTTTTTGTCAGGAAAATTCGGAATTGTGAGTTTTCTTGAAGAATATGGTCTTCTAGTGAGCAAAATCAAGAAGACCGTCCGGGTGACTGAAGTTTATAGGACCTGCATCTTTAATCAGTTTAAGGTGGGCATGAGATGAAGGTTCCTCGACGAAATTGGGTTTTCTCAACAAGAGGGGAAAGGGCAGCCTTACCCGACGGGGGTGGACCTTGAGGACTGGATATGGGATGAGGGATAACAGAGCTAGTAAGAAGTGATTAAAACACATTCAGATAGGCATTAAAATACAGTTCCAAAAGAATCAAATAGTTCAAAAAGAAAAAAAAGTTCTTGATTATCCTTCCAGTAACTTCAGTCCTTTACCTTCATTTTTAGGCCTCCCCGAAGGAAATTGCCGTCAGTTCCACGACGGGGAGGAGATAAGACAAGGTACATGAAATGAGGTTCAACCAAGCAAAGGAGAAGTGATTGAAAATCGATTTTGATATGTATTACAATAGTATTTCAAAATAAAAAAAAATTACCCATCCAGTAATTTCAGTCCTTTTTAGGCTTTTTTTCTTTTTCCTTTTTTCTTTTTATTTTTTTAGGCTTCCCCGAGGAAATCGCCGACCTTTCCCGACGGGGGGCATACCCCCCCTCTGCTGGCGCCATCCCTGAAAATCGGCATCATTCTTTTATACATCATAACGCATTAGCATATCAAGTTTGGAATTAATCGCCATCATGAATGCATAGGTTTCTCTTTTCATCGAAACTAAAAAGCCCACCCAAATACAGCTCGATTAGAACGAAATCTGCTCCCCAAATTAATTCTGTCTCTTGAAAGAACACTACACTTTAAACGTAAAAGATTGAAATTTACTATTAGACAATTACCCGCAGTAGCCATTCTTTAATCGTCTGAAAAACGACTAAAATTCCACCATATTAGGAGTGAAATTAAATGTAAAGGAGTGAAAATGTCACCCGATTGAAAGTGGAATGTCACTCGAAGCAAAAAATAGTCACCTAAACAATAATTTGGTACACTTTTAGTACTTCTCTTTTACATTTATAGAGGGTATATTTTACAAGGATGACCAACCACCGGACCTTCAGATCTCTGACTCTCAGATTTACTAAGCATAAAGCCCCATACTGCTCTAACAGCCGGAGCCTATGGAGATACACGTGATGCGTTTTACTTACCCATACTTTGTGAAATATTGTTTGCGTTCCACTTATTCATAACGGGATAATTATTCGACGGGTTCGTTCTGTAAATAGAATCAATGATCCTGTTATTTTGAATATAAAGACGGCTTTTTCCTTCCACCAAATTCTTTCCAGTAGTTTCGATTGTGCATAATACTTATTTTCTCTTTTGAATAGATTAAATTAAATTAAATTAATTAAGTTTCAGATTGCATGTAAGGATATCAAATTTTTCATATATTAGTAAGGGGGAGGAAGACCGTCTTCACTTCCCCTCCCCTCACCGACCCTCCGAGTTAATGTCAGGGGGTGTAAGAATTCTTTTAAAATTTGCTAGAAAATAAAGAAGCATATAGCCACGGTAAGATTTTCATGAAAATCCGTTTCGCAATTTGCTTATTTTTATTGAAGTGAGCATTAATGCAAACAAAAGCTTAAAATAACGGCTGCTTATAGTCTGAACCCTTAGCCTCAACCTTACACGAACATGAACTGAGATTTGAGTTCCTAACTCTGTCACCTACCAAAGTGATTGCATTATAACTATCAATTATTTCTTCACCAGTCCAATTGGAAGTTTCTTTTTCCAACAAAACTAATGGTTCACTTATCTCAATAATTGATAATCTAGTGAAACAATGACGCCGCACATTTCCCACGAAACTCGGTCGTTGTTGGCAAAATACTGAGTCCAACCAAGTAATGTTTTTTTACAGCCTGACTGTAATCATGAAAAAACATTAAGGGCTTTTTTTTCTTTACAGTTTTTTGCATGTAAATAATTTCAAAAAGCCTACTGTAAAATCGAATAACAGAATTGTTCTGTTTTGTTAACCTTAATTTTATGTGAATTTACAGTCTATTGTTTTTATTCCCAAAGTTTTAATATTTGTTAAAATATTGCTCTTTTACCGTTCATATGTTATTACATTACACACACTTCACCATTACGTAGATCAGGTATGTGCATATCAACGTAATGTGCCGTTACGAAGCTGTTTTCAATCAAAATACATTGAGGATGCTTTGGTGTCGTACTGTTATCTCTATGAACTTTGTAATTGGAAAGTCACATTTTTGTACAATATAATAATTTTTTTTAAATAAATATGACAAAGAATGCAAATACATTGGTTGAAAACATTTTCAGACAAGGTAAACAATAAGTTTATCACTTCCTGATTAAAAGACGCCAAAGCAGATAGTATTCAAAGCAACAGTAATCATTTTGTTGGGAAAATGCCTTCAAAGTAAGCTCCACCCATTTATGCAAAATGAGATTTGCATCACAAAGTGGTAAATTTACAGACTCTTTCAAGTAAATTTGTGAAACGTTTTTAATTTGCTCCGATCAAGTGGCCTGTGGCGATGAGTTGACATCAGTATACCAATTGTCAGTGCTCTGAAATTAGGGCCTTTACAATTTCCTTTTACTTAAAAATCCATGACAAAACACCAGTTGTATGGTATTTATAACTAAGAACGTAATAACTAAGTATGCTTTAAAAATAAATGTAAGTTAATTTTCAAATAGGGCTATAAATTTACCAAAAATGTTTTTTTAAACTGTAACTCCGCAGAACGATGCATTATATATTGAAAATTTTCTGGCTATTTCTTATTTGTTTGTTAGGGCTTGTTTTTGTTTCTTTTTCAGTTTAAAAACAGAATGAATGTTTGTTAAATGACAGTATGTTAATGTGAAATCAGAAAACTACAGAGTACTGTTAAAATTTCTGTAAATTTACAGAAAAGTTTTACAAAGCAGTAAAATTTGGTTAAAAAAGCAGACAGAAATGATTTTTCAAATAAACAGAAAGTACATGTTAAACAACCTTTTTTTTTATTGTAGCAATACAAAGTGTCTGTAAAGATACAGAAAATCTCTATTAAAAGTAAAATACAAAAAGTTAAAGTAAAAAAAGTGTGTAAATTTACAGAAATTTTTAACAGTGTATGTATCGATACTGAATTTGACTTACCGTTATACTAAATTTTTCACAAATAGTAAGTGTATCCCCAGAAACGACAAAATAAGGCTGCTGTAGATGCCGCGGCCATGCAAACACGGTATTGGTTCAGTTTGAAAGTGAAGAAATGTATGAGTCGATGAGACCTTTTTCTAATATTAAATTGCATCCATGCTGCACGTCCTTTGCCCGCCGTTAGATTAGCTTCGTCTCTTGTAACCTCTGATTCTTTCCGAATCAGATGACTTTGTTTGTTCCATTTGCTATGGTTGGGTGACCATGTGTTTTTGACATGAATTATGCAGGTAAAGGAATTATGAAGCACGACCAACCAAACTAATTCAACATGTATTACAGTATACTGTGCCGTAAAGCTAACGGTTGCGGTGAAAGATTTGCGTGATGAAAGAGAAACAGTGCATTACAAGAGTATTACCCTATGAAAAGGTTATATAAGGATGGTATTTTATCTTTTGAGATAATGAATTATTTTCCATAAATATCATAATACATTTAGGAATTTTGTGATTGACTTTCAAAAGTAAACGTTAATTGATCTGTATGAGGGACTGGTTTCTGTAATAAACTAATAAATCAATGGTAGTACGTGCATTGATGTGTACATATGGCATTGCAATAATGCAGAGCTTTGAGGACTTACAAGAGAAAATTGTAAAGATTACATCATCGCAAATTCACAGCCTACTGATAAAACCACTGGCGTAGAAAGCAATATAAGTGGGGAAGGGGGGGGGGGCAATTTTGGATGTACACCTCACCCTATCCCATTGACCAAATGGTGCTTTTTGGATGCTGAAGTTTTCGTTTTTTCGACGATGAAGATTTTTTTTTAAATAAAATGCCACAACTAATTTTTTCAAACGAAACTGCCCACTGAAAAAGATCGAAATATTTGCTTTTTGTCATTCATGCTACACTAGACAGCAATTGCCAGTACAGGTTCATCAATGCCCTCTGAAAACATTGAAAATAAATAAAATTTTGACTAAACAACCCACCTAGTAGACACATACTATTCAACTGACAGGGTTAAAATTTGTGATGAGTGGTGTATATGAGAGCACATTTGAGTACGGTAAGGCCAATGATTCTCTGCCTGAAAAATTAAGTCCTGCTTGAAAGACTTTCTACGAGGAGCGTCACCTTTAGTTGGTGTGGAGCGTACAGAACACTTTGAAAACTCGCGACCCCTAAGGCAGCCGGAAATGGCGTTTCCCAGGCTTGTGATTAGTAGTTAAGCAGCAGAGGTTAAACAGACTTTTTCAGAGGAATAGAGCAGTCACCCAAATTTTCCGATTTTTTCTTCCAAGTTTGAACATTACTGTGGTAGAGACATAATTCGCAGGTAGCGAAGCGCGCCAAAAGTTTTGCCCCTTTTAAGCAAATATTTGTAGATATTGAGCTTGTATTGCAGAAATTTGGGGATTTGGGGTTTCCTCTAAGGAAATTTGAAAAGTAGGGGATAACTGAAGAATCTCCCCTCCTTGTATTGGTAGCAAATTTGAGTATGATTGCTCGACTTTTGAACATCGTCGTTGCTACATGATGTTACCTAAGGCTTACGAACTGACACTCTCGGATGACTTTTCAAAAGTTTCTCAAACTTTGTTGTCCCTTTTAAACAAAATAATTCAAAATCAAGAGCTTACATTGGAGAAGATTTTGAATTTTATGAAAGACAATTTATAAAAAGCAATAAAATTGCCAGTGTCTCTTGAAGACGTGGTTTTAATGTGGTAAATATCCAATTTTGTCATTTCCTGAGCTCGGTAAACTGATTTATAAGGAAGTACTACTGTATTACAAATTGCACTTTGTGCGCCCACCGGAAATTTTCTTTTTTTGATTTGGAAAAATGAAAAAGGGAAAAATGGCAAGGGGCGGAAACATGCTTCCTTCCATTTCATTTTACACTGGCCCCGCTTCCTACGCCTATGGATGAAACATGTTTAAGTGTATGCTTGAGTTAGAAGGCGATTCAATTTCACCCGGGCTACTAGAGAACTGCTCAAAAGGCGTCATAAAGAATTATATTGAAAGCGCAACATTTCACCTTAAACATTGTAATAAATGCTGAAAGTTATCACATTTCGGATGCCAACAAAATGTATTTTCACGGTAGATTGGGGTGTGGTGGGGGTTGCCCAACGAGATGGTGAGAAACAGTGGGGTTATAAAGGTATGGATGCCAACGTGAAGGCGTTGGAAGGATAAAAACGGTGGAACATTTTATTCGAAGCCAGTGTCTAATTTAGTGTTTTGGTGGAAGGAGGGTATAGGGGAGACCAATGTAATTATCAAAATCAATGCCGAAATTATGGGGGCGATGTGCATTGTTTGACAAAAAATCCTAACTGACTAACGATAGCCCTCATTCCTAACCTCATCCCTAACCCTAACAAAATTACAATTGGAACAATACAATAGCACCAGCCAGTCAAGAAGTACCTTGCTAAACAGTTCGTATCAGCCCAAATTATGTACATGCCCACATCACCTGTGATAAATAGAATGGGTTAGTTAAATAAAACCTACAATTTTGGTGGATTGCATGGCCACCAGTGTTATGCATCGGGGGTTCACATTTCGTAAAGGAACGTTCAAAGTAACCCCAATTCCAATACGCTTGTGCCTAGCTATAAACCGCAATATATGGACAAAGAAAGTGTAGAGGTAGCGTGATATATCAGGCAACAACCCGACTTTACAAGACAGTTAAGGAGTAAGTTTTCTTATGGAAAAAACCATTTGGAATTAGGTCAGCATCTTTTGCAGTTTTCAAGTTTGAATGTTTCTGGAACAACCTGTTGCTTTTGCAAAATTAATGGTGTGGAGAGTTGGACAGTGTTTAAATTTCTTTTATACCCTTTATTAATTACCTCTAAATTAGGCCTACTTATCATGCAGATAGTTTAGTTAATGGTTTGATATTTGATACTGATTAATTTCAAGGACATAATTTAAACTTCAAAATAAAACGCTCGTGACATACAAATGTTACAGTTGTCCATGAAATGAAGATTAGCCTACAACATTAAAGGATAACACTAGTCATATCTGACATGTCCCTTCCTAGACATCACAATATTTGCATAATGAACTCTCAGAAATAACCCTGTAAAATGGTAACTTGTTGACTGATTTTGATGGAATAATGGCGGCCATTCTCGGCTTTTAAATGCTTTTCACAACAAATACCCAAGTTTGTCATTTTCTTGTCACACTATCTTTATATTTAGTAAGTTTTTTTTTACGGGGAAGGACAAAGTAGGGTTTTGAAATGATTTTCTCAGGTAGTCAGGTTTCCAGAGATTTTTTTTTGTAATCAAACGTTAGGCGAAATTCTGCAGTTTTGACTTTTTCAAATTTCATACTCAGACAGATCAAACATTCTGTAAAATGTCATTATTCTGAAACAATAAGTTTCAAAAGTCTTATCCAGTATACCTTTGTACATGACGTCATAGGAGTACAGAAAGGGCACCTCTGATGGAGGCAAGTACATATCTATGCAGCTTATAACTGTTAAAAATTTCTGTAAAGCTGAAGACCTTTTTTAACTTAAACTTTTTGTATTTTACTTTTAATAGAGATTTTCTGTATCTTTACAGACACTTTGAATTGCTACAATAAAAAAAAAAGGTTGTTTAACATGTATTTTCTGTTTATCTGAAAAACCATTTCTGTCTGCTTTTTTAACCAAATTTTACTGCTTTGTAAAAATTGTCTGTAAATTTACAGAAATTTTAACAGTATTTTGTATTTTTCTGATTTCACATAAGTATACTGTCATTTAACAAACATTCATATTGTTTTTAAGCTGAAAAAGAAACAAAAACAAACCCAAAACAAACAAATAAGAAATAGCCAGAAAATTTTCAATATATAACATGCATCGTTCTGCGAAGTTTCAGTTAAAAAAAAAAAAACATTTTTGGCAAATTTATGGCCCTACTTGGAAATTAACTTACATTTATTATAAAAGCATACTTAGTTATTACGTTCTTAGTTATAAATATCATACAACTGGTGTTTTGACACACATTTTCAAATAAAGAGAAATTGTAAGGCCCTAATTTCAGAGCAATGACAATTGGTATACTTATGTCAACTCATCGCCACAGGCGCTCATGCACTTGATCGGAGCAAATTAAAAACGTTTCACAAATTTACTTGAAAGAGACTGTAAATTTACCACTTTATGACGTAAATCTCATTTTGCATAAATGGGTGGAGCTTATTTTGTAAGCATTTTCCTAACAAAATGATTGCTGTTGCTTTGAATAATATTTTCTTTGGCGTTTTTTAATCAGGAAGTGATAAACTTATTGTTTACCTTGTCTGAAAATGTTTTCAACCAATGTATTTGCATTCTTTGTCTTTATTTTCTTATTTATCTTCTTTATTTTAAAAACAATTATTATATCGTACAAAAAATGTGACTTTCCAATTACAAAGTTCCTAGAAATAGCAGTCTACTTGACAACATTATGGCAACAAAGCATCCTCAAAATGTTTTGATTGAAAAAGAAAAAACAGCTTCGCAATAACACATTACGTTGATATGCAAATACCTGATCTACGTAATGGTGAAGTGTATGTAATGTAATAACATATGAAAGGTAAAAGAGCAATATTTTAATAAATATTAAAACTTCGGGAATAAAAACAATAGACTGTAAATTCACATAAAATTAAGGTTAACAAAACAGAACAATTCTGTAATTCGTTTTTACAGTAGACTTTTGTAAACTAATTTACATGCGAAAACTGTAAAGAAAAAACAAACCCTTAATGTTTTTTCATGATTACAGTCTGGCTGCAAAAAAAAAAAACAAAACATTATTTGGTTGGAAAAAAATTTGCCATAAAAATTATGTAAATTTACAGAAATTTTTTGTAACAGTGTACAATTAAACGTGGACAGTTTACTTATGTCCAGGTACTGTTAACATAAAAAACGTGTACGTCTACTAAATTGCAGCACGGAAATTTAATTCGTTTGTACTGTGCTTCATTTTTCGGCCACCAAAACGACGTCATGTCAGAACATATGATGGTCAAGACCTCCGGCAAAAACTGCTTCAAAACTGTTGCAAATCCAATCAGTTGCTTTAGCAGTAAACAGGGACGGTGATCCTGTGGATTGGAAGGGGGTAGATCCCATGAAAATAGGGGGGGGGGGGGATACAATACATATCTTATCATGAATTTCTTGACCAAGAATATATCTACACATTATTTCAGTTCTATTTGTAGATATTTCTAGCCTTCCATGGTCTGTTGTTGCTATTGTGTTGTATGTAGCTCCAATAATTGACGTTTTCAGTTCTATTTGAAGATATTTCTAGCCTTCCACAGCCTAATGTTGCTATTGTGCTGTATGTAGCTCCAATAATTGACGTTTCAGTTCTATTTGAAGATATTTCTAGCCTTCCACAGCCTAATGTTGCTATTGTGCTGTATGTAGCTCCAATCATTGACGTTTTCAGTTCTATTTGAAGATATTTCTAGCCTTCAACAGCCTAATGTTACTATTGTGCTGTATGTAGCTCCAATAATTGACGTTTTCAGTTCTGTTTGAAGATATTTCTAGCCTTCCACAGCCCAATGTTGCTATTGTGCTGTATGTAGCTCCAATCATTGACGTTTTCAGTTCTATTTGAAGATATTTCTAGCCTTCCACAGCCTAATGTTGCTATTGTGCTCTATGTAGCTCCAATCATTGACTTTTTCAGTTGTTTGTCAACAGTTTTCTTCAAACATGACTCATGCCGCAGTACGAAAGCCTATTGCAATGCAGATACGATGTGATGTCAATGTCTTTTTAAAAAGTAATATCAATAATATCATGTTGAAAGTTTGTAAAATAGTTTGCAGAATGTGCGTACCAGCTCATTTTCTAATTATTACCACCGTACTTTACATTAAGCTTTCTCACAATTTCATCCAATGAATTGGGACGTTTTGTCTGTGAATTTCTACTCATTCTGTACCAAGCTGCCCAATTTCGCTCAAGTGCAACATTTTATTGCAAACCAAAGTTCAAAGTAATGACTGCTTAGATTCAACCAACAAGCCTGGGAAGTGTCATTCTCGGCTTTTTGAGGGCCGGTTGCGATTCAGTTTCAAAATTTTCTGTATAAACGCTACGCAACAACTGATGATAACACGATAGACACTGCCGTTGTGGGTGATGCTCCGTATAAGCAATGGAGTAGGGAAAAGAAGCCAGTGAGCCACAACTGGAAAAAGGCCGTGACCGGCTGGACTTGAACCAATAGGTTGGAAACTGGGCCGTTAAGCTCTATTTAACCACCTAACCATAGATATTGAACGTTGAACAAAATACACAGGCTCTGCTCTCTAACCTGAAAGGCTCCCATTCACCACATTGCATGGGCTATAGTTAATGGAAGCAATTTTTAACAGTCGGAAATGAGGTTAAAATAATCACCAATAACTTCCATTCAATATCAGTGTCAGAAATTCAGCCATATAGAAGTTTTGTCTGTTTGCATACACGAATTAACAACTACTGACAACCCTGATCAGTAACACATGGTTACTGATCCCAATCGTATATATCATACAAGTTATCGACGAAAAAATATGGATTTTCGCTTAAAAATGGTAAAGCAAAGATTATTGCCGATAAACTTGCATTTTTGCTCGAAAAACCTAGTTTACCAGAGATGACCCCGAGTTTTTGGCCACAAACCATGGCTATTGATCACTAACCCAGGTTTATCGGTGATAGACTAGGATGTTTGATCTCAAAAGATTTTTCGAACAAAAATTCAAGATAATCAACGATAATCCAATGTTATCGCCAAACTCTTGGTGTTTTGGTCTAATTTTATGATTTTCAACTGGAAATTTAGGAATCCTCATCGATAATCTATGTCTTTGATCGATACATAAGGCTTCTGCTTTAGGAATTATTGAGCATTTAGCTTGCCAAAGTCAGCTCATATTGCACGTTGTTCACGGCAATGTCCTTTTATATAGTTCAGAGGGTGTAGGAGGAAATACACCGCTAGTCTTCTACCATACATCTAGTGATAAGACATAGTCCTACATACCTGCATACGGTAAGTTTACAGGGTATTTTACAACACTATAATATTTGTAACTTTGTCCTTGAATTCCCATTTATTGGTACAATATTCGGTTTTATCGACGGTTTGTGTACTCAAGGCCGGATACACAAATATTTAAGGTGCCACCGGTGTAGCGTTGTCAAATTCAGTTTAGTTCCTTCTGTGCATCAAAACAAAAAGTAGTAGAAGCTATCATCTGCATTCAATATGTCTCACATCAACTGATAAAATGCAAATTAAACCTGTTCAACTGGAACGGTTCTCAACAAATTGTTTACTTCAAAAACTTTGACCATTTGTGTTGTGTAAGACAAACCCTCTCATCCAGACTATTCCAATTCTTCTAAACTCCCTCTCATTCAGACACAATCCCAGCACCGTACATGCTGTATAAAATTGGACTCCTGTGCTCTGAATTTTCTAATATGCTGCCAATCAAAAATTTGTCAATTGAGAATTTTGGTAGACTACCAAAAATTGTAGTTTGAGGATTGAAAATTTACTTCCCTTCAGAAAGTGGAGACTATTTTATGTATATTGGATAGATGTAAGAGAGGGAACCCTGTTGGTTGGTAAATTGGTCCACCGCGTAGACATAACGGGGATTCGAAAACTAAGGTTGACATGTCAGAAAAATTCCCTGACTTCACTTAACAGTCAGGGAGTGGACTTCCTTAAAGGGCAAGAGCAGTCATCTCAAACTTACTTTGAAGCAACAGCTAAATCTCACAGTCTTCTTTCTTATTTCTCATCTTTTAAAATATTTTAAGACTTCAGTATTGCATATTAAACTTAAAACCAAGCAGTTAGTCCTAGTAAATTTCACATTTGAGGAGAAAAAATCATGTCACGTGTCTCTTAAGAACCAATCATGAAACAGTATAGTCTACTTCAAGTTGGGGGACTGCTCTTGCCCTTTAGGGAAAAATCCGTAGAAATCATACATAGATTTATCCTTATATATCCTTATATATAAGATATATCCTTATATATAAGATATATCCTTTTGAAGTTTGAATGTTTCTGAAGCAACCTGTTTTTATGCAAAAGTAATGATTTGGAATGTTCCACAGTGTTGACGTTTCTTTTGTTAATCCTATGTTAATTATCTTTAAATTACTCATCAGATAGTTTTGGTTTGGTAATCGATACTAATGATTTTTAAGGACACAAATAAAACATTTAAAATAAAACTCTCTGGACAAACTAATGTTACAACTTTCCTTGAGTGGAAGATGGTAAAAACAAAGGACAACATTAGCCATATAAGGTATGTCCTGCCCATGACATCACAAGATTTGCATATTGAGTCCATGTGTATGCGTGATTAAGTGTAAATCAGGAATTTTCCTGTAAAGTGGTCAATTGTTGACGTATTTTGATGGAGATTGCGGCTATTTTGTTAGTGCTCAAAGCTTTTTACATTGAATAACCAATTTTGTCATTTTCATGTCACACGACCTTTACGCTCTGAAACATTTTTAGGAGTTGTGGGTTCATAAAATGCCAGTCAAATATACAAGTTGCCTAATCCAATCATAAACAATGCTAACGTTTCTGGAATTCCTCCTTAGTGGGTTCTCAGTATTTTTGTTGAGCATATATCTTCCATTATCTTGCATGCATACAACCAGGGATTGACTACCCAGGTTTTACGTGACGGTAAGATGGAAACCCGCTTTTGTCAGAGCTGCACCCACAAAACTTAAAGGGCTACTCCTTTCAGCCAAAAGTATAACTTTGTGTAGTCGTTCGCAGAAATTTTCAATTGCCCCAGTTCTTTGATTGACAACTAGTTCACAAAATTTGAAGTGTTGCAGACCATATTACACAACATGGCCTGCACTGAGAGTCTTTTGATTTGACTTTGAAGTCTTCTTGCTTACTCAACCCCAGGCTATAAACTGAGATTGTGTCTCGAAATGAAGATGAATTCTGGACAGTTGTGGGTAAGCAGTAAGTAAGTACTAAGTAGGTTAGAAGAATTGGAACTGTTTGGGATACGGGCTTTCAGGCAGAACTTCCGTGAGCAAATTTAAAGTTATAAAATATTTCATGATGTTTGAACATTCTGAATTTTGGGATAATCATAGCCAATAGTCCGTCTCTATTTCTTAATGTTTGAGACACAGTAGACTATTGAGAATTCCCAAGAATGTGAAATGAGAACATCAAGCAGCTAGAAATTAATTTTGCTACAAAAATATTTATTGCCGATTGCTGGAATCATCTTAAAAGAGAAATTTGTCAGGTAACCGACAGTTTGAGTTGAAAATGACCTGTTGGTGTATTGTAGAAATATCTGGATCACCCAGATGGAGAGCAGGGTTGATATTTTATACTTTGGAGATTTCTATAAATGAAGAAATACAGTTGTCAAACTCTCTGCTGCATTACGATATGACCAAAGAACTTGTTTATTGAATGAATGCAATGGAAGGGAACAAAGGGTGGTTCTTGAAAGCCCAATCTCCTTATCTCTCTATAGATTCTGAAGTGAAAGGTCCAATGGCACGCTTTTAAGGTCCCCTATTTCTACTATACACAAATGATCTAACTAGCAATCTAAAATCAAATGCACTACCAAGGATAGCAGACCTAGCTAAATCTCTTAAATGCTTGGCAAAACAAGTGAGAAATGCGCTTTAATTAGAGCAAGTTCTACCCCAATCATGCATTACATACAGATAGATCCACATAGTTATATCTTGGACATAGTTAAACTTGCAAACAGTGTACTCTCTTCTTGGTATTCCTCTTCAAGACGATATAAAACGATATATGCACGTTGCGTAAAGGCCTGTATACACGAGCAACATTTGCAAAACATTCCCCAAAACAGTTACAAAACATCCACCTGCAACAAATCCAAAACATGTTTGTTTTCAGTTTGTTGCACAGTGTAGACATGGTATAAGGCATGTTTTGAAAATGTTTTGGAAATGTTGCAAAAGAAATGTCCTGTCAATTCTTTTCAAAACATTTTCAATTTGTTTTTACTCTGTCTACACTGTGAAACAACCCCAAAACAAGCATGTTTTGGGTTTGTTGGAGGTGAAGTGAAGAGAATGTTTTGCAAATGTTGCTCGTGTACGCAGCTCTTTAGGCAGATATAAAACCTATTAGGTACACGACCACATAAAGAGAAACCTTTCCAACTGCGCCGATAAGCCACAAGCTACATCAGGTTGACTCTCAGATTCGCTTGGGAACCACGCACGGAAAATCGTTGCAGGTTGGGACGTAATGCTGCAAGGTTGGCTCAGCGCAATTACTGCAGAACAAAAGAAACGCCGGATCACCAATTTTAGCTCTTCCGTGATCTTAACTGGACGACTTTGCTGTCTCTAGATTAACCTTGCTTTTCATAGTTATTCAGAACTTAGTTGGCATATACAGTACTTAAAGGCAATCATTCGTCACCCCACACTACAGTTTCAGTTTACATATATTAAAACTCTCAATTGGTACAGCTCTTTGATTGGCATCACATTCAAACAATGCATCATAGCTAAATTACACAGCATGGGCACTGAGAGTGTCTTGATTACACATTATGGACTTGTATGGCCACTGGGACAAGCTATGAAGCAATAAACTAGGATTGTGTCTGGATAAAGGTGAGTTTTAGATGAATGAGGGAGGGGTCAGAAATAAGTAGGTTGGGAGAATTGGAACTGTTTGGGATGATGAAAATATGCCTTTAAAGATTACTTTCTGCCTAAATCGGAGACACGGCAAGGTCTTCTTTGAATGAGCACACAAACCCTCCTTAATCTGCGTGTCGTATTAATACCTAAATGCTCCTTTCCCCCAAGAACGCTAGAGTAGTTGAACCAGCTGCTCGCGAGGGAATGTCCTTGCAACCTAGTGCAAATCCTTTTAAAATAAATTTACTTTCTTATATTTCGTTCCCGCAAGCCTGTGGCTCATTATGCTCTACATTTTTAGAGCCATGCTGGCATCCAAGGAAAAGAATATATTTGTAACATGACGTTTAACGGATCGATTTCTCCTTAAGTCGGAACAGCCACGACATTTTTCAAGTTGTGACTCACTGGTCGCCATGTTTTCCTGCCATTGCTTATGCTGAACACTAAGCGCAATGGCAACATTCTCCAATTTTAAAGTTTTCGGTATGACCAGGCTGGAGTCCAAAATCTAGACCTTCTTACTGCACGTTGGATGATCTAACCACTTGGCCATGCACTGCATGGCAGTCCCTTAAGGAGAAGAGAAAAAAACGTTAAAAAATGTTAGAATATTTAGCAACTTGAAATTATTGGTCAAAATTCGAGTTAAGAAACACCTGGATGAGTTATGGAGGATTCATTGAACAAAAACAGTCAATGTAAACATTTTGTTGTCCTTTTGCCGTGTTCATAAATCGATGCCCCAACAATGGAAGCTCCAATGCCTGGCCCATATAAAGATTGAGCGCATGTTCAACTTGAATGACGATATCGTGGATTTCATTTTCGAAAGACATTTTTCAGTGTGTTTCAATAACTCACAGCAAACATCATCAGATTAAATTTTGAGAAATAAAAATTCATCGACGTTTATCAGGCACATTTGTAGTACAAGTTGCCTTTTAGTACTATGAATGAACTACTGACGTATTGAAGAAATTTCAAAGGCAGATACTTAATCGGAACGACTTTGTAAATACTGCAGTTCTTTTGCAAGACTGCGCCGTTGTTTCTTTATTGTCTTGAATATTTTGCAGTATAGCTTAGGTCTATTTCACCTTGTATTATGCATTCTGAAACCAGACAAAATGCAAGAGGAACATGTACGACTATGTAATAAGAGAGAAAAATTTTCAAACTTTTTAAGACTGCGATGGGTTCTTACTGTGGGCAGGTTTTCCGTAAGAGGGGAATCTTCGTGGTATGTTAGTCCTATGATTTTGCAGGATACAAGTTTTATAAGTTCGTAGTTATTTGTAACAAACAAGCTCCCTGAAGTCAAAGCATAAAACAGAATTACCCGGTCCCTTGGTGTATTTTCTAGTCTGAAACCACTTAATTGAAAAGGTTACACAGTTTATGTTATTTGTAAAGTCTGTCAATGTTTACAATAGAATGGTTTGTGAACTTGCAACTAAACATTGTGACATTTTACAGTAAAATGACGACACTGTTAATCTAAAGAAACTTGTTTGCTAGAAATAGGCCTAAGTAATGAAATCTCTAGCCCAGCCTTACACTTATATCCAGTTCTATTTCGATCAAACTGAAAACTTAGAACAAACAAAATGGAATTCTCAAAATATCACACGATTTCAGTTAGTCCGCACTGTTTAGAGGTCAAGAGCAGTCACCACAAACTTATTTTGGGGCAACAGCTAAACATCACTACTTTCATGTTATTTCTCTTCAAGTATCTTCCATCATATTTTTTCAATTCTGTATTGCATATTTTGATCTTGCTCAAAATGTGAACGATTTTACCGACTTTTTATGAACCAAACTTAAACATATTTCAACCAAAATCCTTTGTCCATGTCTTCCCACTTAGAGACGACTATTAACTCAAGAAAATGAAACAAAATTGCAAAGGCGGCGGAATCGAAGGGGCCAGGCCCAAATATTTTTTTTATGAGATTGGGAGGGGGCATGGCCCCCAATAACTGAATGCCGCAAAGTAAATTTTAAGTTGCTTTTATTACATTTCGGCTAATTATTACTTTCCAGAGTACAAAATTTGCAAAGCTTTCGGGGGGCTTCGCCCCCGACCCCCACATTAACGATAAACTGTAGGAGAGTTTACCCTTCAAACAGTTAAAACAAAAACTTTTGCAAGCGATCTTTCTTTTTCAAATTATCGTTCTTCTTCTCAAATCAGAATTCTCAAATATAGGGCCTTTTAAACATACTGAGCGAGGGGCATTTCCCCAGTCCTCTTATTAGCCCCAGTGATACACATTTGCTCAGAAATAATGTCCCTTTAAGGATTATTAATAATACCTATACAAAGGTACTTTTTGCTTCCATTAGGTTCAATAAAAAGCCTAAAATGTCAGAGCTTTCGGAGCCCTGTTACGAGCCCCTGGACCCCACGCATATTGCCTCGGGATTTTAAATAGAACTCCCTATTGATAAAGTGCCCCAAACACTTTGAATGCACTGTCTCAAATTGTCAATCACATGTTCAATTTGAGTAGCTTCAACCTTTTTAGCTTTACCTCCTTAAAATTACTGTTAAGTATGTTTCTCCTTAATCAAATGTCGTAGTACTCCACTATTCCACTCTCATCCCTTACCTGAGCTTATTATATATTATACAAATCGTTCTAGGGTTTCCATTTCTTTCACTCTTCACAGCAATAGTGACAGCTACATTCGTCTATTTTTTACAATTTATATCATATTATAAAATTGGTAATTTGAGTAACAATGGTAAAAGTAGTATCTATGTAGCATTTTGTGTGTAAAACCATAAAAACTAAGTAACTTAATTCAGAGAGTTGTCACGACTCCCTGCTTAATTGCTTGATTGTTGTCGTGTGATTTCTATCAGTAAGTTGCCACGGACGATCCCAACTCCCTGGTCATATGAAACAGACGTGGCTTCGGACATGTATCTTACGCGGATCATAGGCGGATACCTATACAGTTCGTTCAGTGTTAGTTTTTTCGATGAAAGGTCACCTGTAATTTGCATGGCTAATGTTGCGGATAACACGTTATCTACACGTGTATCATATGTTGATCGGCTAATCATGTGGCCATGGGCAGAGTAAGCGCATATTGGCAAGGACGATTCTGAGTGTTTCAGTATCAACTTCTATGTCAGAAGAAAACTACGCAGTTAATATTGCGTTATCTCATCTGTTCTCTATTCCTAACCCTTTCCGACGGTCTTCAATTTCTGAAGAAAATATAACAAAACTTTAATATGTCGCTCTTGTTCCAGTTAACAGTTACTTGATTATGAAGAGAAATCACCCGCCAATGTTTTCTTATAACAACGCCTAAACTGTAACGTCAACATATCGGATGTTTCAAACTGTAAGAAAAGAAGGGTAACTACCATGTCATAAATAACGGCAGTTGACAAAAACGATAGAAAGGGCTTCTGAGAAGTTCCAAGAACAGTCGTTCCAAGAGCCGTATAATTTGAATATCCCTCGATGTGTAATGAAACTACAGACATCCTAAAATAAATATCCTGTATTCATGGTTAACGCCTTATAATCTACAAACGCTTACAAATTAACAAAACCAACAAATCACAGAGCACATGAAAAGCGCAAAGCACAAAGCACATGAAAAGAGTGACTGTGACAAGTCCATGAAACGGCTACTATTGATCGTATCGCTCGTAAAAACGATCCAAAGCTCTGTGATTGGATATGTATTATAAAGGAAACGAGAAGATATCTAGCGTATGTCGTACAAACTACATAGCTGGAGAGACTACCTTACGTGCATTGAAAGCGGAACTGGTCATTTCAACATAGGCAAGCTTTCAACGATAGGCACCAGATATCAAGAAATAAGAGCTTCAATGACGGTTCCCTTTACTGAAAGTACCAATCGGTGTAACTTTTTCAGATCATGGTTGCCTAGTATAACCATCTAACGGTTTAGTGAATTTATCTTCAAGGTAAGTTTTCCAGATAGAACTTGAGGTCAGGGTGACGGCGGTGGTGGGTGTAGTAGGTGAAGTAAGGGTACCGATCTGCTGATGGGAACCACTGGTCTACCCTATCATTCTAGACCTTTTGGTTAAAACCATGTGTAGTAATGTAACTGTTGTTTTCATTCATTCTAGAATGGAACCATACATGACAGACCAATGAAATAAATGGCCTGAAGGCCGTTAGGTTGGTCAAATGTTGTCCTTCAGCGGACGTAATAGCTTCTTCGGGAAGCAGTTAAAGGGTTTCTCCGGACGGCCCTTTGCCAGAGAGTCGTGTGGACTTTAGAAAAGTAAGGGTGTCGAAACATGGTAGTACTACCTCCGAGGTAGTACTTCCATGGTCGAAATACTCTTGTATGTAGGCTAATTATAATTTTAGCAGTCGACCAACCATACTGGAGACGCTGGATGACACATATCTATACTATGGGGGAGGTGTAAAGTTAAAATATTGTTTTCAAAAATAGCAGGCACTTTTCTTGCAAAGCAAAAATACAGGTTTTGAAATATATTTCTTGATTTGGATAAAAACCTTATTCAAGGTTAACACGGTATAATATTTCGTGTATTTTAGTCTGTAAATTAGTAAAAATAAAATGTAAGCCTAAATATCATATTTTAACTAACTTGAAATTAGAAATTTTCAGGGCCCAACATTGATTTTTAGTCTAGGACTGGAACCACCACCGCCCCTACCCTGAATAAGTTTATGATGGCCGAGTTTAAACTGTATAAAAGGTTTGTCAATGTACTATAGATGAAAAGCATCAGTCTACTGTGGTAAGGTTGACCTTGTATGATTATGTTGTTTATATCTGACATTGTCTAGGCCTCTTCTGCTTTACTTCCGTGTTTCCAATGTAACGGTAGTTACTTCCTCAATCTAATAAATTCCCATACAAGGTAATTCTAGTTGATCACCCACTCAGATTATTTATAAAGAGTCATATTACAATCAGCGAGTTCTGTAATTCGTTGCCGCATGGAATTGTAAGGCACAGCACGGGATATAGTGTCTAGCAAACTCGAACGAAATAGTGCTACTTTACGGCAGATTAAAATGCATCTTTTTACACCAAAAAGAATTTAGACACAATATACTGCACAAAACCGCACTTGATATCTCTCCTAATGTTATGGATGGATTAGGAAAGAATGATTTCACAAAATTTTCATGCAAACACAAATTTTGGACTACGTGTTATGGTGCTAGATTCGTTTGTTTATCCCCGACGTTTTGGATGATGTGCTTATATGACTTCAGTGGATGATTTTTGTGTTTGCTTTGTAAAACTCCCTCACCCCTCTACATTCTTGTAAATGTTACATAAATAATTTCCATATATCGTAGTTTGGAGCCATGGGCAGCTTTTGCAGCAATTGCTGTGAAGAACCGGTGCCTAGTGATCCACCTGAACCAAGTCCATCTGAGCCTCCACAAAGGATTGAACCTTCTCCACTGGATGGAAGAAAACAAGGTAAAACAAAGTATTGTGTTAAGATCCTCTTAATTGAATTATCTTCTTAGACAAGTCAGTCGGACAGTCAATCAATCAATCAATCAATCAACTTTGACCTACTCGACGGTGTAACCGTGGTCACTCATTTGGATAGAAAACTCCAAGACCACCTGCATCTATGCATACTCTGTAGAAAGAAAGTGGTTTTTTACATGAGATGAATTTTCATCTATTAATTATCTTGATTCCATTTTAACAAGGTCTCCTCCATAAGTTTATTTTCCTCTCTTTAACCACCCATTCATTGGTATCCACTGCTAGACTGGTAATAGACTTGTAGAAAATTGTTCTGAGTGCATCATCCCGTAGTTTGCCAAGTTTCAATATTTTTCAAACTCTCCAAAATTATTCTATTCGGTAGTCACAAATTGACAAAATATTACTTAAATAGATATGCGGGAAGGCAATAAGAATTGAAACATTGGTTGATGAACTGCTTGGCTAAGCACCTCTCATCAGTCCTGGCTCCCCTTTACTGCTAATTTTCATCACTTAAATGCAAAAAATGCCCGTACTCTGGATTTCTAAAGCCAGCCATTTTATCTCTTAGCATCTCTAAACCACTGAATGGGTTATGTAAATTACAGAATGAATTACACCTGTTTGGCATTAAGAGTATATATAAAACTATGGAAAAGTATGGATTCATCTTTCAAAATAGGAATATCTAGTTAGATTTTATGTTAAGTATCGCAAAACGATGAAAATGTGTAAACGGAACTTTTTCAAGCCAGATTCACTTTGAAATGAAAAGAGTATATAATCTGTAGTTAGTTTCTAGAACAGAACTTAAATTAAGCCCTGTTTTCCCTTTAATACTCACACGCAATCTAGGAACCATTACATAAGAGTTGCGTCAGTTCAACAGTTGCAATACCTCGCTTGAAATGTCATATTAAGCTGTTAAAAAGTGTGTTGAAATCTGAAAAATGGTGATTATTTGCATTTCATAGTAGATTCCTGTTTAAGATTTTGACCTACTTGTCCAAAGTGTCATGCTTTGCCCTATTTTACCACATTTTGGATATGTGACAATATTAAGAAAAGAAAAAAAAAACACACTTAACCCCCACCCTCTCAATCACACACACCCTTGCGTATGGCATGCTGAGGTAAAAAGGGAAAATTATCAGGCTTAATGCGTCAGTTTCATTACCACATTGTGTCTTGTTTTGCAACATGTGTTCAACAGTAACACGTCTCTTCACTCTCATTTGAGTTTTCAGGTGTGGCAGTCAGGCAGAAGGAAGGAATGTGGTATGGTATGTATCATCCGTCATATCTGTCACAACCCATTACAAATAAATCTTCTCTTAATGTGCTGTCATATGCCCTAGTCGACCACATGTAAATTATTTGTGTTAATTCTCATGAGCCGTTTAACACTTTTTGTAAGGAAAATGCTTTCTGCCCCTTGAACACTGGACAAATATACGTTGACCTTGATTTCCAAATCCAGCAGTGCAGTGGGCTGTTCTTGTGGTCACCCTTTCAAGATTTTTAAGAAATGATTTGTATTTCTTCGTATAATTTTACAGAATTGAATTCCGTGACTAAATAAATTACCAAATTAATCCTGAACTATGAAAATGGGTTCATATTTGGATAATTTCTGCATGACAATTGAAATACCCTGATAGCATTGAAAACCTCCAGACCAATTGGTCATATCATTGATAATTAGGACTGTTCTTCATGTGCTGAGACAAAAGAAAATTGTGTTTACAATTACATACGAACAATATTTTTTGATATTTTTAGCAGCAATGTACGTCCTTAGCCTCTATTTGGGCTGTGAACATCTAATACTAAGGTCAGTTTTCATTTGCCAATTTTTATTGTTAAAAAGTCGGCAAGTCATGATGCTATCGGCTTAGTCAGAAGTGTAGTTTCAAGAGGCAGAATTGTTTGAATTAAAAATAAAAATATCAGGGGCGGGCATTTAAGTTGCGTGCAAACTAATATATCTTCATCATTAAATGGCATTGTAAATTCGTATGATGTTGAAGGTATGATGAAAAACCAATGAGCGAAAATTGAATAAAAATCATAGGTACCACGCCACTTAAAATGGAAACATTTACTCAATTTCCCTTAATAAATATAAAAAGCAAATTATGTAAATTTTGAAGTATTCACTACCTTTGAATCGTGCAAATGAGCTTCAATGCACGATGAAAAATAAACTACTGGTTGTTCATTCCCAAATGAGAAATATGAAATTAGCTCTGTCTTCCACTTCAATATTCTTTATTTTCCTGCATGTAAGTCAATACATTACCATTATGTATGCCATTGACTATAACTCGACCATTATGAAGAATGTGCAACATGCTTTTTTGTTATTGTTATAGTGATATTGACCAGAAGTACCTTAAAATACTGATCATCTCTTCAAATGCCGATACCAGTTTCTCTTAAAGTTCATCGAATAAACGACCTAAAATATGCAAATTTGTAGCCACTTTTGATAAATGCAAATGATTTTATATTTGAAATAACACATATTTCTATTGTGTGTTTTAACATATCCAAAAACTATTTACGTTAGTACTCATTTAAACTTCATAACTATTTTCTAAATCGAGAAGTTATCAACAATAGAGCATTTCAATATGTCAATGTCAACGGCCGCCATTTGTTTTTTTCAAATATACGGCCTGTTTGTTTATGCAAATGAGCATGTCTGCATTATAAAATGGATGAGTAAACATGAATATATGTTTCATTCGTGCACCAGAATAGTGATAAGCAAATATAATACACAAATCCTTGTTGTAAGATCTAAAAATGTTAATATGCCATAACATTTTACGAAAAAGATACAAGATACGCAAATTTACCACAGTTATGGATTAATCCAAGTCAAATTCCTTTTAAAATGAAAAAATATATGGCTTTGTATTCTCTTGGTATATCACATTTTAAATAAAAACTTTTTTCCACTTCAAGTCGTGAAAGGAGGCGAAATAAATATTTCCAAATTTTAAAGGTGGCCATTTTGTTTACGCAAATTAGCATGTCTGTTCAGTTAACTACGGTAGTAAACAGGTATACATGTTTTACCCACGTAGTTAAATTATTATAGACTAGGATAATACAAAATCATTGTAATTAGCTCTAAAGTAGGCTATATTCCGTAAGTTTCCTGTTAAAATTTACACCCAAATTAGGTAACGAACTTATGGTCTGCGGTAATCTTGGTATCCGTCACTTGACGTTAGCACTTATTTTTACCTAAGAACCCCATTCCTATGTCGAGAAATGACCATAAAATTTCAGCGGCGGCAGTTTTGTTTATGCAAATTAGTTGACTAAAGCTGTGACTTTGAAAGGTCTATCATGCAAAACTTTATTTAGGCGATATACCAGAACAAGCTGATATAACTCACATTTTGTGCACCAATTTGGTACCGACCACCCTCTCTAGCCCAAGGACTAGGCTGCAGGCCCATATCTAACATTCTGATTCTACACGAGGTCATCGAGAAGGTGGTCAAAATTCAACTTACGACTCATATATACAAGCTCAACTAAGGTGAAATTAACCAGTCTGCTTATTCACTTAGCAAATTCGAGTACCGAAACCATACCTGTGAAAGTCAAAATCGATATTTCGGATGCTGTAGACTGCTTGCTTACTTGGCCTGTCTGCGGCTTTTAATACAACAGTATTACAGTCAACAGTGTTTACTACGACTTAGCCAGACTTGCACTGTGATATAAGTGTTAAGTTGTACTACTTTAATTCAGAAGCTACTGAAATGTAGATGGTGTTGTATTGCGCAGTTCCCTACGGTGTTCCTCAGGGTTCTGTCATCCGACCAGTTCTATTCACAATGTACACACAGGAAATTGGAACTATTATCATACGTACTCATACATCATATATCATATATCATATCCAGTGCTATGGCCGAGTGGATACAGACGGTGAATTTGAAGCGATGAAGCTTAGCAACCGGGAGTTCTGGAGTTAGATTCCTGGCCTGGTCAAAGTAAGGTGGGTTTTTCATCCAAGAGCAATCTATGGTTTTCCCATCTGAACTTTCAAAAAAATACCAAATTTGATCCAAGTTGCCACCCGACAGCCCGACGTGAAGTTGTAGTGTAATTCATAAGCCAATGGCTTCTCCCACATTCGTGGTCGCTTAGCGTCGTAAAACAACTGCCCCTCAAGGCCTGATTATATGTTAGATTTCATTCATCGCTGGAAGCTGGTTCTGTCGCTGAAAGGGCATTGCATGCAATTTTTACAGAATTGTAGTAACGATGTCAAACACTGGATGACTCAATGCAATTGGAAGCATAATAGTTTAAATCTATTGGATTTGGCTCGGTGGTTTGATCGTACTGCCTTGCATGCTGAAGGTCCCCGGATTAAATCCCGATGGAACCACTTAGACCACGGGGTCTAAAAATTAACTTGTTCAGCATATCTGTTCACAAAATTGGGTATTTGGTTGTTTCAGGAAGTTGTCCGACTCAGGAAGTTATGCGATTCAGGAAGTTGTTCACTTGCTCAGTTCCGCTGTGGAGCAGTGGTGCAGAGCAAGTAACCTCCATCCCCTGCCTTTGGGAAAGTGGCTAAAGACTGGGAAAACGCTCACGTCGTCGGTTGGGGACGTTAAATGGCGGTCCCGGGAGCAGGATTGGGAACGATTATTACACGCCTGCCTCGTCACCTCTGAGCACAAGTCGAAAAGAGAAGGCGAAGTTTGCCGGTGAGCAACCACGTTCAATCTGGCAAAGGATCCTCGATGAGCCAGATGGGCTTTCTGACCCGCAAAACGTTAAATTAAAAATTAAATCGACACCTATTGTTTTACCTCATTAACATATTTGATAACCTGATTTCACAGACGCCGCACACGCATGCTCTTTGCAATTCGTTCAAGCCTCACCATTTTTTACGCATTCAGCCATTGCTAAATACCGATTGCTGTGATGCTGTTGAATATCTGTCGCTATCTGAGCGTATAAGTTAGATGATTTTTTACATCCCCGTTCCTAACCAGTTGGATGAAGTCGGGCCGGCGTTGGCCTTGCAACCCCCTGGTACCAGGCAGTTATGGTTCACTGGCTTGTTTTCAGTACTCCATTACTTATGTTGAGCAGGAAGCGCAATGGCAGTAGAAAAGTCTTCGGTATGAACCCGGCCATGTTGAGACGAAGTCCAGGTTGGCAGCTACGAAAAGCAGTAAATAAGCTCGTACACGGAATATGTCTTACGGGCTTTAACTTTTTGTTATTCGATCAAGGGACTCATTGCATGACTTTAACCGAAAATTGGTAGCTTACTGTACGATTCATTACCTTATCGAAATTGGTAAACTGGTATATCCATTTAAATCGGTATAAGTCAATTAAAAAAATCGGTATATGCCAATTTTAATAGGTCGAATTCAATTGGTATGTGTCGATTTCCCATGATATGATACCGTTTGCTCGCCATAATACGTAACTTAGGAATTATCTTTTATCCTGTCCATGACCGAGCAAATTAATAGTCTTATATCAGCTGGAAATTTTCAACTACGAAATATCCGTCGCATCTGCTGTTTTCTTGATCATCATACCCGGCATCTCATTGCATTGCACTTGTACTGTCTAGGTTAGATTATTGTAATGCTCTTTTCTATGGTGCTCATGCTAGAGGCCTCAACCGTCTGCATGAATTTCAAAATCGAGCGGCTAAGCTGATTTTTTCTGCCTCTTGTTTACACCTTTGGTGGTAGTATACCCCACTAATTCCTCCATTCACTTACACACTAAATCCAAAAAGTTCTATTCCATATCATATCAAAAAGTGCTCCCTTTAGGGACGGTCGCATTACTACACCTGATGAGAAAGCTTCACTGGCTTCCTAAACGCATTAACTTTAAAATTTTTCTTCGTGTTTATAGATGTCTGAATAACTGTGGACCAATAATATTTATCTTACGAACTTTTTGACACAGAAATCACTACCATCTATGGGTCCCGTTACAAGATCTGCCAAGGACACCAGTCTCTTGGTAGTTCTCTTTAGGAAGAAACACATCTTTGACAAATCTTTCTCGGTCCCCTTTTGATGGAACACACCCCGGCAAAATATCAGGGAAATTCATTGGCACCATGCACAAAACCAATAATCGATCTCACAGTTTTGAGGACTTTTGTGGCTTAAGTTTTGTTGCTTAAGTGCTATGAAATACCAAAGTTTAATGGCTTGAGTGACTGCTGTGGTTGTGTAAGTGGGGGTTTCGGTTGCTTTAGTGAGTAGGCCTATGTTTGGAAGGTGATAGGTATAGAGTACTGCCGAGTGTGTCTACAAGGCAATTGTCAGCTGGTCAGCTTTTTCATTGCTTAATTTAGAAAAATTATAGCAGCTCTAGAAAGGCTAAAACAAAGCATAATGTCTTTATTGCAGCTGATACACAATGTTTAAAGGAAGGTGTGCATTCCCTCGACTTAATTGTGCCCTTTGATATGGGTAGGGTTTAGGTTAGGCATTAGTTGGTTGTTAAGTTAGATGAGGTTCTACGGGCACACCGTTTCTAGGTATTAAGTTAGTGCTATCGTTAGCCAGCTAATAACTTTGTTCTTAAAGAGTGCGTATGAGTGTATTACACTGTCCTTGTTTCATGATTGGCCTTTGAGAGTCACATGACAGTATTTTCTCCGCAAATGTTCAATTCAGTACTAGTAACTGCTTTATTAACCTTAAATAGATATGAATTAAAGTCCTTAAAAAACAGGCCTATAAAAGATACTTTGAAGAGAAATAAGTAGAAAATTGTGAGATTTAGCTCTTGCTGAAGTTTGGGGTGACTGCTCTTAACAAGAAATATTTCTGATCGGTTGATAATATTGCATAGTATTGTATTGTGTTTGTATCAACTGTGTTTTTTGATAGGGGTAGGGATTAGGTTTGGGATTAGTTAGTTGTTTAGTTAGATGAGGTTTTTCGTCCCAGCTTCTATGTATAAAGTTACTGCCATAGTTTGCCAGTGAAGAAAATTGTTCTTAAACAGTGTGCATCGGCCCGTTTATTGGACCACTTTAAGTGTTACACTGGCTGACATGTCCGAATGGAAAGCAAATGACCGACTCAGTTACTTAATTTTTTATTAATCGCGTTATGATATAGTCTAATGGAGATGAGAGGTTGTAAAAGAAAATATTCCCCATGTAGCAGTTCTTCCTCGTGTAATAGTTTGCTCATAAATCAGAATAATATTTCCTTGAGATTTACAGACAAAGTCTGTTTTGTGTGCTTTAAGTGTGTGCGTAAATACATGCAGGATGCTTATTTATTGAGCATGTTCACGTGTCCATGATTGAATACGAACGAACAATATATAAATTACAACTGCCATGACGCATAATTTGTCATTCATCCAGATTTTGATGATGTCATGGGAAGTTTGTGAGACATAATACGGTGACTTTTCTTGGAATCGAATTTTTAAGGGAAAGAATAACCCTATTGTCAACGGATGCGATGATTGTCGTTAGCTATATGATATCTTACCACGGAGTTGCTGTTAAATTAAATTACCCAAATAAAGAAGCAAACATTGGTGACAATGCATTCATGTCATCCTTCCAGTTTTCCTGTTACTGTAAAATTCTCTTATTCGACGTTTCCAGAACCAAACCGGGTGTTAGTAGTGTAGCGGATCTTCCTTAGTAGGGCTAGATTATGGAAGTACTACCTCCGAGGTAGTACTTCCATCGTTAGATTACCAAACACGTTACAAGTTTAAACCTATACTACTGCCGTTGATGTTTCCCATAAGAATAGAGTAAAAAAAAATAAATACAGTGCCCCATAAATGCGAAAGCGGAATACAAGGCATTCATACTCGCTAATGAGGATGGTGCTTCAGAAAACGGGATATGCCACCACGTCAATCTGGATTAGTGTTCTGTTTCATAATTGGCTCCTGAGAATCTGTAATACCAAAGTATTACATTTAGCAGAGTAATTCATTGTTTACATTGAATGTGAATGGGGAATGGACGATAATTTGCTTAAAAGAATAGTCCAGAGCCAAATTTATGATCTGATATTTTAAAGAGGAACATATTCTGAACCTTCTGTCGAAAAATTCATTCATTTTTCATGTTCGGTTCTTGCGATATTAATGAAAGTTGACACATTTTTGTAAAAAGCATAGTTGGGGGACTGCGGGGCGATAACCCCAGTGAAAAATGAGTGGGGCGGAAGCATATTGTCCCACTTTCCGGGTCAGAAAACCCCTTTTTCATTTGTGTATTATTCTCAACTCTTCTTTCTCATGATATTCCGAGTTCTCTTCAATACAAGCACCAATAAGTAATTAAGTCCCTGGTACAGTGGTGTTCACCCTTCAAAGAAAACTCGGAAAATCTGGGTGTTTGTCCCTTTCCTCTGAAGAAGTCTTCCTACCTCACTGCTGCTTAGCTTTTACTTACAAGCCTGAAAAATGTCATTTTCGACTGTCTGAGGGTGCGGTTTTCAAAATTTCCTCTATGCTTCCCGCCAACTGACGGTGGCGCTGCCCAAGATAGTCCTTCGGGCAAGACCTCAGGCAAGACACCATTTTCCTGCCGTACTCAAATGCTCTCCTATATACCGTTCATCAGATACCTTTCAACCCTGTCAGTTAACTAGTCTGTGAGTAGATCAGTGGCGGAGCTGCCATATGGTCCTGTGCAAGCGGAAGTTGATGCTGCTCTACCCAGTCTGCAGACCTGTATTGATCATATTAGAAAATGGATGCCTGAGAATTTTTAAAAGTTGAATGAAGACAAGACTGAACTGTTAATTGGAAACAAATGCCATACAAGCAAAGTACATTTTCCCTACATCAGTATTGGTGATATGCAAATCTCTCCATCCCCCCAGCCGAGAAACCTTGGAGTGATTTTTGATCTTCATTTATCCATGGAACATCATGTCACAGCTATATGTAAAGCTGCTTGTATTTCGTTAAGAAACATTGATCGATTCGCAATCATATTGACAATGATACAGCTAAAACAATGGTTCATACCTTTGTGACGTCGAAGTTGGATGTTGGAAATTCCCTACTTTATGGTATCTCCAAAACTCAAGTCAGCCGTCTTCATCATACTCAGAACGTTGCAGCAAGATTTATAACTAGGATTCCATCATCTTCTCATATAACTCCAGTACTGAGAGAACTGCATTGGCTTCCCATTGAAACACGGTTCGCTTCAAATTATTACTTTATGTATATAAAACTTTAACCTTTTCGGAACCTGTGTATTTGCATGAACTATTGACTTCATATTCTCCCGGTGGTCAAGGAGGTCTTAGGAGTTCATCCCAACGTCTTCTTACGGAGCAAGTAGCTAAAAATAAGTAGGGAAGTAGGTCTTTTGTTTTTGTCGCACCCAAACTCTGGAACCAGTGGCGTAGCTAGGATTTTTTCCAGGGGGGGCAAAGGTATGAAATTTCCCCAAAACTTTTCCCGGTCAATGTGTATGTATTTCATATAAAAGATGCAAATTTACAAGTATAACAACATTACCATGTCAGTTTATAATATTACCTGCATTTTAATCTTAAAGTATAACATAGAGCAATCGGAAATAACACAGTATATTATTTTGGTAAACAATATCTGGTTTATTTGTATGTAGTAACGCAGTGGCGTACGCAGAATTTCTCTGAAGGGGGGGGGGGCATGCAGTATGGTCTAAGGAGAGGGGATGTCCGGAAATTTTTTGACGTTTTCAAGGAGCCTAGATGCAAAATGGTGCAATATTTTCGACTTTGACAGGAACAGTGTTAAAAGTTAATCGTGGTGGTTCATGAGGATAAAACTGAAACTTTTGTGTCTTTACATGCATTCTTATGCCATTTATGCTACCCTACGAAGTAAAACTTGTCTTTAAGTTTGCACACTTTTAGGAGTCAAAATAAAAGAGCATTGATCGGTACAGGATTGGGGGTTTTCTTGGCCATAAAACGTTATTTTATCTTAAAGATTATCTAAGCGGAGCGCCACCATTGGTTGGCGCGGAGCGTAGAGAAAATTTCGAAAATCAGACCCCTCAGATGGCCGGAAATAGCATTTTCCTGACTTATACGAAGAATCTAACGAGTCGCTTTCTTCTTTTGTCTTTTGCAATAAAACGCTCACTTCAAAATATGTTCGCAAACTGCAAAGTGATCAGAGAGTTAAGAGCTAATTTGACCCTACAAATGTAATTTTGCCCAAAAGACTGAACGAAGCGCCACCGTTGGTTGGCGTGGAGCGTAAAGAAAATTTCGAAAAATTAGACCCCTCAGATGGCCAAAAATAGCTTATTCATGTTTTTAAAGAGAATCTAAACATGTTGTCTTTTTTTATCGATGCCACCAGTGGGAAACAGAGTCTACCATTTTAGGTAAAAATTGGAATTTGACAGAATTTGCCTAGGTCTATTTATAGGAATTAAAAAAAATGGCATCACTGAAGGACCTTGCAGAGACAATCCTTCCCCTTTGAAAATTCTTGAAAAATTGGGTGTCCTTATAAGCAATCTGGTGCCACATATGTTATCTTTTGAAGTAAAATCTGTGTTAATAAAGTTAGACTACGTATTTTTAAGAACAAAGCAAAAATGGCATCTGTGATGGGGGCAGGGCCCAATGGGCTCCCCTTCGCACGCCACTAAGGAGGCCTAAGAGTGGCTCGATCACAGAGGATATCCTGTTAGAACCGCAGTCTGTTAAGTGAAGAAGGCTACAAGGTACTCATTGACCCGTTTATTGTTACAACCCAAGTGAGCAGAAAGCTATTTTCGCGAACTAGAATGTAAGCCTCCAAGGATAAGGCTAAGTAACAAAATCTAAGTATGCCAATGGATCCCTTTCATTCTAATTTCTAGACTAACTTTAAGTTTATCGTTGGCCATGGATTGTTTCAGCCCCATCCATCGTTACGAACACAGAGTAAAATCGGCATAGCTACTAATAGCTTGTAGAACAACATAATAACCCCGGGGGTCCATGGTAGTGACTTGTCAGTTTTCACATCCTTTTACTGAATTCCCAAAGTGCACAACACGGAGACTGTGTACAAGGGGATAAGTTCGGGATTACAGCCTTTCAGTGTTGATTGCACTGTATCAGCTGTTGTTAAATACCTGAATGTGTGCACTGAAATGCACTGATCATAACCCTAGTGCGTATACAAGAGAACATTCAATCTGCTACGCGGGGAGGACATTTCTGTGGAACACGAGTAGGGCCGGTTCATGCGACACTGACAAAATCTGAGTTAATTTTTTGCATGAAAATACGAATTACGTATGAAAAATATCTCACAATTTCTTATTCTACCAAAAATTTTGAGAATTTTTTGTAAGAATAAGAAAGAGTATAATCTTTAAGATAAAATAACGTTTTATGGCCAAGAAAACCCCCAATCCTGTACCGATCAATGCTCTTTTATTTTGACTCCTAAAAGTGTGCAAACTTAAAGACAAGTTTTACTTCGTAGGGTAGCATAAATGGCATAAGAATGCATGTAAAGACACAAAAGTTTCAGTTTTATCCTCATGAACCACCACGATTAACTTTTAACACTGTTCCTGTCAAAGTCGAAAATATTGCACCATTTTGCATCTAGGCTCCTTGAAAACGTCAAAAAATTTCCGGACATCCCCTCTCCTTAGACCATACTGCATGCCCCCCCCCCCCTTCAGAGAAATTCTGCGTACGCCACTGCGTTACTACATACAAATAAACCAGATATTGTTTACCAAAATAATATACTGTGTTATTTCCGATTGCTCTATGTTATACTTTAAGATTAAAATGCAGGTAATATTATAAACTGACATGGTAATGTTGTTATACTTGTAAATTTGCATATTTTATATGAAATACATACACATTGACCGGGAAAAGTTTTGGGGAAATTTCATACCTTTGCCCCCCTGGAAAAAATCCTAGCTACGCCACTGACGAAAGGGAGGGAAGTGGAGTGGAGATCACCCATGAATTTTGATGCAATTATACCCCAATAGCCTACGTAAGTAATACGTCAATAATATTGGTTTTAAAGGTGCGATTGTGATAGAATATCTCATTGATTTATTACAAAGGTCAGTCTTACGTGTATTTCATATGAGGGCATAGGAGTTTGAGACGAGTTCCAGAAAAAAAACCCCGTAATTTAGGGAATAAATTTCAAATTTTGGGTAGCGAAAAATTAGTTGTGGTCAGAAGTCCATCAGAGTAAACTTGAAGCCAAAGTTGAAGAAGTAGCCTATGACACATGTTTACATCAATCTTTAAATGCTTGACATATTAATTTCCTACCAAAACATGAGATTATGGAGTTCACTTGACCTTTCTTTCAGTGACCAAACAGAATACTTGACTTTCACGGAACAATGGCAGAAAGTACCACAAGGGCCAAGCAAACTGCAAAAGTACTTGATACTTTATGATTCCTTAGCTAAACGTGACAATTTGTATACATATATTATATATATTTCCCGGAAAGGCTATCCGAAGTAGTAATTACTGTCCAACAAGGGATCGAGATTTCCCAAGTAAATCCGAACTTGCGGCCCCAGGTAACACCACCCCTGAAATGTGCCACCCAGAAAGAATAGCCGCGCACTTAAAAATTCTCTCCTGAGCCTATTTTGAGGTCACGTACCGGGCAGTTGAGCAATTCCTCCATCACGCCTTCGTGCACATCCACTGTGAATGGCACTTTTATGCACATGTTTCTCCCTATGCCATAGAGCGGGAACCGATTCTGAGAACCGTGCCGACTAAGACTCGGTAAATGAAATCACTTTTAACGTTCTCTCCGAAAGATGTCATAGAATATATGTCAAGCCTTGATTGGACAACCACATCAAAATTTTTTTACAAAAACGATCATTTGCTCACTTTACACCAGAATTTCTAATTATGCTTCGAAATGATATGTCTAGGTGAAAGCAACCTATGAAACACCAATTGTCATTCGAAATACATAATTTTTGACGATTTGAAAATTTTGTGACATCATAATTTGGGGGAATTTCCCCCAAATAAAGCGTCATTTTATGTCACACAAACGCGGTTTACGACAAAATTATAGACCTAAATAATACCAACTCTATTCCTCCTGCTACGTACGACATGCAGAAACGCGTTTAGCAATTTCGATATATTTGTGGTTAGAATATTACTCCTTTAAATTATAAATTTGGGGTGAAAAGAAAATTTTTGCTTAAAAACATCAATTCTCGTAAATAAATGTTTCACGACAAAATTAAAAGGTGTGTCCAATCAAAAAAGTATTCACTGAGTGTGTAATAGCGTGGACGTCACAAATCCAAATTTGCCAGACCTTAAATCACAACCCCGAGCACAACATTAAGCGAAAAACCGAACAATTACAAACGCTCATACACTTTAACGCATTTGTGAGGTTAATAATCGAAACTTTTCGATATGACTAGTACTACATCTGTCCTCCATAACTGGAGAAAGAAGTCAACTCACAAATCACGATCGTGCGATGACCAACACAACCCTAGTTGTCGGCATTACATTTATGCAACTTAAGTCTTCAAAAGGCGTCCATTGTTCCCAAATGAGGAGGGGGGGGGGGGTCGTCAGATAGCGTCACCCCTGCCGCTTGCTCTAAAATGAGTATCTATGGTGTTTGTAGGGTGTAAGGCAGGTCTATTTTGATGTAATTTTCCATGACTCAAACCCTCAGCCTATTTCTCTGCTAATATTATAACTTGACCTTTAACCTTGTCTAATTAGCATATTAATATGAATACTAATATTCCCCGTATTTATCGTTGACATTATGTTTGCAGAAAAATAGAACCAAATCCCACATCAATCAATGACTGGACCGTAAATATATGGAGAAAACGAGATTTTTGATAAATAGAGGGCGCCCTTTGAACTTTAAACGTCAAAATGGCGCAGAAAAGCCCGGGTATGGCCCATATACCATCGATTTTCGGAATCAGCGACCCAATTTAATAAATCATAAATTTCGCTTTCGTGTGACGCTACCCCCCTTCTCCGCCTTGTCTAGTAGGGGCAAGGGGCACTTTTCCCCTGGAAAATAACTAACCCGAAAAACGAAGAAAACATAAAGAAAAAGACGTAGAAAAATTAACATCACTATTTCTTAACAGTTCACTCAGTGTTTTCCCTATTTATATGCGGTAAATAGGCTTTAGAAATGTCATTTCCAGCGATCTGAGTGGCATTTTGGGCCAAAATATTCTTGCGCTCCGAGCCAACTCATGGTGACGCGGAGCTTTTCCCCAAAAAGATTTAGTCCCCCCTCCCCAAATTTTATTCCGTGGAGGCCCATGGATAGAAAATTGAAACATGGTTTAATAGAAAAACTTGCTGAGGAGAAATGTCGAAGTAGTCTTCTACCAGGTGCGGAAAATCAAATGGAAAGTCTGAAAAGCCGTGGCTTCGATCGTGTTGTGGCTCAGGGTATACTCCTTCGAAGCGTCCCTGCAGACCATTTTCGCCCCTCTGACCGAAATCCCTAGCTCCGCTACTGGAGTAGATGGATTCTGTAGTGGCTAAGAGAAGTAAAATGTTCGTCAGTTAGATGGAGTTTTACGGCCCAGTTATTATTTTTTATTTTTTTATTTATTTTTCATCTAATAGTTTGACCTTCAAATGATTAGGGATTCTATCTAATTTCTAAGGCATATAATTTTTTGAAATTTCATTGATCAGGAAGCACCTATGCGGCATGAACATAACAGAGTTTAGTTGCATAAAATTGGTCAAAAACCATATATGCAAAAGAAGGATTTGCCAACAATGTGAATCCATGACTTCACGTCTGCTTGCTTCAACTTCAGTCTTTGGAAAAAAATTGCCATGGAAATATCTCGGAAACCGAAGGTGGGAAACGAATGAAGTTTCCTTGAGTAACCACAGAATATGTTCTTCTTTAACATATAAAAATTTATTCGGCTCTAGACTATGCTTTTAAGGAAATTATCAACAATTATTGAACAATTAAACTTACGGTGACCTTTGTTCTTTTAATCGTAGATCCTTGATTTACAAACTTAATGACAGCATGGGCGGCGATACGTCTTTGAAAGTGTGTGTATGTGTGTGTATGGGGGGGGGGGGGGGGTATAGTTGGTATCACTATCTAAGCGGAGCGCCACCATCAATTGGCGCGGAGCGTACGAAGAAAATTTCGGCCAAAAATACACCCGAGATCACCGGAAATGGCCTTTTCCGGGTTATCTGACGTAGTATCATCGCAACTGTGAGAAGTGTACTTTATAAAAAGGTAGAAGGGCCCATCGTTAAAAGAATAGAAAAGTAAAAGTTATGTAATTGTTTTAAAACGTGCAAGATTAAGTTTATGAATCGAGTGAAAAGAAAATCATTGAGCAGTGAAGTAGCTAGACTATTTTACTAGGGACGGGGGAACACCCGAATTTTCCAATTTCTTTTTATCTAAGTGTGAACGCCATTTTTCTGGGGACGTGATTTGCGGCAGGCTGCGAAGCACACCGAAATTTCTGCCCTTATTCAGTACAGTTTTGAAAATGTGGAGCTTGTATTGGAGAAAATTGTGAACTTCGGGTTCCCTATTTAAGAAAATGTGAAAAGTTAACCAAAGAATCTGTTTTTGATTCCTTGCCGAAGGCATGCAAGGAATCTGTGCGATGGTGATGTCGTGTGTGTGTGACGCCCGCTTGTGAACACGATATTTCAAGAAGGGTATCTCTGAGTGATCTCAAACTTGGCATGTAGGTTGCCCACATTAAGTAAAAGATCCCTTCTGTTTTGGTGGAGGCCAAAGGACATTTGGGGTCACCAGAAGTCAAATGGTAAATTCCTTGGAAATTGCTTGTAAACACGATATTCCCAGAAGGAAAAATGTGAGTGATATCATACTTACCATGCAGATTACCCATATTGAGTAGACGATTCCTATTGTTTTATGTGGAGGTCAAAGGTCACTTGGGATCACCACAGGTAAAAGGTCACAACCTTGTAAACACTGTATCTCAAGAAAGGTAACTGTGAGGGATCTTATACATAGCATGTGCATTGTCCATGTTAAGTAGATGATCCCTATTGTTTTTGGTGGAGGCCAAAGGTCATATGGAGTCACCAGAGGTCAAATGGTAAATGCCTTGGAAATTGCTTGTAAACACGATATCCCCAGAAGGAAAAATGTGAGTGATCTCATACCATGCAGATTACCCATGTTGAGTAGATGATTTCTATTGTTTTTGGTGGAGGTCAAAGGTCATTTGGGGTCACCAGAGGTAGAGGGTCAAAACCTTGTAAACACTGTATCTCAAGAAGGGTTACTGTGAGGGATCTTATGCATAGCATGTGGATTGTCCATATTAAGCAGATGATCCCTACTGTTTTTGTTGAGGTCAAAGGTCATACGAGGTCACCAGAGGTCAAACATCAAAACTTTGTAAACACTTTATCTCAAGGAGGGTAACTGTAAGGTATCTCATACTTAGCATGTGGATTGCTCATATTCAGCAGATGATCCCTATTGTTTTTATTGGAGGTCAAAGGTCATTTAGGGTCATCAGAGGTTAAACCTTGCATATTTTTCATCTCAAAAAGGGTAACTGTTAGAGTTAATATTTATTAGGGGATAGGGTTAAGAGTTTTGAATGGCATTGGTTATGTAAGATGCATAGGTAAGCTTTTGGAATCACTTCATTATGTAAATGATCAGGTTGGGTAATTTTAAAATATGTACTGAAGCAAACTCAAGGTATTAAGAATGTCTAAAGTGCATAAAAGTGCACATTTTTTGGTGCAGTTACTATGTTGATTTTGGTTTGAAGTTTTGCCCTATTACATTTAGTGCCAGTATTAATACACATAAGAGTAAGTAGTTAGAACAAAATCTGAAAAAGTTAAAAAGGAAAAAAAACTGTTCATCAGGCTGGCATGTTAATCATCTTTGTTATAGGTATGCTGATTTTACCACAAGTATCTAGGCCTATAGATTTTCATGAAATATATTTCCCCACTGTTAAGTGGAAGTTTCTAGCAGTGTCTGGAACAGGTGATGTAAACAAAGGCTGTATGAGGTTCATTTGGGGGACATAGTCTGAACATATTGGAGAAAGCTTCCATGTCCACAAAGCAGAGGAATTGTTCAGTGGGGAACTTTATAAGTGTAAACTTTGAACACATCAAAGGCTCTGTATGATGCACAAAATTTATTTTAGACCATACAAACGTTGTCTCTTCCATAACCTTAAAGAAAACATGAAGATAACATTAAATTTAGTATCAAAGATTGTTAAAAGTTACAGACAAGCCTTGTGCCACTGTCCTCCAAGGGACATGTAAGTGGGAACTAAATAATTAAATACACCACGGGTAATTAGTTTTATAAAAAAGAACTAAATAACTGATCATTTGGATCAAATCCCCTGGAGCATGATTGAACTGAGATTGTTTAATTGAATGAATCAAATTGTTAATGACCCACCAGAGTCTGTGAAAAACGCTGGTCACTGTGATCTTACCTAATTTATCACAGTTGACTGCCACAGTGTCCTGAAGGATTTTCTCATAAAATCATACTGCTCAATATATTTAAACATTTCCTACCTGTCTAGAGATAGTGTCTGACTCTTCAATATTTAGCCCTCACAGTAAGGCTTATTTTTCAGAAAGTACTGTGGTTCAGGTAATCAAAGGAAGTATCTACTGTGTTTCAAACAAAGGATACTTGAGTTGCACTCTGTTATGTGGTGTTCCTACAAGCAGACAATTTAAGGCAAATTACAAATCTTGTTAATTTCTGGATTAATAGGGTTCCCATTTTTTGTTAATTTTCAAGGACATCATAGTCATTGGGAAGGGCATTACACCAGAAAACAAATACAAAAGGGCTACCACTAATAGCCAAGGTTACACCTTTCTGCTGAGATGTCTCTGTATGTTCAAATGTATGGATGACGGTTAGGATTAGGGCTTGTCGTAGCACTAACTTTAATGAAGTCAACTTTTTGGATCATAGAGACATCTTACAAAGAGAGCTATCCTCAGTACCCGAAATTTTTATTTAAACGATCATGTTTTAAAAATACCTCTATATCAAGTTATTAGACAACACAGTTTACCAGCATCGTAACTGTATGGGAGATCTCTCATGTTTGTAGAGGTCAAAGGTCATGGGATCACAAAAGGGCAAAGCCTTGTAGACATGACATTTTTATGTGGATATTGAACTGTGGAGGGATCTTATACTCAGTTTGTGAATTGCTCATATTTAGCATGTTGATGGTCTTTTTAGGTAGTTGCTCCCTATTGTTTTAAGTGAGGGTGAAAGGTCATTTTGGGTCACATGATCTCAAAAGGTTTCATCCTTACTAGTATACCTCAGTATTTGTGAGGGATCTCATGCGCTTGTCATGTGGGCATCCATGTTCATTATTACAATATGGCAAGGAATCACTAAGCCGTTTGGCTTTCTAGTTCTTATTGGAAATCTGAGATTTCAACTTAAGCTACCAAAGATCATTGCTATCTAAGACCTACAAGTTTAGGCCATCTGACAACATTTTAAGAGTCAAGAGCTTTCATTAGGGAAAATTCGGAATTTAATGATCGAAAATTCATGAAAATAGCAGTGTAGTTACCGTTATCACTTAATAATTTGGTGATTTTGTCATTTCCAGAGTTCGGAAAGTTTATCAAACAGATTTATGAAAGAACATGTCTGCAAGCAGTAACTGAGAAATCCTGCGCGCTAAGCGCAAGGAAAATTTTTGCACATTTGAAACAAATAATTACAAAAATGGAGCTCTTATTGGAGAGAGTTCGGAATTTCATGAAACAAGATTTGGGAAAACCACACTGTATTTGACTGATGCCATAAATGGCAAATTTTCGAATTTTTCCCTTTTCAGAGCCAGGGAGCAATCTCCCCCTGTCCACCCTGTAGCTACGCCACTGTCATTTAGTATCATTGATTTCTTTATATTGTATATCTTCCGTTACCATATTAATTTTTAATTAATTCAAGGCAAGTCAGTGCATATCACAGCATTTCAAGTTTCTTGTCGAAACTCCTCGGGCTCTTTGTAGTTGCATAATGAATCAATTAAGTTATATTTTTGTGTACACTGTTTATAATATCACTTCTCTTTTAGTATTCTAAATAAATGCCTAAATGTTAATTTTTAAAGGCATATTTTCATCATCCCAAATAGTCCCAATTCTCCCAACCTACTTACTTCTAGCCCCTCCCACATTTATCTAAAACTGAAACGGTTTTATCCACATTTTAAAGAGTGGATATTTGAAAAAGTTTTCATAATATCATACTGAACTTTTTACATAGTTTCCGAATCTGAAGGTTTGTTTTCATGGTGTGTGTGTGTGTGTGTGTGTGCGGGGGGGTTTACAGTGTGCAGTATCAGTTTGCGATTTCATGGGAGATTTATCCCCACCCCACCCCCCCCCCCGAATCGCCTGCGGTGAATGACAGCAAAATCATTCAGAGAGCCCTAATTATACAATACCACATTTAAAAGTGTAAAAGTGGTGTGTGGTTACGATATTTCCTTTGCAACTTTACTGAGTGACGCCTGCTAGTATCTGACCGGGGAGGTTCAAGTTAACATTATTAACAACTCTCTGGTCTAACAATCCCCTAGTGAAAAGCTTACCTTTATTGCATGTTCAATGTGAAATCAGACGCACCTATAGCATTCGCCAACGTTTTATTTTCCAGATTTCAGACTCTTTCTTATCCAGCTGGGGTCTATCTTTACTCTTGAGCTAATTCAAAGACTTGCTTACTTGCTTCAGTTTTCACCTGCTGAAATAGATTTCTGTCGGAGAGGTGAACATCCAGGGCACGTGTTTGTCCAGACCATGAATGATAAAGGTATTATTCGCCCCGACGATATCTCATCTCTTACAACGAATCTGAAATTACTCGGTCTCGATGGAGTATCACATGAAGTAGAACAGTTATATTTAAAGTATAAATCGAAGGATTCATCAACACCTAGCTCACTGAAACCACCGAACGAACTTGAAAGTAAGTTTCTTCTGATCTTCTAAGGGCATTTGCATTTTATTTCTCAGTCTCGTTAATTTTACAGAGTTAATGATGAAGTTACATAAACATTTGATCCATAAATTTAAGAGCAGCCACTCGTTTGTTTCGGGGTCGAAGCAATGTAATACTATTGTTTTACTGTATGATGGTTATGAGCATCCGACTTGCTCTCGCGAGGTCGGGTGTTTGAGTCCTGGTCGGGTCATACCGAAGACTTTAAGAATCGAATCTACTGCCATTATGCTTGGTGCTCAAAATAATCAATGGAATATGTAGAACAAGCCAGTGAGCCACAACTGAAAAAGTCCATGCCCGACTCAACTTTAAACCGTAAAATTCCACCTTACTATCAACCCCTTAAGTTCTGTTCAAGTCCACCTTTTGCATAGCTTACGTTCCAATAACTAATCAGTAAATGGATTCACGGTAATGTTAATCAAAATCCCCGCCAAAAATCTTCAACACTCGGGGTAGGGTGTGTGGAATGTGGGGAGGGAGGGACTCATGTTTGGCAATTATACTGAAGTTGATTTGTACCTATTTCATGAATATTTATGTGCAATAATTTGTGCTGAGTCTTGCTGTCTTTTGAAATTAAAAACATCGAAACAAACATATATTTTTCAAATGTCCGTGGAAAATTGTAGATATTACAAGTGAAATTTGTGGTTGCATAACGAAATGTGTATTCGGGGACTAATGAAGACCGCATGTAGCAGTAATGTAGACAATTAGTGCTATATGCAAAGTGATGCGCAATCTATTATTACAGGAATAACCAAATCAGCTTGTTTTAATCAAGTCTTTATTGGATGTTCAAAAAGCAGCCTCTGGATTATTGAAGAAGGAAGTTTCACATTTTCTATATATAACACTTTGCATCCATTCAGCCAGTTCAGTGGAAGACAGCCAGATTGAAAAGTTTTGTACTAGACTACATCTGTAACTTTGCAAGACCTTGTACGTAGTAAGGAAAGTTTCTTTGCTACAGAAGACATTTTAGCCCCAAAATGCACTGATAAGCGAGTTCAGTAATATGTTTTGGCGGCTATGCACATGCCCAGATCACCAAATCGTTGGGATAAACAAACTAATCTTGCACCGAAAACACATTAAAGAGCCCATGATATGACTTAGTAACAATGATTTAAGTTCATTCTCTGGCACTATCTATCAACAAAAATAACATTTATTTAAAAAAATCCCACCCCACGAAAGAGAAATGCTCCAGTGAAATGGTATCCCTTCCAGCACAACAGCTGAAAAATGTCAAAGTGTGTTGAACCAAGAATGACATCATCACAGGAACCCAACTCCACAGTGTGTGTACTATAGTGCACTTGGAGTATACTCTGCTGTGTTGATGTTACAGAATCTTGCATGTATAGATCGCCTAAAATGATTGATATAATCAAATTTTCATTACAAAACCTAAACCTACGTTTGCTTCACAAAACTAGTGAAAAAGGGGTTTCAACACCTAGGAATACCCCTGGTCAACAGATGGAGTTTTGTGACTTCTCAATATTCCTTGAGCCAACTAGCAGGGGAATTGTTTGGTAAATATCATACAAGTGTTTGGAAGTTCCCTGGTAAGAGGTTATACACACCGAAAATACCTCAGGCTCCTATACAGTAACTGCATCCATTTGTCCTCCAGTGTTATGTAACTATTATTTTTATTGGGGAGGAAGCAGTGATTTTCTCATTTAACAGGCCCATATGCAATACTGTATACCATTCTGCACAGTGGCTTAAATACTACCAACAAATTCTGTGTTGTTTTGGATGCATGTGCTAATGCTGCAATTTGACTTGGTTCAAAGAAAAGGAAAAGTGATTAAAGTGGGAAAGGAAACTAGCTAATATTTTGGTTATTTAAGGAAGTATTCTGTATTTTTATCAAAAGTTGGCATGAATTTACTATTTCAACTTCATGCATTTTGAAGTCTATGCTAGTACAAGATCCATTTGATTTCCACATTAATGTTTGCGACAAATTTACTTGGACGGGATGTCTTTCAAAGGAATCCAGGTGAGATATCAGTCTTTTATTCAACAATAGGCCTAACATGAATGGGCAGCTTAAGTGAATAATGACAAAATTCCTCTTTTGAGGAATTGGGAGTGAGAATTTCAAATTTTGATTGAAATATCTTTGACTTTATACTGGGACATTCTTCAGATATAATTCGGAAATTATTTGGCCAGTACCGGCCGGTCCCATGCTACGCAATCTGTGAGCAAAATGTTATTTAAACATAGCATTATAATACACACTGTGAAGTTGGGCTCCTGTGATGATGTCATTCTTGGTTCAATGCACTTTTACATCTTTTACATTTTTCAGCTGTTGTGCTGAAAGGGGTACCGTTTCACTTGAGTATTTCTCTTTTGTAGGGCAGAATTTTTTTTTAAATGTTTTTTTGTTGATAGATAGTGTCAGAGAATGACTCCAAATCGTTGTCATTGAGTCTTTTCATGGGCTCTTTAAAACTTGAGTTTACATGAAAATTTTGTAACATCATTCTTTCTTTATCCAATTGTAATATAAGAAGGAATCATATGTTTAGTTCTTTGCAGTGGATTTTGTCTAAATTGCCAGTTGTAAAGAGATTCATTTTAATCTGCTGTCAAGCAGGGTTGATTCCCTATTTTCGTTCGGGTTGGCTATTCAGATTTATGCCAGCTGTTGCATGCACGTACTGCACGAAATTCACACGCCGTACAATATGTGTGTGTACCCCACTATGAGCCCCACAGTTCCATGCACCAACAAATTACCGAACTAGCTTATTACTCCACTGGTTTGGTGGCGACCTTCTCTTAAAGTGTCAATCCTCCCACCCTAAACTGCAGTTCTTGTAGGGGGTACCGAAACTCTCAATTGGCTCAGCTCTTTGATTGACAGCTAATTTAAACAATGCAGAATACCAAAGCTGATATTACACAGCATGAACTGTACTGAGAGTGTTTTGATTATGCACATTGGGCTCTTCTATACTCAACCTGAAGAAGTAATCTGAGATTGTGTCTGGATGAGAATGAATTTCAAACAATTGTGGGAGGGGCTTTGGCAAGAAGGTTGGGAGAACTGGTTGTGTGAGTGAGAGAACTGGGCCTTATATTAGGATACGGCTCTGAAAGTATGCAGAGCAGTACGGGTCTGATCGAGAGTATTCAGGCCTTAGCTTTCTGTCTAGTACACATAAAGCGCTGCAAACGACCGTTTTCATGACGAAACTCCTTTCTTTACCACTTAATGTTCACCTTTATCACATGTGATGATTTCTGTCATTCTTTTCTCTCAGTAAAAATGCAAATACTTATCACCGAATTGAAAAATAAATACGAGGAACTTTGCCGCAGAGTACAGCCTATTCCATACATACGAGACAGAATGTATTGTGTAGACCGTGTGTATGTCGAAGGAGGGATAGAAGTTCTGGCTCTGGAAGGCGCGGGCATTGAAGGACATGAAAATTGGGAAGGTCTTGAATCTTACCGACAAATTTTACGTGACACTAGAACAAAATCTAAGCGACGTATTGTGGAAGGGGAACCTGGTTTCGGTAAATCAACTCTTACACTTCAGTTAGCATACGATTGGTGCAAACACGAGTTAGACTCTCCTTTAAGTAACGTGAGTCTATTAATTATTCTCCGATTGAGACAGCTTGGAGGTGTTAATTCAATTTCCAGAGCTATCAAACAGTTTCTATTACCAAGAGATTCCAAAATAAACGAAAATGACATCCAGCAAATTTTGTATAACAAAGGTTCAATCTTAATAGTTTTAGACGGATTTGACGAGTACCCGGACCAAGATTGCGGCAGAGAAACTGACATTATTAGCATAATAAAGAACGACATGTTTCAACAGATTGACGTCATTCTTACCACAAGATCCGCCTGCTTGCCTAAGGAATACCCACCCCAAACCAAACGAATTAAATTGACTGGATTTGACTTCAAGGCGCGAGAACAGTACATCCGGAAAGCTGTTGTTCGTCACGGTGACAATGATGAGGTCGCGAAGGAAATAAATTATCAACTGCAGGGAAATCCCATACTCGCCGATCTCTGCCAGGTACCCCTTTTCTTTGTAATGTTCGCTCATATGAGCTATGAAAGAAGACTTAGCCAGAAGTTTGACTCGGTGACAAGTTTCTTCCGCTACATGATTTCTTGCTTTCACAGTCATATGAGAAATAAGATTACTGGGGACGAAAATCTCAAAAAATTCGAATTATTTCAGCGAGATCACAAGGAACTTGATCTAGTAGCATTTAATGGGTTGTCCGGAAGTGACCAGCAACTGTCTTGGAAAATGAGTTACATTTGCCAAAGATTGGGACAGGAATTTTATGACCAATATGTCCGTATCGGCATTTTAATTGAGGAGGAGGTCCTTGATATTAATGATGAGCCCGGTACATCGGTTTATGATCACATAAAGTATAACACTGAAGTAAGGTTTTATCACAAACTGTTGTGTGAGTGGTACGCTGCTCATCATCTAGTGACCAGCTACGGTAAAACCGAACCTGCCCAAGACAGTGAAATAAAAAACTTCATTAGTCTTCTTCAAAAAATAGATCCCTTTGATCTTCAATACGTTTTTCGTTTCGCTTGTGGTTTGAATACTTCTGCTGCTGAAGTGATTATCAACTATCTAAAAACCAAAGGAGACGCTGATATGTTCGCTATTCTCTGTATTCTTGAGCAAAGCGGAAAAGTTGAAAATATTTTAAAGACCGTCAAAGAACTGTGCAAGAAGAAAATTGAATTTAGCAATAAAGAAACAATGTTACTTCAAAGATCTACAATACAGCTTCTTCAGATTGCATCATGCAACAACGTAAGTTATTTTGATATAGTTTGACAAATTTAAATGTCATTAACGTAACAGAGGCGTCAGGGACAATGGCCTCTTATTCGAGTTCTGAAAAAAAATGAAATGGAACCAAAATAAAACGGACTTGCTTATAAGGGACTGGGTCCTCAAGTATTCAAAACATTTTCAGAAACCTCCAAAAGGTGATCACTGAAATACTCTGTAGACATGGTCAGCTACTTAAAAGCAAAATCAAATCCTGCCCACTGCAGTGTACAAAACCTACTCTGTTCACAAGATACTAAAATTTTGATGATTAGACAGAATGTATTGATGTAACGTGGGTCTAACCTTGGCGTACAGGAGCTTAGGTACAATCATATCTGTCGAGGAGAAATAAAAGTAAAAAAAAAAAAAAAACCCCGTACCAATAGTCACTTTAGTGTGGAGCAAGACGTTTATTTTTAGAGGGCCGGCTAGTAGACTGACACACCCTTCAATCGCTACGGCATTTATATACAAGTGCAACTTAACATGACAATACGAAACATTAAATACACTCCTTCACAGGTAAAACACAATAGACCACTGACATACAAATAACAATACGTTTAAATTTCTACAACACAGAACACAAATTCATCTCCTACATTAACGAATTCCTCTGTTGTGAAATTCAAGTTTTGTTTTATTATGATTCGAAAAGATTTGGTAACTTTTTTTAAATTTCACAATCAGCCTAAGTGAAAAACATATTGTCACTTAAGAGTCATTCATGAAATAAAATAATCTACTATATTAATCAATATTAGGGTGACTGCATTTTCCAAAGGAAAAGATATTTGATTTTTAAAAATCAATCGCATATGCGCGTAAGTTATTTACACACCACGCCATGCGAACACCACGCGCTCCATTATTTTCTTCCGAAATGACATCTGCTTGATGTCAGTGAGTAAGGTCTTAACATAGGTTTTTTGTAATGATTCCCGTATGATGGTATTCTGGGTTCACGTATTGGATCATTGCAATTCACCGAAAGCTGGTTCACTGTTTGGTTAAATCTAACAAAATGAGAAATTAAGGCGTCTGCTAATAGTTCATTTAGTTAGTTCTGCTATCAGGCCCGTGGTGACCAAAGGCTGAGCAGGAAGTTTCAATTGAAAGCTGTGAACCCCTGAAAGTATAACACTGTACTGTTTTAAAACATCTCCTCGACCATGAAAATATCTTGTCCTCTGATTGGCTACATTTTGTCTGTTATGCAATTCATTGTTGCTAAGGAGGGCACATCATCAACTGCGAATGACTCAATGTATGTATACTAAATGTTCTCCTCCCACAGGTTCCTATTTCTTCTGTAAAGCTTCGTGACTGCTTCAGTTTGGTGGACCTCTCTTCCAAATCTCTTTTACTTCAATCTGGTATTCAGCTCCCGGCTCTGAATACCCTCAGGAGGATAGAGATAGCTGAAAGAGGCAGAATAATGACGGACAGTGAAACAACGGACATCTTGGAATATTCAGCGATGTGCCAAGGATTAGAAACATTGAGGTAAATGACGTAGCATCAAAGAGTTAGAGTATATAGGCTAAAGTTAAGCTTCACTATAGTTCACTCTAATTTCTGACAAAATTTCGTCGACCTAATTGGTCAAAATAAAGAGTTACAACATTTTCATATTTTCACGGCAAAATGATGGGATGCAACTGATTGTTTTATTAAACAGCTGTATCACTACAAATATGTGAATTAGAGGAAATTTCATGAAGGTTAAATTTGCATTAAGTTGGTTGTATTCTTACTCAATGAATCCTTTACTTGGTTTACCTCAAAGTTTGTCGTATCCGCATTCTAATTTGCACGGCGTGCTGGATTAGAACATCATATTTTACCTGCATCTTGTGCATACTAACAAAACCAAAAATAAGATAATATTAATTACAACTATTTACAGTTTGAACAGCCCACTTGTCTTTCACATCTCACATATACAACACAACGTACAAATCGTAACCTCTTTTAGTTAAAGTAACTTCTTCCAAAATTCATTTATTCCATTACAATCTATTACATAACAAAAAAAATGTACAAAGCTAAAGGGGCTCATTGAGTTGATATCGATAACTGTATGAGAGTGTTAAAGGGTCATTACAACATGGCAATGCTTAAAGATAGCATAATAAGTCAGGTTTCATATCCAATATTTACGGGAAAAGCTAAAATTTTGAATTTTGTAAATGTCCTGACTTGTAACGGTTTTGCCTTGTGCACAATTTGAAAAAGTGTCTGGTCACGAATTTTTGAAAACCGAGTTGAACCGTTCCGTACTCACACATAAAACAGTTCTTTGTTTGTAGGATATGGGGATTGTCTTATATAGACCATTTGTCATTGGTATGTCAAGAAAACTTAATGGGTTTGGAAATATTTGTGGAATTTCATGAACCAACCCAATGAGCCGCTTTAGGCATCTTCCAAACATCTCCTGACTTTAAAAGTATGAAGAAAACATGAAATACTTGTTATTTTCATCACTTTACGGAATACTACTCACGAAGATATTTTGTGGCTTTATTAATTCACCGTACATTAGTAAGGCACATGTTCTCAACTGTACAAAATAATCGTGGTCAGTGGAAGCGCTAGAAAGTAAAAAACTGAGGGGGGGGGGGTTGGGTTGGGGCAAAGGGAAATGTTGGAACCTTAGACAATACTTTTCGCACACAGAGCGAAAACGAGCGAGGATTGCGCTCTCCTGCAGGTGGGGTCAACGGCTGGCAAATTCCAGTTGGGAGGTAGCGGGCGAATCCCCCGGAAGCACTGAGGTTTGGGCATAAAGTGAAAATTTAGTCTCAGGAGAGGAATTTTATGAGTATTTACGGTTGACCCAACACTGATCTAACGTGGGGGTAACTTGGCGGCAAGGAAAGAATCTGAGGGGGCAAAATGTCCCACATGTTCCCCGTAGCGCTTCCACTAATCCTGACAATAAAAGCAATTTACAGTCTCTGGTGTATTTCACTTTTTATGTTGTATTTATTTCTCTTATGAATGGAATAGGTTGTGGTTCTGTCTGCTGCCAAGGTATACCCAATCAGAGTACTTACATGTTCTGCGATCTAGAAACGTTGAAGGTAATATCCTTACATAATACCCTGTGTAATATGAGTTTATTTAAGGACATTTCTATATCATTTAAGTAAAAAGTATGTTACTTGAAGAAAGGAGTCAATTGTAACCCATAGTTTGATATTTATCACAATGGATTCCAAGCCCCTTAAACTTGCATAATTACAACGTTCGAAAATGCAATGAATGAGAAAAAAAAAAACCATTTTCCAACCCAGACTTTCACCCCATAGTATTTGTTTGTACTGTGTTGCTTTGCCGCTATGACATTTTGGCCTATATTCGATTCGCCTTGTTAAACCGTTTTATGACGTCTAGTGCTTTAAGATCATGGAATCATGTAACAAATGCGATTATTTCCTGGAAATTCCTGGATTCCACCGGCATAGGTTATTCTATCACCGGTATGCACCTACATACTCCCATGCGACAGATTCTTTACTGATTCGATGAACCTCCTGAGGCAATTTGTACATTCCGCAGGTATAAATAATAATGATAAATGACAGAATGTAATCCCTGGGCATTCCAAACACTGCTTAATCTATTAATCGCAACTTATCAGAAAAACTCTTGGCGCTCAATTTCTTTTGTCTGTAAACGAGTTGCAACACGTTTCCTTACTCATTTTGAAATTCCCTATATTCTTGCACTTGTGAGGCTATTTAAGCTGTAACTTATCATGAAAAATTTCTAGCGATACACGGCAGCGAATAAAAACATAATGCAATACCCCTTTAATATTTCTACATGAGAAGTTAATATTAACGACAATTTCTGTATTTGTATCATCAGTTTTGTGGGACTTTGGATATCGTCTCAATCTCCAATCTTGTGAATGGGAGGTAATCCACTACTGTTTATATATAAGCTATATAGAGGTTTTTCGTGTGACGTCGTAATATTCAATTTTGCGGCGATGCGCACTGTTTAACAAGAAATTTCCCAACTGGCTAACGATAGCCCTAACCCCTAACCTAATCCCTAACCCGAACAAAGAATACAATCTATATATTACAATGACAATAACCAATCAAGAAACACATTGTTAAACAGTGCGCATCTACCCTCGATTTTACTTGTGCAGACCATTTTAGAGCAAACTTTTTGCACTCGGAAAACCGTTCAAACTGTCATGATGTCATGTCAACGACTATAAATAAAGTGTAAGTGGTCGGTAACTGTTCATTTTCGAAGGACATTTAGCTCTCTTAGTTGCAAGAACGTCCCCAATTCTCAGTTGCGTGGCAACAGGGCACCGGGGGAATAGAAGGCGATCGCCCCATGGCTCTGAAAAGTGAAAAAATTCTAAAACTTGCCATTTGTGACACCAGTCAATTAAGGTGAAGGTTTTCCAACCCTTCTTTCATGAAGTTCACATTTTCTCCTAGACAAGATCCGTATTTGTTTTTACATGTATCAAAAAGCCCAATTTTCCATTTCCAATTTTTTTCGCGGGCCGCTATTGCAATTTTAAATGCATTAGTGCTCTCCCATAAATCAGTAATTTTTTCTGAGCTCTAGAAATGACAAAATCGAAAACTTGCCATACGTGACACCAGATCATAAGTGACACTGGCAACTACAGTACTATTTTCATAATATTCCTTTCATAAAATTCCAAATTTCCTCCGGGAAAAGCCCTTAACTTTGAAATATTTGGTCTTAAAAGACAGCAAAGTTTCGGAAACATTTAAAAAGCTGTCGGAGAGCCTTAATTCGATGGCTTTAATATTTGTTTATAGGTAGTGCAGATTCTTTCAATAATCCCTTTACTTTTAAAATTTCCTACAGTCCTTATAGGTAACCCTGCATGGAATATTTTCTGTAGTAAAGCTGCAGATAATTAGTTGGTCAAAGGCAAAAATATTGGCACGCCTAGCGCGCCTGAAATTACGACCCTAATGTGATGCTCACACTTCAGAGAAAAAAAATCTGAAAATTTGGGTGCTTGCCTCCTCACCCCTCTATGGCAAAAGGACTAGCTAGGCCGCGACCAATGCGACTCCCTAAAGATCAATTGTGTGGGTCTAATCAGGGAGATGCATGCCTTCTCACCCTCTCATCCTTTTCTTGGTTTTATCAGCACGATGACGAAGATAGAGTTCCAATGACTGATGAAGATTATGAGGAAAGGGTAAGACAAGTTACCAAATTTCGGCAATGAAGAACAACAATTATTTTCAACACTCTCTGGGGATTTTCAAATATTCATTACAAAAACAAACTGCGTGAAGCTTATTGGTCAATATACTGATGCCGTAAAGTGCCATACAAACAGAAATGATAACTTCTTCAAGTGAGGTGATGCATTACTTGGTCAGAACTCTTTGCAGAAAATATACACGGTGCAGGTGTAACATTAAGAGTGCAGTGTTTAAACGGTTTTGAAAATATGAGACTTAATTTGTATACTTTGTCGAGGACAAGAGACTAAATTAAGCTCAAGTTAGGACCATTTAAAGGTATGGTGACGTGTTAGCGAAATTCACTGACTTTACTTAGTAATAAAATATTGAAATGTCCCACTAAAAATCAGTTTCAATTCCGTCAATATCTTTTAGGTGTCTTTCAAAGGCATCAATATAAAGAAAAGGAAATGTTAATGTGCCAATACTACCCACAGATTCCACGTGTAATTAATAATGCACTTCATGAATGCGTAGTATAAAATTCATCAAATTTTGGGCAGAAATCAATATCATTGGTTTTTAATTCACACCCAATGCACTAGCGTAGCCAGCGGGGGGCAGGGGCAGAGTGCCCCCACAGAGTTTTTGGGAACGCGATGGGCGATGTTGAAAAAATGAAGGAGAGCCCCCTCCCCCAAAAATAAATAAATAAATAAAAACGGCAAGAGGAGGGAGGGAATCAGGGGGATTTTTTTACAGTTTTTAGGGGGGGGGGGGGTATGGGCGGCCATCAGGGCAAAAAAGACAACACCGCGAAACAGAAAAGACAAATGTGAAACGGAAAAATAAACAACGCCGAAAGGAACAATCAAACGTCTAAAGAAAAAGACAAACATCAAAAGGAGAAAACAAACCCCGAAAGGAAAAGACAGAGGCAAAAGGAAAAGTTAAAATCCAAAAGGAAAAGACTAACGTAAAAGTGGAAAACAACAAACGTCAAAAGGAGAAGACAACGCCGAAAGGAAAGGACAACGCCGGAAGGAAAGGACAAATGCAAAAGGAAAAGTTAAAACCCCAAAGGAAAAGACTGACGTAAAAGTGGAAAACAACAAATGCCAAAAGGAGAAGACAACGCCGAAAGGAAAGAACAACGCCGGAAGGAAAGGACAAATGCAAAAGGAAAAGTTAAAACCCAAAAGGAAAAGACTAACATAAAAGTGGAAAACAACAAATGCCAAAAGGAGAAGACAACGCCCAATGGGAAGAACAACGCCGGAAGGAAAGGACAAATGCAAAAGGAAAAGTTAAAACCCAAAAGGAAAAGACTAACATAAAAGTGGAAAACAACAAACCTCAAAAGGAGAAGACAGCGCCGAAAGGAAAGGACAACGCCGGAAGGAACGGTCAAACGCCGAAAGGAAAAGACAAACAGGCGAAAAAGACAACACAGCAAAACAGGAAAGACAAACGCTAAAAGGCAAGATGAAAGTCAAAATAAAGACAAAAGTCAAAAGAAAAAGACAAAGTCTAACAGAAGCGTACGAAGGGGGGGGGGGGGCATTGGGCCATGCCTCCCCCCTCACGGATGCCAAGGTCCTTAAAATACGTAGCCATACTTTAGTAACACAGATTTTAATTCAAAAGATAGCATGTGTGGCACCAGAGCATGTAGGAACACCCAATTTCTCAAAAATTTTCAAAGGGAGGGGATTGTCTCTGCAAGGCCCCTCAGTGTTGCCATTTTTGTTCTTCTTCTTTTTTTCTTAATTCCTAAAAATAGCAAAATTTTGTCAAATTCCAAATTTAACTAAAAAATCCAGCTGGTGGCACCGATTAACTCTAAGGACACCTACCTTTTTAAAGAATGTTCAAAAGGGAGCGGCCCATCCCTTTCCCTTCCTGCATAGACGCGTACGAGACGGGGACAGGGAGGGGAGGGTGTTCAGGTGCGTTGAGAAATAGTTTGCCATTTATCACGCAAGAGGAGATGCTAAGGGTAAGATCATTAACAGACGGAAGTTCGAGCAGTCACAGAAAGTTTCATCAATTTAGCGGATCTTTATTTAACCAAGAGTAACAATAGAGAAGCATTAGCATATTTTCAATTCCGTTGTATAATTTCCCCGGAGAGAATTAAGACAATTTAATGTAATAGCGGTAGTACATTTTACCTGGTAATTTTTTGATCACTTAGCATGCTCCTGATTTTATTCTCATTGCAAACAAAAGCTAAATATAAAGACTGCATGTTTAGATTCTCTTTACAAGAATAGAAACTCAATTTTCGGCCATCTGAGGGGTCGCGGTTATTTCCTACTGGTTGCGCTCCACTAAGATAGTCATTCGGGCAAAATTATATTTTTGTGGTCAAAGTAGCTCTTAACAACTCTCTGATCACTTTGCAGTTTGCGGACATATTTTGAAGTGATCGTTTTTATTGCAAACGACAAAAGAAGATAGAGACTTGTTAGATTCTTCATATAAGTCTGGTAAATGCTATTTCCGGCCATCTGAGTGGTCTGACTTTTCGAAATTTCTCTTAGCTCCGCGCCAACCAGTGGTGGCGTCCCGCTTAGATAATATTTTATATTTATGGCAGAATAAAGTTTTGTGGCCAAGAAAAAACTCAAACTAAAATGCTCCCGTTCGCCTATACCGATTGATGCTCTTTTTTTACTCCTAGAAGTATGCAAACTTAATGACAAGTTTTACTTTGAAAGGTAGCGTAAAGGGCATAAGATTGCATGTAAAGACGGTTTCAGTTTTATCCTCATGAACCACCACAATTCTTTTAACACTGTTCCTGTCAAAGTCGAAAATCTTGCACTATTTTGCATCTAAGCTCCTTGAAAAGGCCAAAAATTTTCCCGTCCTCTTGGCCAGCGATCACTCATACTGCATGCCCCCCCCCCCTTCATAGAAATCCTGTGTACGTCACTGAAGTCAAAAGGAAAAGACGACCGTCGACAGAAAAAGGCAAACGCCAATGAAAAAGTCTACAAATATTAAAAGAGAAGGTCGAGCGCAGGAAATTCCCTGAGCTGGAAAAGAAAACCTCAAGAAAGACTTAGCCAGTCACACTGTTCGGTGTGTTTATTGTCAGTTCCTAACAAATATTAAAGGTTATTGTGTTAATGGTCCACTTAAAAGTTACATACGCAGCCTAACTTTAACACTGTGCACACTGTGACCTAGTATAACTTTAAGCCTAACGTAAGTTCGCTCGAATAGAATGCTTGTGCATACAGTAATTCCACATTTCAGGATTAATTTCACAAAGTGAGAATAAACTTCATCAAATCCGGTGATCATTTCCCACAGTTCACCGGTTTTCAGATCTAGTAACTGTCGGATGTGTAAAGATACGTTTCTCATTATAACTTGAAGCATCTCAGATATTTCCTGAACTGTTTTAAATTGCCAAAATCTCTCATTTTTGTGGAGAGCTTTTCGGGTAGGTGGAAGCACTGTTTCATGACACCCAGTGTGGGTTAATACCACGGACTTCCTATACATGGACGGTGTCACGGACTTCCTATACATGGACAGAGCATACCTACGGCAGATTGTCGCTATCGTAGCGTGAGAAAAAGCGCACCAAGATGCCTGTCTGCTATGGTTTCGTGTGACAGTTTGGACTTGCTCAAGTATATCAACATATTTTGCAAGAAAGTTGAAATATTTTTGAAATATGGCAAGGTTAGGTAAAAATCACTTCACCTTTTGCAGGAATATGATATTTTTCCTCATTCAAGTTAAAATTTTGTTTTAAATATCACAGCGTCGTCGTCAAATCACGCAAATTATAGCCTCATGGCGGCCATCTTGGTGCGCCTATTTGGCCAGTAGGTGGCGACCATCTACGGATAGGACACGTTACATGCTCTGTCCATGTATTTAAGTCCGTGGACAGAGTATACTGCAAGTTAGAAAGTCTCGCCGGGTACGTGTGAGTATAGGCGTGGCGAGATGGCTGTCTGCTATGGTTTTGTGTGTGAAAGTTCAGCCTTGCTAAAGTAGTTAGAATCAACAGATTTTGCAAGAAATTTGAAATATTTTCGGAATAACGCAAGGTAGGTCAATATCACTACATGTACTGCAGGAAAATGATATTGTTTCTCATTCAAGTTAAACTTCTGTTTAAAATATTACAGAGTTGTCTTCAAATCATACCAATTATAGATTCACGGCGGCTATCTTGGTGCCCTTTTTTATCCCAGTCGGTGGCGACATTCTACAGATAGGACATACGCGTTACATGCTCTGCCTATGTATATAGGAAGTCAGTGGTTAGTACTCACTCTCTCTTCTCCATTTGATGTTCTCTTGTCCTTTTGACGTTACTTTGTCTTTTCCTTTGCTCGTTGTCTTTGTCACATTGTGTTATTCGATCGTTTCCACTTCACTTTTGCCTTTTCCTTTGACTTTGGTTTTATTTTCTACACGGTTGTCATTTTCTTTTGTCTCGTGTATTTTCCTTTCGGCGTTTGTGTTTTTTTTCTGTGATTGTCCTTTCCTTTTGACTTTGTCTTTTCTTTTTGACATTGTCTTTTCCTTTTAGCGTTCACTTTCCCGTTTTACTGTGTTGTATTTTTTGCCTGTTTATCTTTTCCTTCTGGCGTTTGACCTTTCCTTCCGGCGCTGTCCTTTCCTTTCGGCGTTGTCCTTTCCTTTCGGCGTTGTCTTCTCCTTTTGGCGTTTGTTGTTTTCCACTTTTACGTTAGTCTTTTCCTTTTGGGTTTTAACTTTTCCTTTTGCCTCTGTCTTTTCCTTTCGGGGTTTGTCTTCCCCTTTTGACGTTTGTCTTTTTCTTTAGACGTTTGAATGTTCCCTCCGGCGTTGTTTTTTCCTTTTGGGTTTTAACTTTTCTGTTTCGCGGTGTTGTCTTTTTTGCCCTGATGGCCGCCCATAGGGGGGGTTCTCAGTCGTTACGATTAAGTATGCAGTCCCCGACGGCGACTAGTCTCCCCGATGGTTTACCTGTTTTTTGCTCTCAAGAGACAATTTCCCTAATAAGAATCCAAAACTTTCGGCGTGCTGCGGGCGCTGTATATATTCACTCCAGTTTTTAAATACTTCCATTCCACATAACTTTGTTATGTAAAAAGAATAAATGGATTAATGTACATGTCGGGAATTTCATCTCATTTTGCTAAACCTGGTAAATAATCTCTTGTGACAGTCGTGCGGTACGGCCTCGAAGAGGGAAGTACTATTTAAGTTGTGCCCTATAGGGCTCGAATGCCCGGAAAATTGACCTGTATAAACTTTAAATAAGTTCAAATTCTTTTAAGTGTAGGCTAACCCCACAAATTTTCGCTCACTTTTCCACGGTTAGATCAGTGCGGAAGTATCTTCCTCTAGCATATCCAAATTTTATGTCGTATATGACTCGTAATACCAGGTAAAGTGCACAGGTTTTCTTCAAATCCCCCTCACCAATACATCGACGGCATCCTGGCTGCCGGGGCTTGGGGTCGCTACCCCCCCATACCCCTCCCCAGTTCGGCGAGTGGCCTCTCGTCGGGCAAATCCAAGCGCCAAGCCTGGAGAGAAGAGAAAGTTTTCCTTCATACTTTGTGACTTGTATATGTGTAATAAAGCAATGAACTAAAAATGGAAGCTGCATTTTTGGAGGGCGGCAACTAGTTTAGAGGTTCGGTAAATTCCATCAGGAGGGCGTGTCATCCCTTTAAAACCCCTGTGGAGAACACTGGAATCTAGTATAAAAAGAACAAAATATAGCACCATATGCATCTTAGCTCTTCGAGACAGCACAAAAATTCCAAAAGGGGAGGGGAACACCCCGGGAGACAGGCCCGTAGCCAGGGGGTTTAGGGGGTTCGCACAAACTCTCGCCCAGACCTAAATTTTTTTTTATTTTTTATTTATTTTAATGGAGTTTTGGCGTTTTTCAGGGCAAAATGTCAATTCCGCTGGTTTAGCCAATGTAAGTCCTATGAGAAGCTGTTTTGCTTCAGTGCAACACGATTCCCTAGGGCCCCATTGACTCGTACAGTATCCCTCATACAGCCACACACTAACTCTCGAGGGAATCAGGAAAACATTGATACAAGATTGAAAATGTTCAAAAATTACAGCCTAGGTGTTCACCAGATCTCTCAAGTTTAATGTAAAATTGCAAAAACTCCTTGGGGTAAGTCGCTCGGCTCCTCACTTGGGCGCTTCGCGCTCTCAAGTGAATGCCGAACCCCAGTGGCGGCGATGAAAAATGAAGAAGTGGGGGCTAAAGGTATGTTCAGCCCCTCAATATATGTCAAGTGCTCCAATTAAGAAGCGGGGAGAATTTCGAAGTGGGGCTGATCATATTCTTGCTTAGAACACTAAGGAAGTGCCGTTTCCGACCATCTGAGGGGTTTGTAAAGCCAAAAATTTCCTGGTATGCTCAGCGCCAGTCGATGGTGGAGCTCCGCTTAGCAACATATGTTAACATTTTTCATAGATTGACTGCAATAATTGAGAAATTTCAGAAATGAGATCCATATTTGCAGACTGGGTACATACAGCATAAAACACTCGGGAAGTGCCGTTTCCGGCCATCTGAGGGGTTTGCAAAGCCAAAAATTGTATTGTATGTTCCACGCCAACTCAGCGAGATGGTGGCGTTCCGCTAATTAGATAGTCCTTTGGGTCAAGATTGGGAACGATGAGTCGACTTTACCCCTCCACAAGAAAATCCTGGCTACCCCCCTGATCCAATACGCGACTAAACGAAAATAGACGAAACCCTCTGCCTTTTAATTCCACGTGTTATTACTCTTCATTTTGAATCCAACGTTTTGAATAATATATATACAACCAGGACTGGCTTGAAGCCAAAATAATTGCAGTGCAAATGATGATGAATACTTACAATTACGTCACGTTATACTCACATACGAACGTGTTTTTTTTTTATTTGTACAGGTTGCATACATACGAAGATTCAAGGTAATATACATTTCACTCTGCACCCTTTCTATTGTAGGTTCAGCATTATATAAAAGAACTTTCTGCAGCAGTACAACGTCTTCATTCACAGAACGTTTAAAATAACACATTGATTAATCGAAGCACTGTTGGAAATAACGTTGGATTGTTTGTCACGTAATTTGTGCCTTCGGCCTTTCTGTTTTGGCTTGGCGAATGTTTTTTTTTTTTTCAATGCAACACTTCTCCATGCGAACAAATTCTTTAAGAATATGACAGTATTCCTCACACGCCAAGCAGTTATTTTGATACTTTAAAAAAGAAGTGGATTTACCAATCGTTTATACTTTCGAGTTTTCCTCTTCTCTTCATACCATTGTTAGTGGCTTTGAATTGTACTTGCTTGCAAGTACAAACTGTCAAGTTTACATTTGTCATCTCCAGCTCGTTTGTCAAATATCCCACAAAGGTCACACCCTATAGCATTCCTTGTCAATGTGAGGAAGTGATATAAACTGTGCCGCCCTGAATCTCAATTTGGGACACAAATCTTCTAACTTCATTTTCTGACATCTCAAGAAATTCATGTCCGGTTTGAATGGAACTTTCACCATTATGTGAAGATTTGGTTCTTCTTCCACAAATGAAAAGTAAATTTTTGCTGTAGCTTCCCCTTTTAGGTTTTAGGGGTAAAAGTTATGCATGTTGGTAATATTTCTCGTAAAATTCCGGGTAAACATAGGTCTACCGTTTATCTGCATATATCAGCAACCGATACCCGGTAGGATGACACTCATAGTAGGGATGAGATATCTACCAATGATGGTGGAATTTGAATGAGATATATGTGCTTCTCTTTTCCTGAAAGTTTTGTGTTCGAGAAATTTTAAAAAGGTCGTTTTTCGATCCGACTGTATACAGATGAGATCGGGACGAGTTAAACTGAACATATCCTAAAAATTGTTTTGAAAAAAAAAAAAAAACTACTTAGAGAAGCCACCGTTTTTAAATTTTCTGTCTACGTGCAATTTTTAAATTTACATATTCAGTTAATTCAGAATTGTGCAACTACCCACGACAGTGATAACACCGGCATGGTAGTTCATTTATGATGAAAGAAAACAAAATTATTGAAGGGATTAACACTGTCGGCCCCAACTTAATCCGAGCGTCACTTGACTGCTAAAAAGAGTTTTTATCTTTCCTACAGAGACCTACAAGAGACTGAATCTCCAGCCCGCATTTGCAGAACGATGTGGTAAAACCAGAGAGAAAAAGAAATGCACGGAATGGTATTGACAAAGAAAAATACAACCCGTTATCAAAATGTTGAAGAAAGTTTCAGACCAGTTGAAGAAGAAGCACCACCAACATTGAAGTACAGCTGCCGTTTGGAGTTTTGATGCAAATTGAGAATTATAGCCGGGCAACAGAGCGTGGCCATGAAGTCTGCTCTGAAGATAGGTTGCAAAATACACCCTATTATGTCATGCAAACGATCGGCAATTCACCACCCAGATGAGGTGTTAAGGCCTCCCTTTCCAAAAGCTCGACAAGGAAATATACTTTTAGCCCTTCTTCTGTTATAAACTTTTCTTATAAAACTATTTAAAAAAAAGTTAAACGTGCCCATTTAATGACTGTGTGTTTATACACAAACGTTCGTTTTCATGCCGAAAGTGAAATCAGCTCTATGGAGGGGTCGATGACAAGGGTCCATTCCCCATTGAGGAGAGCTCTTTCCATTCGTGGACACCGTCTTATTTCGTCAGTCGGGAAGCCTGAATCTCTAGGGTCACAAATAAAATAACAACCCCAAGCGCGATTCTAGAATTTAACTTTTTTAGAGGGGGAGGAGAGTAAAACGGCAGGATGTAATTTTGATATGTTTTTCTAAATATAAGAATCGGCACTGATAGGATAAAGACTATGATAATTAATACAGTACCATGCCATACATGTAAAATACATTCAACTTGCATGCCTTTCTTCATGTCTTTATGAGGAAGAATGTATTGAACGTTACTGAGAGACTACGAGGAACCGCTCCTGTTCAGCAACCTTCATACGAAAAACGCCTGCTCTGATGCATGTACATCTGACTTAAGGGACTGTCCGTAGAACGACTCGTTATTACTTGCAATAGATCAAGAATCCGTGGACTCGATACCATGGACGTCACTAACGGCATAAGTTTCATGTAATACAAATAACCTAAGCGATAGGGACAATTAGACGAAGGTTTCACTCAACCATGATTCCTTCAACCTGAAGTAAACGACCACGTGGAAGAATAACTAAATATTTCGTCCAGTGTGGTAGGTATATGTTACGATCCATTAATAACAACTAACCAAAATGTAACAACTTGGTCCAAAATGTAACAATGTCCTGGCAAAAATGTACCAACTACGAAATAGTTGGTCCAAAATGTAATGTGTCTTTGGTGTGGTTATGAAAATCAAAATGGTAATCATGACGTAGATTAGTGCTAAAACTTGGCTTATTAAACTCAGCGTGGTCTAAGACATCCGAAAAGTCTATTTTTTAAACACCTGAGTGCTTCGGGTGACGTCATCAAATTGGCCGACAAAGTAAATTTATCCGTCTTTCGTAACTCGATCAGCTAAACAAGGTATAGACGGGGTCCATTTAGAGTCTGACCCCCAAAAAATTGCAACAAAAGGTCTTTCAATGGTTTTCTATGCTATTGGATGTGGTGAATAAGAGGAAAAAAATCTATCAAATTCGAAGCACGGAAAAGGTGGTTTTAATAGAAAATTCAAAATGGACGTCGGCCGCCATTTTGAAAATGAGAAAATGTTAAATAACTGTCGCCAGATGAACTGAAGTGATGCCGAAACTGTCGATTCCAACTATTTCTAACATGATAAATGCACTGGAGTAAACCTGATGTACCTTTGGCATCATTTCAACACCTAAATCCAAGATGGCGGCTGCCCGCCATTTTGAAAATGACAAAATGTTATATAACTGGCACCAGATGAACTGGAGCGATGAGAAAATGTCGATTCCAACTATATCTAACATGGTAAATGCACTGGAGGAAGCTTGATGTACCTTTGGTATCATCCCAACACCTAGATCCAAGATGGCGCCTGTCGGCCATTTTGAAAATGATAAAATGTTATGTAACTGGCACTTGATGAGTTGGAGTGATGAATAAAGTGTCGATTTTGACTTCATCTAATATGGCAAATTCACCGGAGTAAACCTGATGTAGCTTTGGTATCGATCATTTAACTCCTAAATCCAAGATACCAGCTGTCCGCCATTTTGAAAAAATAAAGTGTAGTATCTTTATAGCTACAATGTGCTGGTTAAACTCTACACTTAACAGTGTCAAATTTCTACTAGGTCTCAGATGATCAATTTGCTCGAGTGAGTTTCAAGAAGAAGCAGCCCTCCTCATCTGCATCGATTACTGCGTTGGTTACTATAAACTGTCAGTTTAAAGGCATCAACAAATTGGATGCAATTAGCCAGAACCAGATGCTCTGATATAGCCTGTTTATGCAAAATTTTGTTAAACCAACTTGGATTTGTTATTTTCAGGCCATAGCAAGTGATAAATAGGCTCATTAGCCATTGCATACCTTGACTAGTAAATGACGCCCTTCAGATACAGTATATTGGACAACATTTGATCAGCAAGACTGATACAGTAGCACCAGGTGACATCATGTCAACAACTGTCAACTGAAAGGCTTAACTCACATCTTGAAATTTACTAGGCTGTTCCTGTTAATTCAGATAAACTTATTCTTCATTACTGCCATTAGGTTCATTATAGCCCAAGGGGAGATGATTGTCACAATATGTTGGTTGGTATAGGCTAACCGCCGAGGTGCAGGGAAGCCCGTACAAAAGATGCGAGGCAATGCCTCTACGAAATACCAAATAACTTCCACTAAATGCATCCCTCGGCAACCTCTTTATGCTCATCCTAACAAGAAATTGGCCTCGCTGGAAATAAGAGACATTTTCAGGTACTAACTTGAAAAACATAGTAGGCCTACTGACTGATCCTAGAAACATTCGCTGGTTTCGCTGTTGAGACAACATTCTTTCGTTTTTAACATCTCGGAACTCTCTGCCCTAGTTTAGTAAATAAAATTAATAAAATTCATGCGTCAATTTAATTTATATGGAGGCGTCCTACATATACATATATAAGACATATTTAGACCTCACTATATTGATATTCAAATTCAAGAACTTTGAAACCCAAGGGCTGCTGAACACCAAAGTCTACACAAAGCCAACAGAAACCTATCAAATTGATAGGACTTTCGCTCACCCACTCGCCACATTTAAAGGCATTTTTATGATGTTGGCGCTCCTCTTGGACAGTCTTCAGCCTCGTCCTATAGAGTGATTTCACCTACGTCACAGGCCCCTCCCCTTTTGACGGGCATACGCATGTAGTGTAGCTAGCTGAGAAGCAGCTGACGACCCACTGTGAGAGTGTTGCACTAAGACAGTATTGATTTTTGCTCGTCAGTGGGCGTGGTTTCCCAGTTGTGATGTAACGTGAAAGCACTCTATAGGACTTATCCCACCAAGTATTTATGCGTCATGTATTCATGCTGTCCGAAACTGGCCTGGTGGCTCCTCAATTCAGTTGTAAAAACATCCAGTAAGTCGGAATTTCGGACCATGGCACTCCCTAAATATGAGACCCTATGGAGACGGCGGCCTGTCTACTGATAAGCACTGGGAAATATTAATATTCATATTAATATGCAAATTAGATAGGATTAAAGGTCAAATTGTGTATCTGATACTTAAAAATATTGGCCGCAGTTAAAAATAGTACTTCTCAAAAAGTTCCTGATTTATAGAGAGACCTGGGATTTTAAGATACATAATATCCCTGTCATTCAGGACAACCGAATGGGGTTTAGTAAAGAAAAACAATTTTGTGTTGCTATGGCAACCACGGCACATGAAGACAAAAATGAAAGTCACCAATGTCAATTTTCTTCATCGAGGATCTGGTGTTAGTTACTTAGGCAGGTTTAGTTTTTTAGTTTTTTAGTTAGTTAGGTTCCTATGACTCAAATCCTCGGCGTATTCTTCTGCTAACTTTATAATTTGTCTTTTGCCCCTATCTAATTTGCATATTAATATGAATATTAATATTTCCCATTATTTTTCAGTAGACATCCCTTTACAGCATAAAAGGGCCAAATCTCACATCAGTCAACGCCTGATGTGAGGTTTAGCGTAAATATATGGAGAAAACAAGACTTTTAACAAATAGAGTGCGCCCTTCCAACTTTAAACGTCAAAATGGCGTAGAAAAGCCCGGATATGACCAGTATACTCTCGATTTTCAGAATCAGCGACCCAAAGTTGACCAAATCCACTTGGTCTCATAAATTTTGCTTTCGGGTAACGACACCTTCCCCCTTCTCCACATGGTCTATGGCGGCCATTTTGGATTTGAACAGTTTAACACCTTTTCCGAGGTCAAATTTTGATAGATTTTTTCCTTTTATAAAGTACACCCCAAAGAATTAAAAAACAGTGGAAAACCTTTTGTTGCAATTTTTTTGAGGTTCGGGCCAATTTGGGCATAAATTGACCCGTCTAGTAGGATTGACCTGGGAGTTGCACACGTCGAATTCTTATCTTACTCGGACTATCCGTTTTGTGTGTCATCTAGAGGAGGCCTAAAAAGTCCAAGATGGCGGACAAAATGAGAGACCAAAATTTTTTTTTTTTTTGTGGGGGGGGGGGGGGACCGTGAAAATGAGATCCATACACTCCAAATGTGAGGTCCCCGACAACGTGATATAATTCACAACTCTTTGATTTGAAATGCCTCGATTGGTACATTTTTGGCAGACAATTGTTTCAGTTTGGACTAAGTCGTTATATTTTGGCCAGCTGTTACAAACTGGGTCGTGACGATCAAGACTTTTTTCCAGGGGGAGCAAGCACCTATATTTTCCTGTTTTGTTTTAAACCGATGCACATTTTGGTGAATAGTAGGTAAGCAAGTTTAGGCGTGCAAAACGCTCCGAAAGTGTAACCTTGAAGAACACTTTTTCTCAAATATAGACTTGTATTGCACAAAATGTTGGATTTTGAGGGTCTTGAAGCACGGTAGCGAGAGTAAATCATACTCTTAATTGTTCACAGTTTAGACGGAGATCAGGCGATAAAAGAGTGAATATAGTAATTTGGGGCGCGCGAAGCAGGCAGAAAAATTTTTGAATATAAGGAGCTTGCATTACAGAAAAGTTTGAATTCTGGGTACTAGCCTAATTTAATCATAAGCTATTTAGATTTTCTGATAGGGATTCGGGTAGTTGCCATAACAATCATGTGCCACAACTGATTATCAGTTTGATTTTAAGAAAACAAAGTTGCTGCATAAACAAAGTCTCTCCTAAAATTCGATCAGAATATTAAAAGTCATTTCCGGGCATCTGGAGGGTATACATTCTATGGCTCCGATTAATGACACCAGATCATCAAGTACCGGTAACACCAGACAATTCATAGACAGTGGTGAGCCTAGGATTTGTGACTAATGTGGAGGAGCGCCTTCCAAATCACATTTTAAACGCCGTCGGGGGTCTTGGTTTGGTCCGGTGCTGATCTTACGTACATGGGCTACATTTGGCCTTATGTGTCAAACAGCAACCCAGATTTTTTTTAATGTGTGTCTGTATTGCTTTCTCCCACAATCTTTGTCATCCTTTCACCGCAACTTATGCCACTGAAGTCTCGAAAGAATAGTCTGGCCCAAAACCAAGATTACAACTCATGACTTAATGACTAGAAGTCCAGAGTTCTGCGGACTACTGAGCAGTGGAGTAGCCACGATGGGGAGGGGGTTAGAACCCCCACCATGCATGACCCAACCTTGCAATGTAAAATACACCTAAAATAGCGTTTTTTTTCTCTCTATCCTTTGACTTTTCCCTCATTTCGTGCCCCCCATGACACAATCCTGGCTATACACCTTGCTACTAAGTTCATCCATTGGCACATTTAAAATACTGAGTCTCCAGCACTTTTTAATTTAATAAACTCTGATTTAAGCAAAACAAGTTGCACTAATTTGCAATTAGACACCCTTGAAAAGTGTAGAAATCCCCAAGGTAAGATAGATGCCCTGTCCCCAGGATGGTGACTCATGGTTGACTGATGGTTTTCAAGAAAATAATTGTGGTAACCCTAGCCATGGTCCCCTTGCCCAAGCAAGGCCTCCACTGTCTCTATACGACCTAAAAAAGAAAAATAAATGACATAAATTGCATCAGATTTTGTGTGAGGGTACTTGAATGTTCAAAATATTTCAAAAATAAGAGGATAACCCCCTCCCCAGGCCATACTACAGAAAAATGTCAAATCATAGAGTTCCTACTGTTGACTTCTAATGACCTTAAGTGACCCCTGTCCCAAATCTTTGTATGCCATAAAAGAATTACTACTTTAGAAATGACAAAGGCAAGCTAAGAGACATTGGATGTTTTGGGTAAGAGGAAACTCACACGTGATAGGATGTATTGACTCCTAAAATTAATTCAAACTCTTTTATTTCATTTAAAATCATTTATTTTATTCTTTCCTATACATTAAGAGTACTATAGCATTCACAATACATGTAAATTTTGCAAACTGAATCACAGTGAAATGAAAAAGCAAGTGCTTTACAAAACCCATTCTAGACAACATAAAATACTGCTGAATTGGGCTTTAAGAAAGGAATTACCTGAATTCATGGGGCGAGAGGTAATAAACTTTCCTTGGTAAATATTGCAGCATACGATGTGAATAGCATGAGCTTCTCTTGTATCATAAGTGTAGTTAATTAGACATGTACACACTGCCAAATAAACAGGAGCAATATGTTGAATAGACATTAAGTAATCATAAAACTTCATTTTTCATTTAGAGTACTGGTATATAAAGAAGTTTAATTGAATAACTACAAATATGCTCCTACACTTTTCTTCATGTGTCAATTTTTTTGAACAGTCTGACCTGGTCATGCAATCAAGATCACTTGGTGTTATCATATATAAAATTAAACCACATTAAAATTTGCACAAGAACAGAAAATTGCACCTCATTAAAGATGCATGACAACTGCTACATTGAAAAGGACCAAGAGATGAGACCAGCCAACCTTAGCCAATTGAAAAGTGACATCCCACATACACAGGTATCATGCATGGTACAAAATTGTGCACCCCCAATTCCTGGCTGGGCAGTGTGAGAAGTGCTCACTCTAGGTCATGGAAGATAAAAGGGTTTGTAACTATCACATTTAAATCTACAACTGCTAATAACTCATTCCAACCTTTCAACACAGAAAAGAGAAAGCCACACACTCATATCAAATTATAAATCTCTGGTCACTTTTCAAAATTCGCAACAATTTAAACATGGACATCCCACCATTGAAGGAGAAGTTTTCTATCACAGCCAAAGTGTAGCAGAGTTCTAGAACTGCGGGTGTAAAACATGGTTCTATTACTGTCGGTGTGAAGCAGTGTTCTATCACTGTCAGTGTGTAGCAGTGTGGTATCACTGCCTGTATGCAGTCCTGTTCTATTACTGCTAGTGGGTAGCTGTTCACTGCTGGGGTGTTGTAGTGTTCTATCACTGCTGGTCAGACAGAACAGAGTTAACTAAATTGTAATGACTTTCCTTCTTTCCAGCTTGCAACCTTTTTCTATTGTGCAGCATGTTTTGGCATTCCAATGTTTCTGCTTCAATACTATAAACAGTTCCCTGCAGATGAAATGTTTGACTGTAGGTGTGTGATGGCTAGAGGGGAAAACATTTATTTGGGATCACCTCAAAGAGTCAAATTCAGTTTTCATATTTGATTTATGAGTTTCAACTACTGATACTAATCATTGATTTAACAGACATCAAAATGGGTAGCCATAGTACAGTAACTATTACTGAAATGTTTATCTGTTTGTCTTTTTTTAGAAAAATATCGCACCTTGGAGTATTCTACCCCTCCATTAGGTGAATATAAAAGACCAACTTGTAACACAACAGATCATGATTAAACCAGCACAGCTCACTCACAAAAGGTGCTGTTTGAGCTCCAATTTGCTCTTTTGTGAAATATCTTTTTCAAGCAACTAAAATTAAAAGATTAGAAAGGAGGCTCTATACCTATTCATTAATAAGCCAACTGTAGATACCTTTATATTAAGCCTTTCTTCATCTGTCAGTTTTCTTGGTTGGTCAAATATGAACACCTCCATGAAAACTACTCAATAGCAAAAATTTTAAACCTTGCAGAATGCAAAATGTTTATGATTTCAAAGCAACTTCTGCTTTTAATATGCAACCACCAAAGCGAGCAATAATACAGTATTATGGGACACAACACATCATTGCAGTTAGCAAGTAGTACTAAAACTCATCAAAATATTGTGCATTCATTAAAAAAAACATAACTGTGGGCATTTATTACATTACATCAATAAAAATATAAGGTTGCTAATTCAGTGGTGGTGAAACCAGATGGAAACAAAGGAACCCTGTGCCTTTTGCCAGTGAAGACATCCCCTCCCTCATCAATGAAATTTATCAATTTTATCTGGAAGGAGTTTATGGGTACAAATAGGCAAGTCCCAACGGTAACCAGCCTCCCTCATTTGTTAACTTGAGCATAAGAAACGAGCTGCAATGGCTGTGCTTTGTTTTTCACAATTGTTTGACTACTTTTCAGTCAAAAGATCAAGTAATTTACACAGTGCAAATTCTTAGAGATACATAATATACCATGGTGCATACTTACAAGATTTTATGATAAAAATGGAAGGACTCCCAAACATGCCTTGGAGGATATTTAGCTACCACAAGCAACAGGCTAGCATGACAATATTTCAATAATTTTATGTGTTGAGATAATAAAATCTGAAATTGTCATATTTCAGTAAAACTCCCAAAATTGTCAAATTTACCTTGACAAAGTTCCAAGCTGTCTCCACTGAATGCCCAAATCAGTTAAAGTTCTTACAACAGTTTGTTTTCCCACCCTCCTGATACTTGTTGTCAAGCTGGGTTGTACTCTCCATCCCCACATAGCCATCAGTATCATGGTGCCTTCCCTGTGTTTAATACCTAATTATTCATTACAAATCTTTACTGTTAAATTTGTCTACTGCTCAATAGTTTGAAAGACCTGTAATGCGTATGAACTTTTTTGAAAGAGTTTGAATTGAAGGCATCTGTTCAAACTAGACTTTAGTCCCTGACTTGTGTACTGTTTTACCTTTGTGAATTTTTCAAATGATGTTTCAGATGGTTTACAAAATGTAAAATGTTTTAGAGATTTGTACTTTCTTAAAAAATCATTTACATATACTATTACTCACATATTTAAAGTGTTTTAATCCAGTCACTAGATTAGTGACTTGAGTCACCAGTTTTCAAACTTTTAAGTGACTCCAGTCGAGTCATCGACTCGAGTCACTCTACTATATTTGGGGAGATTACTCCTGAATTCTATCAAGTTGCTATCATTTTGAGAGGAAGTGACTCGAGTTGTGACTTGTTACAACACTGCATATTTATATAACAAACAATACAATACTATAAGCATCACAAAATATTTGCAATAACTGGACAGTATACTCATATAGAAGCAAATTCTTCTGGTGTGTATTCATTAAATAATTAAAACATGCGATTGGTTAACTCAGTGCAAGTATAACATTCATTGCTCAATTATTGTCTCATCTGATCATACAGTAGCTCTCAATTATAAACTGTGAGTACTGCCCAACACTATGAAAGAATATATTTCTCCTGAGTTTTAATAAATTATTCATTTCAAGTTATAATTATCTTTGTTACCAGCTACATATAAATATATATTTCACCAACATACATTTAAAAATTCAGATACATTTTAGATAAAAGCTGCTTCAATTTTTCATAGACTCATTTTGTGTCCCCAACTTATGAATTGCTTTTGACTCCAGTATTTCTGATGGCACATCAATACTTTTTGTGACATTTTTGATCATTGCCTTGGCAACAATTGAGGTTGCATTAGTGATAACTCCTGGAAAGAAGTAGTCAAAAGGTGCAAGACTTTTCCTGCCAATCCATTCACCAAACCGGAACTCCTTCCTGTCACACATCAGTCCTCTAAACAAAGAAGACAAGAGAAAATAAAGCTCTATTACAGAAATAGCTGAACAAAGTACTGTCAAAAAAAAGGTTATCTCCAATCCATGGCCCTCAAGGTTTGGTTTTTATTGTTGTGCAGTTGTCCATGACAACTCAAGTTCTGTATGGACAACCAAAAGGTAGCAGTTGGTTAGCCTATGGACAACCACTTTTTCTTGGGAAGAATTAAAAAGCAGCTTATTTTTAAATTGTATCTGCAGGGGTGGCACAAGGGCCACCAGGATCAAAAAGTGGAGTGGGGGGGGGGGAAATGGAGGGCAAAAGAAATTTTTTTGGGGGGGGAGAAGTGCAAAATCTTGTTAGGCCACTATTATTCCAGAACTGACTGGGGGCAACTGGGTGGGTGGCAAAGGTTCTGACTGGGGGGGGGGAAATGCCCACCATGCCCCCCCCACCCCTGGCGCCACCACTGTGTCTATAATTCAAACTAAACTTCTTTTTCGTCTTCATATTTTATTTAGTTTTGTTTCTCAAACATTAAAATTTGATTCTGCATGACAAATAAAAGATAAACACACAGACTGTACTGAATTAATAGCAAAAACCAAAAAGAACCAGAATGCAAAAATGCGTTGAGGTTTCGATGATACATAAATGTTCCATTTCAAAGAGTGCCATCATGCACCATTATCTTCCCATTCAAATGTTATACTAGCATGTTCAAAATATAATTTTGTCATTCCAGATGACCTTTTGACCTTCATAAAAGGCATACATAGCTAGACATACAAACAACACACAGACAAATGGACGAACAGTAATCTTGAAAGATCATATTTAAAAATGTTTCCGGGCTTTGACCCCTGTAGACCCCATATGATCTTTCATATCTGCCAAAAACAATGGGGACCATCCTCTGACCATAATGCATCCACATACCCAAATATTAAGTCTATCCAAGCTTCCAAACTTGAGATATTGTGTAAAAAAATTTTCAGACTTTGACCCCCAGTGACCCCAGATGACCTTTGACCTCCCTCAAAAACAATAGGGACCATCTACTGACTATAACAACCTTACATTTCAAATATGAAGTCTATCCAAACTTCCAAACTTGAGATATTGTGTAAAAAAATTTTCAGACTCTGACCCCTGGTGACCCCAGACGACCTTTGACCTCCGCCAAAAACAATAGGGACCATGTACTTACTACAACGCATCCACATACCAAATATGAAATCTATACAAGTTTCCTACCTTGAGATATTGTGTTAACAAGATTTCAGACTTTGATCCCTGGTGACCCCAGATGACCTTTGACCTCTGCCAAAAACAATTGGGACCATCTACTTACTATAACGCATAACATACCAAAAAAGAAATCTATACAAGATTCCTACCTTGAGATATTGTGTTAATGAGATTTTCAGACTTTGATCCCTGGTGACCCCAGATGACCTTTGACCTCCGCCAAAAACAATAGGAACCATCTTCTGACTATAACGCATCAACATATTACATATGAAATCTATCCAAGTTTCCTACCTTGAGATATCGCGTTAACAAATTTTTCAGACTTTGACCCCTGGTGACCCCAGATGACCTTTGACCTTCACCAAAAACAATAGGGACCATCTCCTGACCTTAACCCATCTACATATCAAATATGAAATCTATCCAAGTTTCCTACCTTGAGATATCGCGTTAACAAGTTTTTCAGACTTTGACCCCTGGTGACCCCAGATGACCTTTGACCTCCACCAAAAACAATAGGGTTCTTCCTCTCAATATGGCCCATCTATGTACCAAGTTTAAAAACTGTCAGACATTCCTAACTTGAGATATCGTGTTAACGAGCAAAGTGTCACAAACACACACATACATGTTTTGACCGTCAATTGGGGACACATTTTTTTAACCATGAAAACGTGGATATCCCCACTTTGGGTGTATCGACACTTGACTAGGAGAAAAAACCCTCATGTCCCCGATTTACAGGTACTACACATGTACACATACACCCATGCACCGGCCCACAGTTTTTCACCCAATGTTAGGTCCATCACATGGAAATTGGGGAAAACTCCAAAATGCTTCAAACTTGCTGTGATACATCCTTGAAACGCGAGCAATTCAATTTCATGGCTAATTTTGCATTTGGCAAGTGGGGATATCCCCACTTGCAGGTGTATCCACACTTGCCCGGAGAAAAAAAGGCTCATGTCCCCGTTTTACACCAAAAACATACGCACACACACACACACGCACACACATACACACGCCATCATGATGCATAGGTTTCTCTTATCATCGAAACCAAAAAAACAGCACAACAGGTGCTGGTGAAACACACTGTATTGCAATTATGCAAAATTTGCGACCTGATTTAAAAAAATATTGGAACTGTTTGTCCTTCCAAAAATCAAGGCCTGTCATCACTCCTATGGTAGTGAAACCACAGAAGCCAAAAATTGGTTTAATACCATCAATCAGTCGCCACCATGATTTTTGTTTTTTCAAAAGAAAAAGTGGGTTTCCCCCAGGTTAACATGGGGAAAATGATGGAACCCACAAATGGCCAGATTTCCCATGATTTTTGAAATCCTATATTGTGCCACAAAAACATAACTTCACAATTTACTTTTCTACAAGAATGTGCAAATCATGGCATCTATGTGTTTGTCACTAAAAAAATCATTATTTACAACATTTAAATATTTTGTACTTTTACCCTTTCCGATAGAAAAAAAAATTGGCTACTGGTACCTCAACTTTTCATAGTATACTGTAACTTTCACCATGCTTACAATTTCCCTCATTTCAAAGACTCAATACTCACAATAATTACATATACTTCTTGTAAACTTTGCATCAAACCCATTGCTTTCCTACTTTCATGGAGAGCAATTACTACTAGTTGCACATTATCAGCATTAAGTACTTTATTAATAGTTTCCAAGATCAATTTCTGAGGGAATTTAAAATGAAACATTCTACTTTCAATTTACAAAACAAGGTTTCAATTTGGTACCATTGATATGACAAGTACAAGGTCTTTATAGGTTATTGAATAGCCTGCTCAGTGTAAGCAAGCTATTGTCTGTGCCTTTTATTTGCTGCTATAAATGACACTATGAGTCTCTCAACAGCTTCACTGCTGAGCAGACGATGTTTCCAAGTAAATTACTTGGCATACTTATGGTATACAATGGCCTGCCAACTTTCTATTGAATCTCATTTATGGCCACCAAAAGTGACGTCACAACATAAATCAAAATACTGTGCGTCATAGGTAATATATGTGCATGGAAAGTACGGCCTGGTACACATTTTCCACCTACAAAAGCTAATTAGGTTGTTCACCTTTCGTTGTATCAGTTGTATGTACCAAAACACACTATTGATACTTGTTTTTGACTTTTTGTGCACCACGTGACCTTCTCATTTTTACCAACTCATCCCTCAAAATCCAGGATTCCTGTAAATTGAAACTGACAAAGGTTTGCAGACTCTAAGTTACAGTGTATACTGTATAGAGACTTGGGTGTATAAGGATTTCTGAGAGAGTCTGCTCCGCAGGCCAGCTATTGAAAGGATACATGTAGTCCATGCAGAAGCAATATGGAACTAGGGAACTATATAGACCTTACACATTGATGTAAGGCTCAGATTGTCCATTTGAAGGCAAAACACTGCACTATATGAACACGTCTAATAACCCACTGCTACTGAAGAGACTAATGTTGCTAATGTTGAATGTACAGCAGGGAGAGCTATTACACAGGAACATATGGGAAGGCTATTTCACCAAAAAATATTCAAAGAAAGATATTTAAGTAAACCAAATACACCACATGAAAAAAATTAGGGTGGGTTCATTTGTTAATGAGTAGACTGCAACAGATTTGAAACAAAAACAATCTTTTGAACTTTCAGAGTGAGTCTCAAAAAGAGAAGTATATGGGCACAAGATAGAGCCATGGGGCAAGGTTCAACAAACTCTTACTTGGGATGATCATCTCTCACTTACCCTGGCCGATAGATACTGGTCCTTTCGATACCAACTGCTTTTACATCATCTTCAGTTTGGCCCTGATGTAGAAAAAAATTAACTTATCTTTTAAATTTAAGTTAAAACATCATTAGTCAGCAGCTAATTACTCTTCCTTCACATTGTCTGACACTGGGGGAGTAAGCTGGTTTATTAGATAGGGTTTTTGTCTCCAGTTTGAGGGCACTAGACTGTTTCCCCAATTTTATTATATATGCAGAGCATCACATTTAACAGCAGTAGGTTCCATTTTTCAAGTCTTTGGTACGACTTAACCTTTGGAAACAAAGCCAGACCTCTCATATGAGACACTTGCACAGTATATTCCATATTATCCACAAGGAAGGCAAGATACATACTTCGAAGAACAGTCCAGAACCAAGTTTATGTTTAATATGTCTAGAGGGAACAAATTCTATGCATTCTGGTGAAACTTTCATTCATTTCCCATGTTTGGCTTTCAAGATACTACTGTACAGTAGCAATTGAAGTTAACACAGTTCCATGAAAATTGAACTTGAAGCAAGCAGTGTTATGTTATAGATTCACATTGATGGCCGATGGTTCCTTTTCTTTATTTTTCATCCTATTGTTTTGAACTTGGATTGATTACACTTAGGAATTCTATCATGATCCAAGGCAAAAATAACTTCCAACATTCAAATTACTCAGGATGCACTTGCAGCATCAGTATAACAGAACTGAGTTCCATAAAATTGGAGATAAATTTTAAAGAAAATCCATGACATCACATCTGAGGGGGGGAGGGGGGCATTAAAACATAAAACACATAAAGGGCAGATACAGTAGTTAATGATTAGGATGCTGCATTGGTTTTAGCACTTAGTCAATTTGTGTGATGATTTAGAGTATTACCTGAGAGGGCATTTACCTTAAGTTTGTTGTAAAACACCATGCTGTCAGATTTAGCTCCCAGTGATGAGACTAAGTGATACTGTTTACATCCTCCTTCTTTGGCCAGCTGTGCAGTCTTCACTGGATAATCATGGTCAACTACCCACTGCCCTTTCTGTAAAACAAGTTAAAATAGCTGGTTAATACTAGGGTTGCTATAATACAACAAGCCAGTTCAAGAGTTGTTACTTCACATGTACCATGACTGGGTTCTTTACCCAATGACCCTAGGAGGCAACTCACAAGCATTACTGTATACAGATTTTTTTGACTGTTTACATTTTTTTGTCAAAAAGGATTCTTTGGATAACAATATTTTTGCTAATGCATAAACTAATCATATATTTCAGAATTACTACAATAAACTGAGCTGACAGAAGGGCACAATACAGCTTTCACTACATCATGAAGTGAAGTGGTTCCAATATCATTATTCTAAACATATATTTCTGATACTGTGCTTTCCAAGCTGTGTCCTTCCCAACAAAACTACTGTAGTTACAGTACATATATAATGACAAAAAGGGTGGTGGGGGGGGGGGGGGGTTGGGTTGGGTACCAGACTCAGCATAGAAGAAAAAAAAATGAACTATTTACAGCTGGAAACTAGCTACAGCAACATCACATCACTTTTGCTTTCAGTCAGTCACCTTTACAGTACAACGGCGTAGGTGACACATGTGAAATCACACCAAAATCAAACTTTGTCAATTTCTCATTTAACCATTAAAAGGAAGTTTTTTTAAAATGTTACTGTACCTAACAAAAAGTGGGAAAAGCATGTGGCTTACTGTGAATGACAACTTTACATCTGGTGAAAATCAACTCAACAATTCAGATAAAAGGGTATTTTTGGAAGTCCAGTCTAGATGGGATTTAAAGCAGTAGACTGTCCTTGGATGGAAAACCCTGTTAACTTTGACCAGGTCAGAAACACACACCAAGACCTGCTGGTTGCAAAGCTTCATTACTTCAAAAGCCACCACCTGGCTTTATCCACATAGAAATAATTTGGCCAAGTGAACGTAGTGGAGTGGGCTTGGTTGATGTGTGTGCTGCCATGTGCAATAGAGGACCTGGATCAAATGCCAGTGGTGTCACTAGGAAAGTTTTTGAGGCACAAAAGAGTTACTTGATCAGCATAGCCATTTAGAGTGATGAGCAGCTAGTTAAATTGTTGAACTTGAAGAATATAGAATTTCATTTGAGTTTGTGCCTCTTTCGGGAAGGTCCACTATGCTATGGTTCAGCAGTTGAACAGTAGTGCAGAGCAGTGAAAATACACCCTGCTGTTCTATAAGCCAACCATAGAGCCCCAAACAGACTGTCAGGCATGATTAAATACATTTCAACCAGAGAATTCTCTGCCCCAACTGAAAACCCATAAGCCTACTTTACACATACTGTACACTTGTGCTTATTGTATGGTACTTCTTGGAATCTAGTTTCATCTTCTCCAATGCCATACCAAACTTCCATCCTGCGAATTCTTACCTTCCCTGCCTTACCCTTTGTTGTTCCAAGGCAGCAAAATCCAACATCTAACCCTTGAAATAGATCCTTACTCTGTTCTAGCTCATCAAAGTTCACCTGTACCTGTTCCTGCAAACAAAATTCAACAATATTTAAATGCTGCTACAAGTACTTTTAGTGAAGGTACAGATGTATTATGGAATGCAAGTTCATGAAATGTTAGATGTTTGGTTACATGGCAGTGTTTGTTGCACATTTTGTGTCTCAATATTCATGACCAAGGGTAAAATTTGGTCGTCCTAAGGAAAACCTTAGGTGGTTACTTCCGTCGTCCTACAGAAATTTTGGTCGTCTCAGATGACCGGACGACCGCTAAATTTCATTCCTGTAGAGACATGGAAATAAGCTAAAAATAACCAAATGTGTTTATGGCACTGCAGTGCCTGCACTTTTACTGTGTATCAGAGGCTTTTTACTGTGTATCAGTGACTGAGTAATTTGAACAGCCGGTGACAGCTTGCGTGCGCTCATGTAATTGCCACATGTATACATAAATTTTCTTGATAAGAAAAGTGATATTCAATTTCATTCATGCTCTGGGAGTCTAGGTCTGACGTGGTCTGACCTTGGTATAGAAACTTTTGGTTAAAAGTGTGATAGCATTTTGGGTAAAGGTCCTACACCTGTGGTAATTGGTGACATTTCTTAAGTCGCCCCTCTGGCTACAGCAGTGTTGTAACAAGTCACAACTCGAGTCACTTCCTCTCAAAATGATAGTGACTCGAAAGAATTCAGGAGTAATTTCTCCATTGAAATATTACAGTGACTTGAGTCAATGTGTCGACTCGAGTCACTTAAAAGTTTGAAAACTGGTGACTTGAGTCACTAATCTAGTGACTCGATTACACAACTGGGCTACAGAGGAAGGGTTCTTCACTCGTTCAAGGCTTTTTTCAGTCGCAAATGGTGACCAGGTGAGTGCTAACTTCCAACTCTGATGTGGATTACAGTATAAATGTTTGACTCATGTTCATATGTGATGTGTGTAGAGTAAGGTACAGTCCATTAGCAATACTGAGGACTACTGTAGTCACACAGTATTGTACAGTACGGTAACTCCCTGCAATGCAAAAGAGGTGATACAGTACAGAGTAGTTTTGCTAACCCTTTTCCAGTTTCTCCAAGTCTCAGCTGCACCTGTTTACTAAATGAGCAAGAATATGATGCTAGGTTACAAAAATGGGACATTTGGTTCTTAAGCACAAAAAGAATGATGAAAATTGATTTAATTACTTTATGATGTTGATAATGTGCTGGAAAGTGTCATTAAAACATAGAACAACATGTTTGTGGAAGGATAAAATAAATTTATGTTGTAATAAGTGGTTGGAAGTTTATGTTACTGTAGTTGCATGAGGCACCAAAGTACTGTTTGTTAAAACCAACAATGATAAACTTAGAAGAAGAAGACTGATATTAAGTGTACTGCAATTAACTGTTAAGTTGTTCATACAGTATTACAAGTTGCAATGATACACAAATATGTCTCTGAAATAAAGCACCTCACATTCTGAATGTATAGCCATGTATCTGTAAATGCCAAGTGTTATGTTAGTTACAATGCCAAGTGTTATGTTAGTTACAATGCCAAGTGTTATGTTAGTTACAATGCCAAGTGTTATGTTAGTTACAATGCCAAGTGTTATGTTAGTTACAATGCCAAGTGTTATGTTAGTTACAATGCCAAGTGTTATGTTAGTTACAATGCCAAGTGTTATGTTAGTTACAATGCCAAGTGTTATGTTAGTTACAATGCCAAGTGTTATGTTAGTTACAATGCCAAGTGTTATGTTAGTTACAATGCCAAGTGTTATGTTAGTTACAATGCCAAGTGTTATGTTAGTTACAATGCCAAGTGTTATGTTAGTTACAATGCCAAGTGTTATGTTAGTTACAATGCCAAGTGTTATGTTAGTTACAATGCCAAGTGTTATGTTAGTTACAATGCCAAGTGTTATGTTAGTTACAATGCCAAGTGTTATGTTAGTTACAATGCCAAGTGTTATGTTAGTTACAATGCCAAGTGTTATGTTAGTTACAATGCCAAGTGTTATGTTAGTTACAATGCCAAGTGTTATGTTAGTTACACAGGACACCATTTTGTCCCATTTTTGATGTCCTCATAACCAACCGTTGCAGGGTTTTCCCTGGGCGTTTTGAACGTCGCGGCCCGCGACGTTCAAGCTTCAAGACCAAGGAGGCCGCGACGTCCAAAAAACGGCCGCGATGTTCAAAATTGCTGCCAGCAGCTAGCCTCCATAATTTTTCTTCTTTCTGTCAACGACTGCTTTTGTTGTTAAATACAATAAACGATAAAATCATTGACTTATTTGTAAAACTGCAACTAACTTTTTTAATTTCCATGCACATACCACTGCATGCGAGTCGGAGCTCTGTATGTATATCCCATAGTGCCTACTATTGAACGAGTAACAACACAGTATTATTATAATTAACTAGCCTGCAGTTGCCGTCGTAGGCTTGTATCAGGAAAATGTTTTGCCCACTCCGGAGCACAGCAGCTATGTGGCATAACACGACTTGCATGACCAAAACACATACGCCCCGCCCGCCTTTGGCAGGTTAGAGGCGGGGCTAATGTCTCAGATTTGCGAAATTATCAATCAAACGAACGAACCATGTCATTGTATCTTCACGATGTAATCCCACATATTTCCTGTTACCTCGTTCTTAAAACTTACGACATGATTGTTTTGCCCGGCTACAACCAAAGTTTGGGAAATTCGATCGTAGCAAAATGCAATGGGAGTATTAGAATTCTATGCGAAGACGGTTGGTTTCTACTGTACATGTTTTTCCTACACAGTTAAACTGCATTGACGATGTCACAAGTATGATTGGCCGATTAAACGCAATAATGAGCCAATCACGCTGACGTAACTTAAAATAAGTGCGATGGACCTTATGTGTATGATGTCATAGAACCCTTGTTTTCCCAACATGTTTTCATGAAAAGATCGTGACACACACAATCTGTGATTGCTTGCAGCCACGTGCTCCATTGCTTTTATAAATTCTGGCACTCACTTGATCAATACTCCCGATTATTTGCAAACTGAAAAAGGGGTTAAAATATACTTGAAACTTGCCCTTAGTTTCGTTGAATTCCTGTAAACTCAATCCTTTAACTTCCCGCCAAAACTGGTTGCATCGATAATCACAAACGTAAAATTTTTACCCCTGCCATGAAAGTGATCGTTTGATATTTTCCGCTATAACCCAGTAGTATTACATGGAATTAGATTTAGAATTGCATTCAATGTCTTTTCCTTGCTTATCGCAAAAAGCGCCGCGTAAGTTGCTGTACCAACTGTTCTGCACAAAGCAGACTATCGAGCTGCAGTGTTTCGCCTCTTTTTAATCCCAAAGCTTAGCATACATGTCTGTGGACGTTTTGTACACGTAGCTCCTAGAATCTTGTGAAGTCTGGTGATTATTATCTTGCATAAATTAAGTAATTCCCAGCATTCCTTCCGCAATGTTATTTACAGTAGGACTTGTACAATGTTGTCATGCAACGTCATAGCAAACAAAAACCGTGATGCACGTGGTCCCATAAAGCAAAATTCTTGGCACACGCATGCAGTAGACTTCCGTGCGTGTCCGTTTTTTCCGCCAAATAAGGCATCATGTTTTGCTTGGTGACATATGCATACGACCCATTTCAAAATTTAAATTGGTCCCTGCATCGTGATTGGTTCAATGGCATTGATTCTAGCCAGCCAATCACAATTCGCGCCTTCGCCTATATGATTTAGTGTGTGAAAATACTGGGTCTCGAGACAAGTTTACCCATTGAGTTTGTGTTACGACGATCGCACTGCCAATGCTTATATAGCCGGCTAGCGAAGCAGGGCGAGCCCCGTGCCAAATTCACCATGAAACGGCATCACAAATCTCTGCGTATGTGGATTTTTCGGGGATCTGACCTACCTGCATTTCAGTTGTAGATTCTTTTTCAAACAAGACGTAAGTTTTGGACAAGAACTGCTTAAAATATCCGGGGATGTTTATACCAGAAAGGAACCATAAGATACGTTAATCGGGTGCAAATGTTGGCTGCCCAGAACTGCTAAGATTCTACTTCTAAGATTATCATGATATCATGAATGGTTGCTCTACATGGGGTTCGTATTAAAGCAGGAGAGTAGCTTCAGTATATTATAGCAACTACAACCGGCCAGTGCAGAAAAGGAATGCAATAGTTCCGAAATAATTGGGGGATGAAAAATAGAATGAGCATGATGTTGGCCTAAGAACTAAATTATTAAAGCCTGGGGCATGTGACATCGACTGCAAACAAATCTATCGCATTAACAGTTGATTTACATCTCCACTTTTGAAGTGGAAATATATTTCGCCTACAAAAATGATATCCCGTTCGTGAAACGAACGGAAATTTTCCCAATATTTTCAATCCTGAACTGGTAATATTGCAAGCCGGCCCAATCACGTGAATTTTGGTTAGCAACGGACGCGAAATAACGGCCAACCGGGGGTGAAAATCTTCCGGTGCCAGCGCTTAATAAAGGCCATGCCGATGAACCAAAACTTTTGAAGTAGAAATTACGGTGACATGGAAGCCAATGTGACCGCTATCAGTAGATCAAAATTTGTGCGAATGTGAGTATCGGTGCTAATATTTTTGCGTCAACTTACAAAAATTGTGTTGACTAATTTGGCTCAAAAATGTCACCATTTTGCGTCTAGGGACTTGCATAAGTCACAAAATTTCCAAAAGGGGAGGGGGACAGCCCCTCCCCTTTTACCCCTCCCCCAGGCCGGCGATCCACCAATGGACGCATCGGATGTGCGACGTTCAATTCTAAACCCAGGGAAAACCCTGTCAACGTTATATTTTGCATCTATACTTTCCTTTTCCATTTAAGGAAATAGTCATTTACAGTACAAAAAAGTTTTTCAACTCTAACATATTTTCAAACAGCTGTTCAGGTCAAATTATATTATTGCCTAGATTTTGGGTGCATAAATATGGTTAAAGCATGAACAGTACCTGTTTTGGCGTCTTCGTAACTAATGTTAAAATTTTATAGCCAACCAGTACAAAATGTACAGTACAAAAGTAAAGACAAACATGTTTTATGTAGAAATAAAGGCCATACAGTTATACGGTACCATCAAATCCTTGAATGAAAAATAAGAAGTCAAGAAATTATGAGTCACAGTCACATTTAAGCCAAGTCAAAGTTAGGAATACTATATTTTTACCCCAGTATTGTGTTCTTTATCAAATGTGTGATAGCATCTGTCATTCTCAACATCTGAAAGCTACTGTATGGTACTGTGGCATGCCTGGATGTCAACACAAGGTACGTAGCTACAGTACTGTGCAGGGTTGTAACTAGTCAAATTTAAGTGCTAGGTACTTGTCTGATCTGGCAAAAGTGTCTCCCCCTACCCAACTGGCCTGCACCCCACTTTTCAGGCATCACTTTATCATTTTTCCCTCTTTTTATTTAGGGAGTAAATTTGGGGCTGGTTTTATGTCTCTGTAGGCAGAATTGCGATGGGCGGGGAGACGTGTGTTTGCCTGGAGTGCCAGGCAGTAATATCCATTGCAGGGCCACCCAGTGCCCCCCACCATAGCTGCAACCCTCGTACTGTGTACTGTACATAAAAATGTACTGTATGTAGCTTGTTGGTGATGGCTATGTTTATCAAGGTGTTTCATTCCACCATCAAATGGCTGTCAAATCATGAACACACCTACAGATACACAGTACTGTAAGTACTGTAAGATTAGCTGTGCCCTTTTTCCTTTGTTAGAACATTCAACATTGTCATTTTTAATATATGGGTTCTTTGATTGATATACTGTATAAAATACCTTTATAAGGAAGGATGTAAAGGTGTTTGGTGTCTTTAAGTTTAGTAGGGACTTGCCAGGAAACAAGAAAAAGAATGAAGGTTGACATGAAAATGCATGAAATGTGCATGGGTAAGCAGGATCTGATTTGGGAAGGGGTGTATTGGGAGAAGACATTGTGAATATCTGTTGAGTCTAGGTATAAAGCATGGACCTTAATTTAAGGGAAGTGAGAAAAGAGGCAGGGGGAAGTAAAACTGTTGGCCAACTTGAGGCTAAAGGCATTGATCTGTTGTGGATACTGAAGGGTAGCCTCATTCTATAAAAAAAAAATATTGGGTACAAAATCAAGTCAATAATGGGGAATGCCATTTATTTGTAATAATAAGCAGGATGGCTGATCCAGCAAAAGGACACTTACAGTAATTTACATGTCATTCCACCAGACTCTGAACACCCTGCACAGTGTGCAAGGTATGCCATTCTATCATACTGTACCTAATACCCTGTAAAGCATAGAGGGTATTCCATTCTATCATACCTAAAACCCTGTAAAGCAAAGAGGGTATTCCATTCTATCATACCTAATACCCTGTAAAGCATAGAGGGTATTCCATTCTATCATACCTAATACCCTGTAAAGCATAGAGGGTATTCCATTCTATCATACCTAATACCCTGTAAGGCATAGAGGGTATTCCATTCCACCAAACTTGAAATACATTGCATAGCATGCAAGGTATCCATTCCTGCATACTGTAGTACTGTACCTTTAACCTTTATCTTTTGCATAAAATTCAATGACACCACCATTCTACTGTACTTGTAATCCATCATTTTGCATTGAACTGCTGAGATTCAACATTGTTGAAAAAAGGTTTTTTTGATCGATTCAAATTTGCGCTGAAACATCATGCACTGCATGCAGGAAGTACAGCTAACAGGATCAGGAGGGGGGTATCCTTAAGCTACAGTAAATCACAGGGTACAGCCCATCCACATAATCTGCCTATTGAGGAATGGAACACTTTGCATTCAACACATGTCAGTTGGTGATAGTAAACTAGTGTGGATAAATTTTCACAAGCATGAGAGTATTCTGATATTGTGAACAAGCAAGACAATACCCACTGTACACCTACTGTACAAAGGCACTAATTAAAACTGATATTTTTAAAATAAAAAAACACCTTTTAGCCACAGGATGCTTGCTTTTTGAATTGGAAAATGCCCCAAAATTCATAAGAAAAAATATAGGCTTTAGGAAACACTTATTTTCTTACATGCTGTTTCTACCATATTTCTTTTGCCATTTCTTATTTGAAACAAAAAAGACAACAACTACACCTTGTGACAATTTTTGTGTCCTTTAACTTGTGAATATTATTGCTACTGTACCTCTCAGTAAATAAAATACATATCTTACGATATGAAGCACACTGTATACTGAATGTCAACTGTAATATTGACACAGTATCACATCTCACAGTCACTAGATTTGATAGGTATCAGGATCAGGTACCCTGTACCCAGTTCCCACTTTTTGGTACCTGTGCAAACACGATCTGGTCACATCAAAAGCAAGGAAACCATAAGACCACTTGAACTTTGGTTATCATGTGTTGATCACTATATTGAATATAATAACACCTTTGTCCAGGCCTAGTCCTTTTATGGCACTACTGAAAAAATTGGGGGATAATTCTTTAAACCCTATCAGAGACATACTGCAAGCTACAGTAATAAGGAAAGTGATGCTTAACCTTGTATTCCAATTTGAGGAGCTATTATTAATTATGAGTCTGACAAGTATTTCAAACAAAACCTCTGCTTTTTTGGTTCACAATGTTTCTGTCTCTGGAGTTACAGTTTAGTTTATACTACTGTACTTACTATGGTTGAGTTGTTGGATATGGCCTCATCCTCATATTCAACTTTTCTTCGTCCAATCAGCACAACTTTTTTAAACACTTTTTCTCTAGCCAGTTGCTTCACCAGTTCCTTGCCAACTTCCCCTGTGTATCCTACAATGAATGCTGACATAGTTGGAGCCTTAGCTGTAGGACCTTCAACATCAGTTGGACTTCTGGCTTCAGCAGATGGACTGGTGGCTTCTGCCTGGCTGTCTGTAGATTCATTTGTTGCCATCACCTCTAAATGCAATATACAGTACACACAACAATGAATATACATGATACAGAACACTGTACAGTACCATAGTGGTAGGGTAGCCTGGTTGGGGGTAAAAATGCCAACCTAACTTGTTTCCTCTGCTAGAACAAAAGGAAATGTGGTACAGTACAACAGGTATTACAATTTGGTTATGGAAGAAGTAAAAATATGCTTTATGGGTATGGAAGAATTTTTGAAGAAACAATCACTAAATATGTTTTGGAAATTACCATGGCATGCTTTAATATCATAAAGCACCAACGCTTTAATGCCAGACCTACAGTACATGATCTCTATTTTGTATTGGTTTTCTAGTTGAAGAAGTATGTTGTGCATGTACATTCAGAAGAGTCGAGAGCAATACTGAAGTACAGTACTATGAAAACATTTTCTTATATACTGTATAATTAACATTTTTTATATCAGATGAAATTGATGACCTGAATAACGCCCAGCAGCTTCATGGAGGCTAGCGAAAGTTTCATAAGAAATCTTAATATTTCACAACTGGAACCACAGTGTTTATAATTACTGTATCTACTGTGCTACATACTGAACTGTATCAATTCTTAGATAATGCACTGGTCTAGGTTACAGTAGTTACTGTAGTTACAGTAAATAGGATTTAACCATGGAAGTACTACCTCGGAGGTAGTACTTCAATTTTAACCATGAACACCAACACAAACAGTGTCACCAAGAAAGGATAGGGTACTTTGTTGAGGTAAAATTACTGTACCTAAAAAATAAAATGAGGGTCAATTCTCATTAAAAAGATGCCAAAGACTGGTGTCATGTCAGAAATTCATATAGCTTACTGTACTTTCCTTGAAAAATCCAAGAGTAAGGGATGAACCTGTTTGTTCAAACAAAGTTTTTACTTCAGCATGGTGTAGTATTTTTGGTGAATATGGGAGTACAGTATTCAAAACAGTTAAAGAGAATGTGACCGACGGTGAGAGCACGGTCACAGGGTATGCAGTGTTGTCTTTCATCCCTGTGAAGTACTGTAAATACAGTAGGCATAGGTGAGCAGGGTTCGATTTATAATTTTTTTTTCTACATGCACTGGTGCATGTAGGTCAGAAAATCTACATGCACAGCAAAATTTCTACATGCACCAAATAATCTGAAAATTTAAAGAAAAGCCTACGAGAAAAACACCTTATACACCTAGCTATACTGTAGGCCTAGGAAGGGTCTAAAAGCACAATTTGCATTTTTTCTGTTTTGAGTAAAAACAAATGTGCAGATTTTTATTGAACCCTTTTTTTTACGTGGCATATTCCACCAGCCTGTTCCATCAGCAAAACTGACGCTCGCACGCTGCAAGCAATGTCAATGGGCCTTAAGCATGTGTTCTTGTCTGCTTCAAGGGCAAAATTTCCCCATTACCTCACTGTGTGAATTAAAGGATCGTAAGAGCCAGGGTTAGAGGCAGCTCACAAATTTCAGGGGAGTATTCCCCCCTTGGTTTAAAATTTTGAATCTTGGGGGGGGGGGGGGGGCAGGGAAACTTGAGCAAAGTCAAATCTTGGAAAAAATGACACATGCCTTCCTGGGCATAGACCAAGAGTGTTGTAACACATGCATACTTGCCCACCCCCATTTCTTCCTTCTACATGTAGCTATAATTCCAATTTAACCGGTTTGACCTTTTGACCATTTACTAGTAACTGTCACAAGTTAATTCACAACCAGACCTTGTCTATCAGCACTGATTCTGAAGGAAAGCTCATGTTTTCTGCATAGACTACGTATATTTAGCAGAGCTAAGCTTGAAAATACATTGGGCCGACAGAAGGCAGCAAGTGACCTTACCCAAATAAGCCCAGGCTATATACTGTACTTGAGGTCTCAAGCCTAGAGTTTGCATCAGCTATCGCAAAATAATCCATTATAAGCTACAGCTAAAATTTTACACAATCTTTAAGTTATTCAACTCTTTGATTATAAGGTTATGCCAGTTTAACATGCAACTAAAATTCTGACATTGTGGTTTCAAAAGTTCAAGTCTCCGATCATCCAAGTCCTTTCAAATTTCAATGCCACTGTTGTACACACTGAATGTGAAAGGCTGCAGTCTTAGAGGCAACCCACATCGTGAAAATTACAGGATGCCAAAATTATGTTGTTGGCATTTACCTCTCAAAACTTGAGAGAGACATGTGTAAAATACTTAAAATTTGCCTTTACCAACATTTTCAAAACTTTTACTACGCTACTTTTGATGAACCACAGGGTTTTCCCTGGGTTTAGAATTGAACGTCGCGCATCCGATGCGTCCATTGGTGGATCGCCGGCCTGGGGGAGGGGTTTCCTTTTGGAAATTTTGTGACTTATGCAAGTCCCTAGACGCAAAATGGTGACATTTTTGAGCCAAATTAGTCAACACAATTTTTGTAAGTTGACGCAAAAATATTAGCACCGATACTCACATTCGCACAAATTTTGATCTACTGATAGCGGTCACATTGGCTTCCATGTCACCGTAATTTCTACTTCAAAAGTTTTGGTTCATCGGCATGGCCTTTATTAAGCGCTGGCACCAGAAGATTTTCACCCCCGGTTGGCCGTTATTTCGCGTCCGTTGCTAACCAAAATTCACGTGATTGGGCCGGCTTGCAATATTACCAGTTCAGGATTGAAAATATTGGGAAAATTTCCGTTCGTTTCACGAACGGGATATCATTTTTGTAGGCGAAATATATTTCCACTTCAAAAGTGGAGATGTAAATCAACTGTTAATGCGATAGATTTGTTTGCAGTCGATGTCACATGCCCCAGGCTTTAATAATTTAGTTCTTAGGCCAACATCATGCTCATTCTATTTTTCATCCCCCAATTATTTCGGAACTATTGCATTCCTTTTCTGCACTGGCCGGTTGTAGTTGCTATAATATACTGAAGCTACTCTCCTGCTTTAATACGAACCCCATGTAGAGCAACCATTCATGATATCATGATAATCTTAGAAGTAGAATCTTAGCAGTTCTGGGCAGCCAACATTTGCACCCGATTAACGTATCTTATGGTTCCTTTCTGGTATAAACATCCCCGGATATTTTAAGCAGTTCTTGTCCAAAACTTACGTCTTGTTTGAAAAAGAATCTACAACTGAAATGCAGGTAGGTCAGATCCCCGAAAAATCCACATACGCAGAGATTTGTGATGCCGTTTCATGGTGAATTTGGCACGGGGCTCGCCCTGCTTCGCTAGCCGGCTATATAAGCATTGGCAGTGCGATCGTCGTAACACAAACTCAATGGGTAAACTTGTCTCGAGACCCAGTATTTTCACACACTAAATCATATAGGCGAAGGCGCGAATTGTGATTGGCTGGCTAGAATCAATGCCATTGAACCAATCACGATGCAGGGACCAATTTAAATTTTGAAATGGGTCGTATGCATATGTCACCAAGCAAAACATGATGCCTTATTTGGCGGAAAAAACGGACACGCACGGAAGTCTACTGCATGCGTGTGCCAAGAATTTTGCTTTATGGGACCACGTGCATCACGGTTTTTGTTTGCTATGACGTTGCATGACAACATTGTACAAGTCCTACTGTAAATAACATTGCGGAAGGAATGCTGGGAATTACTTAATTTATGCAAGATAATAATCACCAGACTTCACAAGATTCTAGGAGCTACGTGTACAAAACGTCCACAGACATGTATGCTAAGCTTTGGGATTAAAAAGAGGCGAAACACTGCAGCTCGATAGTCTGCTTTGTGCAGAACAGTTGGTACAGCAACTTATGCGGCGCTTTTTGCGATAAGCAAGGAAAAGACATTGAATGCAATTCTAAATCTAATTCCATGTAATACTACTGGGTTATAGCGGAAAATATCAAACGATCACTTTCATGGCAGGGGTAAAAATTTTACGTTTGTGATTATCGATGCAACCAGTTTTGGCGGGAAGTTAAAGGATTGAGTTTACAGGAATTCAACGAAACTAAGGGCAAGTTTCAAGTATATTTTAACCCCTTTTTCAGTTTGCAAATAATCGGGAGTATTGATCAAGTGAGTGCCAGAATTTATAAAAGCAATGGAGCACGTGGCTGCAAGCAATCACAGATTGTGTGTGTCACGATCTTTTCATGAAAACATGTTGGGAAAACAAGGGTTCTATGACATCATACACATAAGGTCCATCGCACTTATTTTAAGTTACGTCAGCGTGATTGGCTCATTATTGCGTTTAATCGGCCAATCATACTTGTGACATCGTCAATGCAGTTTAACTGTGTAGGAAAAACATGTACAGTAGAAACCAACCGTCTTCGCATAGAATTCTAATACTCCCATTGCATTTTGCTACGATCGAATTTCCCAAACTTTGGTTGTAGCCGGGCAAAACAATCATGTCGTAAGTTTTAAGAACGAGGTAACAGGAAATATGTGGGATTACATCGTGAAGATACAATGACATGGTTCGTTCGTTTGATTGATAATTTCGCAAATCTGAGACATTAGCCCCGCCTCTAACCTGCCAAAGGCGGGCGGGCGTATGTGTTTTGGTCATGCAAGTCGTGTTATGCCACATAGCTGCTGTGCTCCGGAGTGGGCAAAACATTTTCCTGATACAAGCCTACGACGGCAACTGCAGGCTAGTTAATTATAATAATACTGTGTTGTTACTCGTTCAATAGTTGGCACTATGGGATATACATACAGAGCTCCGACTCGCATGCAGTGGTATGTGCATGGAAATTAAAAAAGTTAGTTGCAGTTTTACAAATAAGTCAATGATTTTATCGTTTATTGTATTTAACAACAAAAGCAGTCGTTGACAGAAAGAAGAAAAATTATGGAGGCTAGCTGCTGGCAGCAATTTTGAACATCGCGGCCGTTTTTTGGACGTCGCGGCCTCCTTGGTCTTGAAGCTTGAACGTCGCGGGCCGCGACGTTCAAAACGCCCAGGGAAAACCCTGAACCATACATTTTTCTTTAGAGCTGCTGGCACCAGCTCACTCGCCATGCTAACACATTGTCTATATGAATACTTGGAAAGCCTAGCCTGTAACGTTAAAGTCACCTTCAAGTTAGGGCAGCCACATGCAACATTACTTGGAGAAGTACATGTGCAGAGGGAGTGATGATCTTTGACACAGATGTTGCGGTGCAAAAGGAGACACGCTAAAAAATTTTTTTGGCAAAATGAGGCTGCTTGTCTAACTGACAGTATGCAAGAAATAACGATGCAAGGGCCAGTTGGGACCGATATGTTAGGATAACTTTGTGCCGCAACTTGACTTGTAACATGTATTTGACCATGACGTTTGTAGGCTAGGTCTGAAGTCTACATGCACAAAGTGCATATAAGCCTGAACAGTTACATGCACGTAGGAAATTCTACATGCACCTGTGCACGCGTGCACCCGGGTAAATCGAACCCTGTAGGTGAGGTACTATACATAAGTGTGACCGAAGATTCCCTAAAATGACAAAATATGGAACTAACCAGAGAGCCAAAAGGCTTAGTGATTCCTTGCCACTAAAATTTAAGCCTATCTTTTTTTTTTATTTCAAATTGACAGTACTTCGTAATGTTTCAATTTGACAGTGCTCCATAATGTACCCACAAAGTATACATGCAAGGAATCAAAGCTTTCTACAATAACTAAGGTTCTGCTCATGGTATCACATCCACATACTATGTGGACTCCAACCACGGGAAATTTACCATTTGACTTCTTGTGACCCCAAATGACCTTTGACCTCCAGGAAAATCGATAGGGATCAGCTACTCAACATGTCCAACCTACACACCAAATATGAGCGTACGTAGTCAAATGTACGGTTCTTAAAATAGCGTGTTTACGTTTTGATTTTGTTATAAGTGGTATTTAAGAATGCTCAAAATCATTATTTTAACTCAAATCTGTTCTGTGAGCCATACCATCATAATTAGAGCTCAGTTTGTTGTTTTGGCTTAAAACATAGTTACCTTTGTACATGTAGGCCAGTGACCGTAGTAAGGAGTGACTAGAAGGAGCGGATTCTACGGGTCACGTTCAGTGACTACAGGGCACGGAAGTAGACTAATTAAGGCTAGTGTGAGTAGGTCAATGGGACTTATAATTTGTGGCCCGCTACTGTACCTGTATAACGATATGCTAGGAAGACACAGGTCGTCCTAGCATTGATATTAGTGAGCTTTAGATTTCACGACGTCAACTGCAACGTAATGACGTCACAACCTCCGTTTCCCCTGTCATTTAACAACTGAGTGTAGCGTTATTTCGCGTCGCGTTCGAAATGGCATACAAATGATGTCACTTCGTTGTAGATGAGGCCCGCGTGGTGAAATCTAAAGCTCACTATTATATATAACGCTAGGACGACCTGTGGTCAGCGATAAGCTACCGTCAACACAAAGCAGTAACACAGTCTGTTAAATAGGCCTAGGCCTACAGGCTACGGTAGCCGGTCGTTTCGCCCCCTTGCCAGTTCGCCCCCTAAATACCAGTTCGCCCCCAAGAATAAACCAGTTCGCCCCCTAAGACCTGCCAGTTCGCCCCCTAATACCTACCGGTTCGCCCCCTAATCTTTCTGAAGCAGGTCCCTTTACAATAAGTGAATGTTTTAGAACAAACGATGTCCACAAAGTGAAGTTTCTCATTTAATTCTCTTTTTCAGATGAGATGGAGTTCATTTTTAAAGGTGAAACAAGTTGTTCATTTGTACTGTACCAACTCATAACGTTACCGTACGCTCGTGCGCAATTGTTGAGTGTTAATTGTGTTGATTATGATTGATAGGCCTACAGTACAGATGTACGCTTTCTATCTGCGTTATCTTTGCTACATCGTTCGTGTGCTTCTTTGTGTAAACGTTCGCACATCATATTTTGTGGTTGTTTTGTTTAGTTCTATTTAAAATATCTAATAAATGGCGCAAAAACTGAAAATGATTTTACAAAAAATGCTTAACTTGCTTGTGAAACTTAATTGTGGACCGTGCAAGAGAATACCAGGTCAACTTAACATATGACTGGTTGGTGCGTCAGATAACGCACCGCCCACCCTTACCTGACTTTATTTTTTTCACATTCTGGCCAACTGTCGTAACTTTTTTAAAATTCTGTAATGACAACTACAAAAAAACTGCATTTAAAGATCAGTAATTTATTCGATGTCATACAAAAGTCCTCCACTTTGCAAAGTCCTCCACTTTGGTTCTAAGAATCCCCACCATGATTATACTATGAATGGTACTAATTTGAACAAAGTGTCTTCTGAGAAAGACCTTGGTGTAGTTATTACAAGAGATTTGAAGTCATCTAGGCAATGTGCAGCTACTGCTGCAAGGGCAAATAGGGTGCTTGGGTTGATCAGGAGGAATTTTAAGAGTTTTAGTAAAGAAATTGTGCTAAATTTGTATAAGCAGCTGGTTCGACCCCATCTCGACTATGCTGCACAGGCCTGGAGTCCCTTCTTTGAAAAGGACAAATTGCTTTTAGAGCAAGTTCAGAAGAGAGCTACCCGACTCATACCTGAGGTTAAAAATCTACCTTATTCCCAAAGGCTTAAGCTGCTTGGGCTTACCACTTTGGAGCTGAGAAGGATTAGGGGGGACATGCTCCAGGTATACAAATTTCTATCTGAAGGGAATCCTTTGTTAGCTTGCAGTTATTTAAAGGTCCAGAGTAATCCTCGGGTTAGAGGCCATTGCAAAAAGCTTGAAAAGTCTTTTGCTAGACTTGACATTAGGAAGTTCAGTTTCTCTCATAGGGTTGTTAGTGAGTGGAATAGCCTGCCTGAGTGGGTTGTTAACTCCACATCAGTGCACCGTTTTAAGGTTAATATTGACAAGTTTTTCCATGACTGTGGTAGAATCTAATCTTTCTGGGCTCTTTAGGTGTTGGTGGTTTGCTTTGTTTTGGGGGGTTTTTGGATTACAGGGCATCTTATGGGGCCTTTACAGCCCTCCTTTGCCCTTGAACCTGTTATGTTATGTTATGTTATACTCAAAAGTAATTGGGGGCGAAACGACCTCCTCTTTGGGGGCGAAACGACTTCCACTACGGGGCGAACTGGCAAGGGGGCGAAACGACCGGGGCGAACTGGTTGGGGGCGAACTGGCAAGGGGGCGAAACGACCGGTAACCACAGGCTACAGGTAGGCTAGTACAGTACTGGCCTAACGTTAGGCCTAGGCCCTACCGGTTCATTACTTAACAACTTCTCACACACACTTAGAGGAGGATAATAGGAACGTAGGCCTAGCCTAGGCCTAGGCTATATCCTGCTCAATGCACACACACGACTATTTACAGCTAACGTTAGGCCTAACGTTAGGTTAAAACTTGGACACATTCAAAAAGTGAACTTACCTCATAACCCGAGTTCCGTTTTCTTTAACTGCCTAGCCCTAACGTTAGTGTTTTAATTACGATTGCCTCGTTAAATTTCAAGCAACTACACGGAATAACCTGCGCAGCAGGCTTTTAGAGGACTGGAGGCCTGGTGTAAAAAAGTTAGCCTGCGGAGCAGACTCTGTAGTAGCCTGGAGATGGCGCTCTCTCAAAATCAAAATACACCGTCTCTAAACAGTATGATGTACAGTCTGAAAACCGTCCAGTTTCCATTCCATTTACAGGAATCCCGCATTTTAAGGGACGAATAAGTAAACATGAGACGGTCACGGCGATAAGGGGGCGTCCTTATCGCCACTAAAGAAGACCTCCTTGCTACCTATAGACCTGACCTTGATTCGGATTGTGAGGTAGTCTGGGTTTCTCTCGAAATCCAAGGTGCCAAACAAATACTTATAGGGTCTTTTTACCGCTCACATAAATATGGCAACTCAACAGACTACCTTGACCAGCTTCGGGCTTCTCTCGTTAAGGCCAGTAAGAATAAGAATGGACAGATCTATCTTGCAGGGGACTTGAATCTACCTGATGTTGATTGGTTCACTAGGTCTGTCCAACCTTATCTGGGAGTTGACATCTCTAATACCCTTACCTGGAATAGACATATTAATCGTATCACTTCGTCAGCAAATAGGTCTTTGGCTTTTATTAAAAGAAATTTATACTCCTGCCCCAGGAGTGTCAAAGCTAATGCCTATCTCACACTTGTTAGGCCTTTATTGGAGTATTCATCTTCTGTTTGGGATCCCTACACCACTTCCCTATCCAATAAGGTTGAGCAAATTCAGCGTAGGGCTGCTAGGTTTGTTTATAATGACTATTCCCCCCATAGTAGTGTGACTGAAATGCTAAACGACCTAGGGTGGGATAGTCTCAAAAACAGGCGTACTGCCAACAGGCTAGCAATTCTTCACAAAGCCAGATTGGGCCTCCTAGCCTTGCCAATCAACAACCTACAACCGGCCCGGCGGCCCTCTAGACATCACCATTCTAATAGCTTTACAAATATAGCAACCAATAAGGACTGCTACAAATACAGTTTCTTTCCTCGGACCGTCAGAGACTGGAACCTACTCCCCCAGAACATTACAGATCTCGAGGACCCCAAGCAATTCAAGAGCGCAGCCTTGAGGATCCTCAGACGGGACGACTAACTACATGCACACACTCAACCCTGCACGTTTGACTCCACCAGGAGTGTTGTGCAGTATTTTTCCAGATCCAGATCCAGTCACGTGGTGCATGAAACAAGTACGAATAGTGTATTTTGGTACATACAACTGATACAACGAATGGCGAACAACCTAATTAGCTTTTGTAGGTGGAAAATGTGTACCAGGCCATACGTTCGATGCATTAATATTACCTATTACGCGAGATATAATTTAGTGTTTTAATTTTTGTCGTGACGTCATATTTGGTGGTCGTAAATGAGATTCGCTAGAAAGTTTGCAGGCTATTGTATTCCGTAGTTATGCCATGTAACTTAGTTGGAAACGTCAACTGTTCAACAGTGAAGCCGTTGAAAGACATAGTATTATTAATATTAGCAAAAGTAAGATTTTTGATATTTGAATGTAGTAGTTGAAACCGGTAGGGTAAATCAGGGTGGCGATGCTGCACTGCGGCCCTTGCACTGAGTAAGTTATCCGGGCAAATTATGCGTTCTATGACATTATATCTATATCATAGTTTCACAATGCGATTGCGCGCTCGTCTACATGTTGTATGCTAGCTAGCTGTACTACACGTCTGCTACTTAAAAGAATATTCCAGAGTCAAGTTTACGTTTGAAATATTAAGAGGAACATATTCTAGGCATTCTGGTGAAAGTTCCACTCCTACCCATGTTCGGTTCTTGATATTTTAGCAGTTTATTGACACATTTTCTATACGAAGTGAACTTAAAGCAAACAGGTGTGTTGTCATGAATTCATATTGTTGGCTAATGTTTTGTTTGTCTTATTTTTCACCCTTTTGGCTTGACCTTGAATTGATTAGCGGTGCTACCTTGACCCTAACGCATGTTAAAGTTTTAAAATTCCATTACTCAGGATGCACGTATTGCAAGAAAGGTAAGGGTCCTCTTACTTGGCATGTAGATGATGTAAAGTGAACATGGGTGTCCGCAGAAATTTTTACCAGGGGCAAGGCCACTCATGGATGATTGAATTGTGTACACTATCTAAGCGGAGCGCCACCATCAGTTGGCGCCGTGCGTACAAGAAAATTTTAGGCCGTACAAACCCTCCAGATGGCCGACACTTGGCGAGTGTCCTAAGCTGCATGTACCCAGCCCTGAAACAGGAATTTTATGTCCGTAATTTTTAGATTTTTAGCATTTTCAGTGAAAAAAAAAATTGTTGAAGGGAATTGCCTCTCGGTCACGGCCACACACGCCAACGCAAGATAAAACTTACAACTGTCCCAGCCAACAACGGTATGTGGGTCCTACGTGGGGTCAATATGGTGCGATATATCGGGCCAATATGGGATTCCCATATGGGCCCCAGCTGTATGTGTTGATCCGTGGGGGGAAACGTGGGCCTAAATGAGATTCTATATAGGCTGAAGATGGGACCCATGTGGGGGGCCAATATATGACAATTCAATGCTCGCGGGTCATGTGTGGGAAATATATTGGGCCAATGTGGGTTTCATATGGGTCCCACATGGGGCATGTATGGTGTTTTGAAGTATTCATTTGGGTGCAGATGGGGCATACGCGGGATTTCCATGGGGGTTTTGTGGGAGCCGCATGTTGTTTACGGTCAGTGATGAGGTCTACATGTGAACTGTATGTTTCAATCTGTCGATGTTTTTACATAGCCTACCATATCCCTTACAAAAATTCCCCACAAATTGGTATGTAGGAAATGTATAGGATTTTGGGCATCTTCCTGTAGGAAATCAAATGTCTTGTAAGAAATGCTTCCCACATAGGAAATTGCTTTCCTACATAGGAAACCACTTCCCACATGGGTCATTCCATTTATATTGTGGGGTGTCTTTTGCATCTTTGTTCATAAATAGACATTTGAGGCTATGAGCATCATGGTGCTGATTGCTGGGGACTTGTGCATAGGCGATAGTGCCATGGCTGTAGTTGCATGCATTTTCCAATCACTGAAACAGGTCACCAATCCTCCACGGAAATATGTGGTATAGGCTTTATGAGAGGATGATAAATGAATATCCAGAACTCCATGATTAATTGCTGCGCTCAATGCCTTTGCTCCGATTGAAAGGAACATAGCTAAATTATCTCCAAAACTTTGAAATAGAAGGAAAAAAAGAACATGTTCCCCGTGTTTGTTATGGCCTTTTCAGACAGAGCAATGCAGTTTAAAATAAGCTACAACCACGTTATTCACTCGTTGATATGTCCAGATAACTGCAGTTATCCCAGCTTCTTATCCAAAAGAAATATTCCATATCAAGAATCATAATATGCCATGACCTGAACTAGTGCATGGATATATCTTTACTGCACAGTCCTAAGCAAATATATTTCTCAGATTATCCATGAGTGTCCACCATGTAAGGAACAGTAATGTTCTGAACATTATAATCACTGCTAGAACCACTTAACATTATTTGCTGCTTGAAGCCCTGAAGCCTGTGACTGCACTGAAGCAATACACTCTGCTGCTATACTACAACATATGGTCAAGCCCATAGCTTTACACAGCCCAAAACACATACAAAGGACAGATTTGAAAAGCTCTTTGTTGTGACTCAGTAGGCTTTACTGACCAATGACAATGGACTTCCTTCCATGTGCCAATGAATGCAATGGTCAGTGTCTTAGGAATACTCTCCTATTCCTACGTAGGAAAATTGAAATTCCTGTAAGAATTTGACAATTCCTACAGGAAATGGTCTTTCCTACGTAGGAAATAGCAAATTCCTACATAGGAAAATTGAAATTCCTGTAGGAATCTTAAAATTCCTACTGGAAATGGCTTACTTCCTATAGGAAATGTGTTTTTCCTACAGGATTCCTACAGGAAATGTACTGGGAATTTTTGTAAGGGATAGGATTGAGAGCTTATTTTTGGTTTACAGTTGGTCCATACTGCAAGAGTTGCTGGATCTCCGGCCTTGAAAAGTGTTTTTTACAAAGGTGTGCTCCAATAGTACCAGTAGCTTAGAAAATAACGTGAACTTCAGATGAAAATTTTATTGCAAATCCCATGCAGTTTCTCCGAGTCATTCCATGTGCCAGTCAACGATGAGGCGAAGCATCATTGTGCTTAAAATTCTGAAGTTAGGGATGGTTTGAACCTTGACATTCAAAATGTTATAACACCAGATATTTCTTGGAAATAAGAGTACAAGAATGTGGTTGTCTATACAAACTGTTTTCAAAATTATGGAAAATCCTAGCTTTTGAATTAAAGACATCCCTGAAAGAATTTCCCCAAGTTCTCCATAAGCGTATACACACCTCCACTTCCTCAAGTCGTGATTTAAACTATTTAAAGCATGCTCCTTCTAGTGTATGATTCTTGTAAATGTAGGCCTAACTTATGGATAGGCTCACTAATATCCAACTGGCAAAAGGCCGATCGGCGAAACCAAACTTGTAACTGCTTCTCGAAGAAGCCATTACGTCCAATGAAGGACAGCACTTAACGACCAACTCAAGTACTTTCTGCTCACAGAGTACACTCTAAGTGCTTTTTTCAACCAGGCAGGTCTATAGTATTTTGAAAAGCTTTTTGTTGTAGAAAGGGCTCCAATAGCCAATCGCAATAGACTTCCTGCTTGTAAATTACAGGAGGATTCTATTATTCAAAGCACTTGTATGACCACCTTGCTTTGCATGCATCAATGATTTGAAGATTAGCTTGGCAAGTCCAGCACATGAATTATAGTGCATGAACAGGGATCTGATATGATAGGGCCTTCCTTATATAGGGAATGCACTGCTAAATTAAGGCGAGCTAAAAAAAAAAAAAAAAAAATTAAAATAAAAAATTTACAAGAACAAAGTTTGAAGAAAAATGAACCCAAGGCCAAGAAGATTTATTTGCCAGCAATACTGATGCTGCAATAATAGATAATAGGATATTTAACACATAATTTGCTCGATGTTGCGAAATCAGTCTACATGAAAATGTTACCTTACTGTTCATGTTTGCTTTGGATACTTGTTAATACAATACTACAGTAAGAATCTGTGAATAGGTTTATTCAACAAGCTGGGACCCACATGGGGCCTATATGGGCAATCCCATACACACTTACCCCATTCTTGTCTACAAAAAATATCATTTTAACCTCAGTCTTAACTGGTTGAGATAAATATATTTAAAATGTGAAAAATAGGTCACATTAGGGCGATTAAAAATGTACTCCAAAACATTGGTACCATATGGGGCCTACATAGGAAACCCATGCCTATATTTGCCCATGAATTCCACAGTATTACCATGTGGGCCCCATATTGTGTGTTGGCTGGGGTCAAACAGCCTATAAAGGCCTATGTCCGTTACCTAATTATGAACCATGCATACACCCCCCATATTCACCTTGTATATCCCAGTTACACCCGCGTGTTGCCACTTGAGATCAGCACGGGACCAAACCAAGACCGACGCATTCATCAATGGTCGGATGCCATATGCACACTACATACATGACAACTAGGCTAGTACAATTTTCGCATAGTTTTTACAATTTCAAATTTCCAATAGATATCACGAATGATGGTCCCCAAATTACGATTTCACTATTCAGCATACTGCACCATCTTCTCTTTTGCTATTCCTGGTCAAATGTCCGCATATTTCACGAGTAAAAACTGACGCTGTGAGTGAAGGTATTTTTATGATTTATTTTAATTTTTTTTATTTTAATTTTTAATTAATTTTTCACAAGTTTGATTTTCCGGGGGGGGGGGGAACAAGTGCCCCCTTGCCCCCCTCCTTGCGGACGCCCATGATAGTGAAAAAACGATCCCTATAGTTTTTGGTGGAGGTCAGGTGTCACTTTGGTTCACAAGGCCGGGGGTCAAGGTCTCAACATCATATTTACACAATTTTCCATGGTTGGAGTCTTGCATACTGCAAAATTTCACGCATAGTATGTGGGTGTGGTATCGTGAGCAGAACCACAGTTCTAGTGGTCAAAGGTCTTCCAGGATCTCAATGTAGGAAGCTTGGATGCTTTGCATGTATACTTTGTGGGTACATTACGGAGCATTGTAAATTTGAAAAAAAAAAAACAATAGGCTTAAATGTCATCGGCAAGGAATCACTAAGCCTTTTGGCTTTCTGGCTAAATAATTGTGAAACAATATCTGGTCAGGCATAGAACTGTAGGCCGGTAGGTAAATTTACTATAGTCAAATAATGCTTTTAATTACATTGCTGGTGGCTCTCGCTCTCCACAAGAAGTTTTTTTATGCAAGTTTGGTAATCACAAACTTAAAACAATGTCCAGCTTACATATATGTAAGCTGACATGACTATAGTCATGTTCAGCATAACCTTACAAGATTTTCCATTTGAGGTTATTATATTCCTTTACATTTATTTCAGCTATAACTGGTGTTTCCTGTGAGATTCATACAGAAAATGGGACAAAATTGACACTGAAGGATTGAGGAGGGCCTCATGAAAATGTCCTCGTGAGAATATCCTCACAAGAAATTTTTCACGAGGTTATTTTTCTCGCCAGAATATTCTCGCAACATCCCTATCATCGCGAGGATTTTCTCTTGAGATTATTCTTGTGTCCCAATTTCTCTAATGAATCTGGCGAGATTTTTCTCATACAAATCTCGCGAGTAATTTCTCTAAGGGTAATAACTAAGTACGGTGAATCTTCCCATAAATTCGGGTTTAGGAAAAAAAGGAAATTAGGGAGGGGTATAATTAGAACTTATAATAACTATATCTGCGATGTTCTATGAATTAGTATCCAATGGCCGATGGACGATAATCAACAGCCTGACTTGATACTTATCGTTACCTCTATTTATAAGAATCGTGAAAGATCAGACCCCGCCAACTACAGGCTTGTTACTTCAGTAACGTCCATTCCTCTCAGCTTCTATATCATTTTATCCATAAGATATACCACAGTCCACAGTAGCCCATTTTTCACCAGCGCACCCTGAAGACGCAGTGGCAGGCGCAAACCTTGTTGACCCGGGCGACGTCTGAGCCGGTATGATTCGTTGATGATTGCTGATCTCCATATGTGATTGGTTGGGGAGACCTGCATTGTGAAAGACCCATGTGGAAGATCTTCTCCGGCATCCTGGCAGATACCATTTCAAACCACATACTACAGAACGGGCTCCTAACACACAAACAGAAAGGGGCTGGCACTGGATGCCGCGGGACTAAGGACCAGTTGCCCATTGACAAGATCCTATGTGAAGACTCCAGACAGAGAAGGGACAGAGAAGGACAAATCTGGTCGTAGCCTGGATTGATTGCAAGAAAGCGTACGACTCAGTCCCCACTCATGGATACTGGAGACCATGAAGATGCACAAAGTCGACCCACTGATTTACAACCTTGTCGAAAAATCAATGAAGAATTGGTCGACTGCACTCACGTGCAAAGAAAACTATCTGGCCGACATTAAAGTAGAGTGTGGGATAATCCAAAGGGATGCTCTGTCACCGTTGATCTTCATTGTAGCACTCCACCCACTCTGCTGCAAACTCAGGAATATCAGACAGGGCAATAAGTCGAAAAGTGAGCAGAAGATTAACCACCTACTCTAAATGGACGACCTAAAGCTGTACGGGCAAAACTTGGCAAATGAGGTTCAAATAGATCTTAATGTTTCACAAGAAGGGTCACACATAGGATCAATTCAAAACCGCACTTTTATGTGATGGGGAATCGCACTTTGGAAACAAATACATTGATCTTATATGTTATCCTTATTTGGGTGTAGAACTCTCTTCAAATATGAGCAGGAAAAACCGTTAATAAAACAGCACCTTAAACAAATCGGACTTTGGGCTATTTAGAAAAAATCTTGCTCATTGTGACAAGTCAACCAAAGAAACCTCCTATTTTGCTCATTCTAGATCACTGTAGTGCTCTCTGGGATCCTACACTCAATCTGATAGGGGTAATATTAAAAAGGTCCAGGGGAGAGTACACAGATTTATCTTAAAAGCCACAGTTCAGCGTTTCCAACATGATTAAATTTAAATGGGATAGTCTTGAACAAGGGTGGCAGTGGCGGATCCAGAGATTTGCAGTGGGGGTCTGCTTGTGGATGGGACATCAAATGTACACTGAGCGAAGCGCCACCATATGTATGGCTGTTGTTTAGTCTCTGATGCCTATTAGAATTCAGGAAATGGGAAATAAGGGTGGTAGGCAAGCATCCAATTTTACCATATTGTTAGTGTGATAACCACTCCAATAGGAGAGCAATTTTCAGCGCTCTCCGCGCGTTGAAATTTTCACCCTTTCCAAAAATTTGAAAATATGGAGCTTGTACTGCAGAGAAGTTTGGATGCTGGGTTTCCTGCAATAAAATTTGAACATTTGGGGGATTAATGATGAATTTGTATTTTCTTTCAGCAAATCTGAGGTTGGGTGGCGACCAAATGTCGTTGTTGCTTCATAATTTTATCCAATGCCTACGTAATGAGGCTCTCCGACGACATTTTGAGCTTATATTGGAGAAAGTATGGAATTTTATGAAAGAAAATTTATGGAAATAGCACTGTATATAGTTAACGGTGTCACTGGGTAATCTGGTGTCACAAGTGTAGCAAATTTCCGATTTCGTCACTTCCAAAGTTCGGAAAAGTTTACCTAAGTGAAGGTATGAGAGAGCACTTCTGCTAAGGAATTGCAATTTGTGGCGCGCGAAGCCCGCGGAAAATTTTGCTTTCTTGAAATAATTACGAATATGGAGTTTTAATTAGAGAAAATTGATTGGGAATTTCCTAATTTCATAAGCTGTCAAAACTTCATGGTAAACTGGTCTCACAACTGGCAAATTCCGAATTCTACAGGAACAGGAACAGGAAAGTCATTTTGTTGCTTAAGAGCAACCCTCCCTTCCTTTTGTCCTAGATTCCAAGGTCTCTTCTTGTTTCCGGTCACTTGTTACCGGTGAACGTGACGAGCTACCTCGCCCTAGTTTCACTTGTATGCTGCATCCTATATTTTCAAGGTGTGGCCAATTTCACCTTCTACAGTCTTCACATTGGTCATTTTTTAGATCAGCACATTCCTTAACATTTATTTAATTTCGTGCGTCACAGCTTTTAACCAATCAGGGGACTGCAGGTGTTCCGATCTCCCCGCCGACATGAAAGCTCCGAGATTGCAAGTTTTGGTTACACTCAAACACTGGTGCAGTAGACCTCAGACGACGAGCACCTGAGTCAATCTGTATATAGTTAAATATTAATAATTCTTTTTTTTTTGCCGGCAGTTAATTGAACGGAATAAAACCGTCTTGAATGAGAACTAAATCATCTTCTGATCTATTTATTCATATCTCAACTCGTATCGCCTATACACACTCTGCAACATCCCCGAAAAAAGGGCCTTTGGCCCATTATCTGACAGTAGTCGTAGTCCCAAGTATTGACATGACACACGTGCGACGGAACAGACAGCGTTACCAACGGCCGTTGACGGAAAACGCTAAATTTAGTATTCGTCATTGCACAATGTCTAAACAAAACTGGAATTTACGAAATGATACGGAAGATAGATACAATATAATTTACATTTTTCATTTTATTGAAGAATATGACACAAGAATAAGGTAATCAAATAATGTAACAACTAATACTGTATGTTTAAAGAGTAATTAAACCTAGGCTACAATCAGTCTGGCTTATCTATAAAATTTTTACCATCCCTGGGGGGGGGGGGGACGCACACCCAACACCCCTCCCCCTGGATCCGTGGTTGAACCAACCAACCAACCAGAACTCGACAGATGGCCTATACACAAACAACCTGGGGCTATACTCAGGTTAGTGCAACGTTAGACATAGGCCTGTAATTGAAGTAAGAAATGATACACACGCCATCGAAATTGTTGCAGAATATCATGAAAATAGGAGGAAAATCTCATCTCAGTCCTACCTGGAACAGTGGGAGAACGTTGCCTGACTCAGCGGGACAACATAAGCTACGGACTTTTTTCCCCCAGCTATGGCTCGCTGGCTTGTTTTTCTTATTCAATTGCTTGTGTTGAACACCAAGCAAAATGGCAGGAGGTCCCATTTTTAAGGAGGCAAAGGTTTGTCATTTTCACAGGAACAAAATGACATTAGAATTAAGTCTAAAGAAGTCTTTTGGGCTTGAAACTAAAAGGACGTCTCATATTCACGACCTGATATGTACAGACTACAAGTTACATGGACTAAGGGGGAGAGACCGAGCCAAACCTTCAGCAGTCGCCGTCGTCAGTCTGGAGGACTTTATCATTTGCAAAACTACGTTCATACATAGCTCTTAACTCCAGTAAATAAACATCATCAAACGATTTCATTTTTGAATTAAAATAATGTTAAAGAGTACAATCAAAGCCTTCTACATTCACTTAACCAGACAACAGACAAAGCAAATACTTAGCCTCTCGTGCAAAAACGTGTAACCTTAATGACCGACGGCCGTGGGGGACTCTTTCACTCGAACGGGAGGGGGGGGGTGGTGACTTTTGCCTGACTCCAGATCCCCAACAAGATAACCTTGAAAAGTCGTATCCCTCAGACAGTCAGAAATGGCATTTCCAGGCTCATAAGGATGATCTAAGCAGTCACTGTTTTAAGTTTCCGTTTGCAATAGTAACAAAAAAGTCAGCATGCATACTGAGTCATCAGAAAAATACTAGATAGAAGATTACCAAATAAAATATGCCACTACTACCATTAGATGAAGCAGTCGTGGTGGCACTCCGCTAAGGTATTATATCGGTCGAACATATTACTGGACAAAGCAACATCATATTTCCTTTTTTTCATCGATATAATGAGCTGTTATTCATTGGTAGCATAACAATCATGACATTTTCAGAGAACATGGATAAAAGAAAAGGAAGAAGCAAAATACAGTACCATTTTGCATCTGAGACCTTGGAGACATCAAAACATTTAATACCTTGGGCGGTGGTCAGGAATAGGGACCATAAGTCAGTTAGCAGAATTTCCCCTTCTCACACGAAAAGTGGCAACATAACTGAATTATATATAGTAATTTTGTGATCACTTCACTTATTTATTTGAAGTGAACATTTTATTGCAAACGCAAGCTCAAAATCACGACAGCTTATAGAGTCTACTTACAAGCCGATTTCCGCTGCAAGAGGGGTCGCGAATTTTCAAAATCGTGTGTCTGTACGCTGTATATGGTTCGCTATAATAGTAGCGCTCGGCGCAATTCCATTTCTTTGAACAAGAATCTGCTCCAACTTATGGAAATTATCTCGCAAGGCTATGCTCATTTAAAAAATGGTGTAGCTACAGGGTCAGGGGACAATTGCTCTGAAAATTTGAAAACTTTCGAAATTTGCCATTTGTGACACAGTCAACTACAATGGGTTTTTCTCAAATCTTCTTTTCATTAAATTCCGAATTATCTCCAATAAAATCTAAATATTTGTAAACTATTGTTTTCAAAAAGCAAAATTTTCCGCGCGCTTTTCGCGCTGCGAATTGCGATTCCTGATGCAGTAGTATTCGCTCATAAAATCAGTTTCAAATTAGTTAATTTTTTCAAGTTCTCTGGAGATGGAAATTTGCCGTATGTGACACCAATCCCCCACGAGTGACACTGGCAACCACAGTGCAATTTTCATAATTTTATTTTACCATCTTCTTTATTCTGATTTATCATATTATATATACAAATTTACATGGCACATATTTTGAACTTGCATTATGTCATATTGTCGTTATACTAAATGATTCAAAAGTTGGCTTCTAACAAAATGAGATAGCCTAACAAAATGGAATAACACAGCTCAGTAAATAGCACAGGTTAATAATTATCATATCTATATATAGATATGTCTTAAATGTTAAAGTTTACTTAGTTGAATCACATATATAATTATAAATAATAACCATTATCATGCCAACACGCTGTGCGTACAACCTTAAACTTTCAAGGCTACATAAATTCAACTTTCAGACTTCATATTTATATACGTTTAACTTTTGTGCCTTGGTTGTATATAATGACTATGTTAACATACTGTAAAATGAATTTGTGTACGAAACATTTAACAGTTTTGACTCAGTACTCAACATAAAACTAACAGGGAAGTATTGAGGGACTCTGATATAAATTTTACTCACACAATAATTTGTTATTCCCAAATGCATTCTTTAATAGCTCAAAAGAAATTTTCTGACTGGACTTGCATTTATACAAATACTGTTCTACTTGTAGAGCAAACTTAAATTTATAAATAAATTCGTTAACAATGGGAATCTCACCTAATAATCTTTTTTGGAAGATAAAGTATTTTACGTGGAAAATCAAAAAATTGTATGGATGGCTAAGAATTAATTAATACCCCCAAAAGAAATATTGTTTCGTAAAACAAAATTGTTTACCGATCACAGCTTGCTCATGATCTAAAATAAAATTGGAAATATATTTGCACCCCCAGAACAAGTGGTCTATCGTTTCATCATTTTCCCCACAGAAAGTATACCTTGGGTTTTCCTCCCTGTTAACCTTAGATAAATAATAATTTGTACCTAGAATCCTATGAATAAACCGAAACTGAAAATACAGTATTTTACTGTCACTAATTGACTTATAAGGGATAAGAAAAACATTCCATTGCTCCTCAGATAACTCAAAGACGTTTTGCCATTTTGTAATTGCTTTAGGAGGCAAAGAATGTTGTTGTCTTAAAATAGTATAGATGAAACGAGAAGGGTAAGGTGAACGCTGTAGTCTTAAAAGTAAAGAATCAGTTTCAGGTGGTTGAGTATCTATATTGAAACCTCTTTTCCAAACACTAGGGGTGGCATGAATAATTCCGAAGAACATAAAAAACGAGCAACGTATATTAAATTGGTTTTGAAACTGGGCGAAAGACAAAAATTGTTATCGCCATCAAGTATATCCTTTTCATAAGTAACACCATTGTCGTACCATTGTTTGTTTGTTTTGTCTTATTATTTACTTTTATATGGGAATTATTCCAGAGAATTTGCTGATCAAAGTCACACGATGGAATCTTAAAGTTACAAACAGCCCATGCATGACAAATGTCATTGATAAAGTCATTGTCAGTGTTCACATTTGATTGCTGCTTAAAATTACAATTAAATAGGAAAATACCACCGTACATTTTCAAATAATAATAAAAAATGTTAACCCAATAAGCGTCACTTCTTTCCCCATACCGTTTTACCCAAGTACACTTTAAACCAAGAATAAAGCTATTCAGATGGGTGACATTGAAACCTCCTTCCCTGATAGGATTAATCATTGTATTGCGCCGAACTTAATCCGGCTTACCGCCCCAAATAAACTTGTATAAAGTCGACTCCAGATTCTTAATAAAGTTTAAAGGGGGATTCGGAAGAACTTGAAATAAAAATACCAATTGAGATAGGGCAAAGGTTTTTATCAAAGTGATTTTACCTATTGGAGTAATGTCACGCTGGGACCACAAATGAAGAATTGATTTTAGGCGGGATAGCTTTGGCATAAAATTGAGTCGAAAGAAGTTATTATCGCTCCTTTTGATAGTGATACCCAACACGGTGATTGGACCAATTTTTATAAGTTATCGGTCATAAAATTTAAAATTTTCTCCAATATAAGCTCTTCACTTTTAACATGTTGTCGGAAAGCCTTCATTCGTAGGCTTTAGAAAACATTATGTGGCAATATACGTCCCCGTAATTTCAGATTTGTTAATAGGAAATAAAGATTTTCGAGGCAATGACCACTGTTTAACAAGAAATTTCCTAACTGGATTAATAATACTAATCCTTAACCTAATTCGTAACCGAACAAAGAACACAATCGATACGATACAATGGCAACAGCCAATCAAGAAAGACTTTGTTAATCAGTGCGCATCTAACCGGACCTTCCAGTAAAACAACTTTTCAAATTTCTTAACATTAAACCTGGAATCTGAAATTTTCAACTATACAAGCTGAGGGGTACAAGTATCGGGGCACTCGCGCGGAGCTTACTACCTTCCTAATAATAGAGTGGTGTCTGAAAAGAATCGGGCAATTTGGAAAAAAGTTTAGCTACTGTACTCCACTGTTTGAAAATACATAGGTCGATCGGATGGTGAAAAAACTAGCGGAATGGTTTATTTGCAATATAAAACTCATATAGCATTCTACAATTAATTTGAAGCTTCAGCGACATGCAGAAAATAGATGTACTGATAAATACTGAATAACTGACCGATAGGAACTAAATAAATCACACAAACATATTAAAGGGCAGGTTACGTATATGAATGCAAATTTATTAACATAACTCAATAAAATAAGCCATATGTGCTACAATGGTAATTAGCATGTACATGTCTTGTAGAAAATGACAGGAACCGATTATAGTACACGCTCTTAAACCTTTAACAGATTTTAAGACGGAAAAAATGTATGCAAACAGCGTGAGTAAATCAATTCTTAATTAACTTAAATTGCACTTTGCTTGGTTTGGTAAAGTTACGCATAATGTACACAGAAAAAGGTCAAGACCCATAGTATCGGCATGGGAACCAACGTGTAATAAAACAAACCGGACAGGTGAAGAGAGGATTGTATATATTGCCTATTCCTTTTCATTGGTGTAACTTTGTCACGTACGTGTAATATGGACGGCCCATGTTACACATCACGTGGCCCTTTGGTCCATATAACACATCACGTGGTTGTTCAGATTTCACGACGTTAGTATTTTTGTCCAAAGTCCACTGACCTATCCAAGGTAGTTTGTAAGTTTTTGTCGGAAAAGCAACAATCTAACATGAGAGACGAATGATTATCTCCTGCCAAATTTATCTTGTTTTCGGATGAACACATCATTTTTCAGATTCAAGGTTTATCTTCTTTAATGTAAAGTGGCTGATTGAGTTGGTTCATGATTTTCAATAAATTTTTCCAAACCTCGTAAGTTTTCTTCGCATACCAATGACAAATGGTCAAACCTTGACAATTCCCACATCCTATATACCAATAGCTGTTTTATGATAGAGTACTTAACAGTTCAATTTGGTTTCTGTCGTGACCAGACACTTTTTAAATTATGCATAAAACTGTTACAAATTAGGAAACCACAAAATTCTCAACTTAACTTTTCTGTAACTACTTGATATGAAATTTGACTTATTTTGCTAACTTCGCAAATTATAACCTTGCCATGTAGAAGTGACCCTCAGCTCTAGCACTCTAATTAAAAGAATATTTCAGAGTCAAATGTATTTTTGATATGTCAAGGAGGAACATATTCTAAATATTCTGGTGAAACTCTTATTCATTTTCTGTGTTCGGTTCTCTTAATATTAATACTTGAATTTTGAAACAAGTCTACCTGTAATGAACTTGAAGCAAGCACGTGTGATGTCATGGATTCACATTGTACGGCAATGTTATTTTATGCAATATTTATTGACACCGTAGGAGCATCCTGTAAGCAATGGAATTTTAAACACTTTAAACGCCTTAGGGGCAAGAAAGAATCCCCTGTCAATTCAAGGTCAAACTAATAGGATGAAAAGCATAGAAAAACAAAACATTGACTGACAATGTGAATCTATGACATCACACCTTCTTGCTTCAAGTTCACTTTTTTTTTTTATAGAAAATGTATCAACTTTAACTGCTAATATCCCGAGGGCTAAAAATGACAAATGAATGAATCTTTCACCAGAATGCTCAGAGAATGTTCATTTTTAACATATGAAACATTACTTTGGTACTGGGCTATTCTTTTAGGTTATCGATGACAACTCAATGAGCCCCTTTAAACTCGGAAATAAGATCATTTCATTCCCAGTGCAATAAAATTCTCACAGTCTCACAGGATTTTGGAAAACATCGGCAAACGACAAATCAATATATTTCATTCACTTTTGATTAATTTAAACATTTCTCTTTCAATAGTTGTAAGTCTCCGACATTCTCATATCTTGAGGAAAAGTTTCGTCAGTTTTGTTTCAATCAATTTCATGCTTGTTCTATTGATAATAAAAGATATAAGTTGGTGTTTTTCGTTCCAAGTAACCAAGAAAACGTGCTACAGACCTAATTTTCTTCGTGTAGTGGGTCAAACTATTTGACGTGGTTTTAAAATTATCGTATGTTTTCCCAAATCATTTGTAAGGTTCATTTTGATCGGTCAAAAGTCAAATCTTTCCGTCATGCTGACATCGTATTGGGGAAGAAACTTTAAAAATCTGTACATCCGATTACGTATTAACAATTTTGCCTAACGGTACTAGCTCATAGACCAGTTCAGCGAAAAAATCCTGCTTTGCTCAATATCGAGGTAAGCATCAGTGTCGTAGCCAGGATATTTTCCAGAGGGGCAAAGGTATGAAATTTCCCCAAAACTTTTCCTGTCAACGTGTATGTATTTCATATAAAATATGCAAATTTACAAGTATAACAACATTACCATGTCATTAAGTGATATAATCTGTATTTTAAAGTGTAATATACAGCAATTGGAAATAACAACTCTTAGGCCGAGTATATTTATTTTAGTCAACAATATCTGCTTCATTTGTATGTACCAATGCAGCGGCGTACGCAGGAGGAGGGGCCATGCATGTTGAGTGATCGTCAGCCTGGGGGAGGGGTATAAGGGGAGGGGTTGGCGTTTTCAAGGAACCTAGATGCAAGATGGCGCAAGACTTTCGACTTTGACAGGAACAGCGTTAAAAGTTGAATTGTGGTTGTTCTTGAGGATAAAACTGGAATTTTTGTATCTTTACATGCATTCTTATGCCATTTATGCTACCTTAAGAAGTAAAAGTTGTCATTAAATTTGCATAGTAATTTAGGAGTCAAAATAAAAGAGAATCGATCGGTACTAACTAACTGACTGACTGACTGACTGACTGACTGACTGACTGACTGACTGACTGACTGACTGACCGACTGACCGACTGACTGACTGACTGACTGACTAACTAACGTTCCGCTGAATTTATGAAGTTGCCTGTGACTGATCGAACTCTCATCTGTAAATGGTTTTACCCCTTAACATATCTTGCGTGCAGGGCAAAGTATTTTTCACCGCATCTGAACACCCTCCACTCCCCTGTCCCCGTCTTGTACGTATGCCGGCCGGGGAAAGGAGTCTATGGGATGGGCCCGAACTTTTCCCCAGTAGCTACGCCACTGGTAAGCATTAATATATAAAGGCTAAGTTTCCCTTCAAAAACTGAATGAATGATTGAATGAATGAATGAATGAATGAATGAATGAATGAATGAATGAATGAAAAGAAAAGAAAAGAAAAAAAAAAAAAAGAAAACGGGAATGACAGAGCACTGCTTTTTATTAGTCCCAGTAGCTAGGTGCACACGAAATCCTGAAGTAAATTACTGTCAAATCAATGTCTTTGGAGGAACATTGACGTACGGGTGTATTTTTGGAGGAAAGTGATTTGTCCGAAAAATGTAATTCTGTCCGAACGACTAAGCGGAGCGCCACCATCGGTTGGCGCTGAGCGTATAAAAACGTGACACACAAACAGCCGAAAATGGCATTTCCCGGGCCTAGGAATAGAATATAAGCAGTCGCTATTTTGATTTTTCCTTTGCAATAATTTGTTCACTACAAACTAAATTTGCAAACTGCAAAGGGATCAGAAAGTTATTATTTTCCCCGAAAAATGTAAGTCTCCACTTTGAGTATATAGGCGGAGCGCCACTGTTGGTTAGAACGGAGCGTAGGGAAAATTTTGAAAAATCACCCCTCAGATGGCCAGAAGTCATGATGACATTTCCAAGGCTGATAAATAGAATCTTAGCAGTCGCTATTTTGCGTTTAGTTCGTTAATTGCAATAATAGAAAAACTCAGCAACTTTCTAAGTGATCAGAAAAATACCAGATAAAATGTACCACTACAATTGGATAAAATGGTCTTGAATTTTTTCGAGGGAACAATTATACAAAGGAATTGAAAATATGCTGATCATTTAACTCTTTTGCAACTTTTGGCTATTCAAGCTGAACTAAATTGATGGTAATACCTTTGTGACTGCCATGAGGCTTTCGACTGTAATGTTTTCACTTCTAACACCTTTTGAAAAAAATCTCACTTTACGAGGTGGGTTTAAATGAATTTTAAGGCAGATGTATGGGAATATATTTGCACACTATCTCATTTTGGTTTTATTATACCTGTGCCCGAATTCGCTTATAGGGGTAGAATAGACAAATAGATGAACACGATCGGACTCTGCACCTATAAAAGCCCCCCGGCCGTCTGTCCGTGTAATAAATGTGGCAGTTGAAATTGAAGGCGTCGCTGCAAATTTTTCAATCTTTGCCAAATGTTATACTATTTCGGGCAAAGTTTTATCAAGACTACAGTAAGAAGTGGAGCTGAGGATTTTTTTCGATTAATCTGTTCGAATGTGTCGCAAATTTTTATTATCATTTTTATTTTCCATCAAAACTCTTATTTGGCGAAGAGCGTTTTTGTTTTTTCGGAGAAAGGTCTGAAGTTATTCAAGTAAGAATGGTTGTTTTTCTAAGATACGGACCCAAATGTGTCACGATTTCTATCGCTTTATTTTTTTGCAATTATGTTACCCTGACCATGATACTTTTCTACTTTTAGGACAAACTTTTGGAAGAATTCGGATATTCGACAAATATGGTTTGTTAACGACTTTGAATTGAAGCTGAGCCCCACGAGAGCGCCACCTAGAGCGAAGCGCGAGCCTCAACGGGTAGGTTAGTGAGTTAGAAAGAGTTTTCCGGCCCAGTTTCCAAACTATTGGTTCAAGTCGAGCCGACCACGGCCTTTTTTCCAGTTGTGGCTCACTGGTTTGTTTCCCCTACTCCATTGCTTATGCGGAGCAACACGCACAATTGCATGTTTCCTTTTTTAGAGTCTTTGGTTTGACTCGACTTGGGAAGCCAACCCGGGCCTTCCGCTTGAGAGGCGGATGCTCTTACCGTTAGACCAAACACGCGGTCTCTCAACGGGTGGGGTCCAGGGGTCCGCCCTAGGACCCTGGTAGTGGTAGGGGTCGAAAGTTCTTGGTTTTAAAGTGTTTATGAGGTACTTGAGTTGCTATTAAAGAGTACTTTTATTGACTTAACACTGGTCCAAAAATTACCACCAGGATAACTTTCAATAACACTTTTGGTAAAAAAGCCAGTGATTCAACTACCAAAACCGGATCCGTCTGACATTTTGAAAAAGGGGGGGGGATGAACTATAGAGAAAAAAATTGATTTGCAGTTCAATATGAGTCTCGGTAAGGGATCCAGGGGGCGAAGGGAGAAGGGGTTTGTGAAGTATTAAGGTCGTAATTTAAGGGTAGTTCTGTCTTCACACTGGTCTACATTGGTCTTATTACTTCCATTGCAACTTTAAGTAAGATTTTACTGGTAACAAAACTAGTGAAACTACTCCCAAGATCGGATCTAGCTGACATTTTGAAGAAGGGCAGCTGATTTAGAAAGAGAAAGCAGTTGATGGGCAGTTAGATGTGATTTTCTTAGAGAAAAATGTAGGGCTTGTCCTGCTTGAACGGTTACCTAAGCTGTGTTCTACATTCAATTGACGTAGTCGGAAGTGTGCAGAAAATTTTGAAAAAACGCAATCCCTGGAAATGACATTTCCCAGGTGTTTTTGCGAAATTTTCAGTTGGAAACTATGGATGTTACTGTCTTTTCTTTCAAAAGAAGAATTTAACTTTACAAAAGTTCATAGTCTAACTACAGAAGACATACAGTATTCTGAAAATCTCAAATCTCGGTTGGGGGGGGGCACACAATCTCGGTTGGGGGGCACACGGAGTACACACGTGCCCCCTGCCCTCCCCTTGGCGACGATACTGCCTGTGAACATGTGGTGGAAGCTAGAAGTGCCTGTACGAGAAACATATAAACTCTAAAAAGTGTTGTGTAGAATTAACACAACATTGTGTGACTAGGCCACCAATCAACAAATTTGTAGAAAGTTCACATGGTTGTGTAATAAATTTACACAACATGTGTATAAATTACACAGTGTTGTGTAAATTCTACACATGTTGTGTAAATTTTTAACACAACCATGTGTACTTTCTACACATTTGTTGATTGGTGGACTAGTCACACAATGTTGTGTAATTCTACACAACATTTTTCAGAGTGTACTGGAGCCCTGTTTTCATGGTTAGTGTGAATTACGAATATTGAGAATATACACCAAGCATCAATTTAGAGCTATTTCAGGAACAAACAACGGAAACACTGTTTGTGGCACCTTTTAAGACCACCTATATAGTAACAATAGTTAATTTATCAACCGTAACTCTTCCTTATTTGACGTTTTTGAAAGTTATTTAATCACCAGAGGTTTGTTTATTTTTTGAATATTCATGAAGAAGAAGTTCTCTTTCCCCAACATGATTAAGTTCATATTCATTGTTATTACATGGCTCTCCTTCCTCTTCATTAATATCCTCATTGATACTTCTGTCATCTTCCTTCCTAGTTAAAGCGACTCCAATACATGCCACAGTTATTAAAAATCCCCCAATGGCTGAATACCAGTTTGGATCGATGTTTAAAACTAACCATTGCGCAACAAATGTTAATGCTACTTCAGAAGTCATTATAATTGAAACAACGAATGGTCTTTCGGTTGCAAGAGCTAGATACACAAACGTACAAGCACCAAAATGGCACGCACCGGCTGCCATCAATACCAAACATACTCTTACATTAGATGGGAAAATTTGTGAACCCACAATGAAAAACGAAACAATGACAGATATTGCCCAAATAGTGATAGCTGTACCTATGCATAGAATAACGGGATATATGTGATTTCCGGCCAGCTCACGCATTGTGATCAGGCCGCCAGCATGCAGAAATGCACTCAGCAAACCAAAAAATATTCCCCAGTTATTAACGTCGGATGCCATTCGGTTGAATAAAAAAGGTGGCTCTGTTACAAAAACAACACCAATGATTGAACATATGGTAAACACAATATGCATTATTTTTGGCATTTGTTTCTTAATAAAAGCATCAAATACAATTAATATAACCGGCATAGTGAATAATAGAGATACAACGTCAGCTGGTTCAGATATCGTAACACCTACGAGAAGGGACATTGAACCACATCCTGTTAACAAACTCGCAGTAACAAGATAGCTGACCGTATGCACAGACCTAGGAAAGGCAGGGCGGGCAATAATTAAAACGATAATTGAAAGTAATATCACTGTTGTCGATATCCATAAGGTAACACCTATAGGGTGAATTGTTGCGCCCGCTTCATACGTCAGTATATCTAAAGCGGTGGAAAATATTGCTACACCGAGAGCAAGGAAAACGCCACGTGCTATTTTAAAGCTATCCACTAATTTGATCACCACAGATGTCAGCTTGCTCCTGGATTTCTCTTCCATTTTGTCTCGTTGTCCTTCTTCGTTTTGGGGCACCATGTTTCTTATTGGCTGCTAGCAGAAAATATCCAGACGTCTTTCAGTTTTTAGCCTGTTAATGAATAAAAACTCTTTAAAATTCTTAATTGAATTATTAAGTATTTCTGCCGTACTTTTTTGACCAAACATATTTGGCCCGAGAGTTATTACTCAAGTTTAAAACTGTGAGCTTAATGACATTCATGCAAGCAGAGGTTGTTTAACCTGTGACTTTTGTACAGTCACCGTGCTCCAATATTTAAAAGTTTATGGAAGCGTTTAAGTTTTAAGCAGAAAATTCTTTGCATAAAATATGAAATCCTGTCCGAAAGATTTTCTGAGTGGAGCGCTACTATCAGTTGGGTCAGAGTGTAGGCCTACAGAAAAAAATCGAAAAATCGAGACCTCTCGGTTATGCGACATGTCCAAGACTTTTTAGTAAAATTTTAGCGATAGTTAGTTTAAATTTTTCTTTGTAGTAAAACGCTTATTTGAACAAAAAAGCGAATTTCAAAATCATCAGGAATTTACCTGATAAAATGCTGGGTGCGTAGACCACTCTGCCCACAAGCTTACCATCAAGGTCTCTATTTTCAACTACATATGTAAAAAAAATTGCGTAACACTCTAAAGTGGGGTTGGGGGAACTTTACTTTCCATAGGGTGTCTGAATCTGTCGCAAATGTTTGTAATCTTTTTCATGGAAAATTTACCGTGACTATCATGCTATTTTATTTTTCGGGCAATTTTTGAAAGAGATCGGACGTCTATGAGATTTTCGGTGCAATTAAAAGACATGCTACATTTTGGCCTCCCGGATTTTACAGACCCTGCCGGAAACTTAGAACTTTCGAAATTTGGGGGGACAATCTGTTCCTGAATCGTTGGAGGAAAATATTTCCTTAACGGGAAAATGTAGTCACCATATTTTTAATTAGCCTAGTTTACCGTCTGCCCTATTTCATGAATGAATCTCAATCATGAGATAATGTTTTTTCTTGTTGAATTGTGAAATTCGTGAGAAGTAAGTCATTCCTTTTTATCAGTTTATTTAGATATGCAATATTTAGCTCCTAAATATAACTAAAGGTATTTGGAAGAGGAATAAGAAGTTATTAGTTAAATTTATCTGTTGTTTCAGTTTACGTTTGGACTGCTCCTGCCGTTTAAGCAACTTAAACACAGAGCATGCTACTATGGCTCTGTCTTGAATGTGTTGTTTATAGAAGAAGGTCTAACGTATATATTACCATTAGCATAATCGTTATCGTGTGAGATGAAAATGAGAATTTTTCCTTACTTTTGCAAGACAGATATTCCCTTCGTTGTACGTGCCGTTTGTAAAATAAAAGACATTTTAAAACAAAGTTTTGGAAACGTATACTGTGAATAATTGCAGTATTTTGTAACAGTAATATGCAGAGAATGCAAATTCTTTACGTTTTAGGAATAGGTAGTTTGGTTGAGGCGTACAAACCTATCTAAACTAACCTTACTTATCGTAACCTAAGCTAACCTAACCCGACGTGACGTAACAGGATTGTAATGCCATCAAAATACATAAACAATTTTCAGGGTTCCGTATTGCACTTAAACCAATTCATACAAGAAATTATACCCCAACGTCCAGTCTGACAATGACATTTCCTTCGGTTCATGCAAGGTGTATGAGCCGATTGGCGAAATCGTGAGATTCTCTGTTAAAATAATCCGTGAGAGTATATGCTCTTAAAATGTCTAAACTAAAATGTTAATCAACTGTAATTATCGGGTGGTTGTGATCATCTAGTTTTATCTGGGCATGGATGCCCAGATACTGTAATTAGAGAGGTCAAAGTTAATTAGTCAAATTTCATACAGACTGCAACAACTTCAATGATATAAAAGTTTTCACTCTTAGAATAATTACACTAACAGGTACTTACTTAAGTTTTGTGTTGTGAAAGTGTTACTCCTAGAAATATCTAAAAAACGAAGAAACATCCAAGAGCAAAGAACTGTGCTAGTGTTAGTCAAAAGGTCTGCCCCAATTCTATACGGGTTGTCACCTACACGACCTTTACGGACATTTTCAAGTTTAGTCGGGAAGGTTTTCCATTTTGTTTGAAAGTAGGTCAGATCCTATGACAAAGATTCGAGTATAAGGATCTTAATCAGGCTTCTGGTGTAGATTGAGAAGTTTTCAACGTGTATATCATCTGAGAACATATAATTAAAATCAAGTTTTCGTTAGAGATGGCAATGACGTTCTCATGACTGACAAAGTTTATTTAGGATTCGAGAGGTTTAACGCTGGCGTGTTAATTAAAGTTCCTGTCTCTAAAAACTAAGTGTTGGAGGGAGGAGTGCATTCAAACAGCATTTTGTTCAGTTGTTACAATTTACCTGATAATGAAATATGCGCCGATGTAAAGGCTGCAACGGTAGCACTAACCAGCTCGAGATGAAAGAATAATCTTTTTAAAGCAGACCCCCAAACTGCGGAAATTTTCTGTTTGAATGAAAGAAGCGGGCAGGCATAAAAATCACACACTTGAATATTTCATATAAAACATCATAAGTCACCAGACCAACAATTTCATTTATTATCATTGAAACCAGCCGCTGAATCCGTCTAACAATGGTTATTCCATAAATTACGTCTAAATGTAACAACGTGGACAATTTCTCCTATAACCTGTAGAGTACATAGAAAATTCGTACCACTTGTCTTAATGGTAAACATTCAATTTTCTTCTCTGAAGGGTTAAATTCTCCGGAAACTGGAACCTGGAGGCGTTTATTGACATGGGAAGGTTACAAATTTTCATCCTGACCACTGTGTCCGGCATGGCTTCTAAGTCAAGGAACCGGACGTCTGCCGGATTATCAGTGTAGGGTGTATATCGGAGGCGTCGTACAAAAAAGAGGGACTAATTGGAAAAGGTGGTTGCCCAGAAAGCAACTCAATCGGAGCGCCACCATTCGTTGACGCTGAGCCTACGGAAAATGTTGAAAAATCCTGACCCACCAGACAGCCTGAAATGGCATTTCCAGGCTTGTGAATAGAACTCAAGCGTTACATTTTGAGCTTTTGTATGCAATAAATTTTTTTACTTCAATAACACGCAGACACAAAAAATAAACAAATTGCAAAATGATCACAATAGTTTAGGCTAATAGATGAGCTATATCGCTACCATGGGATGAAATGGTAAGGTAGAATATTGGGAAATAAGTTTGAATGTCAGATCTTTTCACTAATGAACACCAACAACGGGCCTTCCTTTTAAAAATTAGATTCGTTGGGAAATAAATGTAGCAGAGCGCTACCATTGGTTCGCAAGGTGTCGCTCGTCAGAGGGATTACTTTATCTAAAAATTCCTGTGTAAATGACTCTTCCAAGTATAGCCTTCCCAGCCAGCATAATAACTAGGATCTATACCGCAGATTTTTGTGGGGTGTCCGCGATCGATATCCCACATGTGGAGTCCCATGAGGGTTACATCTGGGTCTCAGAGAAAAGAGATCGCGTATCGATAACCTGTATGGGTTAACTGGGTAATATAACTTACATAAGAGACATGTTATTCCACCCCTTGTTCAACCTTGTATTTATATAAATGAACGTCCAGACGGGATACATGTGAGAAACACACGGGCAATTCTTGAGCAATTAGTGAGCTAATAACCTTCAATTTTCGTTTATAGTTTTGAGCATTGAAGAACAAAATAAATTTATATATTTTCAAGTTTGAGAAAATCTTCTGGGCACAAAAATAGGACCGGAATTACTAGAATTTTGTCCGAACAACTGCAACGAAATTGTGAATCGACGTCTTAACTGCCCTTGGAAAATTAATCAGCAAACAATCAACGTGAAAACATATGCATTAGCATTCTCCCTATGAGATAACAATCCCGCCAAAATATTGAATCTTCCCTATAGCACGTATGAAAATGGAAAACTAAGCGAACCTTTGTCCTAACCTTTCTTCTTTTTATTGTAAAACATGGAATAAATAATTTTAGGAGATGTGGAAACAGGGCAATGGAAAATTATTTCCACCAATGATTTTTCTTCATAGCATCTATTTCTCCTTTTTCATTTCACAGTAATATTTTGAAAATTTTTCACCTTTACGTTGTATTGTATTGTGTTGTGTTGTATTGTATTGCACTGTACTGTATTGTATTGCATCCATTGTATTCTTTGTTATAGCTTAAGACTTACTTATTTAGCTGATTGTGTTTTGCTAGTATTATTTTTCTTGGCTCCTTAACGCATTGATCATATGGAATTTGCTTTTTATGGAAGTATGTATGTATGTATGCATGTATGTATGTATGTATGTATGTATGTATGTATGTATGTATGTATGTATGTATGTATGTATGTATGTATGTATGTATGTATGTATGTATGTATGTATGTATGTAGTTAAGAATTAGTTAAGGGATTAGTACTATCGTCAGCCAGTTAGGAAATTTCTCTATTAACAGTGCGTATCGCCCCGAATTTTTGACACTGAGATAAAAGTATATATTTGAAATGATGTGACATTCTATTCGAACATCAAGTTAATATCCCTTTCATCCATACGGAGCCTTCCAAATATCTCAAAAGAAATTTTGTGTTTATCACTAACTGCAGGTCTAACTGATATAAATTGAAGGTGACAATTGTGAATTCTTGCAGAATTTTTTTCTCAATTGTACAACACAACATAATGAAGGAGAAAATGAAATATCATGAAGAAAATTCTGTGAAAATTATTAATTTTTAATGACAAACGATGTCACTGAATATACATAATAACCAAATCAGTTTCTTCGATAGTGAAGTCAGGAATACCAATTAAACAGCACAGCTTTCAGTTAAGTTGAAATTGGGCTCCAGAAGAGAGTGGACGTTCCCGATCCCCTGCCTGGCTTGTTCGATCAATTTGGGAAGTTTTGTTTTCGTGTATAATAGTTGTACATAATGTAAGTAGCGATTATTTTTTTAAAAAAAGTGGGCTTATGTCGGAACGGTAACCATGTGCTGGGTGGTGATCACGGGGGGGGGGGCATGTTCTGTCAGATTTGGGAGGGTACATCATATCAAATGATCCTCAATATTTTAGGCATGGAGAAAAAATATAAGAAGCTGAAAACCCTTTCGTTATAATCAGTAGGCAGTGACGCACGCTGGTGGGGGGGGGGGGGGTTGTAGCGACTTGCTCCCCTCACGAATGCCATTTTTTAGATCTTAAAAAATACGTAAGTTAGTAACGTAATTGTTACTTCAAACGGTACCAGTAGCATATGTAGCACCATATTGTATGCAGGGACACCATATTTCTCATAAATTTTTAAAGGGGAATGATTGTCTCACCAAAGCCCCTGACGAATACCAAATAGGACAAGAAATATAGCTCTTTTAGGTTTGACACGCGTTATAGATATAATGCTAATTTATTACACCCTTTGACTTGACTTGCTCCGCGAACCGTTGTCATGGTTAATTTGAATAAGTATCCAAGAAACTCAAAACTCTAAGACTTTCCTCGTACTCAAACATAAATGAACGTAACGATAGAAACAAAAATAAGAAAACCACACAACCTTCTCGCGTCTTGGCAAGTGCTGCATAAACTGTATTCATTCCTATTGCACCTGCAAATGATTAACAATACAAAACCACTGAAACTAGTCTACAAAGAAATACCAAACACTAAGAATTGCACATCGGCCTAACCTGAATTTACAACACAATTGGCAACAACGAATGGCATACGTTAGAGCCTGAAGTGGAATCTATAACAATCCCCCCCCCCCCCCCTTTGTGAGAAACTCCAATCAAACAGATTTCGCGAGAAGTATATTTAAGACTGATACTACTGTAAATAAACTAATTTACAGCGTATACAAAACACTTTCATAGAAAACATACAAAAATACAGTTCATTGACAGCAAACATATAAAAATAAACATTAACTGCAAATAATTCACGAGACAAAAGTAATTAGAAGTCCAATCCAGTTCCACGGGTACACGACCTGGTCTAGTGTTCACTTTCTCACAGTAACTTGGCTTTTGTGAAACCTCGTTTTCTTTTCAAGTTGGCAATATTGGGGGTTACTAATTTCCAGATTATACAATTTAAAACTGCTCAAATTATCATACCCCTTGACGTTTTTAAAGTTTACAGATCTCATTTTTTCATCTTTTCCTGCGAATGTTTCAACGAACGAAAACTCCCATAGGCCATTCCATTCTTGTCACATCATCCTCAGTAATCAACACCACCGAACCTTCCTTTAAATTACGACCAGGAACAAACTCTTTCGAAGCTGGGACAAGTTCCTTGAAATACACTTGGCTCCATACTGCCAAAAATTGACCTTTAAGTTAGATCCTGCTTGTACACCTCTATGACTTCTGTATTATCAGGTGGCACAAACCCGGCCATCCTGCCTATCAAAAATGACTAGGAGATAGGGGACTCTCATAGAATCCAGACAGTCGCTAACAAAGGTCAACGACCTTGAATTAATACAGCATTCTACTTCACATAAATGTGGTTTCCAACTCTTTTCGAGTAAGACACCAGGAGCCTAGGGTCCCTTTGACGGCAGACTTGACAACCCCGACTAGACGTTCATAATACCCTCCCGACTAGGTACCAAATAACGACACTCTGGACTGCAGTGTCTAAAAACTTTCTCATCTTAACCTCAGAGCCCACAAAGGTTTTAAAAATGAAAGACTTTAGGCAAACCAGGCCCTCGCTGAAAACCTACGAATTGCAAAAATGCGATCAGAAAGCGTAACGTAAGGGAGTCTGTCAACTCCAGGGGAATCGCTCTAACCACAGCACAAGTAAACAACAAAACGTTATGTTTATAGCAGATAAATCTGCACAATACAATGGTCCACAATAATCTAAATCGGTCACTGAAAATACCGGTGCTTTGGTGATCCTCATCTCTGGCAGAGGGGCAACTGGTCCTAAATAATGCTTGGAGTTAAAACTTTTATAGGCAATACATTCCTTTAGTTTGACCCGTTTTGCCTGACGTCTGAAGATAGTCCCTGGTTCAATTCCGAGTTTCGGCTCAAAATGTCCAAGAAACTTAGAACTCTAACACTTTCCTCGGACTCGTAAATAAATGAACTAACAGTAGAAACCACACAACCTTCTCCGGTAAGCGGGTCTTGGCAAGTACTGCCCAAATTGTATGTATTCCTATTGCACGTGCACAAACAATTCAAAGTTACTAGTCCACATAGAAATACCAAACACAAAGAATTGCACATATTCTAAATTAGGCCTAACAACACAATTGACAACAATGAATTGCATGCGTTATAGTCTGAAACGGAATCTATAACACATGGAAAAGTCGGAGAAATCGCGTTTTACTTCATAAATTAGAATTGAATGCACGCGTTTGCCATCACTGGACATCTTATGCCCGATGCATCTTAACGAGTTGGGGAAATAAGGTAAATATAACTTGTGGAGCATAACCAACGAAGCTTACATCAAATGTTCATATCGTGGTGAAAAAGGCATGACCATCACCACACCCGTCAATATTGTTTAAAGGGGTATGTCAGAAAAGTGATGACCTCTCCGCCGCTCGAGGGAGCAAGGTAGATTTCCCAGGAAGATGATCTAAGACCAAAAAAGGTAAGGCTATTGCCAGGCAGTTTAGGTGTTGGGCGGAGTCTGCAATACTCCCATTCATGTGTCCTGCAGAAAATTAAGCTAAAGATGACCTCAGAAGAATAATAGATTCCAAATAAAAACTTACTTCAACGTATTTAATCAACATTAACTTGCAGTGCCGTCGGAAGGTATTTTCGATTGGGGGGGGGGGCTGACTCGGGCTGACTATCTAAGCGGAGCGCCACCATCGGTTGCGCGGAGCGTACAGAAAATTTTGAAAAATCGCAACCCCTCAGACAGCTGGAAATGACATTTCCCGGGCTTGTTAATAGTATCTAAGCAGTCGTTATTTTGACCTTTCGTTGTAATAAAATGTTCACTTCAAAAAAAAAAAAACTATATATGGCAAAATTATTGGGGGGGGGGGGCTGCAGTCCCCAGCCCCCCGCTTCCGACGGCCCTGACTTGCATGGGTGGTGTGAGGTGTGAGGTGTGAGTAAGCAGAAAAATAAACTCAAACGAGCCCGTAAATGTTATTCCTGGTGATCTGGTAGGTACGGTACTTTGGCAAAACTTCTGATAGCGGCTTTCCGCTTAGCTTAGTAAATATGCTATCCTAGACATATGACAATATACGACCCCTCATCACTGGATCATTGCGACACTCCTGTGTTCAACAGCACCTAAAGTTTTGCCCGTGAATCGCAGTGTTACATTTTATAAGGTAATTTCTGATCATCGTAGAATGTGTTCATGTTTTATTGAAGTGAACATCTTTTTGCATACAAAAGCTCAAACTAGCCATTGATTTTATCCCCCTTACAAGCATGCGAAGTGCAATTTCTGCCTGCCTGAGGCGTCGCGATTTTCAAAATTTTCCAACCGATGGTGCCCTTCGTTTCGACAGTCTTTCTGAAACCATAAAACGCTTTCTGCCCTCAGCCAAAAACTTAATTTTCGAAGTGAACATGAGTTAAGACTGGATTCGCCCTCGAACTCTGCTCTGAAACACTAGAAATGATCATCTCCAAACACGATGCAGGTTATCGGGCATCTGCATCCCTGACCATCAGAAAAGTCCTGACCCCGTCTCTTAGAAGTACTATCCCACAACGTTATTTAATAACTTTAACTTTCATTATTTTTCTGGAGGCGTATCCGGCATTATACAAGTACCATCATAAATGTTGTACCCCTTCACAAAACTCCAGAACAACAAATACTCGGCAGTCTTTTTATGGCTCTGCTTTTCTTTTTGTGTCTATTTCCAAGATTCATCTTATGGAGTAACAACCAGTACTATTATCTTATTATCCTACAAAGCTATTTTAATATTTTTCTTGTTCTTCTTTAATCTTTCTGGAGGCGTACAGTTTTACAACTATACCTTCACAAATTGTTCATTTGCCACCTACAAGACCTGATGGGAAGCGACATGCTCTCCAGAGGGATTTTGTCTAAAACATTCAGTTGTTTGTTTGTTAATGAAATTGGCTTTTCGTTTAGATACAGCACATGTGTATAAGTACTTTAATCTCGTCATCAACACTGAAAATCTTCCCAAGCCGTAAGTCCCATAATTAAATCGAGGGTGACTCCGTAGAAGTATAGGTTGAACTGCTCATCCTTCCTTGATTGCATGAAAAAATTCAAAAAACACAATGAAACCGATAACAGCATATATACCAGAAACTGGGAATGATTCACCAATTTATGCCCCTACACCGCCAAGTACAACGATTTGTTCTCAGTGTTGGGGATATTGTATCATTTTAAATCAAAGCGATTGGACAATTTTTCAAAAACTATGGGCATGTACCCTCCCCATCTCGCAAAGAAAGAGGCGGGCGGAGGATAAATTGCAATCGGAGTGGGTGACCCGAAATGGAGTGGGAAGAGGCTCATTTGGGGATGGGAAGGGTCGGTTGGTGTCATTTATGTAAACGTAAAGTAGAGGTTTCGCTTTTTTTTGCATATCTCCATTTTTATCATGGCCCTGTGTTACTTTTAGCTGCATATGTGTTTCTAAGTGCACTGCTTCCTATCACAGAATTTGAGACCTATCCTCTTGTACTCTTGTTGGCTTGTAGTGCTTGTATCTAAATGAAATTTACCCTACCGTTCACCAGTGTTTCAAGGAGAAGATTGCTGCTTTGAGACTCCAACAGCTGTTAAGGGTATTTATAGACGAGTTCGGACAGATTGTGATGGGCTGATTTTAGTCGGCCATTACTGGGGTCCATCACCTTTAGTCTTTAAATTTCCTTCCTAACCTGTTCCATGGGTGGTTGTACACTAAAGTGTATCTAGATTTTATCAACTTCACTGAATATGAGGATTTGAAATCCACGTAGACAATAAATGAAGACGATCCAAGGCTGATGGACCCCACCAATGGCTGCCTCCAGTCGCTAAAAACAGCTCTAATCGGATTCGTCTATAGGTTTGGAGTGAGAAAGTCAACATTTGTCAACAGGTAACGCGATCATATTAGGCTAACTTGTTCTTGTGTTGAAATCCTGTTGGAACCTGATGATTTTGTTTCCAGTTACTTTTTATATATACTGGACTTACTATGAGTCGATCACTTAACAAAATTCATAACAATAAAAATATGAAAACATATGTAAAAATCAATGAAACTTGTCAGTAATGTTTTTTCAAATGTCTCCCTCATTGTGCTATATTTTGGTGTTATTTGGATTGAGTAATCTGCAGAAAATGAATCTTGAAATGTAGGTGGCATTACAAGTAGCAATGCCTATGAAGCAATCTTCAGTAAATGGCTTCAAAACAAACAGGTAAAATCCTATAAATTACCATATTAAAGGGGAGTTTTGCGATAAATCATAGAGTATAGTCTGTTTTCTATCGGAACTCATATTTAAAGCTTCATAAAAAGGCATTCTCGTCCACATTTTAGGTAATTTTTACAAATTTCTGGTTCACACTTTTTGCCGAAACTTGATAATCTGGCCATCACTAACATTATTGCTTTAAACATAAAATAGATGGTGATAAAAAGTTGGTTTTGATGTTTTTTGAAGAATATGCATCGCAGGTTTTCTAACATTGAAATCACATCGCAATTACACGATGCACTGGTGTTTAGAATGGGACTCATAATAGTGTTCGACTCATGATTACTTACTATATATCTATTCAAACCTGTTAAAACCTGTTCAACAATTTTCAACTAGAATTTCTTCCAGGGTTTCTAGCAATGAACGCCCTTGTCAGACAAATATGTAACCTTTACCTGGAACTGGCGATTGCCAATGGATTTAATAAATCAAGCATTTACATTATTAAGACATGTAGACTAAAAGATTATTTTAGAACGGAAATCAATTGAAAAACGTGAAACTTACCCGATATTCAGATCCGTTATGTAGAACTTCTTTGTGACGCCGAATGTTTGACAATGATAAGGGTTGGCAGGAAGTACCAACCTTGGGAGTTATTATTTACTATGCAAATAACTCCCTCTAGTAAACAAATACTAGTAATATTTATCATTGAAGGGGAAAGGCGCCCTCACATAACTACCCTTGTCTAACAGAATGTGTAGAAATTAAAAAAAAAAGGACTGAAGAATTCCTGCCTTCAAATGCTAATATTCCTTCCATTCTTGCAACCTACAAATAGTGAAAGAGTTAGTAAGTTTAATGTGAAATATCTGATTTAGAATGTTTTTATACTATGTCGAAATTGATTTCATCATATAATTACTTTGTGTGAAAGGACCAGGACAGTTTGGGCTCTTCTCGGGCGCGGATCCAAGAAGAGGGGGCTTTTACGGCCTCAGCCCCCTCCTTTTTTGTCACATAAACAATAAAAATACACTAAATGTTTATCAACAAGAATATTCAAGGGGCTTTTTCAGGCTCGTCCTTTCCGTCACAACACAAATACACGAACCTCGTATGATATTAAGCCCGGATGAATCTAATGATTTCCTGCCGCCTTGCCCTCGCAATTAAAGGGAGCTGCAACTCCCTGGCCACAACAACAAGATTTGAAAAATGTGAATAGCTGTCGGCCAAAAGGCCTTTGTCATGACGTTATGAGCGTTACCAACTGAAATATGTTCACACAGTCGCACATCAGCCCATGTGTGTAATGTAACGTAGTGGCTATGAACTGTTGGCACGTTAGTCTTGACTCAGTTTCCAAGTGTGGTTCATTATGGTATAGAGCAGGAATGGTGCAAACTTTTGGACCAAGTCACGTTGCTTTGACCATTTGGGTGGCCCCAGTGGACTGAGCAGGTATAAGTTAAGCGTTAATTATAATGCAATACGTAAGAATTGAAGCCCTGGTATAGTTGTTGATGCTGACCACGGAGCATTGGGCTATACGTTGATTATGATTTCTGTTTCAGCTAATCAGGCTGCTCAAACACATGGGATCCTTGTAAAGTTCGATGAAACTGGTAAAGACTAGGTATCTGGTATGCGATGCATTGCCATCCTACCTTGAATTTCCGAAGGGATTTTCGCTGGTCAATGAAGTTGCTCGAATTTATACTTTTCATAATCTTTTGTCGCAAGGTAGTCAAATAGTTTGTAGAGTGCCCTAACCAGCTCATATTCCAAAAATTTATTTCTTTACATTACCATTTCATCCAATGGTAATGAATAATTTTATCTGGTAATTTTCTGACCATTTAAAAACTTACTAATTTTTTTTATTGAAGTATAAATTTTTTTGCAAACGAAAGCTCAAAATGTTGGTTGATAAGATTCTTTACAGATGAATCGGGATCGGCCGTAAACAGATCGACGTAAGAAATCGGAAATGTACTCACCCAAATACAAATTCGAAGTCCGTGTAAATAATCTCTCTGGCTAAATCCGTGTTCAAGTATCCAGTCCGGGTCGATATCCAAATATAATGTAAAATGCGAGTATTCCAATTAAATAAAGCGAGTGTTTATCCGGAGCGGTAACAAAAGCGTAAGTGAGAGGTTTGTGATCAGTGTGAACGAAGAATCTGCGCCCTTCTACAAAATGCCGGAAGTGTTTGATTGCAAGGTAAGCTGCGAGAAGTTCTCTACCGAATGCGCTGTAGCGGGTTTTTGCAGGTAACAGTTTCTTAGAAAAGAAGGAGATGGGTTTCCATTGCCCATCTACGTGTTGATGAAGAGCGCCACCGACCGCTACGTCCGACGCGTCAACCATGAGGCAAATTAGGGCCTCAGGCTGTGGGTGCTGCAAGAGCGTAACGTTAGCAAGTGCGTTTTTGCTATTTTGAAAGGCAGTTATAGCTTCGGCAGACCAGGTAAGTTTAGTGGACTTTTTTAATAATTCCTTGCAACATTTCCGTGAGTGATTTCAGCAGGTGCGCGCAATGAGGTATGAATCGTCTGTAAAAAATAATCATGCCTAAATATTCGCGCAATTTGCGGGCGTTCTCGGGTTGCGGGAAATTTCTTACAGCTTGCACCTTAATTCCCATGGGCTTTATGCCACGCGCGTCGATATGGTGACCTAGACAATCTAAAGAGTCAACACCGAGTTGGCACTAGCAGGGTTAATAATAACACCGTATTCATCCAAGCGTTTGAAAAGTTGGGTAAGTGTTCATCTTCACTCGAGCTTGGGATCAGAAAATCGTCTAGGTAAGCAAAACAGAAAGGAAGTCCTCGAGTGACCTCGTCAATGTCTCTTTGGAAACATGGTCCACTGTTACGTAATCCGAAAAGGGTCCTTGTGAACTCAAAGAGACCAAAACACGTGACCACGACGGTCTTACAAATGTCTGGAGGATTAACAGGAATTTGATCGTAAGCGCGGACTAAGTCAATTGTAGAAAAAACAATCTTACCGTTAAGTGAAGCGGAGAAATCATGAATGTGCTGGATTGGGTAGTTATCATGCACTGTGATATTATTCAAAGCCCTATAGTCACCACAAGCCTGGTCGCCAGTCACCTTGTGTTTTCTTTGGGACCATATGCAAAGGGGACGACTAGTTACTCTTAGATGGCCTAATAATACCTAACTGGAGCATGTGTTCAAACTCTTGGTTCGCTATAGCTAGGCGATCAGGTGCGAGTCTGTGAGGCCTTGCTTTGCCTGGTTGTCCGTGCGTAACAATATGATGGACCACGTTATGCTTGACTGGGCGCTCGAGAAAACACGGTTTTGTGATGCTGGGAAATTTGGCAAGGAGTTTGGAGAAGCGTGACGCGGGAGCAATAGAAGAAAAGGACGGTGATAACGACGTGTTATTGGTTCCAATACCTTTAACATTTATGTTTGTAGTAATGTCAATAAGCCTGTATCGGCCGAGGTCAACTAACAAACCAAAGTGGTGAAGAAAATCTACTCCTAGTAGGCCTATAGGGATTTCTACATCAGCAATAATGAAAATCCACTGATAAGTGCGCCTTAGGCCTAAATTCAATGTAAGGGAACGCATACCGTAGGTTTTCATAGGCGATTTATTGCAAGCTTGTAACGAAAGTCCTGTAGAACCTAGTTTGAGATCCTCGCGGCTCGGCGGGATAACACTAACTTCAGCGCCCGTATCTACCATAAATTACTGACCCGATTTGCGATCAGAAATAAAAAACAAGCGACTTTTCGAAGTTGCGCCAGCGGAAGTCGTCGCGTTTATTCGCTGGCTTCGGAGTTTTCCGAACATGACGCTCGGCATTTGATTGCCTTATCGCCAAATCTAGTGTGATACCAGCATTTGCCATCCGTATTCGTGTTTTCGTTAGTCCGTTCGATGCTTTTACCTCGGGCGTGCGTATTGTTACCGGGAGATCGGGACCGGCTCCGGCTGTTTCGCCCTTCTAAACGCGACGCGAGCCTTTGCACCTGCCGCGTAAGCTGTTCCTCTGGATCGCGAAGTCGCGTGATTTCTCCCGCGTCGTTGGAGGGAGCGAATACCGCACTAGATTTCCACATACTGGAGGCATGGTTTTATGGCGATGAGTGGCCAGAATAAATCACGCAGATAATGACCCGGGAAAATACAACAACGATGAAATACGGTAAAAACAAGACTTATTATTGGTAGTACTTCAATAATAAAGTAACGGGGCAGAAAGTAAGAGCAAATACGGTACAATAAAAGACAGTATGTACAGGACGATACAAACGTACGACCACACTGGTCGGAGCCAACACTCGACCCAGCCGAACACTTCAGTTGGGGATTGCAGACTGACGGACCTCACCACTGAACCCCTTCAGGGGAAACTGTTGGTACAGGTCACGTGGAGAGATACGTCACTTATTATAAACAGAGAAAAATAGAGGGCGTCCTAACAAATGCCTAACCGCATTACAATATGGACTCCTCCAATTAACGTGCACCAAGGAGTTGCTCCATATGCCGTAGAAGTTGTGTAGGCTTACGGTCGCCTAAGTCAACTTCTGTTCACAACTTTTGTAGGCGCTGCTGCTCAGACAACTTAAGCCGTGGGTTTTATGAGCGTTTAAGCTTGTCGTAAGGGTTGTCAGCCTGTGGGCTAAGGAGTAAGTCGCGCACTACTTGAGCAATTTCGGGCCAGAGGGACGATACTACATAGTAGTACTTTGTCTTCTGAGTCGAAATATTCCTAGTACATAGGGGGGGGGGGTCCGGACGTCGGCGACCACGCCCTCCTCTGGATCCGCCATTGCTGGTATTGTGTTGATGGGTATCCTTCAATCTACTAAAATTGAAGTTAAGATACTCGGGACAAGCGTGATTAAAAACTTAAAAACTAGGTTATGTTTAAGTTGTTGTACCCTGTCGCAAACAGATACGATACCGACTTTGTTCAATCAGGGAGCTGTCCCAACAGCTCCCTGGTTCAATTCACTTTGACCGACATGAGTACGCGAACCCATATCTAAAATGGACCTAACACTCACCATTTCCGGAAAGAAGAAGAAGAACGAGAAGTTACAACTTACTCAAACTCAAAGTAAAATATCAGTGGCAAGTTGAAAGTAATGCATCACGATGGATGAACTCACTTCCCGAAACCTGAAATGTAGGGCACGTCTATGGCAAGCTAAATGTGTAATAATTCGATAAACTGAGTTTTTCGCCGATAAAATCGGTTTTTTGATCGAAAAACTGAATTTATCGCGAAAAACTCTGTTTATCGACCGAAAAACACAGTTTTTCGATAAACTTTGTTTATCAGGCGAAAAACACAGTTTTTCGATAAACACGGTTTTTCGATAAACTCAGTTTATCGAGCGAAAAACTCTGTTTATCGACCGAAAAACAGAGTTTTTCGATAAACAGTGTTTATCGAGCGAAAAACACAGTTTTTCGATAAACTCCGTTTATCGACCGAAAAACTCTGTTTTTCGAAAAACTCTGTTTATCGACCGAAAAACACAGTTTTTCGAAAAACTCTGTTTATCGACCGAAAAACACAGTTTTTCGATAAACACGGTCTTACCATAAACTCAGTTTATCAATCACGTGTTTGATAAACTACGTTTATCAATTACGTGCTTCCCGTCAGTGTAGGGAACGCAAAAGGGCAAATATTGTCGACAGCGGTTACGGGGTGATTTGTATCTATGCCTTCTTAAGTAGTAACGGCAGCTTTTAGTAGTGAAGATGGGGTTTGAAGTAGTAACCCTCTGGCAGCGGATTATTATTACCATCTGCCCAGTTTGTCTGCGTCCATGGGCACTCTGTTTCATGTTTTACCGTCAGCTAAAAGTGTCTGCACGATAACAGTTCCATGCACCATATGGCAAGCAGTGCCATACCCAGGATTTCTCTGAAGGGGGAGGGCCATGCAGTATGTTGCGTGATAGCCGGTCCGGGGAGGGGTCAAAGGAGAGGGGCTGTCCCCCTCCCCTTGAAAAGTTTGGAAAAATTAGGTGTCCTTGTATGCAATCTGGTGCTACATATGGTACAGTTTGAAGTAAATATTGTGTTAAAATATTTACTTATTGTTAGGAACTACAGAAAATATTGGCATCCGTGAGGGGGAACATGGCCCACTCCCCTGTGTACGCCACTGTAGCTCTCGTTAAGATCCAGCAACCCTAGGCTGACCAGAACCGACGCTTTGCTTGTCGAAAGAATGCCGAACGCAAAAGGTTGGTCCCGAAGTTTCGGAGGGGTCTAGGGGGCCATGCAGTACATTGTGCGATCACCGACCCGGGGTGGGGTATAAGGGGAGGGGCTTTGAAAATTTCTGAAAAATAAGGTGTCCTATCTGGTGCTATTTATTATACATTTTGAAGTATAATTTGTGTTAAAATATTTACGTATTTTTAGGAACTAAAGAATAAAATTGGCATCAGTGAGAGGGGTCTAAGGGAGGGGATCCATCGTGCTTCACCATGTGACTGATTAAGACACCACATTGATATTGTGACATACAGAACCCCGCTTTAAAGGACACCCAAGGGGCCTGATAAAGTGTTCTGCCAATTAAGCGGGGTTGTCCTGATAAGTGAATCAACTTAACATTACGTTTTTGTTTGGGGGACTTTACAAGGTGGCCTCCTAGATGAGTGTCCTTGAAAGCATACATATACAGTGATGACGAAAACTGAGGTTTGGGGGCTCAGAACCCCAATGAGAAAAGTGAGTAGGCTAAAGCTATCTTCAGACAACCCAACCTCCCCCCCCCCCGCATATTTGCCAAGTGCAGAAAAGAGATCCATATTTCAAGGCTGGGTACATGCAGCCATCTGGAGGGCTTGTAACGACAAAAGTTTTCTTCTGCGCTGCGCGCCAACCGATGGCGGAGCTCCGCTTAGCTTCCTGGCACTCAGACCCCCACCCCCCAATATCTATATCGTTCCGTGAGCCTGTACAAATATTTCATAATTATTTTCGTGCCTACAACTTTTGAAATCCTGGCTACGCCCCTGGAAAACCTACTTATGTTAGCAATGGAACAAGCTATGAAGATGAGAGTTGTGTGAATGGGATTTATTTTCAAGTCTGTAAAATATATACTGTTTTAATTTTTGAATAAGGTACACTTTAACCATACCCGCAAACACATTGCCGAGGTGGGTAGCCTATATTCAAAATGTTATCTACTGTTTATTAGTCACACAAAGGGCGAGCACATTGGGCCGTCGCTTGATTTGCCAAGGCTTCTTTAGTGGACAATTCATTAAAAGATGAGTTGCTTTTGGGTTGACGACAGCTGTACACTGCCACCTTACTTAACACTCACCTTACTAAACTGCGACGACCCTCAATACCCCCCCCCCCCCGACTTCACTCCAAATATTAAAGAGTTTGGTATGTAAAAAGAAGTCGAAGAAAACTGTCGGATCACAATCGGGACCGTCAGAAAACTTGTCAGGCCGAGAACAAGATTTGAGAGACAGCTAACCAACCCGTCTGCCACCCGACTGGTCTTCACTGCAGCGTAACATTCAGCAGGTCGGTGCAGTTTGCGCTGGTTTTTCACCCACTTAAATTATGAAGTTGCGAGCGTTTACATTTGCTGTAAACTTGAAACTGAGTACATTTTGTATTCCGACGTTTGCGAAAGAAGTTTGCTTTTCTGACTATATGCAGTTAAGCATTACCAAACCTCCTTTAAAATTCCATTTTCGGCGCACTTCGCGGCATGCTTTATGGGCCTCAGTCGTCCAATTAAGTTAATTCAAGAAGGACGGAGCGTGACTTGGATTATTGCTAAATCCCGTGCAACCTTTGTATACATACATCCCAACCCTCAAACTTGCTGCGTCATAAGGAAATCTAATGACAGTTAGTCGATCGTGTCTATTATGAAACTAAAGGGCAAACTGCAATTTTTAATGTTTATGTGAGGCATATTCAGTGTTATTTAAACATAAATAGTTGCTGTTTCAAATGAAGCCAATCAACCAAAATGTCCCTAAAAGTGTTATTTTCGGCGCGCTACTCGCGCAATCATCTATTACTCTTGTTGTTCTATCATAGGCTTCACATCGAACAAATTATAATTATTGCAAAACTCGACAGAAAACACTACCACTCTCCCCTGCCATCAATTCCGATGCATCTTAAAGAACTAGAGCCCTATGGTTAGACCAAACTATGTATTTTTTTTTTTTTTTAAAGAGAGACAGATTGAGATATCTTGGTCTGTTTAGTGCGTATTCAGTGTCATTTACAGACAGTTAATTCTTCGTTGTGGTGCACAAAATTGTGTTCCGGTGCTTCGGAAGGGGGCACTAAAGAAGGTAGAATTCTTCGTTTTTTCCAGCCATGCTACAGTACTGAGACAACAATTCTAGTATAACAATGCCCTCTGCAAACTGAGGAACAATTTGGTAACATTTTAATTCTTCAAGTTACTAAGAATCCATTTACTCACAGACTATTCAACTGACAGGGTTGAAAGGTAACTAGTGAAAGGCATACCGTATGTATTAGAGCATTTACGGTATAGGCAAATGATTCCTTGCCTGAAGAATTGCCTGAAGGAATATTTAAGCGGAGCGCCAGCGTCAGTTGGTGCCGAGGGTAGAGGAAATTTTGAAAAATCTGACCCCTCAGACAGTCGAAAATGGCATCTCTCAGGCTTGTAAGTAGTAGCTAAGCAGCAGGGAGGTAATGGAAACGAGCAAGCACCCAAATTTTCCGAGTTTTCTTTGATAGTAGTAGGGACGTAATTTGCGGCGCGCCGAGCGCGCCGAAATTTTTGCATTTTGAAACAAATATTTGTGGCTATGGAGCTTGTATTGCAGACATTTTTGGATTCTGGGTTTCTTGTATAGGGAAATTTGATAGGTTATGACTTACTGATCGAAGAATCTGCACTTCCTATATTGGCAAATCTGAGAATGATTACACGGTGATCGATTGAAGATTGTTGCTACATAATGTTATCTTGAATGTCTACGAACTGAAGCTCTCCAATAAAATTTTAAAAGTTTCCGCAACTTTGTTGTTTATTTTAGACAAACAAGTCAAGAGTTTATATTGGAGAAAATTGGAATTTTATGAAAGAAAATTTATACAAATAGCACCGAAGTTGCCGGTGTCACTTGAAGATCTGGTATCACAAATGGCAAAATTTGATTTTTTCATTTCCAGAGCTTGAAAAAGGTCATTAAACTGATTCATGATACAGCACTTATGCATTAGGGATTGCACGTTGAAGCGCGCGAAGCGCTCGGAAAATTTTGCTTTTTTGAGACAATGAATTACAAATTAGCGCTTGTATTGAAGAGAACCCGGAATTTCATGAGAAAGAAGAGTTGAGAATATCACATAAATGAAAAGGGGTTTTCTGACCCGTGAAGTGGGGAGGAAGCATGCTTCCGCCCCTCATTTTTCACTGGGGGGCTGTCTCCCCCCCCCCCCAGCCCGCTTCCTACGGCTATGCCACGTTGAACAGGAGTGCTACTTCCATGCCGAAGTCAACCTTACTGTTGTAGCAGACAAAGGAAAACGGTTACTCTGAGGTAAACTTGACCGGAGTGCCACGCGTTAAAATGCGTTTCCAGATGAGTTTCTTTTTTCGTTTTATGCTTCATTTGCCCACCTGTTATTTTTAAAACTTTCATGGTGTACTTTGTTTTTGCTAAAGATTACCTTCAAACGAGGGTTATGAGCATTAGCGCATTTGGGGGCCACCAGGCCATGTCCCCCCTCGCTGATGTCTAATTTTCTTTTAGTAATTAAAATACGTAAAATTTCGATCGCAAATTTTACTTCAAAAGGCAGCATATGTAGCCCCAGATTGCTTACAAGGACACCTAATTTGTCAAAAAATTTTCAAAGGGGGTGTCCCTTTCCCTTACACCCCTCCTCGGGCCAGTGATCACATAACGTACTGTATGCCACCGTCCCGGGAGAGAAGTCCTGGCTACGCCGCTGCTTATGAGCTGATCTTTCTTGACAAAGGCATTCGTGTCATTCCTGTCTAGAGTTCAGCCCTATTAGTCGGGAAAAATCTCCAGCACCCCCACTCCCCGATCCTTGGGACGCCCCTGGGCAGGCGGTAATACGGTAATAAACGGATACTTTCCGCTGCCACAGTGTTACTACTTTAAAACCCATCGTCACAACTAAAAAGGCTGCCGGTACTACTTTAGCAATCATAGATACAAATCACGAAACCGATGTTTTCGACAATATTTGCCCTTTTTGCGTTCCAAGTATTGGCGGGAAACACGTGATTGATAAACTGAGTTTTTCAAACACGTGGTTGATAAACAGAGTTTATCGAAAAACTGTGTTTTTCGATCGATAAACAGAGTTTTTCGATAAACTCTGTTTTTCGGTCGATAAACTGGGTTTATCGAAAAACCGTGTTTATCGAAAAACTGTGTTTTTCGGTCGATAAACACAGTTTTTCGAAAAACAGAGTTTTTCGGTCGATAAACAGAGTTTATCGAAAAACCGTGTTTATCGAAAAACTGTGTTTTTCGCTCGATAAACAGAGTTTATCGAAAAACTTTGTTTTTCGGTCGATAAACAGAGTTTTTCGCCATAAACTCGGTTTTTCGATCGAAAAACCGAGTTTATCGGCGAAAAACTCAGTTTTTCGAATTCTTGAACGTTTAGCTTGCCATACACGTCTTCATTTGGAACATTATGCAGGGTTGATGATGCGGGCTCATAGAGTAGGATAATCCTGCTCTATGTGCGGGCTAGGTCGATCCGCGCTTATCAGCGCGTTGAATAATTATGACCCTCGGATCAGCTGATTACTGGATTCTCTCTCGCGTATCTGGTTATATGTAGTAGATATAATGAAAGGTACAAGCCTCAAAGTACACTTCAATTTCTGACTTGAAAGAGTGCGGGCGTAGAACTGAGACAGGTACAATTCCACGTTTCACTGATTGTTAAAATGGTGTTTAAGTGTTAAACTCCAATTTATTTTTCAATAATGGTTGAAGGATTGCAATGTTTTTGATGACTTTTTAGGCCTAGGCTAGGCCTATAGCCTTTAGACACTGGACAACTGACGTAGGCCTAGGCCTAGCCTAGGCCTAGTACGTTAGCACAGGCCTAACTTGGGTAACTTAGGCTGTGCCCACATACTGGAAAGTAGGGCCTTGCACAGAAAGATCTTTGGCGTACGGAAATGTACGCCAACAGATTTGGAGTACGGAGTGCCCGGCTGCTACAGGGAAAATTACAACAGTTGGCATAAAATTGCAACAATTGGTGTGGCATATAATTCCAAACACCTCCACCTTGGCGTGATTCACTTTGGCGTAGGCTATGGTAAATGTACAGTACTTTCCGGTGTGGCATGATGAAGGCTCTAACGTTAGGCTATGCATAACATAAAGTTGCCTAGGCCTACAGTAGGGTAGGCCAGATCATACCACCTATACGTCTCAAATGACCTGCATTCTTTGTGTGTTTACTTTAACCCACAAAAACACCCAAACCTGCTGACCCACCCAGCCCTCTGGAAAACCCCCATCTCAAATCTCTGTGCTATAGTATTCCATAGGCTTAGTAGAGAATCATGCAAATTTACAAATACAGCGTACCGGAAACTAAGTTACAATTCAATAAATCATATCTGAAAGCACATTCAACTGCTTGTGCTGCTACACAATCATGACAATGCAAAGGCCTAGGTACTGTATGTACGTATCTTTGATGTAGCAACAACATTTCTATTGGCTAAATATAGCACTGCAGCAAGTATAGAATGTGTTTCTGTCACTGTGTGAAAAGGTTACCACAAAAAAAATTCAGTACCATACTTGTTTGGTGATAACCTACAGTAGGAAGATTGTGTTGACTTATTTGCCAAAAAATTACCAATATTTTGCATGAGGACACTTATAAAATTCACAAATTTTTGGAAAGGGGATGGGGTGTCACAAATTACAGTAATATGAGTGTCCAGCTTTTGACAAACTGCTCATACAGTAGTGCACCAAACATCACAGCAACAATAAATATGATTTGGAGAGGTTTTAATGAATGTTTATTGTAAGTATTATATCTGTGAAAAACTTTTTGAAAACTGGTTTACAAAATTCCTTTAGGTTATGGAAAAAATCAGTACTGTACTGATTTTTTTTTGTGGTAACCTAGTGACTGATTTGCAAAATAAATGCCATCAAATTGTTTGTGGACACTTCTAAAATTCATAAAATTTCAAAAAGGGGACGGGGACATCCTTTCCCCTTATACCTCTCCCCCAGGCCATTGATTCACCAACAGATAAATAAGAGTTGACCCTCATCCAGCCTCTTGGAACTCTGGAGTTATGCCAGATGCAGTATGGCTAATGTTGTAAAGCCTTATGAAGAGGCATAGGCATTGTTAACAATTAGGGCATTCCATACATTGCAGAAATGGGGTTTCAATGGCCTACTGTATGTGCTTTGTGTCAATGTCATTTTATCAGCCCATGGCAAAGGAACATGTTCACAAACAAAGACAACATCATATAGGCCTATGCCTACAGTAGGCTAGCTAGCCTAGGCTATTTTTCAATAGTCATTGTTTCTGGCAGCGGTGGGAAATTCCCCTTTTCTAAAAGTTTTCCAAAGAAGGTGGGTAAAATACCCCATTTTCACTTCCATAAAAATTAACAAATTGCCAATATCTTGGTTTGTTTTTTAAAAAGAGGACACTTTTTTTCAATTTTTTGAACTTACAAAAATATAAACAGCCTTGAAAACCCTTTATTGCACCTTACAGGACCCATAAAACAAGTTTTAATGTCTTGGAACCCACTTGAAATTGAGGGAAGGTTCATTAATCTAACTGGCCAGTAAGTGGGCAAAGGAAATGTAAAGGGACTTGGCCATAGCCACCAGTTAACATAACATAACATAAAAGGTTGAAGGGCAAAGGAGGGCATAGACCCCATAAGATGCCCTGAAGTCCAAACCCTAATCAGGAGTCAAACCACCAAAGCTAGACAACAGCCCCAAACAATCAGATTCTACCACAGTCATGGAAGAACTTGTCAATGTTAACCTTAAAGCAGTGAACTGTGTACTGAGAGAGTTAACTACCCAATATGGCAGACATTTCCACTCGTTGACAATTCTGTGGGAGAAACGAAATTTCCTAATGTCAAGTCTTGCAGAAGGCTTTTCCAGCTTTTTACAATGCCCACGAATCTGAGAATTACTTTGAACCCTTAAATAACTACAAGACAAAAGGGGATTTCTTTTAGAAAGAAATATGTAAACCTGGAGCATGGCCCCCCCCCTTCCCTTATCCTTCTCAGCTCCAAAGTGGTACTGTAGGCCTAAGAATGCCAAGATGTTAAATCCCAGCATAATAAAGTGAATTTCTCACCTCAGGTATAACACAAGTGGCCCTTCTCTGAACTTGCTCTAAAAGAAAATTGTCCTTTTCATAGAAGGGGCTCAAAGCCTGAGCGGCATAGTCAAAATGGGGTCTTAACAACTGGTAATACCTGTACAAATTAAGTACAGTACAATATCCTTACTAAAACTGAAGAAATTCCTCTTGATTAATCCAAACACTCGATTAGCCTTTGCAGCAGTGGCTGCACACTGCCTTGATGACTTTAAATCCCCAGTAATTACAACACCCAGATCTTTCTCAAAAGTGACATTACTTAAAACACCACCATTCATGTTATAGTCATATGCCTCATCTGACATGCTAATCTTGCTGTAAAGCTTAGTATCATCTGCAAACTTACTTATAATTTAAGAGAACTATCAATATCATTGATGAAAATTAAGAAAAGAAGTGGCCAAGGACAGAACCCTGTGGTACTCCACTTGTGACTTCTTTCCAAGAAGAGAAGTTACCATTGACAGCAACTCTCTGAGATCTACCACGGAGCCACAAATTATATCCAATCAGCACAATTGCCCTGAACCCCTAACCTACGCAGTTTAACCAAATTATCCTACCTATTGGTAAATGGTAAATGACGTCAACATTTAGTTAGATAAATGACCCTTAAGCGTAGGACAGAATTAGTTTGGACATGAGGTTTAGCTGTAATCAACCCCCCCTTCCCTTATTGTTTTTCTGGCAGAATCCCTGACATTTCTTGAACAGGATCATGTACTACTGTATGTACTTATAGTGATAGGACCTACTTACTCTGTATATGCAGTACACAATCCTTGGCCATATGGCTTAAGAAATCATTACCCTAGGGTATGTGGGATGGAAAAAACCCTCAACTCCTCGTGGCTAAGCTTCAATTTCACCTAATTACCTGACTTGCAAACTGATTCTTTGTCACAACATTCAGCTTTTTTGACTGGTCTTTCTTCAAATGAATAGGAGCAGAAAGTTGAATTTTGGACGTAAAAATTGACTTACATAAACTCATAGTCAACTATAGGACTTAAGCATGCACTCTATCTGCATCAGCATGCCAATGCAGTCAAATGATAGAGTGTAAGTGTAAAAATTTACCTGCAGAGTTGCAAAAGGAATACAAAATGTCATATTTTTGTAAATGTGTTTAATTTAAAGCACTGGAAGCAGTTATCACCTCAAAGAGGTAGAAAATGATTTTAAATTTGTAAACAAGAAAATGTTACAAAATTTAAGGGAAATTCTGAAATTTGTGCCAGGAAAGTAAACTTGGAAATTTATGTGGAAAGGCCACAAAGCCAACGATGTCAGGATCTTGCTCAAGGACTTCATAGTGTTTTCCTGATGCCTCTCTCCAAATGTGTTTGAGCACATTTGGACTCTGCAAATAACATGGAGAAGGTATCATTTTTACAGGCTGAGAGGTCATTTTTAAAAATTTATTTATTTTTTTTCTCTGTGTATTTCATTGTCTGTGTTCAACAATAAGAAATTACAATAATTTTGCAAAAATTATTGTTCTTTTAGGATAAACTGACTCTGCTTGTATGAGTAACATGTAAGTTATAAAAGAAAATCCAATCTCTAACACTCTAAAGGCAGCTCTCAGGATGCTACAAAAAGGTTCTATAGTATATATTTAGTATAATTAGTGCACTGGGCAGAAAAATCAAAGGAGCTTTAATAAGGCAAGTTGCAGATAATTTAATATGAACCATACATTAGGGCCCTGATGGAACTTTTAAACACAACTTCCAATAATAGTACAAGCAGATCACCATGCACCATGCAAACCAGTTGGCAAACCATCAAAATATAAAAGACTTCTTGCACAAGGAGGACATGTTTGGAATAAACAAGAATCATTGACACATGTTGTCAACTCTGCTGACATTAAATAAAGGAAAATGTTACCTAAAGAAAAAATCCAGGTTCCAAAATCTAGGTTTCAAGCAAACCCCCACATTAATTGAAGGAAGTTGCTATGATTCATAAAATGTCTTATGCCTTAGACTCTGAAAAGCCTGAACACACCAAGGGCAATATCGTTGAAAACCCCTTATGTCTATAGGAGAATCTGTAGGAAAAGATAGTAATGGTAAATGAAATTGAGTATAGGGCACACCGGGGACCCTATGCCAAAAGTCCCTGAACACCCCAGACATCCATGATCCTGCTATACCCACAGAACAGCTTTCAGACAAATCCCGCAATATACAGTAGGAGAATATAAAATTTGCTTTATAACAAAAAAATGAACCGCTCATCTGGCACATGCACCTAGGATCCCAAATTTAGCATTTGGGAGAAAAGATGATTGAAAAAGATTGTGACAGAAAAATGTAAATATAAACAGAGCAACTCTGCATGAACATAATTTCTCACTCTAACATTAGTAATTTAGATGGTTACCTGCTTCATATTTTTGCTACTGTACCTCTGCAATTTTGAGCTCAATCTGCTAAAAGTATTTGCAGTGTACCCCTGTATAGTCATTTGATTTCACTACTTCAGAGCAATGGAATGCTTCTCACAAGTTGTGAATTGTCAGTTGCAAAGATTAGTGGAGTGCTTCTTTATATATTAAACATTTGGGATAAGCTCTAACTGTGTGGATCTGTCTTTTGTACATCAACATTATGTATACATGATCTTGTAACGATAGAGCTTTTGACACTTACATAGTGTATATATAGTAACATACATACATGTACAGTGGATTTTGTGTACAGCATTCTTCCCTTTCATTGTACAGTAGCAAAGCACCAGTTCAAGCTGTAGAAGGATCTTCTGAATCAAATTGTTTTAATCCACATTGAAATCAAAACAGGTCAGTACCTTTACCCAAATTAGTTGCATTTAATCCTCACTGTAGCTGATGGTTGGTCATTTGAAATAACTTTTTTGCTACATTAATCTTTGAGTGTTGTTAGCAGGAGCAAGCCAGCTTACTAAGTGGTTGAATACAGGAATCCTTATACTGTAAATCATAATTTAATTTGTACCATCCTTTTGATTCTTGCAGTCTCCATCTAGTGCTGGAAATTCTTCAAGGAAGTTCTACAACTAACAACTGTTGTTTTGACAGTAAACATGCCACCCAGAAGTCGAGGTTTTGACTGTATCTCCTGCATTCTCCAGGTTAAACTGGCAGCTGGGTCAAAGAACATGTCTAAAGAAAGGGATCAGTTAGACACAACTCAGAGTTGTAGTGGATTTGTTTTGGATGCAAAGAATGGCTTGATCTTAACATCAGGTGGCTTATTTTCACAGCTTCTGTCAGCTTCAGATATTGAACTCCCTCTGACAGAGCACCAGACACCTGAGAAATGTGATATACAAGTATTTTGGGAGGAGACTAACCTACACTCTGCAACACCTAAACTGAGGTCATGCAATGGACATCTGTTAGGGGTTTGGTCATGCCAGAATCTTACAGAATCACTAAGAAGTGTCTTCAAGCAAAGTGATGGATGGAGATTTGAAGAAAATGAGGTAGAGGATGACACTGGTGGTAATGAGGGCAGCAGAATAGGTTTATCTAAGACCAAGGGAGAGAGCCACCATGATGATATCATGTGGCTGTCATCATTTGCTTTGGTGAAAGCTAATGAAGTCATGTGTAATAAGTCTAACAGGTAAGTCAGTGTAAAGGTAAAACTTATTTACTCTTGCAGTATGAGGTGGGGGTAAGGAGCTCTAGGAGGGGGTACATGATGTGGAAAATATTGATAGTAAATCTCTCTGGTTAAATGACTGATCCAATCATCCAAAATGGCAACTTTTATTTGTGTGGCAAATTGTCAAATGGAAACATTTGAAATTATAAAATTGGTCTAAGTTGGTTATCCATTAAGCAACCAAAACTTGTGAGCTCTTGTGATTCTTTGCCCCTTCTCTGACCTCAGGAGGCTCTATCAACCAGATGTGAGCAAAAGCGTTCTCACTGTATCAGGAAGTTGCAAGGAATTGTAAGAGTTTTAAAGCAATGCAAGATGGATACTATTGTGCTCCAGCTGATTGTCATGTCTCTTGTTTGGAGTTTGTTTCTCTACAATCTGTTTTGTTTAATTCCTGTTTTCCTCAGCTTGATGTTTGATATCCGGTCAGCCAGTGACCTCTATCCTGGTTCCCCAGTGGCCATCTTTGGTACCCCTTTTGGATCTCTCTGTCCCCCAGTTTTAGTCAACAGTTATACTGGAGGTGTTGTCACCAATGTCACAGGGAAAAGAAATACTGTAATCCTTACTGATGCCAGATGCTTGCCAGGAACTGAGGGCGCTGTAGTCATTATTGAGCCACAACAACATCGGTTAGCATTATGTACTAGAGTACTGTACAAGAAGTTTATGAGCCAAGAAATAAAGTGCAATATTTGTTCTGTGCCATACTGGACTAAAATGGTTTCAACATTCATGGTTCCCATACAGAAGGGAAATTGAGAAAAAGTCTGGAGTTTTATCATAGTTTTGAAAATACTTAAGTTTGTGTGTTACTGTAGATCTGGAAAAATTACCATATGGTCTTCACATATGAAACCTAACCTTCATCTAAGTAATCCTAACATAATACTTTCAGATGACCACTACTTTTAAATTTGCAATGATTTTTGTCAATTGGGTAGTTACAGTAGTTGTTATTCTGATAACTGTTGTAAAAGGTAAAAAGAATGTTTCATGGGTGTAGTATCCTAAATTGGTTTAGAGGTACTGTATATAAAGTCTTGCCTGAAAAATTTGACAAAAATTTATTGTGTGCTTTGTGAGAAAATCTTTTTTAAGAGCCATTGTTTACATAACGTAGACATTTATAAGTGACTTCCATTAAAATGTAAGTCAATGATTTGTCATGCCATTCCTTCATCCATAATGGTTACATTCGTACAACATACACATGTGTGCAACCTTTTGGTGGTACAGGGGGAATTGTTTGTTGAAGTAACTTCATCTAGTGTACTGTTTTTGCCCAAAGTACTTCCTCTTGAGATATTTTTGTGAAGATATGGTAGAAGGCCTATCTTTGGAAAATCAAGTTGAAATTTTTTTTCTTAAATAATATGTGGCAATTTGTTGAAATTTTGCATTACATGCTGTTCTCCCATGACAAATTTGACTTGAAGATCTTCATAGAGATAGTTTCAATTCCCAAGAACTGCAAATCACATGATAATTGGCACGTAGATTTTGCTGTTGTACTTTATGGGGAGTTGTTTCCAAAAGGTAGGCCAATTAATTGCAAGGACAGCTGCATTGAATTAGAATCTGAAGTATGTGCAATAGTAGCTATTCTAGAATGCAGCTGAGTGCTCTGGTTTCGCAGGGAGACCATGCGTATGTGGTCATGGCAAATTATGGTTTCACAGCAGCACCATGCATAGCAAAGGAGGTAAAGAATAATCAGATAAGGTAGTGTGCATGACAATTTTTATCTCAATAGAAAACTTGCATTGAGATGTTGTCACACTAGCTGGTTGCTAGCTGTAGCGAAAATCCTTTTCAAGAAGTTAGAAAGTGAGCTTCACAAAACATTGCTGTTCTAGATTTTAATTGAAAATGGTGACTTACGGTACTGTTGTCTTGACTGAACTTGACTGAAGAGAAGATGACTTACCTGAGAGAAAATGTCTTGCAATTTGGCTTGAAATAAACTGATATGGAGCTTGATAAAAAAAAAAAATGACTTAATTACAACTGTGGCCTGTGGGATGTGGTCCATTTGTCCACCATAGATCATTGGCACAGTTTCCAATGTACAGTTATCTCTTTCTTTTACTTTGCAGTAAACCACAAGTAATTGGTCTAGTTGTTGCTCCTATGTGCTTCAAAACCAATCAATGGGTTGGACTTTCTTTAGCTTGCTCTATCTCTGAAATACTCCAGTCAATGTATCAACAGCTACATTATACAAAAGACTACCTCAATCAAATCAGGTTTCAGGAAGAAGGTAATGTATGTGTTTTACTACTGTAGCAAATCAAATCCATTTTCCTTTGTCTTATTCAAGTTGTTATCTACAGTAATTGCAGCAAAAGTACCTTAAAAGTCTGCATGATGGGTGTATAACATAGATACAGAATCTAGTGTACATACTGTACAAATTCAAAATATATTTTGAATGAGTGTAGTAAATGTACTTTATAAGGATATGCTATCCATAGATATTGCCAATTCTGAGAGTAAAATACCATTCAAAAACTAAAAAAGGCCCTTCAAAATAGGGTCATATGCTATTGTGCAGTATAATGATCTTAATCCCTACTATTTTATTAATTGCTAGTTGCTAGTCTGTATCTAAATTGACCAGAGGATGACATTCTGATGAGCAAGAACACTTATATCCAAAACATTTAATGTTAAAGTTGATCGAAACATTTCTATACTTCATGAGTCAGCGCAAAAATCAGTGCAATAAACAATTGGTGTAAATTGTTCCACTGTTTGATTCCTTGCCGAAGGCAGGCAAGGAATCTATGCGATGGTGATGTCGTGTGTGTGTATGTGTGTGTGTGTGTGTGTGTGTGTGTGTGTGTATGTGTGTGTGTGACGCCTGCTTGTAAACACGATATCTCAAGAACGGTAACCCCCAGGGATCTCAAACGTAGCATGTAGATTGTCCACATTGAGTAGATGGTCCCTATTTTTTTGGTAGAGGTCAAATGTCATTTGGGGTCACCAGAGGTCAAAATGTAAATACCTTGGAAATTGCTTGTAAACACGATATCTCCAGAAGGAAAAATGTGAGCAATCTCATACTTACCTTGCTGATTGTCCATATTGAGTAGATGGTCCCTATTGTTTTTGATGGAGGTCAAAGGTCATTTGGGGTCACCAGAGGGAAAAAGGTCAAAACCTTGTAAACACTGTATCTCAAGAAGGGTAAATGTGAGGGATCTCATACATAGCAGGTGGATTGCCCATATTAAGTAGATGATCACAATTATTTTTGGTGGAGGTCAAAGGTCATTTGGGGTCATCAGAGATGAAAAGCTCAAAAACTTGTAAACACCATATGTCAAGAAAGGTAACTGCCAGGAATCTCATATTTACTAAGTGGATTGTCCATATTGAGTAGATGACCCCTATTGTTTTTATGGGATGTCAAAGGTCATTTGGGGTCATAAGAGTTCAAAACATCTAAACCTTGCAAACACTATATCTCAAAAGAGTATATAACTGTTGAAGTTAATATCCATGAGCGGTTAGGGTGAAAGGGTAAGAATAATTTGGCATGTGTAATGTAATAGGCATAGGGTATATAATTTTTTGGAACAGTTTATTAACTTCACTATGTAAATTCTTTAGTGAGGTAATTTTGAAAATGCATTTGTAAAGTACTGAAGCAAACTCATAGGAAGAAGGTCTAAGGTGCACAAAAAGGCACATCACATGGTAGTTACTGTACAGTATGTTGATTCTGGCATGAAATTGTGCCCTGTTATTACATTAAGTTCCAAGTATTAATACATGAAAAAGTGGGCAGAGCAAAATATAAAATCTTAAAAGGCAAAATCTGTTCATCAGGCTGGCATACATGCTTCAATGCTCATGGGTATGCTGATTTTGCAGCCACAAGTAAATAGTTTTTCATGAAGCTGATGTGGAACATGTGAGTTTAAACAGTCTGTATAAGGGTCATTTAGGGACACAGTCTGAAAATATTAGAAGATGCTTCTGTGCACACTAAGTAGATGACTGATATGGAACTTCATAAGTATAAACTTTGAACAGAGAGTACTCTGTGTGATGCACAAGAATCTCTTTTATAACATACCTACATTGCTTTTTCAATAACCTTAAAGAAAACCTGAAGAAAACATTAAATTTAGTGGCAAAAAGTGCTAATATTTGACAAACCTTGTGCCTACTGTCCTCATGAGGACATGTGCATGCAAGCATGCATTAATTGGAAGTGGGAATTGATTAATTAGATATACCACAGTTAGTTAGTTTTACAAAAAGAACCTAATTTACACTGATCATTTGGTATCAAATACCCTTCAGCGCACATGAACTGTCATTGCCTAATAGAGTGAATCAAATTGTGACTGACCCATTCTTTGCCATTTGGTCACAGTTATCTTGCCCAATTTTTCACAGTTGACTGCCAGTTATCCCCACAGTGTCCTGAAGGATTACCTCATACAAACATACAGCTCAATTGACTTAAGCTTTTTACTGTATAAGTGGTGTTAATTGACTCTTATAAACCCTCTGAAGAAAGCTTATTTTTATCTCAGTACATAACCATGACAGCCCATTGTTTGTATATACTCCTATTTCCTGCCATTCCCTGCAGGCATTCAGTACTCTTTTTGTGGTCAAAATGTCAGACCTCCATGAAAGTCACACCTCTGCTAAATCCAGCATAAAATAACTGTCCACATTATCTTGTCTCATCTGACCACAAATAAAAGTTGTTTGCCTAGCCATTGTCTGGAGATGGAGAAGTTCATGTACACTGATCAAGTTTCTAAACTGAAAGTCATCTTAGAAATACTGTAGATTGACACCATTCAGAAATTAGTGTCCTTTACATAGAAGCTGGTGGAATTGAACAAATAGTGTGTTTGTATAAGGAATTTTGTTGAACAAAACTTTAAACATTGGTGTCTGTCTAGATTGGTGTTTCTGCTTTACAGTTTCAATATGCTCTACAGTGATTATTTGTCACTTAGTTTCATTCTAGAATTTGTTTTAAATTTTTGATAGCATAAAATGTATCAGCATACTACTTGCCTCATCTCTGCTTATATTTGGATAACCGCACCAAAAAAGTAACCCCTGTGTAAAGGATTATATAGCTATGTTAAATATCATCATCGAGTGGGAATTCTTGCCTCACATTTCATTTTTATCCATGTCACTATCCCCCCCCCCCCCCAAAAAAAAAGTGTACCATAAAGCTTAATGCATAAAACCATTGCTTCAAGATTACCCTTTATGACACTTTTCAAAAGTATTAAGATTTTATTCTGCATTGCTGCTGTCATTTAAAAGTAGCTCAGGTAATAAGAGCAAGCATAATGTTGTATACTGTGTATCAAACAAGGAAAACTTGTACTGTATGTTATGCTGTACCTACAGTATAAGTAGACAAAAGGCGAATTAAAAGTCTTGTTAAATTATGGATTAATAGGGATATCTGCTTTTGTTAATTTGCAAAGGATACCCTAGACAATGGGTGGGGCATTTCCCCATAAAGCAAAAATTGCCATCAGTAATAGCCAAGGTTACACATCTCTGTTCAGATGTCTCTTTAGGCTTGGTCTCACATACCCTGCAACACCCAGTGTTAACTTGTGCTTACAATCAGACAAAACCACAGGCTAACCCCGTGTTTTCCAGTCTGTGTTCTCACGTACCCAGTGTTTCGTTGATTGGATAGTGTTACCATAGTAACGAGACCAAATATTTCACACACCGATTACAGCAAAATGTAAGAAAATCCCTGTCATCAGTGCGATAAATACCTGTGACCTTGCTTGATTAAAACAAACGCGTTGTTTAAAACTGCTTAACCCTGCGATTTGAGGTGGATGGAAATTTAAACACCGACCCTGCGTTAACCCGCGTTCCCACGTTACTCGAGCGTGAGGTAATACAGTGTTACCTCGAGCGCGGGGTATGTGAGAACACAGTATTTGATCCAATGCTTGTAGGAGAGTGTGTCGATGAGGGCTTGTTTAAACACTAACCTCAATGCAGACTTTTCGAAACATAGAGGCATCGGAACAAAGAGACTTCAGAATGGAGAGCTGTCCCCATTGACCAAACTTTTGATAAAAATGGTTTCAAAATACTGCTTTATCAAGTAATGAGACAGTTTTCTGGAATATTAAAGCTGTGTGAGAAATTCCTCTTGTGTGTGGAGATCAAAGGTTTGAGGTGACAGTTAGGTCAAACTTTGTAGACATAATATTTTTAGGGGGATAACTGTGAGGGATCTCATACCATGGTGGTAGTACTTCCATACTCATTCTGTACTATTAATTTTGAATTACTCATGTTGATGGACGTGTTGGTAAGGTGATCACTATTGTTTTTAAGGGGTCGAAAGGTCATTTTGGGTCACATGAGGTCAAAAAGTTTTGACCCTGCTAGTATTATATCTCAATTAAGTAGGATAATTGTATGGGATCTCATGCATGTCATGTTTGTTTCCATGTTTGCTATGATACATCATACGGCAAGGAATCACTAAGCCTGTTGGCTTTCTAGTTATCCAAGTTAAAACTTTGACAAGTTCTGTAGCAGGGATTTGGCATGTGTGCTTTGCCCCCAAATATTGCATGTTGATTTCTGTACCTACAGTAATTTGCATAGGAGTGCACTTGCGAATGAAGTGGTAGAATAGCTGGCGTTGACTGAGTGGTAAATCCCTTGTCTCCCCCCCCCCCTTCCACCTTGGTGGTGCCTACAGTACATCAGTGTTGCTGCATGTCTGCTTGCATTTTATCTTCAATTCAGTTCAATGCTCGTTTTATTGATAATTGTTGCATCATTGAAAGTATTGTTGCTATGTGTAATAACTTTCCTATATTCTGTTTTCTTTGCTAGGGTCACTGAACTGTCACAACTTTTTGGACTCAGTTAAATTGGTGAAGGTGGGATCTTCGTGGGGTTCAGGAGTCATAGTCAGCTCAAAGCATAAGCTACTTTTGACGTGCCGGCACGTTGTGCAAGATGCAGTCATCAGCAATCGTCCAGGTAAGAATGTAAACATTCTTCCATTTATAATTCCATTTTTAAATTTTAGCACATTTTCAACTAATGCATATACACTTTTTATAAATTCTTATCTTCACAGATATAATATTAAGCTCTTGATGTAGGAATCATGATGCTCACTAATGCTAAAAGCAGATGGGAATTACAAAGCAACAGGCAATTACAGAGCTACTGAATTTTATAAAATACATAACTAACATTTAATATGTGCCCATTGTCAACTATTCTTTTAACTTCATAATTTTTGGTCATTGTTGCTATCATTGTCATTACAGTGTACCATTATTACATACATTTACAATAGTCTTAACATCACTTATTTTTATATTCAACTAAGGAAATTAAACCTAAATACACACTCTTTAAAAATGAAGGTGTAATACCTCAAATGTTAGATTAAAACATGTATTTGTATGAGTGGCAGTGACTTTTGAACCAAAAAATAAATCTTGTCTTGATAAACAGATCTGTGAATAGAAAACCCAACCTTCAGTATTAACTAAAATACAGTAAAACTGGCAGAAATATTGCAGTTTCAAAGCAGTTGTGGTAAAACTTACAGAAAGACAAAAAAAGGAGTTTCACAATGTTTGACAGATTTGTTTGTTCACTGAAGCCTTAACTACTGACAAAATGTGACTCAAAATTCTATAATATCCATCCTAGACACTCATTGGATAAGTAATACTCTGTGACCTCTTACCATTAGGGGCTCTTGAATGTGCTTACAATTGATGACTATAACCTGGAAAAGAGATTGGGAATAATATGCCTCATAGTAAAATTTGAAGACAAAGTTCAAAGCTTCTTTTTAAAGAACTTGTTCTTTTCCATCTTCATGAGATTGCATTAGAGTTGCTCTTAATAGACATTGAAAGGGACATACAGTATTTCATTTCAAATTTTGCTTAATATAAGTGATCACAGGTGTTGTTGTTTTGGTAAAAAGAAACGTTGTACTAGATTATTAACTTTTGCATTTGTGCCAATATTAAAATAATAAGTAAAGTTTAATCAAAGAAGGTTTCTGTCCACTGCACCTCAAGATTTACATTGAAATGAAAACATTAGTTTGTCATGAAATAGCTGTAGAAGGCCATTTTTATTTTCATGTTTATTTAATACCATGACATGAGTAAATATGTTATTTACCATGTGGGAGTCATACTGTATTTAGGCAACTTAAGAGGAATTCATCTTTGAAGAAGTCTGCAAGTATTTTTCGGAAATCATTTTTGAGATATTGTACAATATGTGACTTTTTTTTATGCTCTAATACTTTCAATTTCAGTGTCTGTCAGGATTAACAGAAAGAAAAACACATGGTGTGGAGCTAAAGTGGTCTTTGCAACTTCACACAAGTCTATGATAGATTTTGCTGTTATTCAACTTACCAGTTATTATGAAGATCTTGGCCCACTTATTGAGATTCCTTTAGCCACAAACACATATGAAGGTATTTTACATCCCTACCTATCATTCCAAGGATTTTAAAAATTTGCTCTTGATTCCTCGCCCAGTGTAGGCAAGGAATGTACAGATAGTTAGGTGGAGCTTTACTGCCTAGTTTCCAACCAATGGGTTCAAGTCGAGCTGGGCAAGGCCTTTTTTCCAGTTTTGCCTCACTGGCTTGTTTTCCCTTAAGGAATCTACAGTATGCAATGATGTGATGGTATGATATGTGTGTGTGTATGCTTGTGAGGATGTTGTTTGTAAACACAATACCTCAAGAAGGTCAAGTGTGACTAATCTCATATGTGGTGTTTGGGTTGGTCATATTGGGTAGATGATCCAAATTGGATTGAGGTCAAAGGCCATTTAGGGTCACTAGAGGTCAAATGTCAAAACCTTGTAAACACGGTATCTCAGTAAGGGTAAATGTGACTCTGCTCACATTTAGTGTGTATTAGCCATATTGAGTGGATCTGATTTTCAATGACGATAGTGTCCATGGGGGTAAAGAAAATAGAGGTCCATAGAAAAGGTAGCAAAAGCTTCATAGCTTTGAAAAATTCAGATGAAAATTATAGGCATATACAGCCTGTACTCCTAAACCAGAGAGCAACTCTCTCCACTATCCTAACTACATTTGGGCAATGAACATGTACATTTGTTAGAATCAGACAGACACATGGAAATATCCTTAAGAAGAGTATTTTGTAGACTCACAGTGCCTGTATATATTTCTTTTCAGTTTCTCAATACAGACAAAATACAAAAAGAAATTTAAACTATGTTTGCACATTATTTCATTAATTTTGTTAGTTGATAAGATGGGATATAACAACAAACTAATATGAATGTGTTATAGTGTCACCTAGAAAAGAAAAAGGGACAATGATGATGATGGGGTAAAATTAAAGAGTTTAAGTAGGGCCAATTTCCTCTAAAATGTTTCGTCAAGTCTTGTCAAAAAGTCTGTAAAGTTTATTTTCCTTTACAACACCTAGAATCAGGGAAAAATCTGTCTCTTCAAAATGAAGAGGCACAGCATAGTATTTCTGGTGAATATGGCAGTATTCATAACAGCTATTGAGAATGATCACTGCCTGTGACATCAAAGTCATAGGGTATACAATTTGGTCTTTCATCCTTTTGTAAATTCTATGCCAGGCAAAGACACAAAAATCCTTTTTTTCTTACCAAATAATAGCTTAATGATAGCACATTTGATATCTGTATTCATGGCACATACTTTGATGAGGAGGTTACAGTATATTTTCACCAAAAGCCATCAAGTGATAATATGATTTTGCAGCCATTTCTATTTTCATTTCAAATTCAATTTTTATTTCTTATAATTTGAGTAATGCCACCTGTTTTATGTGTAAGTCCTCACTCAATCAAGACATTTTCTGTTCCCTGACTTGAGATGAGTCCCTCAAAAAATGGAACAGCCTTAGGGCTGTGGGGATGAAAAAAGTTGAGAACTTTGGGAATAGATGTTCCCTATTGATTTTGGTGGAGGTTTAAGGGCATTTTGGATCACCAGAGGTGAGGTGGCAGGTACCTTAGAAATTGTTTGTAAACATGGTATCTCAAGAAAGGTAGGTATGACTAATCTCATATTTTTGTGTTGGTTGATCATATTGAGGAAGAGGATCCCTATTGTTTTTGGTGAAGGTCAAAGGTCATTTGGGGTCACCATTGGTCAGATGGTCAAAACCTTGTAAACATGACAACTCAAGAACAGTAACAGTGAGGGATCTCATACTCCACATGTGCATTGCCCATATTTAGTAGATTTTCGTGGAGTCATCAGAGGTTAGAACTCAAAACCTTGCAAACATACTAATAATGAAAATAACTACAAGGGACCTTATACATGTTGAAGCACTTGCATTAGCCATATTTAGAAGGCCATCCGTACTCTTTTGGTCAATTAAGAAATTCAGACAATTTGAAAAACAAATTTTCATTTCAGCAGCAAAGAATCAATAAACCTGTTGGCTTTCTGGTTTCATCCAAGAACTTACCAAGATATTTCCAAGGATAACTTTTTACCAATCATCAACCAAAGATCATGACATTTTATATTAAATTGTTATGGAAGATAATAAGTCATTTTAGTTGTGGCTTGGAAGGGATGTGCAGATACCCAGCTATATGGGCTGATTGGGCATCATTTCCCTGCAGATTTTTTTCTTCAAATTGCAGCAGATGTACAAAAAAATCATCTTAGATTATTTCAAAGGTTGTATTAATTATAACCTGTCCTTTTTTATAATCAGGTGAACCTTTGTTTGCTGTGGGTTTTCCATTGTTTGGTCCAGAAACCTGTCTTGGTGCGTCAGTGACATCAGGTCATGTGTCAAAGGTCATCAGATATAATGGTCAAGATGTGATGTTACAGGTGAGTTCCCATATCATTTGTGGTAATTCTGCCAGATATTAATTCCAAGCTATGAATCACTCAATTGCCAAGCAATCAAAGGTTTGCTAGCCGACCCTATTTAAGCAAGTTTTCAGTGTGGGTAATCATTAATAGATCATTTGTTTAACTAGCAAAGAACTTTAGGTAAATTTGTTCAGTGTTCTAGTGCAAACAGTATTTTTACTGTGCAGGTCCTGATAATTTTTTGAAAAATTTCTCACTCTGTCCAAAACAAGCCAAGGTGGCATCATACTTCCACACTGTTTTCAGGCTTCTATGTTCTGCATTTAACCCTACCACTAAATTTTGCCTGTTTCATCTTTGACATTTTCTGTATGAATGCATGCAAACTATTGGGCTTGTATGGCTTTAAAATTCTTTTCAAGAAGCAACATTCCTTCTTTATTTTAAGATCAGTAAAGTAGATTGACATTTTGTACAGCATTTTTATTTCTGAGTGACAAATTTATTAGTGATACCTCAAAATTATTCAGAACTGCTTGTATGAAAGGAAAGCAAAATTTCAAAAGATTGTTGGTCTTCCTCAGGAAAGGTAAAGTTTTGCTTGACCTTGTCTTAAAGGAAATTCAAGTGGTTTGCTGCAGTACAGCCAATATGCAAGAATAAAATGCCCCTTCACACATTATCATGATCTGGTCTGTAAATTGGGATAGCTTACAAGCTGAAACCACATGTAAATTATAGTAATGTATGGTTATCAACTTTAAGAATGCATCACATGACCAATCACATGACCAAAATACCCAGAATGTTCCTCTGTCATGTATTTCTCACATGATTTGACAGTTTTTTCCTGACTTTGCTTTAAATATAGCACCATTTTTCATCTAGACAACCTTGAAATGGAAAAATTCCCTCTAATCCATCCTCACCTTAGCCCCCTCTTTCCTGCTTTTCAGAAAATAAAATATGGTAACCCTATCCAGGTACTGTGGTGCCTTCTTCAAGGCATTGGTTGTCCAGTAGTGTTAAACAAAGAATGGGTGTCCTGGTTTTCAGAATCATCTGTATATTTTCTTTGGAGTAGATTTTTTGTTAGAAAAGCAGTGATTAGTATCACTGAAGGGTTTAAAAATTTTGTTGAATTAGAAAAGTTTTTTGGTTGCCCTACACTGATGGTATGACCTTACATCTTGCTGCTCATGATACATACTTGTCCTTTCAGCTGATGCTCTGCTGTTTTTATGTCTTAGTGCATGATTCTTTCAGTTTAAGTCTTTGCTTGGTATTTTTGGAGCACAAAGTAGTGACTCTGATTTCTTCCATTGTAATAAGGTACTTAATTAAAGGCTGAGGATATACACATGACTCTTATGAACAATGATGTAGGGAGCAGGATGCATAGTATATCTGCTGCATTGTTCTTTGATTTGACAGCTGGAGAGAGCTATATAATACCTACAGTATACTTGAAGAGTTCCTCAATTAAAATCTCCCTCCTTTGTTTAAATTTTGAGTTGCTTTATTATAAGTTTTCTTGGTCAGTATGTGCCTACAAAACTAAATATAGAATGGGAGAGAGTGAAAACCAGTCAAATCAATTAGTTACATCATTCATTACGTAAAATAGCCCTTAGTAAAATTGCCTACCACTGCACAGTCTAAAACCCGACTTTTAGGCAATTAAGTCGGGTTTTTACTTGATGTTTGCACATACAGTTTATAGCTACGCCAACCTTAAAATCAGTCAAAATATGATAAAACCCAGTAAGCATTGGATTGGCCATAAACTGTGGGTGTTATAACAATCAATTAAAAACTGGACTCACCACCTAAAAGTAGGGTTTTAGGCTGTTTAGTTGGTAGGCAGTTTTAGTAAGGGCTATTTCACCTCATGTTACAGATGACTTCCAGTTGACAAGTACCAGTTACAAATATTTTTAATTACTTTAAGTAAAATAGGAATTAATAATCTCTGTCCAATTTTCTTCAAATCATTCCATCTACAGACCAGTTGTGGTGTACACCCTGGTAGTAGTGGTGGTGCTCTTGTATCTCAGATTTCTGGAAAGCTTGTTGGCATTATGGCCAACAACTGTAGGTATGTATTGCAATAGTTTCTATTTTAGTTCGACATGCAATATATAATTCTGTGTGGAAAAGGAAAGTTTAGTTTAAAAATTTAATACACAAGATCCAATGAAGCACATTAAAGAACAGTCCATGCATGATTCACTGAGACAGGATTCTCACCAGCACTGCTAGATTGCTTCTTACCACCCCATTTGAAAGTTGAGTGACTGCCTTGCAAATTACAATAAATAAACATTTCTAACAAGCACAACCAAAAGATGTAGGTCCTTTTTAACATCAACATAATCACATATAACATTTGCAAGTCTGCCATCATTCCTTCTGCTCTGAGATGGAACCATATTACTTATGAAGGTGAAGGCTGTTTTCTGATATTTTCAATTTTGTGGCAAGATCCTTGTGACTCATTGTTCAATTGAGCATGTATTTTTTTATTTACCAATGAAAGTATTCCACTGTAGTTTGCAGTTTACAAGACTTGTTTTTGTACAGCAAATTTTTTTCTGGCTAGTTTGATTTTGCAGCCACTACACTGTGATTATGCTAAAACTGATTCACATGTTAGAGCACAAGAAAAGGTTCAAATAACAAGTAGTTAGATTGGATGAGGTTGTTCTTCAAAGTGCTAAATCTTGATGCTTCCAGGAATTTTTCCCCCTGTACCCCTGTTGGGCTGTGTCCCTCAAACACACAAGGATCCTAAAGGCTGCCCACTTGATCTCACCCTTCTTGCTCTGGCATTGGGAAATTCTGCCTCCTCTTGGTTGGCCAAAAACCGGTGAGAACCCTGACTGATGTATAATATATGGCAACCATAAATGGTAACCAAAGAATTTCCAGTAGTCCACCACTGGTAAAAAGGTTGTGGTTGGCTTGACTTGAACCCAGTTAGGTGGAAACTGGGCAGTAAAACTCCATCGTACTAAATAACCAAAGGTAGTACCAGTATTATCTGGATTTAGCTTTGAGTGCACATAACTGACCTGTTGTCTGTACATCTTTGCACAATAGTATTCACATTGCCCAACTGTACTAGCTATGTGTATTGTACTTTGTTTGTGATACTATATACTGTACCATAGTTTCTCATTGCTCTTTGAAAGTTATAAGAAGAGCATGAATTTTGGTTAATATTACAAACTAGGGTTTGTATGTACGTGACCTGATTTGGCCAGTTCACAGTCATGGATTGTATTGAAGATCTGTGTGCATTCATGCACAATCAATGCCTGGTGTCATCAGTTCAAGCTTGTTGCTTGCTGATCAACTTTCTTCAAATAACAAACCAAATGTTTGCAATATAATTGTTTTGAGTTGTGCGGTGAGGGCCTTTTGATTCCATCTTTTACCCTCTTTGATCAGTGCAATCCATGCAGTGTTTGTACAACTAAATGTACTTTGCTGTACACTTTGTAGATAAAATGGTTTATATGGAAGTTTCATGGCATTCCAGCACTTTTTGGTAAAATATTATGGATAACTCACCCTTTCAGTCAAAGAATTATAACCAGGCAAAATCTATCATTTATTCACTTTATTTTGATATGAAACATGCTTATGTGGTATAGAAATAAGGAAGAAATGAGTGATTGAAGTTCGGCTCCTTGTGAAGACTTAATGTTGTTTTTGTCTCCAAGTTTCATGTGCAATTAATGTTAGTGGTGTTGTAGTTAGGTAAAATGTGAGACTACATTTGTCAGAGGTTGCCAAAAATTGGTAATGTGGGAATTCCTTAGTCTTCTTATAAATTAAAACTGACAAAAATCAAGTTTTTTATTGAAGATCATTAATACAATTTGTTTTTCATGAGGCCTGGTGACTTCAGATTTAACTCCCCAAAATAGCACTGACCAAAAGGGAACAGTTTTGAATATTATTTATGCCCAAGAAATAATTTAGCCATGTCAATATCATTATAGAGGTACTTAGGATGTGAAAAATTGATTGGAATATACAGCATGTTAACTGCAGCCTGCAACTCTACCATAAATTTAAGAAAAAAGTTTTTGACATCTTGGCCTCATAGCTAAAAGGACATTACATCACTCAGCTTCACAAAAGTGACAGATACAAACATGCACAAGCTGTTAATGAACAGACTGTCAAAGTTTGGAGTTGTGGAAATGTCGTGTGACAAAGAAAATGGTGGATTTGTGTCACTATTCCCACAGCTTCTCAAAAAAATGTTGCAGTAGAAATTGAGGTAATATATTTCAAAGTCCTGAATGATGTCTATTAAGAGAAATTGAACCCTAAATATATAAATTTGAAGAATTTTTAAGAAAAATACCTTGTGATCAATCCTCAACAGTCCAATGGTTAGGAAATTGTTTTGAAATTGCTATATAGTGTAATTTGAATACGCCTTATTTCTGGGGGTGTGCAATATTTACAGTCATTAAATGTACATCCTACAAACTTGCTTTGTTCAATCTTGCTGCTAATAACAGAAGTCTTTGCAGGCTTGCTTGATTTGGGAAAGCATGTTTTGATATTTGTAGATCTGTCATGAATCTATATCAGTTAAAGGTTTCCATGCTTGAACACACTTGTTATTTTGCAGCTGCATTTTGACTTCTTTTAATTATTATGCTCCCCTCTTGCAGTCTTGCTCCTCATTTTACTTTATAAGATAAGGAAGTTTTTTGGAAGCAGATAAAGTAATGATAAAATTGATGACCTTTTTTTAAAGAACAGTGAGCTACACACATTCATTGCTTATTGCTGATCATTTCTATAACTATTTAACATTATTTTATACTCTTGATCTACCTTTACAGAGATGACACTAACAAGGTGACCATACCTCACCTTAACTTTAGTATTCCTGCCAGCGTCTTTCTGAAGCCACTTCGAAGATACCTCCATACCAAAGGTAAGATTTGAAAATAGTGGAGTCCATCAATCATAAATTGTCTTTATTTATTGTTTACATGAACTTTAAATCCTCATATTTGGTGAAATTGGTGGAATCAATGTACAATTTAGTGTACATCCATCCATGAAACAGGTAAGCAAGGAAATCGAAAGATAAAAAGGTGATAGACCCCAGTTATGCCCAACTTAAATCAGACCATCACTTGCTGTCCTGATTTGTCTGTATGAAGAACTCATTTTGGACTAGGAGCTTGGTGAATGAGAAGTTATTCCTGGTCTAGAAGTTGATGGGCTTGAAATTCTTGGTGGACTAAAAGGTATTAGTGGGCTAGGAGGCAATGGTAGGCTACGAGTTATTGGTCGACTTGAATTCAACTTCGTTGCGTGAGTATGGATTTTCTTTTCCAGAAAGTGAGTATGGTTTTTCTTTCCCAGAAATATCAATTTTTGTTTTGTTTCTTCTTTAGATGTGCAGTATTTCAAAGTCATGAATATTCAAGACAAAGTTGTTGAATCTCTATGGAAACTACAGAACACACCAACCATTGGACTTCCCCCTTCTACCAAAGTTTTGTGTAAGCTCTGAGGATTGTGTGAAGCAATGTATCCAATTTCTCTTTGTTGTATATAGCGATTTGTTTTTTGTGGCTTTCATTCCTTGTATACTCTGGTGAAACACTGCATGCAAATGTTCTGAGAAGCACTGCATATAAGTTTTCAACTGCACATTGAAAATTTTTAAATAATTTAGTATTTTTCAGTACTAATGAATTTATGAACTACTACAACAGTAAAGACCTATATTTTAATACACTTACTTTTATTCAAAACCAGCTGCATATGAATTTAATTGAAGTGCACCAAGAACATGATTGTCTATTTTAAAATTTGTTTTTTGTTCCATATATTGCTTAAATGAAGCCAGAATATTTTTCACATTACAGTGAGGTTCAACTAACCTAATGAAGTTTTAATAAAGGAACAGGCCTTGATTTTTTAAAAAAAAACAATTATGTTTGCCTTTGGGGCAACTGTTCACCATTTTAGTTGTCCACAAGAAAATTTGTACTCCCAAAATATTACATACACATTTTGCACAACTGCAAATTTGCATTTTACAAGAAGTTTACCTATCCCTCTTTTGTGGTGCTGAAATTTAACAGTGTGTGTTCATATATTACCTGTCTTGCAGAATAAAAATGTGGTATTTAAGAGACCAACATTCTTACAAATACAGAAGTGTGGAAATATAATAATTTAAGCTGAAAGAGTTGTTCAGTAAGCAAGTCTTGAATCAAGAAAAGAAACTGCTGCTTTTTAATTCTTGCTGAGAAAAATGTGGTTGTGTAGGGGCAACCAGCTTTAAAGTTTTAATAGTTCTGGACAAAACACAAAAATGGAGCACTTAGTAGGATATTTGTGTTCAGAGTCGCCTAGAACCTAACACTTGAATCTTTTCTTTTATATTTAATACCTATGATGGATTGTGTGAGTTGCTGCAGTCAGGAGGTTCACTAATAGTAAGGTCAATAATTTTGTGCAATGGTTCAAATTTTATGATGAACAATGTTTGAATTGGACATAGAATGAGATTTAAGGAAGTGCAATAAATTTGTATCTAAACTAAGCACTATGCAAAATAAATATCTGTAAATCATTGAATGAAAAACAGTACTTGCTTTCAAGTGATGAGTTGTTTTAATTGCCATTAAATATACTCCCTGCTACTATGGCATCAACTGAACCAATAACTATTTCAGTTTACTTTTTAGCATCCTGTGTAAATATACATATACTTTCAGCTGGGTCACATGGTCATTTGCACTCATGTATGTGCCTGCATATATAGTTAACTCCCACATTGATTACACTGATATTAAGAGCAACAGAACTGAAGATACAGAAGTCAACAACTGCTGCATAGGTAGAGGTCCACTTCACCTTTCTCTCATTCCCATGATGCATTGCTTGTAAACATTTTCCAATTTTTTTATTGTCCATGGAAGTTTCTTCTATCCTGATCATTAGCCATGTGTGTCATAACATCCAAACACAGGATTTGATGGAAAGATTTTAATGCTTGAGTTGCTGCATACTACACAATGGAAAATGTTTGTCCCATCTAAGACTACATCATGCTTTCAGTTTTTAACATGAAGCAAATTTCTGCTGTTTTACACACACAACGTACAATTTTGTGCCGAGTTATAATTCAAGTCAACCATTCTGTTGAGCAACCTAGCCTGCTGAGTTTACTTTTCCTAAGTACTGCGGTCTGATGGCCAATGCAATGGCTACATTACATAGCTTTCACTCACCCGTGCAAGTCAAAATTTCCCTTTTAACTAATCTGAGTGAAGCCTCTGTTTGTGTAATATACTTAAAGTGGATACACTAATCGTATGTAACAATCAATGTCTCGAAATATGTTTTGTGCGATGCAACACACACAGGAAAAAAACATCTTACTTAAGCCCCTCCCACAATTGTCTGAAATTCATCCTCATCCAGATACAATCTCAGTTTATTGCTTAAAGGTGAGTATAGAAAAACTCAATTTATATAATCAAAACACTCTCAGCACCCTTCATGCTGTGTAATATAAGCTTTGGTACTCTGCATTTTTTGAATTAGCTGTCAATCAAAGAGCTGAGCCAATTGAGAATTTTGGTACACCTGTACAAAACTGTAGTTTGGGGTGAGAGGTTTGGCCCTTTAAATATGAATTAGGAAACTAACAAGATCTATTAACACTGTGGTGGAGGTGTAATTGCCATATGTTTCCTTTTAAGAATGTCACAAGCTCCTGTTTGACTTTGCACTGTTTTATGTTGACTTAAATTCAGGTCATTCCCATCATCTTTTTCTCTTTTTTTCCACTGCTTAAATTCAGTAATATCACATACTGACAAGGTCATCCTTATAATGAAACATGTTATTTTCAGTTCAACTTCATTTTTGCAGAAAGTTTTTTTGGGTTGTGGCAATTGAAATATTGAGCAAGTCATCAAGGTATATGAATGTTAGGTTTGAAGTAATGACATGCACCATATACACAATACAACATCATCAAACAGAATTTAGCTCATTTCACATGGCAAATGAATTGGATCAGAATCTGATCCAAATTTGTTGTAGTGTGACCATGCCCTAAATCTGCTAGGCCTATTTAGTGGTGTTCACAATAGTTGAAGACCCCAAATGCAGCTACATCATAGATGAGGGAGTAGCAATTGAAATTTTGTAGTTTCATATTCTGTTTTACAGCACCCCCCCTCTCCCAAAGAAAAAAAAAGGAAAACTGAAGCTTCTTCTAATTTCACAAAATACCTTATGTGTGATGACACAATGTAACACTTCCAGCAATTTTCATGTCATATGCTGCCACAACAGATCATCATCCAAAATATACAAATGACCCTCTCTAACAACCTGATCAAGGGAATCTATTTTATAATTCTTTAATTAATAATTTCAGATGTTTAAAATTATGAAAATTATGCACTATTTTAGATATCTGAAATAAATTGAAGACCTCTAAAATTCATTTCAAGATATAGGAATGAATTCAAGATATCAAAAATAGAATTTAAGAGTCTCTGAAATAGAATGAAGAAATATCTCAAAATTACAAACCAATTCAATACATCTAAAATAAAAAACAAACTGAGTTGAAGATATTTAAAACTGAACTCATAGATATGTAAAATTGACAGATAGTGTAATGATTATTTTAGACACTTTATCTGAATTCATGATTTTGCGTTAAAAATGGTTTTTCTAGTTTTGCATGTCAGTTTTTTTATTTAATCAGAAATTTATGATACCTGGAATTCTATTTCAGGTATCTCAGTTTTATGTCAAATACTTCAAATTTTTATTACTCCTTTCATTACTCATTAACTATCTTTCTTTCCTTCCCCAAACTATTTCACATTTCTTACACTCACACATATATTTCTGCATGATTTACCAGCAAGTATTGCAATAGCTTATGCAGGGATATAGACCTTGCTGCATATTGAAATATGCCAACTGTACTATAAATAAGTGACAAGTTGTGGTCCTGGTTCTACATTCCCATTGCATGATGCTTGGCATAAGCAATGGAGTACAAGAAACAAGCTAGTGAGTCACTACTGGAAAAAAGGCTGTGGCAGACTTGACTTGAACCAATAGGTTTGAAACTGTGTTGTAAAACCTTATCTAACTAATCTACATTCCCTGATTGCTGCTTTTATTTCACTTTAAAATTCCTTCTTTCCAAATTATAAAAATCAGCAAACATAGAATTTGTAGACTGCACAGACATCATTGTACTGATTCAAACCACTTAGGAAAGAACTGATTTGTGTCTGTTAGAAGGTCCCTTAGAGAGATTGTGGTTTGAATTGATTGATTGACCATGTGTGGGGGATTTAAAGTACATAATCTTGGCTCACCTTGTGATGACAATTAACTGGAGTGTGATTGTCTGGATTGTAACCAATAGCGATTTTCTGGTGAATTATTGGTTCTTCTTGGTAAATCTAGCACTGGAATTTGGGAGGAACATCTTTAGAATTGATGTTATGTCGGTGAATTTTCCGAATGGGTGAAAAGAACAGACCTTGTACCTATTTCATGCAATTTTATTCTCTTGTTCATAGTGAATCTAAATAAAAACAAGTATATTGGTATCTGAGGGCAAGGAACCTGTTTATTGCCATGTTTCATTCATAACAGCTTATACATGTCAGTTCAGGGCACAAAATAATGATGAACCTGTTATAACAACATCTTAATATCTATGTACACAGTATTATATTAATTGCAATCTTTATTGCACACCAGTATTGAAAACGTCCATAATCATTTTATACAGACGTTTTCCCATCTAGAAAATGACACTTATATTCACGCCACACACCAACCCAGGATAAATACAAAATTGATCAAAAACCAGCTCTGTACTACTATGCCAGACAACAACAACCAATTTATTTCATCAATGCATTTCCTTCAGTATATAATTATAAATGGAAAACTTATTTCTAGCTTGGCCAGTTGTATAATATCTCCAAATAATACTAAACTATTACAATATTTATTCATGAAGATTATAGCAATATGCATTCAATGTCATTTTTTTTTATAAATATGGTAAAGAATTAAGCTTTTGATTCACAAATGTCTATATCATCAACTGCTGATCACAAATTGACACTGTGACAAATACAACCAGGAAAATTAAAGGTAAAATGCCCAATTGAAGTAAACAAAAAATAAAAGAACCCTGCTATAACTATTTAACCACACTCAAACTCATTGATTTCAGGTCATATAGAACATTGAGAAAAACATATCCAATGACTTCATCATGGAACAAAAGAGTGGAATACTTGTTTATGGGGAGCAGTGGGTGATCTGTTATTTATGTTATTTCACATTGACAAACTTTCCAAACTTGAAATGACAACTTACAGTTTCCCTCCCATAAGAAATGACTGTATGTACATGTCCCTCTAAACACATGGTTGCATGGTTGCATGTAAAGAACCCACATGTCACATCACTATTTTGAACTTTCAAAGAAATTTTCTGAAAATTCATCAAGATATATTTAATTTTGTTAACCTCACTGCCCAGGACCACAAAAATGTGCTTTTATTATTCTTCAACATCCTTTAATTATTCATTTTGGTTTTATTCAAGTTGTGGGAGCACATACCATAGAGAGTGGCATTCCCCTTCGAGTGCACTGTAACAAATGTGCAAAATTGATTGAATCAACTCAGTAGTATGTCACGTCTCATAGAAAATTCCAATGTACAGTAACATATCGTGTTACCAGATTCAGTATAATGTGCTGTCATTTAAAGAAGTTTCAATATTGCTATTCTTCTATGACAGCTTAAAAAAGGAAAAAAAATAAATATTGTTAAAGGAAGCAAGAACTGATAAAATTAATAAAATGAAGGGTGATGTGTTGTTAGCTATTAAATGAATTGTGCCCTCATATTAAAAATTGGTCATAAAATCAAAAAAACTCTAATATCAAATTATTTCAGGATTAAATATTGCAACAATAATTATCAACATTTAAAGAACTTGCCACATCCTTTTTTTTTTTCTTAAACTTTTGTAACTTTCAAGGATGATGAGAAAAAAAACAATAATGGAGTAGTAAATTGGTTTAACATAAGATGGCAAACTAAGTTGTCCAACGCTGAGATATAAACAGTAACTGAATGTGCAACATGAGTACATAATGTCATCCCCAGTACAGCCATGCAAGGTGCTGGTAGTATCTTACAAACAGTCTGTACATCAACTACAAAATTGCAAGTTATGATGACATAGTACATCTTGCTGGCAATACGGTGATATCATCCCTAGACCCTCTGCACCACACAAACCAACCTTCTGTGACTTTATCTTGATTTCAACGAACTCATCTTGCTGTGACCTGCAATGTTTTCGGAGTTCCACAACTATTAATTCAAGATAGTTTCTTCGTAAAGTGTTCTGGTGCGTTGACACTTGCAGCATAGTCCCCATACAGAGACTTCCCAATGCTTCGCACCTGCTCTTCGACCTTTCGGAACTGTTCCAAGACTTGTTTCAAGTCATGTACTGATAAAGCTTGGAGATTGACATGAGTACATGCTCTAACAGAAGTCCTGCGAGGTACATCATAGAGAAGGTTGATGTCATCAAAGTGATCTCCTTCATGTAGCACTTGAGCAACCCTCTGTAAATTGTTTTCATCCATAATTTCAACCTGATGTGTGGACAGGATATAATTGAAATTAATTAGTTATTAATTTATACTTTTTCTAAAGTCCTCCTGACCCTCTGGCAAAAGGCTGTTTGGCAAAACCAAACATTAAAACTGCTTCCTTCAGAAGCTATTAAGAAGATATTAATTTATACTTCCATGTAACTACTTAAAATTGGAAAAATCATTTTTTCCAAAAGTGTTTTACCTGTAACACTTATGTACCTTTTTGTGAGAAGAAATAAAATCATTGAAGAAATTCCTGTCAAGGTAAAAAGCAGATGCCCCTAATTTATTTTCCCAAACATCAGTAAAATTGATCAAATCCCTTATTTTACTTTCAATCATCTTTGATGATATTTCCAAACATTAACATTGTCTATTACATATGAAGCTAGGATTTATTCTGCATGAATAAAAATTTGGTAATAGAAAATCTATTTCACTCCTACTTACCTCATCTCTTACACATATGAACAGCTCCATCTATCGCGGAAGATGTACTGACGAAATAAGTCCTACAGAGGGCGTGCGCTAGTTAACCCTTGACCCGTCCTTGCTTTATCGTCAGCGGAACGATGTACCTCGCGTGTCTTTTGCTAGTTAGATTTTCTCGGATTTTGGATTCTTCTGGAGCCTCGCCCGTTCTTTTCACCTACGATCTTGACGCTTTTGACGTTCCGAACCTTCCCATCGAAGTTTTGATGAGTATCCTTCTTTTTAGGGGTGGTTTCTTAGAGCGTAGTTTTTAGGCTCAGTTTCCTCGTGTTTCGTTAGGGTTAGGCTGGGCTGCCTCCCACTGCTAAGTGTTGGTTGTTTGTGCCACTATGTATGATGTTTTATGTGTATTATGTATGCCTTATTTTGATGCTTGTTTTTTGCTCCGAGACCTTGTCATGTTATCAATTTTTCTTGTTGTCGCAGTCTCGGTTTCATCTTACATTGCTACTTTACCGTTTTTAGCAGTATTTTATTCTCTAGGTCGTTAGAGTTACGTTCGTTTGCTAGGCTTTTAGCTAGTCTAGCTGTTACGTCATTTTCTAGCTGGTTGCCACTAGCTAGTGGTCACGCTTGGTTAGGTCCGACCGTGCACGCTGTTTGTGCCCGGTATTGTTCCCCGGTGATTTTCCGAGCTTCAACAAGTAGAGCTAGTGGTCACGCTTGGTTAGGCCCGGCTGTACACACTAGGTTTGTGTTCGGTATTGTTCCCCGGTGGTTTCTTTGTGAGGATTCTCTAGGTTGTTCCCCGGTGATCTTCGTGTGAGCTTTCAGGCTGTTTCCCGGTATTCTCCGTGTGAGTTTCTTCTTCCCGGAGTTTACGGGGCAGGTTTTCTGATTGTTCCCCGGTGATTGCTGTGTGGGCCTCCTGGTGTTCCCGGTGACCACCTCGGGTTTTAGGGGTTCCCCGGGGTTTTTCCCCGGGGCTTTCCAGTGTGGGTTTCCCGGTTCGTTGGAGCGGTCCTGGTTGCCCGGTCATGTGTATTTATATGTTTATATTTTATGTGTATGCATGCATGTTTTGTTTTTTCGTTGCCGCTCTCAGTATTATCCTTCCTTAGCTAGGGCTTCAGACATGAATTCTCTGTCAGGTTTGCCGCAAGTTTCGGCCTTTCAGAAGTTGGGATAAACACACCAGCTGCCCACTATGTCGCCCGTGCGGGAAGGACAACACTTGTGACATCTGTTCTGACTGGGATGAGACGTCCTGGGCTTGTGTGAAGAAGTATGTCCAGTCCAGATCTAAGCCCGCTTCCAATGATACCCCAGTACAATCTGATATTTCAGTCAGCGTCCGTGGACCTACGGCGCATATGACTCAAGATGACCAGGATTCAGTCAGCGTCCGTGGACCTACGGCGCATATGACTCTTGATCCAGTTAGTGTCCGTGGACCTACGGCACGTAATATTAACCGAGGAAACAAGCCTCCTGACCCTACCAGGGGTAATAAATCTTCTGCTAACCGGACTCCAGCGAAAGCTACCCGGGCTCCTAGTTCCTCGAAGGGCAAAGCCCCGGTGAAAGGCCGGGCCAAATCAAAGTCTGCAAGCTCCAGTAAACCAGGGGATCATCCTTCCGGTTCAGGTGTTAGTCGATCCTCGAGCTCACAGGCCCCGGTACCCCCTTCTGGGGATTCTCAGGGAACTACTCCCGCTACACCAACCCCGCAGGCTGGAGAGCTTTTTGATGAAGATTCCTTTTCGGGGGATCAGAGAGATTTTGAAGGCGTCGGCCTTCATTGGCTGCTACAACAGACACAGGACGATCCTCCGTTGAGGCGACGTACTCAACAGTTGGCTACTGGTATTCAATCTTCTGATACCACCCACCGGGGAGAAAATAGAGGTAGGAAAAGAGGCCTGGGTGACAAGGACTCGACAGATTTGATGTCCGAACTGCTTTCTTGCCTCCGCCAAGTCTTGGAGCCACAGCGGGGAGGCCAAAAGTTGTCTCGAGATGTGGTCCATCAGCCTCCCTCGGACCCGGAGGAGGAACCTCATTACCCTGCCGATGAGAGAGATTCTGCGGGAGAAAATGTGGGCGATATTACACAACCCCAGCGCCCTGATCCTTTTTGCCCAGAGATTTCGTCTTCGGAGGAAGGCTCCGGTGATGAGGACCTTGTGACTGGTACAAATATTCCGGCTGAGGCCTTTCAGAATGCGGTCGAAGTAGTGAGAAGGGTGTTGGGTTTTGACCTTCCCCCGGAGCAGCCCCCGGCCAAGAAATCGAAACTGACTCTCAATAAATCCAGCCGTCCTCCGCCTGCAGCTCTTCCGGTGGACGTGGAGTGTATGGAACGCTTTGAAGCCATTGCCGGGAGTAAGAAATGGACGGCTTTTCCTAGACGCTCCTCTACTGCTTTCAGGGTGGAAGAAGCTGAGTGGAAGGTACTATTTTGCACCCCTCAGGTCCCACCGGCGGCTAGAGATAAACTTCAGTCGGCCAATATTGTAGATTCCAAGGGACGCTTTTTCTCAAAGGAAAGGAGAACTTCAGAAGCCGAGTTGTCCAAGATTGATATGGCGGCTAGAACAGGGATGAAATTCTCGTCGTCTTTATTACTTATTGCGGAGATTGTCAATATGGCATTTCGACAGTCACAGGAGACATTGGTTTCCAGACGGGACACCGGGGTGTTGATCAACCTTCTGGGACCTATTTCTCGTCTAGTTTTTGATCAGTTTGCGAGGGTTTCTGTCAAGGCTTCTATGCAGCGAAGAGCTCTTATACTAAACAACCTTACCTGGCCTTCTGACTCAATCAAAAAGAAATTTGAAGAAGTTCCCCTCCTTGGTCCGGACTTGTTTAATGGGAAGTTTGAGGAACTTTTGCAACAGGAAGTAAAGCGACATAAAGATATGAAGGATGCAGACTTCAGACCTAGGTCTTCCTTCAAGCAAAGGCCGTCCTCTAGGCCCTCAACTTCTTCGTCCTCAACACGCTTTATCAGACGTTCGGAGGCCCGGCGCCCTCTACATCAGCCTCGTCCGGCCTTTCCGGGCCCAGACAGGGATTTCTTTTGTCGACGCATGAGGTCAAACAACCGTCTCCCTAACAGACAGGCAGGCTCCTGGAAACCCCAACCATCCAGACCTGCGACGGGAAAGTTTTCCAAGCCCTAGGGATGCCCACCCCACCGGTCTGCTTTCGACGGTGGGGGGGAGACTAAAACAATATGCACAAGAGTGGGAAGCAATTCAACCCAAGGCTTGGGTGCTCGACGTAGTGACTTTTGGTTATTTAATAGAGTTCACAAGCGACCCTCCGGCAGGAGGGCTTTGGAAGATAACTCAAATCCCGACCGATCCAACCCAAAGACGGGCTCTGGAACAGGAAATCACAGATCTTCTCCAGAAAAAGGCCATCCGGCTGGCCACACACGAGGAATTACCATTCCTCTACAGATCATCCTTCTTCCTCACGCCAAAAAAGCCGGATACGTGAGGCCCATCTTAAATCTGGAAACCGCTGAACAAAGCCTTTATTCACCCGAAACGATTTCGCATGGAAACTCTGGCATCGATCATTCCTTCCTTACATCAGGACATGTGGGCCACAACTGTGGATCTCAAGGATGCCTACTTGCACATCCCAATTCACCCAGACCATCAGCGCTTCCTGGCCTTCTCTTACAACGGAACAGACTATGTGTTCCAGGCCATGCCCTTCGGCCTATCAACCGCACCGAGGACCTTCACCCGGGTGACAAGGGCGGTCCTGGCCTACCTAAGAAGACTAGGCATCTCTGTCTTGGCTTATATCTACGACTGGCTAATAGTTGCAAATTGCCGCCAGGAAGCTCTCAGAGATGCGACGCTGGTAATCACCTCCTTCGCCGTCTGGGCTGGATTGTCCACCTGGCCAAGTCCAACTTAGCCCCATCTCAGTTACTAACTGAGGGGGCCGTTCTCGACCTCAAACAAGGAAGGATTCTCCCATCCCCAGAAAGAAGGGAATCCATCAACGAAGTCATTCTGCAGCTTTTGTCTCGGGACTCCCATCCAGCAAGCCTATGGCTGAGATGCCTCGGGTTGATGGCAAGCCTAGTAGAAGCTCTGCTTCTGTGTCGCCTCAGAATGAGGCCACTCCAGTTTCATGTCCTCAAGCATTTTGTGCCCAAGTTGGAAAACCCAGAAAAACACATCCCGTTGACAGAGGATGTCAAACCTCATTTGACCTGGTGGATACACGACCTCAGCCTGACCCAGGGCAGACCACTTCAGACACACAGGCCCTTGGTGACTATAACTACAGATGCGTCCCTTACGGGATGGGGAGCAACCTGGGACTATCAAACTCCAGCAGGGAAGTGGACCCCTCGGGAGTCAACCCGTCATATCAACGTCCTGGAGCCGGAGGCGGTGTTCCAGGCAATCAGTCATTGGAAAGACCTCCTGGCAGGAAAGGTAGTAACAGTTATGTCAGACAACGCAACCGTAGTGTCCTACGTCAACAAACAAGGGGGCACGAGGTCGGAGACACTATGCATAAGGGTTCAGAGCCTCATTCTATTCTGTCTGGAGGCAAACATCTGGCTGAAGGCCTCACACCTAGCGGGAAAAGACAACGGCCGTGGCAGATGCTCTTTCAAGGGGCTGGTCTGTGGATCACAAGGAATGGTCTCTGTCTCAGGTCTGGGCAGATCACGTGTTCAGCTTATGGGGACGGCCACACGTGGATCTATTTGCAACCCCCCAAAACGCCAAGCTGCCGGTCTTTTGCACAAGATTCTTCAACCCGTCAGCGTGCCACAGGTGCTTTTGGCGCTGGATTGGTCAAACATGTTCCTGTACGCCTTCCCGCCCTGGAACCTCATCCACCTAGTACTAGCCAAACTCCGCCAGTTGCAACGCCCAGAATGATACTCATAGCTCCTCTTTTGGCCGAATCCAGCCGTGGTTCCCCTCCTTCTCAGCATGCTGGTGGACTAACCATACTGCTTCCCAAGGAAATACAGTCTGCTGACTCAACTTCAAGGCAGAGTCTGCCACGGGGGCCTTCAGACACTTCGTCTTTCTGCATGGTTTCTTTCAAACATCACCTCAGAGCGAAAAGCCTTCCTACAGATGTTGTCAACATCCAGGAGAAGATCGATTATTCACATTTACGATACCAGACTTAACAGATTCAGGCAATGGGCGTCAGACCATGGTTTCAATCCTGTGGAAGCTACCCTTCTCCAAGTAACGGAATTCCTGACAGCCTTATACCACGAGGGGAAGCAGGTCAGTACACAATAAGAAACTATGGATCTGCCATCACCGCGGTTCACAATGGGTTTGAAGATGGCTCTGGCATAGGTGACAACCAAACTATTGTCCACCTACTGAAAGGGATGTTCAACCAGAGCCCACCTTCTAGGCACTTACCTCCGTCCTGGTCTATCAACTCTGTTATCAGTCGAAGCTGTCCAGCTCACCTACGAACCACTATCCTCAATCAGTCTAGAACATCTGACTCACAAAACGGTTTTTCTGCTGGCTGCGGCTTCCGCAAGGAGGAGGAGTTTCCTACACGCCTCACAGTGAAGGAGGGCTTCATCCGGCGTTTGACCCGAACGGTGTGAGATTACTGCCCGATCCTGCTTTCCTAACAAAAATCAGACGATCTCCTTCAGTCCTCTGGAGACGTACATCCCTGCCATGCATTCGGTTTCCTCAGTACAAGAGGAAAGCCTGGTATGCCCGGTGAGAGCTCTCTAGAAATACATTAAGAAAACTAGACACTTAAGGACGACTGACAACCTCTTTCTAATCCTGGGGAGTCCTAACAATTCAGCTTCAAAGGCTACAATCTCCAGATGAATCAGGGACCTCATCCAGCCCTTTACACTTCCATCAGAACATGTGAGAGTCCATAATGTCAGATCTCATGGGACCTCTAAAGCATGGTTTCAAGGTGTTCCTTTGGAAGATATTAACAAGGGGGTGGCGTGGGAGACTTCCTTTGTCTCCTGTTACCTCACAGATACAGTTTGGCTGAAGGGTTTTTCGCCAAGGCAGTTTTGAGTCACCACCAACAATCTTCTTCTAGACAGTCTCCTCTATCGGCTCGGTCTCCAGTCCCAGCCGTCCCGCCATGCAACCGGTGCTAATCTGTTCATATGTGTAAGAGATGAGGTAAGTAGGAGTGAAGGACTTCAAAACTTACCTGGTTTGGGAATCTATAAACCCTACTTACCTCATCTGGATCCCGCCTCCCGGCCCCACTCTGGAACCTGAGAGATCTCGCCTAGGAATCTCGTCTGCACGGTGGTTTAACTTCACCTACTAATGTTTATTAACTGCTGTGCCTGCCGGTGATGTCTCGACATTCTGTACACAACCTGAACCATCCTCCGTTAGAATCGGTAAGTCCTGTGGACTTTTCCTTCTTGCTTTTAGTGCCCTCTGTTAATCAGGTGGTTTCCGTGGTTCATTTGGTGGTTTACCCATTGGTACTGCACTGGTCTAAATGTTCCGGCCGAAGCCTTCGGAGCCCGCTGCCGCTTAAGCAAGGACGGGTCAAGGGTTAACTAGCGCACGCCCTCTGTAGGACTTATTTCGTCAGTACATCTTCCGCGATAGATGGAGCTGTTCATATGTGTAAGAGATGAGGTAAGTAGGGTTTATAGATTCCCAAACCAGGTAAGTTTTGGGGATTTTGTCACGTGATTAAAAGGAACCAATCATTTAAAAGAAATGTCGGGATACCCCAATTCAAATGTACACTTGAGTTTTAGATTCTCCAGGTGTGCTACAGTTACATTTCTCACAAAATTAAGAGGTAAGGCAGGTGAGCTAATTAAATTTTAATATATTAACAGTATAGGGGCGCTTTATCTGGGTGTGCAAAAGTACACTCCTCACAGCGATCTGAGGTAAGCGATGGTGTGTAATAACCCTAGCATGCCTCAAAATTCAAGGCTGAATTAAGTGTTAACATACATATTGAACCTGTCACAAAATGAATTTGATCATATAGTCATTCATATGTAGAAAACTTACTGTTCCTCTGTGAATGAAATACATTTCATCTCCAACATCTCCCTGCCTCACAATGTAATCATTTGGTGTGATGAGGACCGGTCTTAGCATCAGTGTCAGAGAACGGAAGAAACTAGCCTCGGCATCTTTAAAGATTGGAACCTTTAATCAGAGAAAAGAATGTCAACTTTTCATGAATATTTGAACAAATCTGTAATGTGATAAACAACAAGTTGGTAAAAATTGTACAAAAATGAACTACACATTACAAGGATCTACACTTCATTAGCTAAAATAGGATACAAGGCATTTCTCTAAGATTTTTGTCTTCTGTTCAAAGTTGTAGCTTGGATGGGAAGCACCTGGCAGTGGTAAACAGTGCTCAATGATATTGTCTAGCACTCAGAGACGAGTATTTCTTCCACCCAACACTTCTTTTCACAGCAAAAGAGCAAATCTTGCTCAAAATATAGTTATGTAATTACTCATCATCAAATATACTTTGCTTCTTTTTTACAATGTATGGAGCATTGCAAAATATTTAATCCAAATTATTTTGTATTTCATTGACAGTCATCACTTAGCAATAATATTATTTATGACATCGTCATAATCCAACTGTCCATCAATGATGACATACTCTTGCTGTACACCCATTTTTCACACACCCCACACCAAAACAGTCATTATTGGCCGCTCACAACAATAGATATAACCAACACTAACTTTGCCCTTGTTCCAATCTTACTTCTGTACAGTTCAGATGCTATACCATGACAGTTCCAGCTCCTAAACCTTACTTTGAAAGATATAAAACTCCTGGCTCCAGTATACTTTCACCCGGGATATGGCAGCAAGTTTAAAACACAACATAACCATCTACAAGGCTGCATTTACATATTTCCTCTTTACTGAACTATTTAAACAAGTATCCCTACCTTGGTTAGATGTCTTTCATTAATATACAGAGCCAATTCAGCTTGCAGACATGGTGGTGCATCTCTTAATAATGTGTACTGATCAACGCCCCTACAAAATAATGGTGAAACAAGTGTAACAACTCACCAAGAAAGGGCAGATTTATAGAGAGTATGCATTATTACTTCAAATATTATGCTGTGTTGCTTTCAGATTGCTACAGTAATGCAAACATAATATATGGACTGGAGGATTCTTAAACCATTGCAACATGATGACACCAGTTTACAAGACTGTATCATATGACTGATGTCTTTTCCTTGTATTTCATTGAAGACTCAATAAGTTTAAATAGTGTTAGAACCTATGCAAACTAAATTGTTACCTGCTGCAGTTTAAAGAGCACATATACTGTTGATGCATTTTGCGTATCAATTCAGCATTTGCCAGTCTCATCAGCAGCTAATTAATTTGCTTGTTTCATCCCTACAGGCTTCTGCACGGTAGCTTGTCGCTACTGTACGTGTGAGGTGAAGTGCACCAAGATGGCTGTCTCCTTTGATTTTGTGTAAAAGTTTGGACTTGTTCAAGTCAATTAACAGATTTTGCAGGGAAGTTGAAATATGGAAATGTAAGGTCAAAATCACTTCACATATTGCAGGAACATGATTTTGTTTCCCATTCAAGTTTAAGTTTTGTTAAAATATAACAGAGTCATTGTCCAATCAGACCATTTATAGCATTGTGGCGGCCATCTTGGTGTGCCTTTTTTGTTCCATTTGGTGATGACAATCTACATACAGGACCTATACCATACATGCTCTGTCCATGTATATCGAAAGTGTGTGTTTATCCCTTATACATTAGTGGTGCATTCATTAAAACATTGATTTTGTATATGCCCCTTGGTAAAATGAACTGAAAAGTATACACTCATAACAAGTCTGCTGCTCACACTAATAAAAACCAGTTAGAGTCATATTCTATACTTACTTGTTTCTCATCCAAAGATAATCAAAGTAACTGATGACTCGATTCCTTAGTTTACTATTCAGCTTCATATCTTTCATTTGTTCCTAAATGAGTAAAATGAACAAAACTTAAATCAATATTGTGACCATGACAGTATCAGTGGCTTAGTAAGAAGTACGTTTAATAACCAACCAGCAGTGCATTAAACAGTGTCAGCTAGAGAGGTATGTACATCCTCCCCAGTCACCTCTCATGACATGCAGGGAACAACATGGGCATGTTCTTCAATCCCCAGCCTAGAAGGGAGTGCTATGCAATGATCTCAAAATTAGTTGGTAGCTGCTAGCTGACTGCTTTTAAAATCTGGCATCAGTCAACTCAGTATTGCTACAATCATATGCACTTGTATAGTCATTTACTAATTTGTCAAAAGAGAGTTCTTAAATGTATGCACCATCGATGTTTCAGGAGAAAAGGTTCTCTGATTATGTAACAACTGGTTTTGTCTTTAATTAGAATAAATAAAAAAAAGGACAGACTAGTTTTTAGAGAAGCATTTTTTAAACTTGAGTCTAGTGTTTATATATCAACAGACTAGTTAATGTGCTGTAATCAAGTCATATAACCGAAGGCTTATACAACTACCAAGCATCATACAGTGTAGGTAACTCACCTTGACTGCATCTAGCCGTTCTTCATACTCAACCCTACCAGCTTCCTCATTAGCAAGTGTAGAGGCAATGTTTCCAAGGACTGAACCATTTAATAGTTGACCAATCACCATCACCAGACTTGCCACAACTAGAAGAAAATTAAATTGATATCTTCAACATCCAAATAGTGTAACAATCATGGCTTCCTTGAAGACAAACACAGGACCCACCATTTCTTTTAAGGAGCAAGCTAATAGACCCATTAATGCACATGTCACAGAGCAAAAAGAAAGCTGTCATTTCCACCAAAACACATATTATTGCAAATAACACCAGCCTATCTTAACAACTGTTTATTAAGAAAAATGGATACGTTAGATCCCCTGTGAAAATACAACTGTTTGTTTACAGTTGTTTCTGTAAAGAGACATCTATGGATATGTTTTCTTAGTCCTTAAATTCAATTAAAACAAAATAAGCCACAAAAACCACACAACAGATAAATATTTGCAAACCTTTTCCTTTCAGCCTCATTCCCCCTAAAAATAAAATGTCACCCTTTGAACTTTGGTTACTTGCCGTTTGTTCTACCCCCGGAAAATAAAATGATATTCTGGGTGTCACATGATCAACAAAGACACCAAATCTGCCTGCGCTATCTCCAACACAAAATGGAGACACCAAATCACGTGATTTTGTGTTTTCAGAGATAGCAAAGGCATATTTGGTGTCTTCCTTGATCACATGACACCCAGAATATGGTTTCATTTTCCGGGGGTAGACCAAAGGGCAGATAACCGAGCCGCACGCGTAATGATGGTTGAAATGCCACAGTGAAAATTACTTCAAATCAATGTAAAACCCTATAACTGGGTTCTGAGCAAGATTGTTTGGACTACTTTTTAGATTCTTTTTGTGAAATCAAAAAAGCTTGCACAGTGAAATTAGTAAAAAAAAAAAAAAAAAAAACACATTATAAATCATATATTTTTCTACTGTGGGGCTCTGTTGTTACTTTCAGATGGGTATGATGGCCATGTGAGGTTGTCACAGTTAGAGTGAATGAAGTCTGATGTTACCTTATTTTTACTGATTCATGGCCTCTATTTAGACCACATCTTACCATCAGTATTGGTTTCTCTATGTGTGGATGGGTAACTCCAGTTCAAGGTGGAAACAATTGTAAATGGTTAATACTTACTCATTTCAATTAAAGAGTATGCATGGAGGTCTCCATAGCCTGTAGAAGTGAGTGTAGCTACAGCCCAGTAGAGACAGTCCCAGTATCGAGTGAATTCAATTGTATCTTGAGTATAATCTGTGAAAACAAATGGTAACTATTTAGTAGATTCCTCTCTCACAAAAGCAGATGACAAGAATTTAACTTGCAAAAATCATGTAGCAGCATTTAGGTTTAAGTCTTTATGATAACAGATCTCCTCCAATCATCAGCTTAACAAATTATCCAAAAAAAATCCTCTTTACACTCAGACTATTAAGGTAATTTCACTCCATGATTAGTCTCATTTTAGGATACATAGAAGTTAACCTTGTACAAACTTGCCAACTTTAAAAGCTGAGACTTTCATCAAACCTTACATTCCGACATTTAAAATGCTTCTTGGTGCAGTAATTAATACATCCAACCAGCTTAGGAGTGTAAAAGAATTGCCAAGACATAGAAACCTAATGAAGTATTATGTAGTATCATGCATGTTCAAAGTACTTGTGCATATTTTATAGACTTGGCAAGTACAGGAGGGGTCTTCATGTGTCTAGGGGGAGGTGTATTCCATAAGATTTTCAAGTAAGGCTGTTCTTGAAAGAACTGACAAGATTCTCAACTGGTTCTGCAATATTAAGACTGCATTTGGTCCAGAAATAGATATCAGACCTGAAAAAGAAAACACCCTTCTTCTGTGTAGCCCAATTATTATGCTACTGACAAAAGCCAGCATCTGAACATTATTCAAATTTTCACTTAGTCTAATGTAACTTCTTACTCAGTTCAGATGCCCAGGATCCAGCGATGCACCTTTCATTTTTCTCAAACCATGGTGGACAGGCAATGACATACCAGAGGGATGCAAAGAAATGTATGATAACAACCACTGTCACAAATGTCTTTGTCAGACGGACCTGCAGCATACTGTGAAAAAATAAACCAAACACAGAGGGGTTGCAAATAGTCCCTATATCTATGGAATATTATATATACATACAAACCTTCCAAAAGTGACTAACTGCTAAAATATTCATCAGCCACCTTGGCTACATTTGGCATGAACATGCTTTGATTTCTCCTTACTCAAGACATAATTTCCGTTCCACTAGCTAATACCTACATCAACCTGTATGTCCCACTGTATTGCAATTGTTGCAACAACTCTTTGCAGAAGCAATAACCTCTTATAATTTGGTGGCTTCCAGTGAGGGGTCTGTCAGAAACCTAACTGCCATGTACAGACTTGTGGTTTCGATCTCATAGTGCCTAATAGGTATGAGCATTATAAGTGGGCAACTGATAGGCAAAGCCCCTGAGGCCATGTTAATCTTTGAATGTGTAGGGACAACAAACACCCTATCATATTGTGGTCAATTTGATGCAAATCAAAGATCATGTGACTATAGACCACATGACTATAGACCACATCAATGACTTGTGGTATCCATAAATTTAGTTCAAATCTTTGAGGATCAGAAAGCTAATAATTTCATCCAGGACCCTATACAAGAATTACTGTGCAACTCTAGTGTTACTATGAACAAATACCACAACCATGATTCAACATTCTTTACTAAATTAACCATAAGATTAATGTGAAACACCAAAAGAAGAATTAAAGTGAAACCATTTTAATTTCTTACTTAATATTTAATTCTTTCTCCCAGTTCTCAAAAAACTCTGATACCCGCCAGAGTCTAAGTAAATGAATCCAACGAAGGGTAGTGTAAGCCAAGAAACGAATGTTTGGGGGAAAACAGAGAGCAAAGATGTCTAAGGGAAGAGCTGCTACCAGGTCCAATTGGAAACCAGTCCTCTTTTTTAAGTAAAATGTGTAGACTTTATTAAAATTTTTCTCCAACTCCCCATATTCATCGGCACAGCTGACATGAAACTTGATATAAATCTACAAAAGAACAATAACAGCAAGGTCATTAATGAGATATATGAAAGACTCTTTCAAATTTGATCACAAAAAGTAGAGCATACTACTGCCAATACATGCTCAGATGATTTCCAAAGCAAATACTTTATTCTTCAAGTTTTGCATTTGGGGTACACTAAAGTCAGATATTTCTAATAACTGTTGGTGCTTGATTCTATAAACATATTTTTTTAGGATAGCTTTATGTATACTAGTAAGTTTGAAGCATATACATTACTTTTATATCCAACTATCCATGCCTCAGATTAAAGAGAAGAAATAAAACAGTATTTATTAGAATCAAGATATCATTGCTTGTTAGATTTGTCTCAGAGCTTTATCCATTATTCAATGTTTGAACCAGAAATAATTCGTACAAAAATAAGATCATGATGTAAAACTAACCTCAAATACAAACACGATCTCACACAAATAGCTGAATACCATAAACCAATGGCTGTGATATTGAAATGCAAACTGTAATGAAAGAAATGCAGTAAATTGTTTACATCTGACATTACGTGAAATAGCCCTTACTAAAACTGCCTACCACTAATCAGCCTACAAACCGACTTTTGGGTGGTAAGTTGGGTTTTTAATTGATTGTCAACACCCCCAGTTTATGGCCAATCCAATACCTAATGGGTTTTATCATATTTTTACTGATTTTAAGGTTGTGGTAGCTATAAACTGTAGGTGCAAACATCAAGTAAAAACGTGACTTACCTGCCTAAAAGTCAGGTTTTAGACTGTGTAGTGGTAGGCAATTTTACTAAGGGCTATTTCGCGTAATGGAATGAGAAACTGCATGCCCAATGCTATGAAAAACAAACTTAACAACTTAACAATGGTCTTGCCTCTGAATCCCTCACTGGCTCTGAAGGTGCACATTGTTATATATTACAATTGTTGTTATGGTGGAGCAGGAGTCAGGGTAGGAATGTGCATGTACCTTCCCCCCTCCATTGTCCTGGATACCCTCGTAACAGCTACTGCTGTCTTTTGGAACATAGTTCAATCTGCCAACTGTCCAGGTTCTTGAAATATTTTCTGTATTTTCTTACTTTTACAGTGGTTCTAATAGGTATCAAAACCAAAGTGTCCTGGAGTCCCAAGCATATTTTTAACAGTCAAGGAAAACTCCAAAGGTCTTTCATTTCTTTCAAGAGTCCCATAAAAACTATTAGGCCTATAATAGCTGTAAATATGTTCAATATTGAGATTCTTCACATACCAAACAAGTATAATGGATGCCAGTTGGCAGGAAATGAGGTCAAACAGTGACCAAGGAATGATTAATTTCACCTTTGACCAGTGGTGCCCTTTCATTCTTGGGGTCTTGCAGCATATTACTATGTAAACATCCAGAGCTTGTCTGTATGGTTGACAGACAAAATTTGTCCAACCATCCAGGCAGACTATATGTCTATCTGAGACCTGGGTTAGTTAACATCCTGGTTTAGTCTACCTTGCTGAAGGACATCTCCCTCTCCATGAGTGAAGTTTTATATTGTTATACTCTGTTCTGCTCAAATTGCTGCATCAAATGGTAACATCAATGGATTAAATTCGTAAACACAAAAACTTAAAATGAAGCAATTCATTGCCAAATGTTCCTGAAGTTTAAGCCAAATGTTCACTTACGCCTAACATGAAATATATGCACATCATCTTCTTACCTGATAGATGATAGTCCATGTCAAGCAAAATGCGAGTGCACATGTTAATCTGCTGAGATTGTGTACAAATTTGCTATCAGGGGATAACACAAAATGATTGGTTCGTAAGATGGTCTCTACATAGTTCTTGTTACCCGTAAAGCAACAGAGAGGAAAAGGCTGTCTTATAGCTACAGCTGTATGATCTCCATCAGAATCAGGTACAGCCTGATCATTGGACTCTTCTGAAAACAAAGAGAACACAGTCTTATTACACTCACAACCTCACCAGAAAATAGAATGAAGTACAACTTTTCAGGAAATAATTGAAACTGAAAAATAATGCCACACATTTTTATATCTCTTTACTGACAACAAAATGTAGCAAGTATTGTAATAAATAATTTCAAGGTTGTCTTTTTCACTTGTCCTCCAGTAAGTAATATTGTAAGGAAACAAGTCAGTAAGTCACAACTTAAAACCAGAATGCAAAAATGCATTGAGGTTTCGATGATACATACATGCTCTTTTCAATGAAATGCTACATTTCTTGTAAGAACTGGTGACCCGAAGTGACCTTTGACTCCACATGTTAGTAACTGGTTTTTTTCTTTTAACCCAAACAATTCTACAAATTTCATACTGTGCCTTAAGATATTTCGCAAACAATCAGCTTACATCATACACATCAACATATCAAGTTTGAAATGAATCCCAAGTTTCCTACCTTAAGATGTTGTGTTAAAGAGTTTTTCAGGATTTGTCCCCTTCTGACCCCAAATGACCTTTGACCTCTACCAAAATAAAAAGGATCCTTCTTTACATCATAATACATCTACATATCAAGTCTGAAATGAATCCAACTTTCCTATCATGATGTATCATGTAAACAAGGATTTCAGTGTTTGAACCCCATGTGACCCCAAATGACCTATGACCTCCCCCAAAATTCTTGGGTTTTTCCTTACATCATTACGCATCAACATATCAAGTTTGAAATGGATCAAAGTTTCCTACCTTGAGGTATAGTGTAAACCAGGATTTCCCGGGTTTGACCCCATGTGACCCAAAATGACCTTTGACCTCCACCAAAATATATCCAGTTCTTTCTCACATTATAACGCATCAACATATCAAGTTTGAAATGAATCCAAGTTTTCTATCTTGAGATATTGTGTAAACAAAGATTTTGGTCTTTGACCCCCTGTGACCCCAAATGACCTTTGACCTCCACCAAAATATATCCTCTTTTTTCCTACACCATTACACATCAACATATCAAGTTTGAAATGGATCAAAGTTTCCTACCTTGAGGTATAGTGTAAACCAGGATTTCCGGGGTTTGACACCACGTGACCCGAAATGACCTTTGACCTCCACCAAAATATATCCAGTTCTCCCTCACATTATAACGCATCAACATATCAAGTTTGAAATGAATCCAAGTTTTCTATCTTGAGATATTGTGTAAACAAAGATTTTGGTCTTTGACACCCTGTGACCCCAAATGACCTTTGACCTCCACCAAAATATATCCTCTTTTTTCCTACACCATTACACATCAACATATCAAGTTTGAAATGGATCAAAGTTTCCTACCTTGAGGTATAGTGTAAACCAGGATTTCCGGGGTTTGACACCACGTGACCCGAAATGACCTTTGACCTCCACCAAAATATATTCAGTTCTTCCTCACATTATAACGCATCAACATATCAAGTTTGAAATGAATCCAAGTTTTCTATCTTGAGATATTGTGTAAACAAAGATTTTGGTCTTTGACACCCTGTGACCCCAAATGACCTTTGACCTCCACCCAAAATATATCCCGTTCTTTCCTACATCTTAACGCATCAACATATCAAGTTTGAAATTAATCCAAGTTTCCTACCATGAGATATCGTGTAAATAAGGATTTCGGGGTTTGACCCCACTTGACCCCAAATGACCTTTGACATCCACCAAAATCAATAGGGTTCTTCCTTACATCATAACGCATCTACATATCAAGTTTGAAATTAATCCAAGTTTTCTATCTTGAGATATTGTGTAAACAAAGATTTTGGTTTTTGACCCCCTGTGACCCCAAATGACCTTTGACCTCCACCCAAAATATATCCCGTTCTTTCCTACATCTTAACGCATCAACATATGAAATTTGAGATTAATCTAAGTTTCCTACCATGAGATATCGTGTAAATAAGGATTTCGGGGTTTGACCCCACGTGACCCCAAATGACCTTTGACCTCCACCAAAATCAATAGGGTTCTTCCTTACATCATAACGCATCTACATATCAAGTTTGAAATTAATCCAAGTTTTCTATCTTGAGATATTGTGTAAACAAAGATTTTGGTTTTTGACCCCCTGTGACCCCAAATGACCTTTGACCTCCACCAAAATATATCCCGTTCTTTCCTACATCTTAACGCATCAACATATCAAGTTTGAAATAAATCCAAGTTTCCTACCATGAGATATCATGTAAATAAGGATTTCAGGGTTTGACCGCATGTGACCCCAAATGACCTTTGACCTCCACCAAAATCAATAGGGTTCTTCCTAACATCATAACGCATCAACATATCAAGTTTGAAATTGATCCAAGTTTTCTACCATGAGATATCGTGTAAACAAGGATTTTGGGGTTTGACCCCAAGTGACCCAAATGACCTTTGACCTCCACCAAAATCAATAGGGTTCTTCCTTACATCATAACGCATCTACATATGAAGTTTGAAATTAATCCAAGTTTTCTATCTTGAGATATTGTGTAAACAAAGATTTTGGTTTTTGACCCCCTGTGACCCCAAATGACCTTTGACCTCCACCCAAAATATATCCCGTTCTTTCCTACATCTTAACGCATCAACATATCAAGTTTGAGATTAATCTAAGTTTCCTACCATGAGATATCGTGTAAATAAGGATTTCGGGGTTTGACCCCACATGACCCCAAATGACCTTTGACCTCCACCAAAATCAATAGGGTTCTTCCTTACATCATAACGCATCTACATATCAAGTTTGAAATTAATCCAAGTTTTCTATCTTGAGATATTGTGTAAACAAAGATTTTGGTTTTTGACCCCCTGTGACCCCAAATGACCTTTGACCTCCACCAAAATATATCCCGTTCTTTCCTACATCTTAACGCATCAACATATCAAGTTTGAAATAAATCCAAGTTTCCTACCATGAGATATCATGTAAATAAGGATTTCAGGGTTTGACCCCATGTGACCCCAAATGACCTTTGACCTCCACCAAAATCGATAGGGTTCTTCCTAACATCATAACGCATCAACATATCAAGTTTGAAATTGATCCAAGTTTTCTACCATGAGATATCGTGTAAACAAGGATTTTGGGGTTTGACCCCACGTGACCCCAAATGACCTTTGACCTCCACCAAAATCGATAGAGTTCTTCCTAACATCATAACGCATCTACATATGAAGTTTGAAATTAATCCAAGTTTTCTATCTTGAGATATTGTGTAAACAAAGATTTTGGTTATTGACCCCCTGTGACCCCAAATGACCTTTGACCTCCACCAAAATCAATAGGGTTCTTCCTAACATCATAACGCATCAACATATCAAGTTTCAAATTAATCCAAGTTTTCTACCATGAGATATCGTGTAAACAAGGATTTTGGGGTTTGACCCCACGTGACCCCAAATGACCTTTGACCTCCACCAAAATCAATAGGGTTCTTCCTAACATCATAACGCATCTACATATCAAGTTTGAAATTAATCCAAGTTTTCTACCATGAGATATCGTGTAAACAAGGATTTTGGGGTTTGACCCCACGTTACCCCACGTGACCCCAAATGACCTTTGACCTCCACCAAAATCAATAGGGTTTTTCCTTACATCATAACGCATCTACATATCAAGTTTGAAATTAATCCAAGTTTTCTATCTTGAGATATTATGTAAACAAGGATTTTGGTTTTTGACCCCCTGTGACCCCAAATGACCTTTGACCTCCACCAAAATCAATAGGGTTCTTCCTTACATCATAACGCATCTACATATCAAGTTTCAAATTAATCCAAGTTTTCTACCATGAGATATCGTGTAAACAAGGATTTTGGGGTTTGACCCCACGTGACCCCAAATGACCTTTGACCTCCACCAAAATCAATAGGGTTCTTCCTAACATCATAACGCATCTACATATCAAGTTTGAAATTAATCCAAGTTTTCTATCTTGAGATATTGTGTAAACAAAAATTTTGGTTTTTGACCCCCTGTGACCCCAAATGACCTTTGACCTCCACCAAAATAAATAGGGTTCTTCCTATCAGTAAGGGGTATCTGTGTACCAAGTTTGAGAACTGTCAGACTTTCCCTTCTCAAGATATCGTGTAAACAAGCAAAGTGTCACAAACACACACACATACACACACACATACACACATACACACACACATACACACGCACACACATACATACATACACACACACGCCATCATGAATGCATAGGTTTCTCTTTTCATCGAAACCAAAAAGGCTGTGCCTTGCCCAAATGTTTAAAATGTTCCAACATAGCATTAAAAGTAAATAGCTCTAGTCATTTTCAAATCATTTGGTCTCAACAATTAAGCCCAGCAATAGCTTCATCTCCTCAAAATATTATGCACAAGAAGACTTATAGAAGTTGCATCTTTTGAAATGTTGAATGTTTGGGTGAACTATTTTTTAGCAACAAACAATTATATTCTTATCTGAGGGAAACTTATTTCTTGAAAAAAAGGCTACCATACTGCCTTATTTGTAATTATTCCCTTCAAGCCAATTGTTAGAAACTGAGCTGTGAAATCTCATCGAACTTGTACCATAGTAATTAATTAACCCTTTATTGTTGTTTGGGTCCTTTTGGACCCAGACAGAGAGCACGGCTGTCACCCATCTTTACTGTTTCACGCGGACCTCAAAACTGCGAGTAGCTACCTGAAAATTCAGCCACAACAACAAGAGAGACAATAGTTTAAGGTCACAGGGTCAATAGCCTAGGGAAGCTGGTGCGGGGCGTGCTATGTCCGCTTTTCCGCCCACTCCCGAGGTGCCCAAATATGCCCCGCTTGGAGCACAACGGTAAAGAGTTAATAGCTTATAGTAATGTTAAAGTAAGAGCTGAAGCATTTCTTTGGCTTTATTGCTAAAAGGTAGAGGTGGTGGCATGCATATGAAGCAATGAACCAAACAAAAGAATACATTTTAAGTTCAATCAATTCCATGATCTCAATAGGTAGACTTATCATAGATTCCCATCTCCAATAAACCTTCCCACTTCAAGTGAGAAGAAAATAAAAGTTATCTTGATTAGTTAGTTAAAAACCTTTTTCTCTTTTAAGTTGCCATGACCTTTTGCTGAATTTCTAAGTGTTCCTAAGAGGCTGGATATTACAGTTTTAAGTAACTTCAAATATCTTTTAAAAACTTTACCTCCACCACGGGCCTTTCCATTTTGAGAATTACCTCCATCTGCTTTGGTCTTGGCATCATTGTTATTATTTGTGTTTGGTGACGGGACTTCACTGGTGTTATTTGTGCTACTAGTGCTGCTAACTGGAGTGGTTGGGGAAGCTGGGGGTTCATGTCTCTCTGCTGGAGGTGAAGTTGCAGCTGAAGATGGTTCCTTACTGTCACTGTTTGCAAGACTGTTCTTGGAAGAATTTGCTGCGGAAGATCCCTTCATACTGTTGTTGTTACTATTAGACTGTTGATTAAATTTTGTGAGGTCAAAGTAAGCCTTAGGTCATATGTAATAAAAGAAACTATGAGTAAATGACACATTCATTGACTATTAATTATTACAATTTTTTATTTATACTGTCTATCATATAAAGAAAATGTACTCAAGTTCAAATATAAACCGATGCTTAAAACTACTTATGAGCCATCATCAATCATTCTATATCCTTGAGTATTCTACTTGTTAAATTTGCAAGCTACTCCCCCATAAACCCTAAGTTTTCAAACAATAGAAGTCCGAGGGACTTCACAGTTATTCCGGATTGGATTACAGTCTGATTTGGTGAATTTTAGTCAAAAACTTCATCTCTGGTTGGAAAATTAAAATATTTAACAACCTTTTATAAATCTTTAATTTTATTAGGGGATTACAAAAATTTAAATTTAATCAATCATTTAGAGATGACACATTGACAGAATTTATCAGATACACACACAAAATTGGGCAGGTTTTTTGTACAAATGTAGATCCACTGAGCAACATCAGATATATAATGATAGCAGAACAGTTTATTAGAAGCAAATTAAAGGACCAAGCTTAGAATGACCATTCCTAGAGCAAAGTCTGAATGAAAACCTATCAGTACAATTTAGAAAAACTCCAACCAGATTTTGGACTGAAAATCTCTGTTGTGTGACTCAACCTTTAAACTTGTGAAGATGGGTGGATGGATAAATGGTAAGGTACATAAATGATCATGCTGTTTCTATTGCGGTAAAAAAGTGGATTTTCTAACCTCAGTAATCTATTGTTCAACTGAGGTATATCAAGTTTTCAAACCTACTGCTGGAGGTTTATTATTACCACTTCACCGAGCTCCTAGTTCACTTAAGTTGCAAAAAATTTCACAGTTCTTTGGGCAGTATTGTAATCGAAACCCCCTCTATGTGCTCTGCATACTGTGGCTAGGGTTTCTTGACTTGGATTAAGTGTCTTTGCATGGAGTATTAATGTCTGTCAATCATCAAATTGTGTAATTGGGCAAGGAAGGAAATCAATTGCAATTTTTTACCGCAACCATTACATCATGATTATTTCTGAATTAAACTATACTCACCAAATCCTTAGCATCACTTCGTTTTCTTACAGCACTGAATCTTTCATCTGCCACCTGATTAATCTGTACTTTAATTGATGGGTAATGGGTCAGGACTTCATCCAGGTCTTCTTTTGTCAGGACAAAGCAATCACAATTGGTTTGAGCTCTGATAAAATATTATCAAAAGAAAAATAATCTTGTCTTACAGACAACACTACCTCCATGTACAGTTTTACACATAAGTTGTGATTAACTTTCTACATGTGCTTCATGGCTTATCAAACATTGTGAAATCACAATTTACTGCTGTATTTTTTAAATATCAATGTTGTCTGAACAAGTCTACAGTTAAGTAACCTAGTAGGTGTGTCACTTTTTAGCTTCATACCTTGACAGATGCAGTATTAACTGCTACCATAATATTGTCTTGAAAAAGTTTGACTTGGTCTCATATTTTTTTTCTGGGCACCCTATAGACTAAGATCTGGATATAGTACAAACTGTTTTCACAAAACATGGTTTGCCTAAAGAATTAAGTTAGAAGGAATTTTATAACACACAAAGACAAGTTGTGTTATATAATGTCACCTGGAAAAGAAATGGAACAAGACTGGGGTCAAATTACCTAAAAAGAGTTAAAAAGAGTCAATTTATATTAAAATGTCTAGGCAAATTTGGCAGTTATTCAAAAATTTCTATAAAGCTCATTTTCCTTCAAAAAGCCTAGAATAGCCAAGGGAGGAATTTGTCTGTTCAAATGAAATTTGTAGGTCAGGCACGGTATAGTATTTCTGGGGAAAATGGGAGTATTCATGCAATCAACAACGTGACTGATAATGACAGCACAGTCACAGGGTATACAAGATGGTCTTCATCCCAGTGAAGTAGATAGGTATGAATAAGGTTAAGTGTGGCCAATGTGAACCCTAGTCAGGACTTAAATCGTCTCTTTGTTTACTAGGAACTCCACTACCTCCAGTTCCAACTGTTGGTTTAACTCGGTGCAATTCGTGTGGGGGAAAGGAATCCCAGAATTTTGCCATTTCCATATAACAAAGTTATTGACCTTTGGCCTTAGGACAGTAATCATTGTGAGGCAAGTAGAAATTGGTGAAATCCACCTGTAGGGCTTCTTTAGCAAGTCCATTGACTTTTTTATATTCTTGTATACCCAGAGAAAAAAACGATAATAGGAGACAATGATGGCAGCAGTAAAAAAATATTTAACAACATGCTTCCAACATACCATTCATACTTTTCACACAAAGATTTCCTTTCCATTCAATAAAATAAATGCTATTTCTACAACTGAGAATTAACCAACATTATAAAAATGTCTAGCACCCTCTTGTAATTACCTGATGGAAGCTGTTCTTGGGCAACTGTACACTAAACTAATCTCACCAAAGAATCTACCAGCTTGCATGGTATCAAAGACTATCTGTCCATCCTCAGACACAACATCAACTGCACCACGATGAATGAAGAACATCTGGAAAGAAAAAGAAATACAATAACAAGCTGTCCATCTCAAATATGTGGAGATGATTTTTATTTAATCGACTGCTGTTTCAAATTTCTGCTAATAAAAACTTGTACACTTTGCATTTGACATTTTGTAAAAACTTTTCCTGCAAACTTGGGAAAGTGTAATCACTAAGGTTTGAAAATAATCACAGAAATTCACCAATTTGTGTAAAAGACTCATCACTTATCAAGACAGCTGTGCATGGAACCCTTGTTTTTCAGAGATCCCACAGGATTAATGGCAAAAATTGCCTTATAGGTCACAAACCATGCCAAGGGATTTGAAATGAACCGTACTGCCATCCTGCTTAGTGCTCAGCAGAAGAGATTGGGACAGGGTAATGATATATATATATTTTTTATCAGTGACCACAGGAATCTCCAAAAACTCCCTGCAGGAACTATACCTGAGGCTCTCTGTCTGGGGTCACCACATCTTTACTGTGCTACTGAAAGCTTGCCAGGGACTTACTATGGGTATTTGTAGGTAGTAGACAATGAGGGGTGAAGTAGATACTAGTGGTTGTGTGCCCCCCTCCCCCAGGGCTTTCCAATGAATCCATAAGAGTTGCCAAGATTAAAATTGAAAACCCCCTAGGGCTTTCCAGTGAATCCTTTAAAGTTGCCCAGATAAAAATTGTAAATGCTTTATGAAGAGTTCCTAGAGCATCCTGGAGAATAAATGATACATGAACTCTTTAACATCTCTTATGTCGATATTATCAGCTTGTCTTACAGTTTTCTACATTACTTGTGCACACAGTATAAGTAAACCTGTATATTTGCTTGCAATAAATACACTGTTTTATACTCACTTCTTTGCCAAAGTCATGTTTCTTGACCACATATTCCTTTGCAAGGTAGTACACTGGCTTGATGCACATAGCAAGCATCTTTTGAAAGCCTACCTCTGTGTTTTGAAAGAGTGGTACCTGAGATTGTGAGATAAAAACAAAAAAGTGGTCCATTTCAGGCAGAGAAGGTGGATGTTTCATAAAGTACAAAGCAGAAAAGTGTTATCATGACAAAACTGATAATTTAAAACAAACTCTCTGCAAAGAAGCTTGTAACTTTTCAACATTAAAACATATCCTTACAAGATCAATACACTGTAACCAAAAGTACACAAAACTTTCAAACAGAGATGTACAGTTTACACCTTAGTACGAAATGATATTTCATTTGCTCTATGATAATAAGGGTAAAGCAACAAGATTTTCTTTTCAACCAAAACAATTAACTAATCCAATTAAATTGTTAGGTTTTAAAGTGCCAACAAACAATAGAATTCTTTGAACATAAACTTCAATTGAAACAACAACAACCCATATTATTACACAATGCTAAATCATAATATCTCTCAGAAGCCTATAAAATGAATGCCATAAAATGATTGTTGTTAATGTGCACATATGCATTCTGTGGAGGTGTGGTTAACATTGCCATGTTTTAGCAGGAAGACTACAAAAGACCTCTCTTGACCTACTTCTTGTGACACTGCCTCTGTGCCTACAGCAGGACTTTCATTTTGGAGAGAATGTACCTTTTAATGTTTTTTGTCATTTAACACAGCAGAAACAATGTCATTCTGGCCCTACCTACTTTTGCAGGCTATCATAGTACACCCTTAGGGGCTATACATAGCCTGAAGACTCCAATTGGACAGCCTGACTGGAAGGTAAAGTGCACACTTTATATCCTATCCATTTTATATGGCAATGTAGTCATGCGTATGCAACAATTCCACTCACAACATGCACAACAATAGCTGTACAAGGTATCTGACAATATACATCTAACTTACTAAATTCATAAATTATAAATAACATTATTACTCACATTGTTAATCATGTGTTGATAAAGACTTAAGGACACATCAGCTTTAAGTGAGAGAGGAAGTCCATCAAACAATGAATCTGTATCAACTCCCTTTGTTCTCAACCACATGTAGTTGTAGTAATCCAACACTCTCTGAGACAGACCTTTTTCAACACCATTGTCCTTCAAGGAGACAAAACAAAAAGAAAAAAAAATTAAAGGTTTATATTTAAGATAGACCATGTGACAAAGCAATTAAACAGCTACACCAGTTGAAAGGGGCATACATACTTCAGTATAGTACTTAAAAGCTCTGCAGAGATTTAAATCCTCAATCTTTGTGCCAATGTCTGGGATTGATCAGTAAGAACAATAGATGATCATTCACATTGATGGTGTTTTCAACTTTATAGCCAAGGAAAATTTGAAAGTATGAACAGTCTCCATTTTGAATAAACATTGGTCAAGTGCTCAGAGGAAAATGAAGTGAAGTTGTACTACAGTTCCCCAACCCCTGCCTCCTGGAACTCATTACAAAATCTCTGAGATACTTAAAATACCCTGATTTGGGGGGTATTTTTGAGTATCTTCCTTGCCAAGTACAGACTGCTTTACAGACTCCTCTACAGGAAACCATACTGTGAATGCATAATGCTTTGTACTACAAGTCTGTTACCTAAGTTCAATCATTTATAGGTCAGACTTTGAAGGTACTACTGTATATGAAGACATCAGGTTAGTTTTTTCTCTCATGTTCCTCATGAGCAACAACTGGAAATAAGGCTGACAGAGGTTGGCCTGACTTACACCAATTGGCTACAAATTAAGCCATAAAAAACCTCATATAACCATCTCATATGCTCTGTATCATAAAACCAAGATAACAACGTGGAGGTTCTTGCTCTGAATTAAGCAAAGTTTGATTCATACAATATCCTGTTTCAAAGCAAAGTTTGATTCATACAATATCCTGTTTCACCAACATGGAGTCAGAAAAACAGACACACCCACATATATAACAGACAAAACCACTTATATGACAGACACACCCACTTATATGACAGACACACCCACTTATATAACAGACACACCCACTTATATAAAGAATGCAATAATAAGTCTTTCCAACAGACTACAAAATTGAAAAAAATATTAACAAAAATTAACAGAAAATTAACAAGAAACAAATATAAAATACCTTTAGATATCGCTGAATTGCTGTGAGCTTCTCCTGATATCTTGCCCTTTGTGCATCAGCATTGGCCAAACTAGCAGCTACACTAGCAATAATATAGCCAAAAAACACAATTCCACAAATCATTGCAAGCAAAGCTAGAACCATCTGAAAGAGAGGCAAAACAAGGTTTACTACCAGATAAACTTTATATCTTAGTCTCAATTTGCATAAATAACAATTCAAAAAACAAAACAGCAAATTTTTTTAAAATGTTTGTGAGTTTCTCCCAAACTAGCAATTTTTAAACTGGCACAATTCACAAAACAATATGATTTCATTCAAACTGGTCTCAGGCCAAGATTCCATTCCACAAACTAAAGGACAAAGTTAATAGCATAAAGATGTGATGTTAAATTTGAGACAAGAATCGTATGACAAACCTCAGACTGTGTCTTGGCAACAATGTCTCCATAGCCAACAGATGCACCAGTAGCAGCTGCCCAGTAGAGGGAAATAAAGTACTGAGTGACAATAGTGTCATTGTCTGTGTGCAGGAAAAATAATAACAAATATTGCTGCAAATTATTACAATGGTATGGAAAAGATGATTGTAAATGTACTAAAAACAGGTATGGCTTGCATGACTGAACTACTTCATATAGCGAACAATGTATAGAATCTGGACTAAACAGCTAATTAAAGCAGAGGACCTCTGGTTGCCCACTCATGCGTCACTTTTAATCCTTGAGAGTGCACTTTCCTCTTCTTATGTACAGGTCCACTAGTACTGTTTGACCTTGTTCATTCTCATTCATACAGAACAATATGCTGATTAAAATAGACTAAATGACAGAAAATGCCAATTGTAAATAGCATTACCCATTAGTTTTTCCTGGGATAACACACACTGTAGGGGTAATCAGAGTTTGACAGAGGTTATTAACCTTTTGCTTCAGTAACTTGTTTTCCATTCTGAACTGATTGTTTACAGAATAAAGAAACATTGTAGAGGTTTTAAAGATTAAAAGAAATGTATATTTTGTACTAATTACTGTTTAATGAAAATTTCTGAATATTTGTCGGGTACAAAAATCCACAGATGAGAGACTAGACAGCCTGGTTACACTGTAACCGATCACAATGTTAGTAAGAGTGTAATCAAGAATCATTTTTCCAGTCAATATATATATATATATAAATGTGGTGCAAAATTAAAGTGCAAACATTGTAAAAACAAACTAAGATTGCCACTTTAAGCATAGAGAAGTGAGAATGACCTGAGCGTTATACTTACAAAAGTCAAATGATTCAATGCCAGATGTCCATGATGTGTTCCAGCAGTAATGGCTATTGGTTTTAATTCGTCCTTGCGGGCTTAAGCTATTATCAGGCACAGGTTTGAATAGAGGTGGACAGGCATTGAAATACCACACACATGCCAAAATGTGCATGAATAACACCAGATAGAAGAAAAATTTCCATTTCCTGCATGATGGAAAGACAAGGAATATTGTCAGTACTATAGGACATCATAATATGTACTCCCAGCTGGTGATCCATGTGGAAGTATATGTAACTATAAAGTACACCACACTGGACATGCTTGCTTCATGAGTGCATAACTACCAAGTTCCAGGAGGCTAGATGAGGGTTAGAACTCTGATCTGCCCGTTGGTAGACCGCTGGCCTGGGGGAACAGGTATAAGGGGAGAGGGTGTCCCCCTTCCCTTTTTGAAAATTGTTGAATTTTAGAAGTGTCTACATGCTAAATGGCGGCTCTTTTTTTTGGCAAATCAGTCAAGATTTGAGATGCAAGTTTTTCAGAGGACTGGGTGAGGCAGCAGGTTTGGTTGTGGAAATGTGGGTCAAACCCGCAAATTTTGCAACATAATTGCAAAGCCTCCATTGATAACTAGGAAGCCAAGAGGCTTAGTGATTCCTTGTCATAAGATATATATTGCAACAAACATGGCAAGCATGAGATCCCACACAGATATTCTACTTGAAATATAATATTAGCGAGGTCAAAACCTTTTGAAATCTTGTAACCCAAATGAACTTTCACCTCCACTTAAAATAGGGATTACCTACCCCACTGCATATGGCAATCAACATGATAAATGTGAACAATTCACGAGAAAAGTATGAGATCTCTCACATTTTACCCTCCTTCAAATATCATGTTTACAAGGTTTTGACATTTTGTGACCCCAAATAACCTTTGACCTCCACAAACAAGAGAAAACTCCCAAACAGATATAATGCTGCAGGTAACGAATTGTATTTTGTCGCGTCTAATAACTTGTTAAAGAAATAAACATGTTTATTTTAATCAAAATTAAAGCACTTTATTTTGTTCAAGTGTTAGTTTTGGGGGAGCTCTTTGTATTTTATTTTTTGACGAATGCCCCTCTCAATGGCTATGATGTCCTTGAAATTAAAAAAAACTGATAACTCTATTAACCAAGAATCTAACAAGACTTGTAACTTTGCTTCTTGTCTACTTATAGACACAACACACAAGTTTCCCTGTTTTGATACACAGTAGGCATTAGTATAAAGCTTGCTTTGATTACATGAACTACTTTAATAGGCCTTGCTCAGAGGACTAAACAGAGGCAGACAGTAAAACAGTAAAAGGTTAAGTCCATTGAGCACTTGGTTCAACAGGCTGTATGATTTTTTCTGTCCAGACAAGGTGGCTTGTACTGGCAGTCAACTGTGATAAATTATGTCAGATAACAGTGATCAGTTTGAATAGAGGTGCAGGGTCAGTTACAATTTGATTCATCCAATTAAGCAACCACCATTGATACATGCTCAAGGGTATTTGATCCAATGACCAGTAATTTAGTTCTTTTATGTAAAACTAATAACCTGTGGTATATTTAATTAATCAATTCCAATTTCCAATTCATACATGCTCACATGTCCTTATGAGGACAGCAAGCAGCATAAGGTTGCCAAATAATAATCTTTGATACTAAATTTAATGTTGTCTTTTAAGTTTTCTTTGAGGTTATCAAAGAGACAGTGTTGGAACTGCTTGAAAGAACTTCTTGTGCGTCACACAAAGCAGTTGGTCCATTCAAAGTTTACACTTATGAAGTTAGAACAGTCCTCTGCTTTGTGTGCACAGAAACCTTCTCCAGTATTTTCAAACTATGGCCCCAAATAACCATTATACAGCCTTTGTTTGAACTCACATGTTACAAACACAGATACTGCTGGGGGCTGTTCCACAGAGAGTTACGCACAATCTTAAGTTTGATTCACCATACTTAAGCCAACAGTAAATCATACTTAAGATCGTGCGTAACTCTTTGTGGAACGGGCCCCTGGACCTTCCATTTAACACTAGGAAATAGTTTCATGAAAATCTTATTATGTTTGTGGCAAAATCAGCATATCCATGCCAAATATCCCTCACAGTTACCCTTCTTGAGTTGGAACTTGTTCGAAAGGTTTTGATGTTTTGACCTCTGGTGACCCTAAATGCCCTCTGACCTTTACCAAAAAAAAAGGGAACATCTACTCAATACAGGCAATCCAAATGGTAAGTATGAGATCCCTCACAGTTACCCTTCTTGAGATACAGCATTTCAAAGGCTTTGATGTTTTGATCTCCGAAGACCCCAAATGACCTTGCACCTCCACCAAAAACAATAGGGATCATCTACTTAATATGGACAATCCACATGCTATGTATGGGAACCCTCATGGTTACCCTTCTTGAGATACAGTGATTACAAGATTTTGACCTTTTTACCTCTGGTGACCTTAAATGACCTTTGACCCCCACCAAAAACGATAGGGATCATCTACTCAAAATGGGTAATCTGCATGGTAAGTATGAGATCACTCACTTTTTTCCATCTGGAGGTATTGTTTTTACAAGCAATTTCCAAGATATTTACCATTTGACCTCTGGTGACCTGAAACGACCTTTGACCTATGCCAAAAACAATAGGGATCATCTACTCAATGTGGGAAATCTACATGCCAAGTATGAGATCTCTCTGAGTTACCATTCTTGAGATAATGTGTTTACAAGCGAGCGTCACACACACATACACATACACACAGCACACACACACACACAGCACATATCCGTACTTAATGCCTTACGGGGTACACAGAACTGTTCCCTGTAAGGATATGGTGGGACTTCCCTTTTAGCCGTTTAAGTCATGCAGCACATGAATGCCACGAGGGCAGGCTCTTGCATATCACATGACAGATCTCATTGCAGTGTCCGAATTTTTGGGTAGCTAACACCAGTTATGAGCACCGCGTGAGTGAGGAAAGACCTGCAAGGCCTGAGCTCTTGTGAGCAGTCTGTACCCCGCAAGGTATCGTTGATAGGTACACATACACACACACAACATCACCACCTAATAGATTTCTTGCCTGCCTTAGGCAAGGAATCAAAAACCTTTTAAAAGTGTCAACATAAGAGCTACAATCACACATAATTAGCGATGCAATGAGGCCAGAAGTTATCAAATGAATTGCATTCTTTCATCATGTCCAAATCACTACGGAAAGATGCAAAGATGCACTTACCTGATATTACCTGTAGATATTTCCACACCAGATTCCAGATAGTTGAAGGCAAGAGGCTGTTGTTAAAAAAATAAATAATGAAAATGAAATTCTCCATTTGTAAGATTCATCCCAGCGAAAACAAAAAACAACTATAGAGTATAAAGGTAAGGAGAGGGGTCATCTGAAGTAACAAATTCAAAAATACTCCCAACAACCTGATGCAATGATGAAATCAAAGAAAGTGAAAATGAAATATTGTATTAACTTTCCTCACAATGCAGAATTAACTTTTAAGGAGCATATTTCGAAACATATATAGCCTATCAGCCATATGAAGCAGTATATAGGAATAAAACATAACAATCCATCTTACAAAGTTGACTGGTTACACTTCACTCTTTTTAATCTGCAAGATTCAGCCAGTTAACAGAAAACTTTTATAAAAAAAATATAAAATATTCTTACCACTCTATAAAACTGGATCAGCCTGTTGAGCCTTACAACTGCATAGGTATGTAATGCATAGCCTTTGAATAAAGAAACAAATGAAACAGACATTTATTGATAACTGCACACTTGACAGTATTAGGTCAATCAATATCATCTCATCATATTCATAGTTATATAATAACCTTTCAGAACACAATTTATGTAGATAATACAGTATAACACCCACTGTGTAGCTCATTGCAGTGGCATAAACTAGACATTTTTCCAGGGGAGGCAAGCACCCAAAGTTTTAAAAAAAATTTAAAATGTGAACACCGTTTCTGGGGAAATAATTTGCGGTGCACAAAGCTTCCCAAAATTTTTGCCCTTTTTAACAAACATTTCAAAGTATGGAGCTTGTTTCGAGAAAATTTAGGAATATGGTTTTCCTTTTGTACTGTGACTGTGCATGCAATGTACCTTGCCAGAATCTTGAATGTTAGCCATCTGAATAATGTGGAAAAGCTGATCCATAGCCATAACATATTTCTGCTCCATCGGATAAAATTGAAAATAGTACACTGGGTGTTAGGAAAACATTTAATGCCCTCAACCTTAACACTTGCCCAACCCCTAACCCAACTTTCTCCCTACCAGCCCAAGAAAAAAATGTATTAAGCTAGGTTATGGGCCCATGCTGCTGAAAATTCTTAACAATTCTCAGCCTTCATCTCCTCAGCAGAACAAATTTCAGCCTAAAATACAAGCTTCTATGGAGCAGCAGAGCTATTGCTCTACATGGCATGCACAAGTGTACAGCAGTAGTGGCATTTCTTCCACAAGCTAGGACTAACAGAACCGAAAACAAAGTGTGGCTTTATAGTGGATAAGAACTTCAACCCTAAAAATATTTACAAGGCATGTGCAAAACACTGTCATACAACTATATCGAAAACATTAGTAAGCTTTTGGTTTCAAGTTTTGCTCTACCATGTAATTTTCTAACGCATGTTTCGGCACTTCACCATCTTTGGTGAAAAGGTTGGCAATTACTTTATTTCTCAGTGAAAGTCTAAGATTGCATGGCAACAAGGGATTCTTGTTGATGCACAATGTTATTTAAGGCCTACAAATTGAGGCTCTCCAACATTTCAAAAGTAAAGAGCTATTATTGGAAAAACTCATAAAAATAGCACTGTAGTTGCTGATGTCACTTGATGATCTGGTGATTTTTTTATTTTCAGTTTGGAAAAGTTTAAAAAGTTGATTTATAAGTGCACATTTTGAAGTTACTTTCTTGGGACAAATTTCAGAATTTCCTTCAATAGTTAGTTGAAACTAAGTTAAGCTGTTTAAGTTGTTAGTTAGTTAGTTAGATTGGAGTTTTATGGCCCAGTTTTCAACCAAATGTTTGAGTAAGAAAAAAAAAAATTACTGTATCTGTCAACAACAAGGACTGCATAACATATTGCAGTGAAGATTACACCTTTGCCGTTGACATGCTAACAACCAGAAAACTACAAAACACATTTTGAAAAAACTTCTTACAACCTACCATCAATATTACGGATAATACAGTATGCTATTAGCTCAGTAGGGAAGCACGCCACCAAATCTATGAGAAAATTTGTTCTGGAAAAAAAATGAGATTAAATGAACAATGAGTTGAATAAATGTATGCTAGTGGTCAAAGCTTCAAGGAATTACTTTGATGTTTTCACTTTAATAATAGCAAATAATGGGCAGAAAGCCTAAAGGTTTAGTGATGGGGAAATTTTGCTTTTTGGCCTCTGGGTGACCCCAGATGATAATCTTTGGAATTCCAACTTTTGAAGACCTGTGATTCCAAATAACTTCTGACCCCCCCCCCCCAAACAATTATGATTTTGTTATTAGCTATACTGACTGCATCCACATACCCAAATATGACATTCTTCCAACTTTCCTTCTGAAAGGTATCTACATTGACAAAGTTTTAACCCATGATGATCTCATATTACATTTGACCTCTGGTGACCTGGCATGACTTCTGATCTCCACCAAAATCAAGGTTCTTCTTCTCATTGTGTTTAACAAGGTTTTCACATTTAAATATGAAGTCAATGATGAGGTTTCCCCCATACTTAGTTCCTGTGGCCACAATGAGCTTTGACCTCTGCCAAAACAAAGGGCTTCTTCCATCAACATTGAAAATTAATAAACCAAATATGAAAAATGTCCTTGAGATACTTTTCAGCTGGCAAGGGGGGACAAGGGGAGTCGAGGGCAAAAGTCTTTTCAGGCAGCAAAATGAGCAAAAATGTTGAAAGCAAACTTCAAACTCAGTAGGAGGTGAAAAATTTCAAAATTGAAGACAATTATGCTGTTTTTGCAGTTTTAACTCTTAGTGACTTTAAGCGACCTTTGACCTTGCCCAAAAACTGTAGCGTTCTTACTCTCCACATGACAAACCTGTATGCCAAATATGAAGTTTTGGTCACTCCTCACTTGATATCATGTTAACAAGCCATTTTCAAGGTTTCACAGTTTTACAACCAGTGACCTAGAATATCAAGGATATCAAGGAATCCTAAAAGTAATTTCTTTGAAAACTTTTTTAGATAAAACAAAATTTGATGTTTAATTCCCTCAACCGTATCATCCACACAAATGGGCAACTTAGAGATATTGAATAGTTATGCAAAATACTCAGAGATGCCAACTTTCAAATATGATTTCCAGTATTTTTCACATCAAAAAGAGTCTTTTGGATATTGAAGGTGTTTTTTTTTTCTTCAAATGATTCATGTTAAACAAAAAAAAAAAAAAGGTAAAAACATTTAAAATTACAGGTTAGCCAACTAATATTAATCATTGTAGACCTACTTACTTGCCAAGTAACTATGAAACATCATCTTTTGGTGTTGTCTGGCTTGCTAGTATGTTTCATTGGCTTGGGCAGCATTATGAAACAAACAGCAATGGCCTAACTAATCCAGAATAAGTGGTTCCATGTGTGCCATTTCAATCCACCAGGGTACTCTACAGCATTATTATAAGCCTAGTTATAGCTAAATGTGCTAGCTGTGTCTCCTTTATAATGAGACAGGGTCAAAGTCAATATATCGCTGTGTCTAATTGGTTGTATTTGGGTGCTCGCCATTAACAGACCAATGAATGACCTGGTTACTATGCACTGCAGGAAGCAAGTCAGGGTTGTGATATCCTGATATCTCCTGTATAGTCTCCCACTCCAGTCACAATTTTATTTACATTGTTATTTTTAGAGATCTGATTTCCACATTTTTTGTGATCCAGTACTTTAACCGGGATTAAGATATTTTTTACCAAAATCCGTACAAAATATGGGAAAACCGTACTAGTTGGTATCTTTGAATACTGTACATCAGTCTTTGAATTTGAACTGAATTCACTTTAAACTGATATGCAATAGATACTTCATCAACACATATGAAAGCAACAATAAAAGCTGATAATTTGGAAGTGATAAAACAGACAGGACCATCAAATATTAGCCTATTAGTGTTTGAGTTCTTATACCATATTCATGTGTGTGATGCATTTTTCCAGTCAGAACTTACTTGAAGTAATGTTTAGCAGTGGAGACAGGATGTGTTACCAAAACTTTATTTTCATTGAAGAAAGCAGAATGGAACTTGAGATACCTGAGAAGGGAAACAAACCCAATGGCAATTGCATCAAATTTCATGTAATCAATATATTAAAATTGTTACTAGACTGTCAGAATACAAATAGACAGTTTGAAAACAACCAAAAGTAATCTTTTACTTAAGTGTTAACAACAATAACAGGCCTCACAGCAAATTTACAGGTATAACCCAGGCTTGCTGAAAGGCCGTCCCAAAGACAGTTACTGTAGACATAATTGGAATGTGTCTCATGGTACCAGTGTTTCTGTCAATGGGAGTGGGGGTATGTGAGAGGAAGATTGGTCTTCCCTTTCCAGAAGGAGGATAAAATTTGCTGCCCCCCTTTTCATTTCCATAAAAAATAAACAACCTGTCAATATGTTCATTTGTTATTATATAGCCAAAAAGACTTTGCAAAGTCTAATAAATAGCCTATAAAACCCTTCAGGTTGTATATACCTTATAGAAGCTTTGAAGCAAGCTTTTTCTCAGAACTCAACATCAATTTAGATTTGGGGATTGGCAGTAATAAATCCCTCTTTTTGAATTGAGAGAGAAAAAATTGAGATACAGCAGCATGTCCAAGGACACATCATAAAATAGTATTAACTTACATGTCAATGTAGAAAATAACATCAAGGATATAGTTAATAATCCAGAATGTTGGAGACATGTGGAGGAAACCAGCCTGTATGGTAACAGTGAAGACAGAGAGTATAGACAGAGCCACTCGGAAACCCTCCCATAACTGAAAGTAACGTCCACTTGGTAGAAATACTCGGCTGAAAGTAACAAATTAAAGCTTTACACATAGGTATTATTATAATCACATCAGCCTCCATAACAAACAGTTCTGAATGCTATCAATAAACTGGTTCAGCAAGAAATAAGCACAAGTAAATATGGGACTAAATGCAACACATTTTGATAAGGACCTTTTGAGTGACATAATATTATTCAAGAGCAAACAATTTATACTGAAAATATTTGCAACTACTATTTCCATAGTTCAACCACTGTCGTAGTCTTGTAACATATTGCAGCCATTCGAAGTCATTTTTGTGTATCTGATGGAATGCATACAAACAGGAAACTAAGTTGATCATGAAGGAAGCATACTGAAGTAAAAATGTATGACATTGAGCACTTTTCGAATCATGATCATGAGAAATGAAAAACAAAGTGCTTTGGAAGTTTTAAAGGCTAATTGTAAACTGCAATTGATTGTGTTTTTACAAGGAGGCTGAAATGGGATAAGAGGTAAAAGGTTAGGGATGGAATGATGGTGTGTGTGTGTGTGTGTGTGTGTGTGTGTGTGTGTGAGCTAGTAAACGATACCTTGCCCGGTACAAGCAGCTCACGAGAACTGAGGCCTCGCACGTCTTTCCTCGCTCACGCGGAGCTCGTAACTGGCGTAGCTACCCGAAAATTCGGACACTGCAATGAGCTCTGTCACGTGATATGCAAGAACCCGCCCTCGCTCGCGGCATTCACGTGTCGCGTGACATAAACGGCTAAAGGGGAATTCCAACCATTTCCTTACAGGGAACAGTTCTGTGTACCCCGTAAGGCATTGAATACGGGTATGCCCTGTGTGTGTGTGTGTGAGGGGAGGGGTTGGAATGACCTTCCACTAGTGCTCATGTACACATTTTTCAATGGCATGTTATAATGCATGCTCTATGTAGTTTATCAGTTACACTTCTAGCAGATCAGCACCTCATTACTTGAGGAGAAAACTAGATGGAATAAGTTTGCAATAAATATTCAGCAAATTATGCTGTATGATCTTAGCAAACAAAACACACCGTAATCAATTTACATCAGTTGAGATAGGCAATATAAGGCAGCTTACCTCATTAGTAGTTTCAAAAAAAGCCTTGTGAATGGAGAATAATGCTTAAATGGTTCCAAGTAGTCATCTGAATATCTGTCAATAGAGGAAAAATAAATGAAGTCTTGGTATACACATATTAGCCAGTAATGTTTCTTAGAAAAGAGACAGCCTGCTTAACATAAAAATTGTTCAAATGAACATACCATTACAAAACAACCACGCTGCAATTTGAAGCATAGTAGAACAAAGACTGCCAATTTAGAGGAAGAGGAACTGCTGTGGGTTTTGAGGACATGGTCTGAGAAATGCTGTGAAGTTTTTCCCAACAATTTCCATGAGATGCCAGGTACATGATCTTTAAAGACCCTCCTTCAATTCAAACCCAATTTTTTTAAGGCTGGTAGCGCAGCCACTGCATGGGAAAGATTTATGAATCAAATCAGTCAATTTCAAGTCCAACTTCTTACTACTAGGACACCACTCATCTTGAAGAAAACTCAATACATGTAACACTCACTTGTTGAATACCTTGACCGATGCATCTGTCTTCTTATGTGATGTCGCTTCCACAGAAGTATCAGCTTGAAGATCATCTGTGTCTGATAATCAAAATAAAATCAAGGTCAGTGACCATCAGTGAAGAGTCTTTCAATGATTTCTTGGTCTTGAAGTACAAGCAATTCAAATTTATCCATGGTATTTCTCATTTCTGCTGGTTCAGACAAATGACAAAGACAAAAAAACTTTCACTCAGCTGAACAGAAATTTTGACATTTGTTAAATAACTGATGTGGTTTACTTTACCTTGTATTTCTTCAAGGTCGTCTTGACGTTGTGAGGCACTTTTAAGTTCAAGAAGATGTTCCCTATTAGAGGCAGCCTCTTTAAACTGTCTGTAAGACAAGAACAGATAAGTACATCACAGTAATATACCTTTATAGTAAACCTTAAAGACCACAGTATCAATATTTTTGAAGTTAAAAAATATGTATGAAAAATTTGACTTTACTACCCTAATTCTACAACATTTCACTGCTTCTTACAACAACATTCTTACTTTGCAATTAATGGGAAATCTTTGAGTGCCTCATCTAGATCAGCTCTGGTTAGCATTAAAACCTCACAGTAAGATGCTGCTCTAACTGTTGCTGTTCGGTAATCTCCAAAAATAAGTCCAACTTCCCCAAAATACTGTCCTGGTCCAATTGTGCTGGTCACTCGCTTTCTGTCCTTTGAAAGTACCTGAGCCAGAAAGACAAGAGGATACATCACATTACTTCTGATGTAATTCATAAAAAACCTCACACAACCACAGTCTTAAAATATCAGTGAACAAAGGATTTGAAATATACAGTACCATGGGAGACAGAATTAAAGCTTGCTAATGGCAAAAAATTGCGGATATACATTGGCCTTTAAGGGAATATATTGCCTTTGTTTTTCAAGGAAATTTCATCCTTTTTAAAACCAATATTGATTACCAAAGAGTGATAAATAATTACAAATAAGAGAGAATGATAGCCTTCTTTTCAAGAAATAAGTCTCCCTCAGATAGAAATTTAGTTGCTTGTTGCTAAAGAATAATTTTGTTCACCCAAACTTTCAACATTTCAAAAGATGCAACTTCCATAACTCCTCCTGTTTAAAATATTTTGAGGAGATGAAGCTATTGCTGGGGTTTATTGCTGAGACTAAATGGTCTGAAAATGACAAGAGCTATTTACTTTTGATGCTTTGTTGGAGCATTTTAAACACAATATTTCCCTTTAATTGTTTCATAACACACCACAGGTAAGTAGGTCAATAAATTAAAAGCAAGCTCTCACCTCACAGGTTCCTCTCCTAATGAAGTACATCTCCCTTCCCATGTCTCCTTCATATACTACAATATCACCGGGCATGAACAAGTATGCATGAGTCTGTAGTGATAACTGCCTCAAAAATCCAGAGTCACAATCTTTAAAAAGGGGGACCTGCAGTGAAAGCAAAAAACTTGATGATGCAAGAACATATTCCAACACATTGGTTACATCCTTGGGTTAATGTATCTAGACTGGATTAGCAGTTGCTGAACCCTTCTTAACGTCTTCTTCAGTTTTTTATTTATTTGAATGCAATCATGGTCTTCACTTTATACATACCTTTGTGCTTACCATGAAGTAAGACTTAGCACCTAGCAGTTGAACAGTGCTGTACTTTAATATATAGATTTACTGGATTTCACTCAGTTCCATTTCATTTAAACCTAAACCTGAAATAATTGATAAGCTCAAAGGAGGTGTGTGACAACATGTATTTAGTACATTTCTGGAAGCATTGGAGTTTGCCTAAGAACTAGCTTAGATTTTTCTTGTGACGTCAATACATCTCTCAATGATATGCTGGAATCACTGATTATGTGCACAAGATGCCTTATTGTGAGGCGTACAGCAGTCCCTTAGCAACAATTACTTTACATTGGACATCTAACAGTCAAAAGAGAGAGAGGGATGCAACGTAAACAAGATCTCCACTCTTCGATGTTGTAACCAAGAAGTATTTTTATCTGCCTTGTATGTTATCCATCTTTCACAACACTTACGTCCAAGTTTCATACATCTAACATCCTCTTTGTCCTAGTATGTACACACCCTTCTCAAAATAACAATCACACAAAAAACTGCACTGTGTACAGAATATTTCCGGTAAGTATTATACATGTTAAAAGGAAAGATAGCAAAAGTGGGCTATCAGACAGAAAAAATAAAAACAGAAATGCAAAAATAAAAGATAAAAAACCTATTTGATACAAATAAGACTGAACATGAATACCTTTCCTATCAGGCAGAAAAGACAACAACAGAACATTGAAAGTAAAGGATAAAAAAAACCTATGTGACATAAATAAAACTGAATACCTTTCCTAGAGTTTCTTGCGCATCGTTATATGCAATGTCTTGTTGTAACTGTATTGGCATATCTCTCATCAGCCTTGGACCACCAGGGATGGACTGTCCTCTGAAATAAAACATCATTTCCTTTAGAAGGCAAAATGGTTCTTTTTAATGTATAATTATGGATTCAAAACACTGTTGTTTTGCATAAAAGTGTTCATAAAGAGAAAGTAATCCAATCGGTTGTAATATAAACATTCCATTCAAAAATTTGTTCCTTTTGTGAATAATTTTCACACATGAACTTGATCTGGTCTAAAACACTATAGGGAAACAACAGGAAAACAATCAAAGTCAATGAAGGAGAATTTATCCTTGATGTGTGTTAATTCAATGTGGTCTGTGTGACGACCATTTCATTGACCAAGGATGATGTTTTGGATGATTAGATCTTTAGCACTGAAAAAACATTTCTAAAAATGTTTACACCCTATGAAAAGGCCCCTAAGAGATATGAACACCTCTAAAATTTCAACATGTGGTACTTTGATCAGGTTTTCAGCAAAACTTTTAGGCTTGAGTTTCCACCTCCAGCACAAAGCAAGATGCTTATCAAGCAAGAGTAAACGACAACTATGCAGTTAGGCACTGCTTTTCTGTGAACACAAATCTTTTAAGAGGAGAGATAATCAGTTAGGAATTAGAAATAACTAGACATAGGCCTCACAAAGTAAGTATTACATGCATGGCTGCACAATTTCTATCAAAATCGTAAATGGACAGTGTGTGACATGTAGAAAATGGCTCCCCAAAGTAACATTTTTAGTGTTGTTCTACAGTTTGCCACAATTTGTTCATTGTGTATATATATATGTCTGATATGGTCTACACTATGGGCAGAAGTTGGTTGCAAAGCAAGGGTTATCCTGACTACCTTGCATAAAGGGGAAGTTTAAGGAAAGGATTAATTTTCACATGTGAAAGATGTAGTAAATCTACTCAGTGTGGTGAAATTTCTATTGAAATCAGACATGTATTTCTCGAGATATCAGCAAATGAAGTTACTAGATTTGTGTTCAAACATTGCAGGAAATGCCCATTAGCCAGAATTTAGAAAAAGTCCAAAACAACCGATTTCTTAACTGTGTTAAGACCAACTTCCTGGCAGACATGAACCTCATCTGGACTTCTGAGACCTTACAAATTGAAAGTCACCTATGCATGACACACTGAAAAGGTATGCTGGGCCAATAGGATGCCCTCCCCCAACAAATGAATAAGGTGGCCTAATCCTTCTTAAAAAAGTTCTCATGCTACTTATGCAATCACATTTTGATAATATGGAACTGTTGAGGACAAAATAGGCTGTAAAGTTTAAAGAAAAACAAAAGACTGTTTACTAATGTAGGGATATAATGTCATATATGCTTGCTTCAAGTTCACTATTTGTTGAAAATGTGATAACTTTACTTGCTAATATCATGAGAACCACAGGTCGGATTTCAATGCAAATTTCACCAAAATGCTTAGAATAAGAACCCCTCCAAAATATCAAAACTTGATATGACCTTGAACCCTTCTTTTAACATGCCTAAATTACCTATGTCTCCTGAAGACCATACTGAGATAGTTAAATTCTTATGTCTCCTGAAGACCAGACTGTGCTATTTAAAGAACCTGTGTCTCCTGAAGACCAGACTGAGAAGTTAAATTACCTATGTCTCCTGAAGACCAGACTGAGATAGTTAAATTCTTATGTCTCCTGAAGACCAGACTGAGATAGTTAAATTACCTATGTCTCCTGAAGACCTGACTGAGGTAGTTAAATTACCTATGTCTCCTGAAGACCAGACTGAGATAGTTAAATTCTTATGTCTCCTGAAGACCAGACTGAGATAGTTAAATTACCTATGTCTCCTGAAGACCAGACTGAGATAGTTAAATTACCTATGTCTCCTGAAGACCAGACTGAAATAGTTAAATTCTTATGTCTCCTGAAGACCAGACTGAGATAGTTAAAGAACCTGTGTCTCCTGAAGACCAGACTGAGATAGTTAAATTACCTATGTCTCCTGAAGACCAGACTGAGATAGTTAATGACAGACTGCATCAGCTCTGGAGATACACCATGATCCTTCATAAATTCTTGTACCACAAACAACTTTTCCTGGAAACGCACCCTTAAAAAAAAAAAAAAGGAAGAAAAAAGATGAAACAAGTTGCCCTTTCTGTTCAGTACAAGTTGTCAATTAAATATGAGATTGATCACCGTCATGCAGTAACAGAGATTCAATGTAACAAATGGTACATATCACAAGTCAGTTTTTCATTAGACTTATAAATTTCTCAACCACTTAGAGAAAAGCAAAGCAAACATTTTTATATTTGCAAACCTTGGTGTGTCGTCGTTTGCTAGTGTGGCAGCAATGGATGACAGGCAGTAACCATACAGGAGAAGACCAAACAACATGGCAAACAGGGCGATTGAACGTCCAATGGTAGTATGAGCACTAATATCACCATAGCCAGTACTGGTCATAGTAGCTGCTGCCCAGTAAAGAGATATGATGTACTTCTCTACTGCTGTACTTTCAGCTTGTGAAGTGCTGTAAATAACAGTTTATAATGAAGTTTAATTTTAATTTACAAGAAAAATTCACCTCACCAAACCCAGTTTCTACTTTCAGCTAAATAAGTTTCAATTTGCATGAGAACACTGAAATAACCAATTCTGATGGATAGACCTATCTTTGTTAAAGCAAGAATAAATGTAATATAGCCTGAGATATTACCATATCAAGCAATCTATTCAAACCTTGATATGAGCTCTTCAATATTACCATTTTGTTAGTATTTCTATTAAACACATACACACTATGTTGGTTTCTAAACTACCTCACTCCCTCCGTCACATGGATAATATCCTAATACCACAGTCAGGAATTACGCCCCAAATGTCCGCAAAACTGTCTGACAAACTGATAACGGTATCTCACATCAAAGATACCTCCTTCTTATATAACTTTAAAACAATGTGCAATATTTTCTAGATGGAATTAATGTAACAAGACTTCCTGGCTTAATTTTCGGTGTCAATCAGTAAGTCCTTCCACAGTGGATATTGTCAGTCTTCCTTGGCTAAATTAAAGCTAGACTATCCTCAACAAAACTCATGATTGTATAGTCTTACACTAACGGTCTGAAGTAATTTGTATATGTTCCCCTGATAATTTGTGACAATCTGTTCATTTGCTTTGCATACAATTGTTCAGGCCTCCTTCCTGTCTTCATTTCATGACACTAGTATACTAAGGCGTGTCTGACCAGGGAGGTACCTACAAACATATCAAGTATTAATCTACATGTCAATATGCTAGCTGTTATTAAACTACAGTACTTCTCTTCAGATATTTATCCTTTCTCAACAAACTGCATCTCAACAATATTCATGACTGAATGGCAGAGGTATTAAAGACTGAAAGCTGTGACTCCATACTGAATGAATAAGACTTACTTTACTTGTACAAACATGTTTGTCAATGAACGCACACAGAGACTGATAAACTTACTTGTTGTGATAACTATAAATCCGCTCAGACATCAATATGTTCTTTCCAAGAAACAGAATGATTTTATGGAGTATGTAAAACAAAATTTAAAGCAAATTCACAAGCTCATTGAATTGTACTATGGTGACTAACCCTATAACATTCTATCATTACAATTGCCATCCAAGGAAATTTACTTCTTCATAAACTAGGCATATAATCTAATAGTAGTAATCTCTAATAGATAGCATTATGTGAGGTACAGCTAAGGCAGGCAGCTAAAGAATAAAATCCACCACTGAGAGTCTGACCCTCTTTACAGCAGGTAATAGAATTTAAAAAAGAAAAAAACAGAAAATTACAACTAGAAAAAATAATGCAATTTAAATAGTAAAAAAAACCCCTCTTAACATGGTCACAAAACTTTAAGGCTGCCCATTGATCCTGCACCCTGCTTTGTCTACCTCCATTTAAAAAAAAATACGAGAGAAAAAAAGACCCAGAAAATATGCGGCTACTGTAAATCATAAGCATACCCTCATTACTGGCCTATAGCTATGTAACCAAAGATTTGCAACACTTATTAAATTCAAATGCTTTTCAGTAATGTTTATTTTGTTAGATGATTACCATAGCCCATAGCACTATATAATGGTCTCTCCTATAATCTCCTTATCTCAAACTGACCAACCATCAAATGAACCAGAAAGCCAAAAGGCTTAGTGATTCCTTGCCACTGATATTTGAGCCTATTATTTTTTTTAAATTGACAGTGCTCTGTATTAATGTTTTTCAGAGTGACAGTGCTCTGTAATGTACCCACGAAGTATACATGCAAGGCATCAATGCTTCCTACAAGTACTGGGGTTCTGCTAATGATATCACATCCAAATGTGTGAAATTTTGCAGTATCCAAGACTCCAACCATGGGAAATTTGTGTAAATATGATATTGAGACTTTGACCCCTTGTGAACCAAAGTGACATTTGACATCCACCAAAAACTATAGGGATCATTTACTCACCAGGCATCATCTACATGGCAAGTATGAGGACCCTACACATTACCTTTCTTGTAATACTATGCAAGCAAGTTTGTCAGACTTTGACACTGCTGACCCTAAAAGACCTTTGACCTTCGCAAAAATCATCTGGGATCACCATCTCAATACAGCCAACCCACACACTAAAGATGGGCTTAGTCTCATGCATTTTTCTTGGATACCGTGATTACTGGGTTTTGATGTCTTGACCTCTCATGACCATAAATGACCTTTGACCTCCATGAAAATCAATAGAAATATCTACCCAATATGACTAACCCATACACCCCAAATATAAAATCAGTCACATGTATCCATCTTGAGATATTGTGTTCACAAGGTTTTGACCTTTTGACCTCTCGTGACCCCAAATGACCTTTAACCTCCACAAAAATCAATAGGAATCAATATGGCTCAATCAATATGGCCAACCCACACAACAAATATGAGATCAGCCACACTTACCCTTCTTGAGATATCCTGTTTACAAGCAAAAGCGTGACATACACACACACAACATCACCATCACATAGATTCCTTTTGCTGACGCAAGGAATCAAAAAGAACCTTGAAGTATGAAAATCAAAACAAGCATGATATGAAGTACCATCTGGTATGAGTAGCTTTACTTCTTGCTGCTCACAACAACAGTGTATAGTTGTACGTGTGTGGAATGAAGCAGTGCAGGCCAGTGGCAGGCATGGAGAGATAAAATGTGCAATGACTCTTACATGATGTGGAAAAAAAAAATCACACAAACATTCCAATAGAATAAGATGGAAAGATAGAATAAGATGGTTTTGGTTTCATACTGAGTCCCCAAGTGAAGAAACATTTTGCTTCAGGAAGACAGTTGTAATAGTCCCTGGTATATACCTGTAGCATACAGTTCTGGCTACTGGCTACTGTCATCTATATACCTGTAGCATACAGTTCTTGCTACTGGCTACCGTCATCTGTATACCTGTAGCATACAGTTCTGGCTACTGGCTACCGTCATCTGTATACCTGTAGCATACAGTTCTGGCTACTGGCTACTGGCTACTGTCATCTATATACCTGTAGCATACAGTTCTGGCTACTGGCTACCGTCATCTATATACCTGTAGCATACAGTTCTTGCTACTGGCTACTGTCATCTATATACCTGTAGCATACAGTTCTTGCTACTGGCTACCGTCATCTATATACCTGTAGCATACAGTTCTGGCTACTGGCTACTGTCATCTATATACCTGTAGCATACAGTTCTGGCTACTGGCTACCGTCATCTATATACCTGTAGCATACAGTTCTGGCTACTGGCTACCGTCATCTATATACCTGTAGCATACAGTTCTGGCTACTGGCTACCGTCATCTTATGCTGCATAACACTGAATTTATAGAGCAATGCTAGAAGATACAGTAGTGATGTCAAATTGGACAGTTTTAAAAGGGCAGAGTTAAAATCAACTCAATGTCAAAAGCCACCTTCTACACCTTCATTTATCCATTCTTCACTGCACTACAGTATGTTAATCTACTTTTGCATTAAGCAAAGTTCTGTAATACAAACTGCTCACTGAGGTATCTGCAATTGAGTGGTATTTTTCTAGTGTGGACCACCTTGGCAAATAATGGTGCAAAAGGACTTTTGAAAGTAAAAAATAAAGCCTTTATACTGAAAAACAAAATCTGTCAAATTGTAAAAAAACAAACACTTAGATGAAGAAAACCAAATCACTGGTACATCTAAAAATGCTGATGCAATAAAACTACTGTCTGTGCAACTATGTGCAGAGTGAATACATTATAAAGCTTCAAACTGAAAGTGCATGACACAGAGAAAACAGAATTAACAAAGAGTGGACACAAAAAGTGTAGTATATCATACTGTCAATAACAAAAATTTTTTTTTTTTTCTTTTATGTGATTATATTAAAGAAGAAATGTGAATGAGGACAAAACTGTAGAGAAGAAAGAAAGTCAACCATGTTTCCTGGTCATTACTGATCAAATGACCCAGTAAGCTAGTACTATTCCAATGATGAACAAAACGAGAAAAAAGCAGTGTAGAGAGGTTCATAGAGGTGTATTATTCAGAATAGACAGATTATGCAAATAAACTCGATATAGTAGAATAAGTTTGTGAGTAATTGGTTAGTTTTATACAAATATAAATCAAATCATTCAACTTAAAAGATGTTAATACATCTATTCTACCAATAGGAGTACGTCATTAGTTGATACCGAAGATAGAAGAAGTATATGCTGTAGTCGCCTCACAAAAAAAAAGCTAAAAGATAGCATGGCAATTCATGATACGTGCATTTTGTGCTCGCATGCATATCAGTCTGTGCATTCGGCATGCTACATACAACCTTCATGAATAATTCAGTAGCTGACCTGGAGGAGGGTGATGTGGAGGACGTTGATGACCCTTTGATATTGAATACAAAATTCGATGTCTGATTCCACAAATCCTTTTGGCAGCTTGTATAGGAGAGAGAGGCAATTGCATGACAAATGATATATGTCAAATGACAGGTCACAATATATAAAAGTCATGTTAGCCTTCTCTTTAATATCAAACTGCTGTTGCTTGAACCAAAACTTACACGATAAAAGTCAGTAATTATATGTTGCTGTGTCCATGCAGAGATGTGAATTGTTTCTCTCAAGTGTGTGACCAGGCCTCACGGCAAAATCTTTCTTCTCCTATTGGTACCAACTTGGTGTACAAACTATTCAGCTACTCAAACAGCAATAGACTTGCCACAAATATTTATACAGACAAGGGGGCTTCCTGTCTGATGATTACTGTGCAAGGTTGTACATCATTCTAAATGTACTGTATGTGATTATAAAAGACTTCAAAATTACAGACGTACTGAATATGTCAATAGGTATTGTATTTTAAATTTAACCAAAGGTGCACGGAGGCAAGAGGGTTTTTTTGCCCGAATGATGCTGCAGTTTATCATGTTTAGCCTGAATAGACCAACTGCTTTTGCCCGAATAGGGAGAGTGAGTGTCCCTCTGCAACCCAGCCTCGTACCCCTATGAATTTAACTAATTACATACTTGCCAATATTGCCAACTCAGAAATAGTAAAGGATCCACTGTGTGCAGCTAGTACACAGGTGCTACCCTCAATGGACTCAATGATACAAAGGGTTAAACTATTCTTTTCCTCTCAAAAATTTAAAGACTGACCTTACTTTTACCAATATATTGAATGTAAGTTTTGGTTCAATATTAGTGTCAGGATATTTTAAATGCTATATGTCAAATGATGAGCACTTTTGGATTTCTATGGGTTTTAAAGCTCAGAAAATGGAAATGCCCTGCTTAAAATGGAATGATTGGCAAGTGTGTAAATAAAAACAAAACCAGTTGCATAGTCCATGGAACATGAAACTAATTCGGCTTTAGCAAAGTTCAGTAGAGTAAAAACTTTACAATCTTGTAATTTAGTAACATCCTACAACTACTGATCATTTTAGAGTATTTAATAATCTTTTAACTTCAGATAAAGGTTTGAATGACTCCTCTTGCTACTGTAGACTAGTCATTAACATTTTATGTTAGGTTCAGTGAGGGTAACATTGGTTTCTAATGTATGCAATTTACACTTCAGAAGAAACTAAGAAACCAAACCTATGTATCTAATGTAAGATCATTATTACTTTCATGATATTATAGGATTTGAAGAATCTTATCTACATTTTTGCTGAGCACACATCTTGATATAAAATTAAATTAGCAACAAACTGAGGCAATGACTGATTTAATGGAAGAGGCCAATGACTACATACAAGTCAAAGATCAGTTTGCAAAAGCAAGCTATTCACCTGCATTTCATCAAACAGTCTCTATTTTTATTTTCTTTAAACATTTTATATTTTTGCTTTTGATATGAATTTGCATCTAGGGGGTTCATTGTGAGTTTGCTTTACTTTTCTCACTTCTAAATAATGAAATCATTTCCTATCATAATACTGAGTACCTTTCACATATCTGGTCACACTTAACTATTCAGCCCATTGCAACAGATGGCAGACTATTTCTAGCTACAGTATTGTATAGCATAGGAGCAATATTGTTAATTATGAATTAAAACCCTCAGTTACTATGACTAACCATGCATGAAGGTCAAGGGTCATGTCACCTAATGCTAACAATAGAAGCCTCAAGGATGCAACCTGAAAATGTTGCACTATGGTAATAGGGATTTTGTTACCAAAATATGCTGTGAAATGTATAATAGCAACTAATGGATGGGCAGCATTGCTCATTCTCATAAAATGCATGGGTGGGGCAATTCATGCATTATTATTACTACTACCAAATGAATTCTTTCAGTTTATCAGGATTCATTAATGATACCAGAAACCAAAGCCAAATCAACTGTTCAAAGAAATGTCCAAGTTTTACAGAGCATCAGTGATTTTCAAAAAACCTCATTTATCATATTTGTAGTAATGATAGGACAACTTAAACAAATTACTACCAGATTATTAAAATTTCAGAAGAAAAATTTATGGGGTAGTTTTGATAATTTTCAAACATCCTCAAAAGTATCTTTTGACATACATTTCTGAAGAAGTATATTCATTTCTCTTTCCAAATTTATACTGTGAAGAGTTCTAGTCTCAGTATTTTTTGATTAGTGCAACCAATTGTTGGTAAAGTCAGAGTGGAATACAGCTCTATATTTTCTAAATCTGTTCCATTATAATTAGTAAGATTATGAAATTCTTTGTGCATTCACTTGCTCTGATTAATATCAATTTATGTTTTATGGGGATTACAGGGTAGATAATCCAGAAAATCCCTTTTCTATTAATAGCTATCTTTAGTCATATTAGTGTCCTTAAAAATGTCTGCATGATCAATCTGTTTATAGTCTTTTCTATAGTTCTCATGTTCTCTTTACTCTTCAAAGATGTTAAGGCAAAATCAAAGTCACACCTATTTTCTGTTTCTGACTTACTATTTACCAAAATAAAACAACCACATTTCTCCCAAACTCAGGTGCAAGGTTTTATGAAGGAATTCTTCATTGGCTGTCTAAAATATCCCTTTGGAGTGTCATGGCCAGACTTACTGTTAATTTGCTACAAAAGTGAAACAATACTGGGGATGTAAGCTATTACAAATTATTTCCACCATCAATGCCCTTGAATAAAATCTATGCAGATTTATCCACCAGCCACAGATTACAACCTGTGTCATTAAGAGTTTTGGTGGCATCCAAGGAAACTGCAGTGTAACATATTCCCTATAAAAGGCCCTGCAAGTTGATGATTCATACAGTAATAAACACCACAAAAAATGGTTTTTATTCATCAAGAGACAAATAACTAATTCAATTAAAATTACAGTGACAACAACAGAAGTACAGTTTTCAATACTTTTAAATCAGATACCAGTTTCCTAATCAATTAATTTTTTAATTTGTCAGACATGTCTGTAACATGTAGGTGATTGTGACAAACTTGACTCAAACAGCTGCAGGAGATTACCCCATTGCTACAGAAGGGGGGGGGGGGGCATTCTGCGTTACTGAGCTAAACATTATATTATGTATACACAGTGCATTTATATAGGTTCCACAAATACTAAGTTTTTGTATGAAGGCCGCCATATTTGCATTAGCTTTAGCCCAAGAGAGTGCACACATGTAAAAGTATCTCCTCATCAAGCCTATTCCATGTCCCAAACACGGTTTCACATGGTGAGGTTTACAAGAAGCTATTCTAGGGCCCTGCAATGCGATGGTTTCGAAGCAAGACCATATATATATGTAGCAATGGTAAATAAAGGTTTCCCATTTATAGTGTAGGAGTCAAACAGTCAGCGGTGTCAGCAGCTGCTGCTGACATGATTACCACCAAACTTTAAAAAACTGGGCCCAATGTTGTATCCAGTATGTGGTTGCAGACCTGTGTTGGTAAAGAGTTATGTTGCAGATGAATCTATCAACATGTAATCCTGTTACTCAGGGTACCATTGCATCTTCTCATCTGTTGGTATTAGTTCACTGCAAGGTGTCTGAGACCATTGGTTGTCCTTTCATGGTACTGTTAGGTGACTGCTACATGGGTAAGTAACGGTCAATATGGAAATGAACTGATGATAGATCTATTAACAAACATATTACTACCATGCCACCTCTACAACTGTATATGCCATTCATAACAGAAATAATTTCATAACATAACATGATAAAAGTGACCACTTGTTGAGATGTTTGTTCATTCATTGGTCCCATACCATGTCACTTCACTGCTGCAAATACACTACAAGTTGTCCTTACATAGATACATGTCAAGGACTTTAAATGTATGTGAATAGTTAACCCAAATATCTGGATAACTTTCCCTTGAAATTGAGTTTTGTACTTTACAGGACTACAAACATTGCATACATTTTTCAGATTTATCTGACACTATTAATGCTTTGAAGTCATAGATGAGACCTATTTTCACAATTATGGGGCTAGTGCGTTAAAAAGGTTGTGTGCCATGACAAAATATGAAACTCTTTCCTGCTGGTAAAGGGTAAAACACAAATAATAAAAAAACTGGCATACTTGTTAAATGCTCAGCAAGTGGCCTTTAAACCAAAAACAAAGCAAAATATATTGTCATGATAGCAAATATAAACACAAACTATAAAAACAAATAACAAAATTCTTGCAATTTATGTGAGTCATCTAGCAAAATTTAACAAAAAAATAAAACATCTAGTACAGTACCTCATTAATTACCAAGCTTAAAATAAGGTAATGCTTGAAGCAAGTCTATAAATATACATACTCTCCTGTATGTGTGCAGGCAACCAGATACCAGAGGCAGGAAAACCAATGAGAAAACAGGGAAATGTAGATGAAGAATTTCAGAATTCTGATGTTTCCTATATTCACACCAAGGTCTCCCTCCAACTTCTTGATATAGTTTGGTACCTATAAAGGGAAAAAAATGTAGCATAGAAGACAAATCCAAAAATCATCTCAAAGCTTCACTCCTAAAAAAAACATTGTTCATCTAATTCCAAGCTGGTATTTTCACAAAATAACAATGGCACTGGGCGGTCAACAATTGCTTCCTTTTAAAATGGGTAGTACCTTGTAGGCAAGTAAGCTACCTATCTGTGCTTGAGATTAATGACTCCAGGAGTATTACCAACAGTATCCTTAGAGTCTCAGCTCATAAAGGCTTTTCAGTTCTGCGAAACAAAAAAAAAAACCCTAAAATAAACTTTTAGTGTGTATTCAACTGTACACATTTAGAAATGCACAAACTGGATATGAAGTTTAACTTTTTCCTATATCTAGTTTCCCTTCTGTTAACTACTGAAATCTCCAAAAGAAGCCAAGCTTTACCTTCCATGAAGTCAAACAATTGGAAAGGAACAACCACAGTTTGACTTCACATTTTGTCACAATACTTCTGGACCACAACTGATCAATAATTGTTAAAAAAAATTGTCATCACAAGCTTCTTGTGCCTATGTTGTGATTGGTCACCATGAAAAGAGGACTGTCTTGTCTTGCATACAAAAGTGGAAGCTTTACACACAAAATATTGAGAACTCTGCTTTAAACAGTAATTAACATAATATTTCATATGTTTTTTTTTTTTTAATTAAAAAACCTCTTCAATGTCTCTATGTTCAGGTAAACAATCACTTTGGAAAGAAAAATCAAACTACTAGGTCAAGGGCAATTTTTTGTTAACTCTTAGTTTTTTTTTATTATGGTACTGTTCAACAAGTGCCTTTGGCAGTTATGGCATTGTTGTGCACCTCAATCAAGACCTTGCCACTTCTAAATCTGGAGACTCCAAATAGATTGGACTAAGCAAAAGCAAATTCGGCTAGTTAACTGGTCCACCCAAAGGTGCTTCAGTCCAGCGTGCAACCAACTTCGTCGGCTGGGCAACTGATTTTAGTGGCAAGCCTATGCCAAGTGGGAGGAAAACCGGAGTACCCGGAGAAAAACCCATATACATGGAGCGGGACTTGAACCCATGCACATGTGAGACACATTGGTACATAGCAGCTGGAATAGACCACTCTGCCACTCGACGACCCAATAGATTGGAGTCACCTAATTGTTGATAAATGGATTAAAGAAGGGCTCTTAAAAGTTAGGCAGGATGGGAAATGTGTTTACAAAAATAATTCTTCTCTTAAATAGCTTTTTGTGAAAAACCATTTGACCAGTTATGATCCAGAGGAAGGTTTCACTGAAAATATGCACAACTGTATTTTAAGGTGGGGGGGAGGGGAAGAAAGTAGTTTGTACATAGTTAATTAAGAGATAACTATTCAGTAATTTTTCATCCTTATTTTTAAAAATCAAATATAACCTATCAGTTTATTTTTTAAAGAGAACCTTTTCTAATCTACTTCATACTGCAAGACCACGAGGATTCATGAGAAAATCTCCACCCTTGTAGAACTCTGGAACTTGCTGACCACAGCTTAAAATGGTCAAGATTTTGATGTCCATTCCACCAAACTTGAATTGATTTTTCTGTTTCAAAATTTGTTTTTATGTCAATTTATAAAAATTATTTTTTATCACTGCCCAAAATGCTGTATAATGCTCCAAGCAGCTTGGAGTCCACTGAAAGTGCTTTCAAAAGTCACATCTGGAGATAAAAATACTTAAACCAGATGCAGGAAACTTTGTCCTTCCTTCAAGGGAACAAGTTTAATAACGTGAACTACCCCTCCTCAAATATTTAGAAACTTATGCATCTGTATCATAATGTACAAAAGGGGAGAAAGAATATTCATTTTAATCTAAATCAACATTATTGTTTTTCAGATTGAGTAATTAATTATCCAAAAAAGTCATCCAAACCATATTACTAAAATTTTCAAAATTTAATATCTCAGCAAAAGCAATGTGCAATGCCAATGGGAGTTGGATCAATAAGATTCATTTTGCAACCCCTTAAATATATGTTTGTAAAATTCAAGACTTGGGGTAGACTTTTAGCTGCATTAACTAGAGAGCAATGTTCTGTCCCATAAACAGTTTCTTGACCCCCCCCAGTATGTAACACTGCTGTAGACAAAAGCATGCATTATTGTGTGTAAATCATACCCTCCAGAACTTGATGAGCCTGTTAAGTGACAAAAGGTAGAGAGCTTTGATGCGGTCTGGACTCCTAGGGGCATAAACCAAACAGAAGAGGTCAAGGGGAATGATGGCTAGTACATCTAGCACGAACCCCCAACTTTTGACATAATGTTCTCTGATGCTGTCGAAGTCTCTGTCAGTACCTGAACCAAAAAAAAAAAAGTTTGCTTTAATAAGTACTGAATCATTCATTTAGGCACTGTGATGCATGGAAAAATTCAAACATGTACTATTTAAGTGACACTAGTAGTTGAGAAGCATAAATAGCAAGGCTTATAATCAATTATTAAAGCAAAGGTATTGGTAATACAGTTAAAGAAACGTAAGTGATGTTTGCAGTGCTGTACCTGCAGACTTCTTTTTACTGGCATTGTTACCCATTTTTCAATGTTGAGTTGAAAGTATTCCCTAGTATTAAAACAAGAATACCACAAACTCTGTCCACTGTGATAAAACATTAAAACATTTCCTTTTTAAAGGCATGTACTACTGTATACTATAATAAGAGTTTTAAATTCCAATTAACAATTTAAGTTGAAGCCATTGTAAGCCAGGATAACAAAATCCACAAATAATGGTGCTATTGGAAGTGGTTAAAGGGGAAAATGGCATGATTTAAATTACACATTAAATTACAAATTCATACTTTTTACACCAGTCATATTGTGACTTTGCTTCTTAAGAGTTGATCACTGACACCCATGAGATCAAATGCAAGGTGGGGTGTAACTTGAATCCAACATTGTTACATCACATGTGCCCTGAAGTTCATCTACTTTGATTGTAATTTTACTGGATGAAAAGCAATTATTGCCATTACCACATACCTGACTGGTCTGCTAAGGTAACCCAAAATGCTACATAACTTTTTGTGTATTTGGTATATATCTGGTAATGTCAATCATAAGTCAGATGTGAAACCTTATTCTCGCAAGAATGTATAAAATGATGCATCATTTCTTTCATCAGGTGCTTCAATTGAGTGTGAGGATGTTTCAAAAAGAAGAAAAGTCTTTGTCATAAATATCTATTAACAAGCAATGAATGATATATTACTGAAATTAAGGCAGTATATATTTTTGTAATCATAAAATTAATTCTTCACGGATAAAAATTTAGTCTATTTCTTGCTAAAAAAAAACAATGTCTTTGCACAAACATTCAAAAATTTAAATGATGCAACTTCCATACCTCTTTTATCGATGCAATATTTTTGCAATGCAAATATATTGGGATTAAACTCTTGCTGGGGTTTATTGACATTGAGACTGAAGGGTTTGGTAATGATTGGAGTGTTTTTTCTGATGCCATGCTGGTGCATTTTGAGTGTAATGTTCCCCCTTTAAGTAGGTATGCATGCAGTACATGTAGTATTTATTAGTTTTAAGTCATACAACTAACCTTTCTAGAATGCACCATTTCAAGCTTTTAAACCTTGAATCTGTGCTAATTTATTATCAACTTCCAGTTTGGTGTCAGCTAATTACAGGTTATGCAATTGAACAGACTGTTGTGGCACCAGACCAAAGTGCTGTACATTGTGTAATAATGTATGGTATAGTACAGTAATCAAGAATGGTATTGCTTCTGACAGTATCTTACAGCAACACATAAAGAATTTTTAAATGGGATAACAACTTTAAACATACAGTACTCCTGAGATTTCACAGAAATAAGTTAATTTATTGGTAGAATATACTATGATGGAAATGTTACAGTTACTTGCTATTACTTACATTAAACTGCCACGGATGTTTAACCTGAAGGAATTATCATATTCAGTGGTACTCTTTATTAAACAGTGATCATGCTGGAAGAATCTAGTTGCAACATTCTGTGACCCTTGGCATTTCAATATCATTAGAGAGAATGAACATACTGTAACATGAATGGAATGGTTTCCTACAATTACAGATGCATGCAAGTCTACGAAAGCTGCATTCTGCCATTCAGCAAACAGAAGCAGTAGTTATATTTAGGCACTGAAGATGAAATTAACACTTGCTATAATAGAAGGCGTCATAGGTATGCTGCTATTTCTAACAATTTATCTGTAACTATGATAAGAAACACAGTAAGGTGAGTCAATCAATCATTGGCAGCTACCTATGACTATTAAATAAAACCAACTGTGGAAAAATATTTCCATTCTAAACCAAAATTAACTTGCCCAACTCTATCCTTTCTGACAAAGCATTTTTCATTTCAAAAATAATTCATTTCACACTTTATTTTCTTCATTAGATTTTTAAGTTTGAAACAAAAACAAATCTCCATGCAGTCTATTAAACAGATGAGGTGCACCCTATTGGTCTTCACAGTGTTTGATATTTAAGTTTGCTTTTTTAAACTAGGTAGGAATTGAGTGTAAATTTAAGGTTAAGCAGAGATAATCCATGCATTAGCACAAGATAATGAACAATAAGAGCGTTAATGTAAACAATGCATCATGGTACAGCTTAAGTGCACAGGTCCAGATGTATTTATCTATCTTTATTCATCCACTAAAAATAATTTGATTTAAAAGACAGAAAGAAAACAAAATGTAATGTGTTGTAGCAATACTTGTGGTGTTATAGATGAATCTGGACAGGGAGTGATGATCTGATTTCAGTTGGCCATAACTGGGGTCTATCCCATTTTAATCTTTCAACAGTCACTTAACACAAGCGCTAATGGGTTTCGTATATAGATAGGTGGGAGAACAAGTTAATTGTGTTATTTTGTTTCTTCACATAGAAGTCTATACTCACCATTAGGTGTGACAACTGCTGTTCGAAGATGAAAAATGATGTCAAACAGGAGAATAAAGTCCATAATGTACATCAAAGTCAAAAGAACAAGACTCTGGTTATTCTTAGGTTCTTGGGCTGAAATAAAAATAACAAAAGTAAAGATTTTAGCAGGCATTCTTATAAACTCCAGTCTTTGGTTTAGCAAATTGTAATGACCCTAGCTAAATTCTGTTCTAACAGCTTTGTGATACAGAGTGTGCTCATACAGCATACTCTGATTCCTACACTGGCTACAAACTGTTTGTGTACATATACATATATACTATGATCTAACACCAAACTTTTTAAACCGCTAGCCTTTCCAACAAGCAACACATGGTTTTTTAATGCCAAATCCATCACTGGTCACCACTTATCCTTGTCAATTTAAGAAAAAAACTAAAGGAGGTTATGAACATTAATGGCCATCCACTAAGTGTAGTTTAACATAATGCAGTCAACTCATAGAACTGACAGAATGAGACTATCCTACTCTAGTCCTGAACAACCCTTTTCTTTTATACCACAACTTATTAAAGGCCCACTTCTCTCATCCCACATAATATCAATTCTCCTAACCTTTTTACTTAAGCCCCTCCCACAATTGTCTAAAATTCATCCTCATCCAAACACAATCTCAGTGTATTGCTTCAGGATGAGTATCAAATAGCTCAATGGGTATAGTCAAAACACCCTCAGTACAACTCATGCTGTATAATATAAGCTTTGGTACTCTTCATTGTTTGAATTAGCTGTTAGTCAAAGAGCTGAGCCAATTGAGAATTTTGGTAAACCTCACAATAATTGCAGTTTTGGGTGAGAGGATTGGTCTCACTTCCAAATGTTTATAATTGCCATGTTTTTCTAGTGTATTTAGTTCCATTTATCTTACTTTATGATGTTCTTCTTTTTTTGTCTTCTTCTTCTCTTTTATTTTTTAAGTTTTCTTTTTGTAGTTAACCAGTGTCTTCCCTCATTTGTCTGTTTTATGCAAGTATTCAGTTACCTTTTCATAAAGATACTCTTACCTAAACTTTAAAGTATTTAAGCCACATCAAAGGTTCCTGAAGCTGATTAGTTTACATGACAGAAACACTTTAATATCCTAAATCATTAGGGGGGTAAGACATGCATGATGTCAACATTTGTAGGAAGGTTTTAACAAAACTGGTGTAACTAGCAGAAGTGTTAAGTTACCGAATTTTGAGATTTGGAAATACATGGTGATAGCTTTCACCACAAGTCTTTGTGTGCTCTCAAACAATATACTTACTACAGATATGAAGTGGCAATCAGGGTTTGCTTTCTCATTTTTTTTTGTTTTTTTTCTACTATTTTTTCTACCATTCCCCAATGACAAATAGTACCTTGCATGATTTTCATGATATTGCTCTCATGGTAAGCAGGTTTTGCACTAAAACATTTACTTAATTTCCAAAAAACCAAAACCTCAATTTCCAAATTAGTTTCTTTAAACACTCTCTCTGTTAGCAACTGTTCATACAAACCCTGAATTATCACAAATTGTAATCAACCAAAACTTCTCAAAACCTCTATCATTATGTACAAAAGTGTTTGCTAATGAAATACCCAAAATGAACCTTTTATCAACAGAGTTAAAATTTTCAAAACCTATCAGTGTATTTTCATAATACCGTATAACAAATAATTTACATTGGATAATAATTTTGATGTATCTTTAGATGAGAAAATTGTTGATCTCATTTACTTGACCTCTACAGGCTACCTACTACAGTAAACTTGAAAATCCTTGATTAGGCCTCAAGAATCTGAGAAAATGACAGTGTGAACAATTTAGACCGTTAACTTGTGCCTATTCAGTTACAGCTTTATAAGCAGTCTTTCTAACATCAACTTTTATTGAAATAGTTTTCACCATGTTTATTCATTTTAAACTAACTGTTAATACCTACAGAAGGTATAATATTAGTAACCATAGCAGACACCATTGTCTGGCATTTTCTTTAAAAGAGATCTAAATCTGACAAACTAAATTTATTTATGCCACACAACTTCATACAAATCTGATATACACTTTATCCACACACATGAACATATGTTCCCAAATGAAAGGGCATTAGATACAAGTATTGTGATATGTTAAGTCCTGACACATACTGTAGCATCACAATGATAGTACTGTTCCCCATACTGTAGCTGGTTTATGGTTATTTGTCATTACACACTTCCCTGTAATGGCCTTTTATTATTTAGTGCCAACTGCAAGTCAATGGCAGTATTCATACTCCCCTCTTCAACCAAGACCTTATGAACCTTGACAGAGAGAGAGCATGACATTTCATGTCTGGTAGTTGGATGAATATGAACGAAATCAAGATGGATACCAGCTAATGCAGTTGATGTATAGTAACAACTTTTTCTCCTTGAGGGAATAATTTTCAAATATACATCAAGTACATTAAAAGATAGCATTATGTTATAAAGATAAAACCAAGGTGACTGTGAGGTAAATTCTTTGAAAGACTGAAAAAATGAAATGTGTCATAGTGTATTTGTTTGGTTACTGATCATAGAACCATTTTTATGGTTTAAAATGGGAAATAAAAATTTCAGGCAAATTGATGCAAGGTATTTTTGACATGATATTACAATCTCACTTGAGTTGAGCAATAATTATCATGAGGCATTGAGCTGGGAATGATGCTTGTTCACATTTCTTGCCAGACAGATTTTGACAATAAAAATAAACAAAAAAGTTCCTGTAAGTAATCTGTTAGTCATTAAGCTTATTTCAAAATACTACAAAAACCCTAAATTCTGGGTCATTTTCAGAGAATTTCTAATTTATTAATTGTGCAGTAAGATAACAACATCTTGGCTGAGTGGACAACAAAGTTGTAGATAGGGTGCCTGGACACTCTTCACCAGGAAGCTACTGTATACTGTGACTACATAAGGAAGCTTTATGTTGCTCACTTATCACCAGATAGTCAGGTATTGAACAGTGTGGTCAGTAAGACAAGTGGAAATAATTTACACTGGACTTCCTTAATTAAGTAACCTTACACAAAGCACCTCGCTAGCTTTTGTCATGCATCTCCTCTGCTGCTATTGCTTGTTTAATAAATCAAATGTACAACCTTTTGTGTGAGTAGAACAATGAAATTACACTCAAATGCAAATTAAACCCTTCTGGCACTTTTTACATTTTCAATTGGAACTTTTCTGTGCTTTGCAAGATATACTGTTGCATACAACATTGTTTAACTTGTTAATATACTCGTATGGTAACAGTTTTAATGCCCTTGACCAGTCCTGGGTATGATGTAAAACTGCATCCAGGTGGGCTGAGGAGGTCATGTGTGGTGAGAAATTTGTCCCCCACTATCGCCTATAAAATGTTCACATAAGACCATTATTTCTCATCCCATGACTGGCGGGTTGTGGGCGCCACAAAACCAAGCAAGTCACTCAAAGGTTGTCCCCCTGTGGGCTGGGGGTTGTAGAATATTCCCATGGTATTCCCAGCCTGTTGTAAGAGGCGAATAAACGGGAGGACTTGAAGTGTATTTGAACAGTATGACACTATATAACACATTCATGTTGGTGTGACCTTGTCATTAAATCCGATCTAACTAACTAACCTTCAGTAACACCAAATTACCTATAATGTACAGTACACCAAAACCACACACACATGCAAGTTACCATGTATGCATGAGGCTCATTCAGATGAAGTAGAAATCGGAATTCTACTCTTGATTTAAATTGTGGTTACAGTTTTGGTTAAAGTGAAGTTCATTCAGTCATTATTGTCATAGATATATGGTTTTTCAACACTTAATGAAAAGTTTCCAAGTAACTTTTCTGTATTATTTCATACTGATATTATTACTAATGATGTACAGTATGGAAATTGCTAGCAAGTTTACTATTGGAATATGGTGTGTTACTATACTATAATCTCTATTGTCCTGTCTAGCTGATCCATGTCCTGAACTGCTTCAAAAAGGATTCTTGCTTTAACATGTACAATGTATGTCTATAAAGCTATATTGAATCAAACTCTCTAAATCAATCCAAGCAGTCACAATTTAGTGACAGAATCTCAATAAAAGTCATATTTTTTAAAATTTATTGTTGAGGATAATTTTTCATAATATGTTATGAGGCATGCACACTATAACACTTTGCAAACAGCAACTCCACTAGATTGTTGTATCTCTAGCTGTAGTTTATGACTGCGACTGGCAGTTCTAAGACCGCTTTTAAGTCACATGTTCTTCAGTCAGGGAGAATGGACTCATTGGTTTTTTTCAACCCTATTGGGCAACAGTCACATGTGACTGAAAAATCTAACCAGTCAAAAGTATTGATTATATACATGTAGTATGATGAAAGTTGCCTCATGCTTGTTACAGTAAAAACTTTATTTATTTATTCAGTCAAAAAGATGGGAGATATTGACCATGTAGATATAAGACAAACTTGTAGAAATTTTGAATCAGTGACCTGTACCTCATTTCTGTGGAAACATAAACTATTCCAAGAGGATTCCTAGGACAAAAGCTGTCAAAGAGATTGCTGAGGAAGTTGACACCATTAATGAGCTGTGAACCTGTAAAGACTTAGTAGGCTAGCTACACAATTAAAGTAGCCGCAAACTATAAGCTGTTTCTGTGCTGTCATAATATGTACAGTCATAGTGTGCATGTGCCAATTGCTTTGGTGTGCAGCCACTAATTGTGTGACTGAGAGTCATACTAGTTGTACATAACTCAGAGTCTATGATCGAGCAGAGTTACATTGCCCAAAGTTGTATAGTTTAAAGCTAGCTTAAGCATAACTAAAACAATACTTACCAGTAAAACTTGCACAGTAGGGGTAGACAAAGGAGATGATCAGAGTTACAAAAAGAACAAAGAATTCCCACCACTTAGCCAACGAAGAATCTGGGAGGATAACAGTGTCTATCAGCCGAGTCCTGAGTTCATCCCAGCAGATGGTGAGATAACGACCAAACCTCTATGAGATCAAATCAAATTGTAGTAAGAAATATTAAACATCTAAATAAGTAAGATGTTTGGTCACTGACTTCCTGTTAAATACTCACCAATATATCAAAGCCTTTAGCTACAATACTCTGTAAACATGCAAGTTACAGTATTTATGAAGGTGATCAGTTTTAAGTTACCCAAAACGTCATTCACTCTTTACAACTACACCAACTATACAACAGCAAATGCTTGAAAATGATGATAATGTTATTCCAGCTTCAGGCATATTTGACAGTTAACCTTCTGCAGTGAGTATAACTTCATTAGAACTACTGCATATACTGTTATCACTATGGTTTTACTCTACAGCTTTGCACAAATATACGGTTAACGTTGCTGGCAAAATTGTCAAATATGCAGTATTAAGGGACAAGAAGTGTACTGTAAGATAGGACAAAATATATGCAATATGTCACTGACATTCAGTAATATCAAGGCAATAAAGGAATTTGATACAGATTATTTTTAAACCTGCATGGTAAAGATAAAAAATTTTGTATAATTTTTAAGACCAGATGAATGAACTCACATGGTTACTACAGCAATTTAAACAATCACCTTGGAGGCTACAGAAGTTTTTGAACTTTTCACAGTTCCTGCTACTTAATAACGAAAAAACATTTTTCACATTATTATCCAGACATATTTAAAGATATGGTATAGGCCTAGAGAAATTTATATCTCACAGTATGTTAATCTTCAAAGCAGTAAAACAACTTCCCAAATTTAAAAAGAATTTGTACATTTTTGTGTTTCTGAAATGTACATATATCAGTCAAATATGATGACCTCCCCAATCTGGAAAAACCGAGAATGTCTCTCTTCTGTGAGTTTGTTTTTCCTGTGCTACATAGCACTGGTAAATTTAAACACATTCCAGAAATAACAAACACCTCTCATTATGCAATATTAAATTACTGATGTTTTATTTTTGTAAAGGATGAGGTTGGCTATTCTACTTGAAATGAAACAGTTTAAAACATAACAAAATTAAAGAATTCTTTTGATAAAACTCTCTTCTATAAATGAAACTCTCTGTTCTTTATAAAATGAAACTAAGAATTTAAATAAAACTCTAATTCTTCAAATTTGAGTGAACACAATTATACTCGAGTGAACTTAACAATTTTTTAAGACACTTGAGGGACTTACATGCATAATTTTTTAGATAATGTTACCAGTAACAACATTTCTGGCAAAAACCAGTAGGTGCTAACACACACTTCAATCACGCTACTTTTTGATATTTCAATTGAGGAGTTCATGAGTCATTTAACCTTGCAACTGAACATTACAATAAAGAAGAGGGACTAAATACATTACAGAAATATTTTCTGTTTCTAAATAAACACAAAACAAAAGCTTCACATCAACAGCAAAGACAAAAACATTTGTGGAATAAAAAGAAAATTGTAGCTTGGAGAGAGGCAGGAAAACCATGGTAATGTGTCAAATACTGCATAAGATATTAACTAGTGCAACAGAAGATATACCTTGGTAATAACACATGGGATAACTGGTACAAGGCTATATTAAGCACAGGGTGTTAATACAAATACTGGACGTAACGACATGCTGGGTAATCTTCAAGGGTTTACAAAATTACAAGTTATCAAGAGGGTTTCATAGCACATTCTTTTACTGACTGTTCGTATTCAAAAACTGGCAGAAAAAATCTTCTGCATTAGAAAATGCAACCCCCCGCTCATTGCCTGACTCCCTGTGGTACATCTGGTACTGAAGAGCATTGCACTTACAAAGGAATGCCACATTTTAAATTTTGTTAGTATATGATGAAACTGGTTGATTTAACCAAAACATTTATATTCATAGCCTATGAATATAAATGGAATATCAGAAACTTTTGTACATACATTACACAGTTTAATCTACACAAAAAGTACTGAAATATTACAATAATCATAAATTTTGAAGACAAACATAACCTTTAATTATAAAAGAAAAAAGGTATTATGTTCCTATAGCAGGGACACATTCCATGGCCTGAAAGTAATTTGAAAAGGAATTTTCTGAAAAGTACAAATAATCCTCTGAGCTGGCTATGGGATTCTAGACAGTATTCATGTTTTTTAATAGAAACCCAACTAGTACCACCTGAGAAAGCTTTTCACTACTAAGAAAAGTAAATGCTGAGTTTTTCGTAGCAAGCATATACTGCATAATTTCATCTTTAATATAATTTCAACAAAAGCTGAGTAATATCTGTGCCAGCTACAATACAGAATGCAGCAAAATGTATGCCACTACAATTGCTACTGTAGGAGCCTGCTCAGTGCTTTAAAAGGTGAAAGGCCTGATAACTCATTACAAACATAATGTTACCAACTACTACATCATGGTATATGTTTCAGATTGTTAACAAACCAACCTTAAACAGTTTTAGTGCATAATATTTGTAACACCCTCTTTTGGTCAAAGGGGAATGTAGTGGTCGGTAGACACTTAAAACAGGTTCCTCAAAAGCACAAATAATTTTTGGCAAGCATAAGGAACCCCACTGACTGAAATCATGCCATTACCTTTTTACAAATCACCTTCCCAAAAAACCTCTTGACCTTAAGTTACAAAATTGTTGTAATTAGCAATTAGCTTAACTTGCTACACAGATACTACTGTGATTCTTTCATTTAATTAGCAACTATAAAACTATGTAGGGTAATAGTGAATTTTGGAAAAAAGTATCTTATGATGTTCAGTGAAAGTTTCACACCGACAGCTACACAGCATGCCAAAGAAAGAACATCACAGTATCATGCACACATTCAACATGTTATTAAAGCAATTGTTGAGCATTTAAACATGCAGTAACAGAGAAGCACATTCATGTAGTGAGTGTATAGTAGCAGCCTATCATGCTGAAACACATTAATCCTTGTAAGGTTCAGCAAATCCAAGATTTGAAGAAATTGGAGTGTTTGAAAGCAATTTTTTCAGAAGAATCCTACTTCATGAGAAAGTGACATATATGCACAAGAAACATTCAATGTTAACACAATATATTGAATTTATACAATGAACACCATAATAGCGCGAAAAGAGTGCATGACAAAGTACAAGTTAGCACACGAGTTAAAAATACACCTTACCGTGGGATGCTTTCTGGCTGGACCATGCTAAGGAGATACAGTAGCAAAATGAAGGTGTGAGCATCCAGCACTAAGCTATCATACTAATAGAGTGCTTACATATGGTTGTATCTACATTTTACACATCTGTGTCACCTACAGTTGCAATTGTACAACAAAATCATGACCTTTTTAATTATTTTTTTTTGTAAAGTGGCTTTATATCACCACCAAAAAAATTCATACTTCTACTCCAACATTCAGTTTGATTGATTCAAGCTCATGAGTTACATATAAACAAAAACCTTGTACATTTTCCTTGTTTTGGGATGGAAGATTTCACCATTTGTAATAAGGAACAGGCAAAACATTTTCTGCTTATAGTAAAAAGCAGGTAAATGTAACCCAGGTTTATGAGTTACACTGAAAATGATACATGTTATTGTGAAGATAATATATAATTCTATGAGCAGATTGGTATGAAAGGCCGAGATGAAATAAGTCTGAAGGAAGCTAGATGGACTGACTGCATGCTTCATTTCTAGTTGATGTACTGATGATTTAAACATCAAGTGTTTGGGAGTGTAATTGCTAGGAGGAACTAGTAACATTCTTTGATATGACTATGTAGAGATACTGTACTTAAAATGAAGAAAACCACACCACAGCAAAACCAAGCAAAAAAGTTGCAAATATGAGAAGAGACAACTTCCCAACATCTACCAATCTGTGAATCCAATCCATTTCACTTGATAATCTCCCAACTGATAAGATACAGGTAGTTTTATTGACAGTGAACAAATGTAACTTGGCATGATATAGTGACAAAATTGTTTTTTTTTTTCTTTCATACTGTACTTTGTCGAATTACTGTAAGTAGATCTATGATTCCAGCTGACTGCAACAGAGCCAAACATGTACAGAAATACTTGTACCAGAATAAACATTGTAAACTTATCTTGATGAAATTTGCAGATCTAAGAAGGAAAAATTTGAAAAGATTGGTGACCAAGAGTCCAAGATATACTAGTGATTAATAATCACCTTTAGGCCAACACATTCCCTTCAAAGCTACTTAAATTCAAAATTCTTTCAGCAAAGATGGGATAGCATAAAAATAAATATTAAAATATGATCTGAAAATGACAGAGCCCTCCTACCCAAAAGCCTTTATTATTTCCCTTTTTTCTTTTTTTTGCAAGTCTAGCAAAGTTTTCTAGCATAGATGACTGTTGAGTGACAACATCATATAAGATAATATCTGTTTAATTTAGTTACACCTCTATCACTTCTCTTGTCAGTGGAGTTTTTGACATTTTATGTAATGAAATTGTTTCACAGCTACCTCACCACTGGAGCTCAAATTTATCTTGTACTCACAGTATTTATACAGTATTCTTTGCCTGCATTCAAAGCATAACAGATAATATGGTACACTTTTATTTCCCATGGTTACATCATGACATATCATGAATTTTATCCGTAATTTTTGGCAATCAAGATAACAAAAAAACAGCCCTGCAGAATACTAATAATTGAGCCTTTATCACTTTGTGACCAAATACCTTTAATTCCCAAAAGACAGTTTGTACCAATCCATACATACAACCCATATAGAAGTCAGTGAATAATCTATCTGGGGTAACATCTCATTTTGTGAAACAAAATGGTCAAATTCCCACACAAATGCAACACTTTTAAGCAGTTTTTTCACATGAAGCCAAGCTACAGGTGTAGGGTTTCAATGATTTTTTGACAGAACCAATGAAATCTCAAATCTGCTCTGCAAACTTTAAACACTAAATTATTCTCTGAAAATGAAATATTTTCAAGTTACATTTGTTCATAAACAACATGCAAGTTTGTAGGAAGACTGAAATGCAGGAGGCTAGTAGCATATGACCAGATAAAATATCTCTAATTGAGACTGACCCAAGTATTACGACACTGTCCCTTTGATACACTGGTTTGCTTGAAGCAAAAAAAAAAGTAAGAAATTATTGCAATTACTATTGGTGGCTACCTGGCAATATCATTTAAAATAGGGAAGAAAGTTTACAGGGAATAAAGAACTATAAAATATATCCAAAGCATCAAAAAAAAAAATATCTTTGGAAATAGGTCAAGTATCTATCTGCTTCTATGGATGTTAAACAGTTAATATGATTAATCATATTGTGTTTGGTAGTTGACACTTAATACAGTCTAACACACTCATGTTGGTGTGTTGTTACTGTACCTCATCTAAATATCTCACATATTGTATGTAATATTGCCTATAAATCATTTCATCCTTTGATGGAGTGCAGTTAGGCGCAAGTACTACCACCACAGGGGTTACTAACATCATTACAGATTTCGTTATTTAGTCATCCATGTGAAACTGAAAAGACTTAGCAGTGAAGAAAAGTACAAAAAATAAAAAATACGCAATATAAATGCCACCATTTGTGTTGAATGTTACAAAAAGTTCACTTGTCTTCTGTCATTTCAAGTCTTCAGTTTCAACACATATAAAATTGATTACTTTCATTTAATTTGTTTGTTGATAAAAAAACAACCTGAAATACACTGAATGCCACACAATCAAACTTTAACATCTTTAAAAGTCTAACATAATGATTCATAACATACTGTTATAGGCAAACGCACTGTTTCCAAGTTTTGTCATTTTATTTCTTGATGACTGACACTGAGGTGATACAAGGTAGCATGTGTGCATGTGTTTGGTGTTAGTGACATTTCCATCCAGAAATCAATACTTTCTTTCTGTCTTGCCAGATGGCTTTTTATGCTTGAGTGACATTAGTAGCACATGATCATACCACCCATTGATGTTAGTACTCAAATTGTTGCTGGTTAGGTCTTGAGTATTTTACATCTATTCTTCATTTATCTTCCTCTTCTTCTAGTGGTTATCAATTCTATAAATCAACATGACTCACCTCTTCACATCTCACATCAGTAAGCTTCTTCTCTATGTGATACATATGTCCACATTCTATTTCAGTATTAAGTCAAGCAATATCACATTACACTGGAATGGTTGCCATAGCAATGACATATAAATATCAGACAAGCTGCAGGCTATCTTTACCTTCTGAGCCAGTGAATGGTAGCCATTTGGAAGAAGCCTGTACTCACATAAATAAAGCTTATAGAATTGCCAGCTCTGCATGCAAGTTTAAATCTGATCTCAATCTGTGATCTTATTATCATAATACAATAGCAAGTCTTGAAGATGTCCATTTCTATGCATGAGGCAATCAAGTAGGATTAAAGCTACTTCCAAGTTTGTAACCTACTCCAGTTAAATTTCAGAAAAGATTTAAATTTTCCTGTTTCATGCAATATTAATGAGCACTTTTCAAATTAGCTTATGAAGGACAAAATTCAGCACAAACAAATTCTGATTTACTAAGCACTACAATGATTTCTGATCTAGATACAAAAGAGTTGCAATAGAAACAGATAATGTATTCTGCATCAATTTCCTTCTAACTATTAATGATATATGCTAATGATCTAGATACAGTATTACATCTTTTCATGTCTATCACACGATTCAAACTGAAATTAAATACATATGAAGTATTAAGGCATTACCATGACAACAGAGCCACTGTCCACACTGACCCAAACTTTCTCATCCTCCTCAATGTCAAAAACCTCCATGGATTTCAGCTTTTGAACTGATGAAGGATTAATTGGAGCTGAAGTGAATGAAAGAAAACAAGTTTGTGATATTCAAAAGAGCATGTGCAATATATACTGTAAACTGCCAACACTATGGAAAGGACACGGACTTTGCTGCACAGATAGCATACTGTATGTAAAGGTTAACAAGTTTATCTACAGTTTTCGGGAGATGCGCACTGTTTAACAAGAAATTTCCCTACTGGCTAACGATAACCCTAATCCCTACCTAATCCCTTACCAGAACAAAGAATGCAATGGATACAATACAAAGGCAACAGCCAATCAAGAAACACCTTGTAAAACAGTGTGCATCTACCCAAGTTTTCACAACATTAAATATTTCCAAGGATGGCAAAGGGAGAGAGAAGGAAAAAGGTTGAAATTTTGTTTCTTCTACCTCTGATCTGCTTTTGAAGTTTCTTTCAATGTAGTACACTTTTTACAGAGGAAAACATTCAACATACAGTACTGTACATACAGTACAGCTCAAAGTATGTGAAAATTCACATCAATTATCTTCAAATTAACAGCAACTCATTTAGAATTGCAGATAAGACAGGAATGGTGCAGACTCACTCCCATACTTTAAAAAAAGGTCACAGAATATTACAAAAACACACTTGTGAGACTGTGTATTAAAAGAGCAAATGACAGTAATATGGAAGATAGTCAAGTTTAATGAAGCATTTATTGAATGCCAATCTAAATACCACCTCACTGGAAATGTGATGAATATACTCTAATGCATGTTTAATAGAATGGTAATGAGCATTAGTCTGTAGTCTACTTTTTGATTAAGTTTATCAATTATGCAAGTCTGCAAAGGGAAGGTCATGTCATGTGACTTACAAACACTCAACATACTTTCAAAGTACTTTAGTTCCTTTTAGCTTTTTAAGCAAGATTCATGAAAATATTATTTATGAATGTATTCTGCCAAGCTCATCTGATTTATTACACAGGCTGCAACATTCAAAGGGCACCGAAGGTTTAGATATTTCAGACATGTGTACAAAGCTAGAAATATAAACTCTCAGAGGTTCCACTCTCATCCTAGCAGAACATATATTTGCCATTAGATAAATCATAATAATGAAGTTAAGTCTTTCACTTGAAAATGGTAGAAAGATGCCCAATAATTTGTGATGACACTCTTTGACTTCTTGGATTAGTCTCAAGTTGCAGTATATTCTTTGCTTTTTTCTTTCTCCCTTCAGGGTTTCCGCCAGAGGGGGGAAAGGGGGGATTTGTCCCCCCTTTCCAAAAGAAGGTGGGTAAATTCCCCCCCCCCCCCTTTTCATTTCCATAAAAATTAGAAAATTGTCAACATCTTGGTTCCTTACTTAAAAAGACGACACTTTTGCAGCAATGTTTGAACTTACAAAAATAAATGGCCTTTAAAACCTTCAAATTGCAACTTACAGGGGTCTTGAAGCAAGCTTTTGTGCCCCCCAACCCACTCATAATTTTAGCCTAGGTCAGCATCAATTTGGACTTGGGGTTTAGCATAAAATAACCCCCCCTTTTTGTGTTATTTTAATAACTGATCCTAATTTGCATCAAGATTTCCATTATCATTTAACAGAATGTTCTTTGTTCAAAAACCGATCAGCTGAATTTTGTATGAATGTCCAATAAATACTGCCATTTTAGTGACATCATAAAATAATATGTTAACATTTCACTTTTATATTACTAAATCAATTCAATCATACATTTAACAAGGTTGACAAAATTTCAGGCTCTTAGTTACCATAGATGGATAGGTTTGTAACTAAAATTGACATAAATTGTGCTGTGACCCTATCTGAAATAAGCTTTAGTGTCACCTGGGCTTAACAGTGAGCCCCACAGTACCCAACACTGTGCAAAGTACAGAAGTCGATTGCAGTTTGGTGTAATCAACTTTTATCATCTGTTTTTGTCTTAATTCCACTTACCATCTGCAGCTCCATTTTATAAGTGAAAATTTGACAAAACATATCTTTTAATTTCAATTTATCGACTTTTAGAAAATATGCAATTTGGCAGTTGATTCCTGAAGGTACCTTCAAATTGCCTTCAAATCGCACCTTACAGGGGTCTTGAAGCAAGCTTTTGTCCCCCCCCCCCAACCCACTCATAATTTTAGCCTAGGTCAGCATCAATTTGGACTTGGGGTTTAGCATTAAGTAATCCCCCCCTTTTTGTGTTTCTGGCGAAATCCCTGCTCCTGAAAAAGGCATTTAACCCGGTGTCGAACTGTGATGACTGCCTTTTTGTTAGAAACTGATGTGACTGATATTATATTCAACGAAGTATAAACTGGCCCAAGATCATAAACTGTAAGAAGTTTTATTTCAAATGGAAACAAGTGTTGAATGAATTGTGCAAAACAACAAAAACAGAATGTTGGCACAACCATTGCAGCTCCTTTTAACTTCAAAGAAAACATTCCAACCACAGCAGTAAAATAAATAGCAAGATGTAGTTGGATGAAGTGAACACTTTCCAATCTCTTGCAGCTGCTTGTAAATCTATACTTCCAGAACACTTTAATTACCGTCCCAACTGGTGGATAAAAATGATTCCCTACTTTTTCCACATCTTTCAGCATTTTTACAAGACCCTTTTGGTCACATTCACTGAAGTTTTCTGGATAAAATATCTGAGTTCACAGACAACATTTGAAATTTGAAACAAACAGACAAACCAACAAACTACACTATACTGTACTGTTTAACTAGGCCTATACAGAATGAACACATCAGATTTTCAGACCGTGAGGGATAGTACAGGGCAAGTGACATTACAGTGATTCCCAATCTAAAAACCTTATGAAGTTCTCCAAATCAGACAAATAATTTTAGTACAGACTTGTTTTACTGTAGGATAGTCATGTTATTTTAATAACTGATCCTAATTTGCATCAAGATTTCCATTATCATTTAACAGAATGTTCTTTGTTCAAAAACCGATCAGCTGAATTTTGTATGAACGTCCAATAAATACTGCCATTTTAGTGACATCATAAAATAATATGTTAACATTTCACTTTTATATTACTAAATCAATTCAATCATACATTTAACAAGGTTGACAAAATTTCAGGCTCTTAGTTACCATAGATGGATAGGTTTGTAACTAAAATTGACATAAATTGTGCTGTGACCCTATCTGAAATAAGCTTTAGTGTCACCTGGGCTTAACAGTGAGCCCCACAGTACCCAACACTGTGCAAAGTACAGAAGTCGATTGCAGTTTGGTGTAATCAACTTTTATCATCTGTTTTTGTCTTAATTCCACTTACCATCTGCAGCTCCATTTTATAAGTGAAAATTTGACAAAACATATCTTTTAATTTCAATTTATCGACTTTTAGAAAATATGCAATTTGGCAGTTGATTCCTGAAGGTACCTTCAAATTGCACCTTACAGGGGTCTTGAAGCAAGCTTTTGTCCCCCCCCCCCCAACCCACTCATAATTTTAGCCTAGGTCAGCATCAATTTGGACTTGGGGTTTAGCATTAAGTAATCCCCCCCTTTTTGTGTTTCTGGCGAAATCCCTGCTCCTGAAAAAGGCATTTAACCCGATGTCGAACTGTGATGACTGCCTTTTTGTTAGAAACTGATGTGACTGATATTATATTCAACGAAGTATAAACTGGCCCAAGATCATAAACTGTAAGAAGTTTTATTTCAAATGGAAACAAGTGTTGAATGAATTGTGCAAAACAACAAAAACAGAATGTTGGCACAACCATTGCAGCTCCTTTTAACTTCAAAGAAAACATTCCAACCACAGCAGTAAAATAAATAGCAAGATGTAGCTGGATGAAGTGAACACTTTCCAATCTCATGCAGCTGCTTGTAAATCTATACTTCCAGAACACTTTAATTACCGTCCCAACTGGTGGATAAAAATGATTCCCTACTTTTTCCACATCTTTCAGCATTTTTACAAGACCCTTTTGGTCACATTCACTGAAGTTTTCTGGATAAAATATCTGAGTTCACAGACAACATTTGAAATTTGAAACAAACAGACAAACCAACAAACTACACTATACTGTACTGTTTAACTAGGCCTATACAGAATGAACACATCAGATTTTCAGACTGTGAGGGATAGTACAGGGCAAGTGACATAACAGTGATTCCCAATCTAAAAACCTTATGAAGTTCTCCAAATCAGACAAATAATTTTAGTACAGACTTGTTTTACTGTAGGATAGTCATGTTATTTTAATAACTGATCCTAATTTGCATCAAGATTTCCATTATCATTTAACAGAATGTTCTTTGTTCAAAAACCGATCAGCTGAATTTTGTATGAACGTCCAATAAATACTGCCCTTTTAGTGACATCATAAAATAATATGTTAACATTTCATTTTCATATTACTAAATCAATTCAATCATACATTTAACAAGGTTGACAAAATTTCAGGCTCTTCGTTACCATAGATGGATAGGTTTGTAACTAAAATTGACATAAATTGTGCTGTGACCCTATCTGAAATAAGCTTTAGTGTCACCTGGGCTTAACAGTGAGCCCCACAGTACCCAACAATGTGCAAAGTACAGAAGTCGATTGCAGTTTGGTGTAATCAACTTTTATCATCTGTTTTTGTCTTAATTCCACTTACCATCTGCAGCTCCATTTTATAAGTGAAAATTTGACAAAACATATCTTTCAATTTCAATTTATCGACTTTTAGAAAATATGCAATTTGGCAGTAGATTCCTGAAGGTACAGTTCTTTCTCAGTTTCAATGAGGTACGTGCAAATGTCACATAATTATTCCTTTTAGTAAATTTGTAAAATATCTTGAACTAAATTTTAAGTGCTACATTTTTCTAACTGCATGTTTATTACAGTCACAGCTATTACATTGCAAAAAGAGACCACAAACAGAATAACTTCGGTCTGCATCACAAAATGTTTATCTACTACTCACGTAATTGCTTCATTCCTCCCTTCAATCGTTTAAGACTCTTGCAGGCCGGGATGATACCTTCACCTGCTCGCACTCTCTCTTGTAGGTGACCAACAGCATCACATCGCATCTCGGCAATCCTCTGTAATTTTTTGGCAACTGCAAGTATTTCAAAGGAAATATGAACTTTATAAACACTTCAGCACAACACATTTTAGCCAAATTAAAGATTGTCAACCCCTACCTTTTGTTTCATAACTTCCTCACCATTTAAGACAACCTACATAGCCCTTAATGTATTGACACAATGATGAAACTATGTAGTAATGTATTTGTAACAGTTATGTTGGCTATGTTCTACACTAGTCAGCATTTCTTAAGAGCGGATGAGAAAGATAATGATGTTTAAAACAGAGTTTTTTATCAAATTGGATTTTCTTCTACTGTAATCAGGTTTTCTATTTTTCAAAAAAAGCCCCTCAGATTCACCACAGATACTAAAGAGGGAACATAAGGTGACCTGGGGCCCGTTCCACAAAGAGTTTACGCACAATCTTAAGTATGATTTACTGTTGACTTAAGTATGGGGAATGGGCCCCAGATACTATCCTACCTGGTGTATGATGTCCCCACACATACTGTCACAATATTATGCTTGTCTATTACATCATTTTTCCATCTGTAAGGTATTGTAGCAATAATTGCTCTTTAATTTTATTCTTTCTAAACTTAACACACAGCACATCCAATCCTATTATCATATTTTGCTATTTAAATGTAATACAGTCATCTCTTTAAAGATTTAATAAATATTTAAAAGGGCAATGCATTTAAGGAAGTTTCCCTAAAATTGTGTGTTCCTGTTTCAGGTAATTTCAGAGACTGCAGATAATAGCTAAAAAATTCTTACAGTTGCTAAGAAATTTGGTTGCTATTTTATTTCAGTGTCAAGTTTCTCACGCATATTCCCTGTTTAAAGTTCCAATGTTTGCATTTTAGAAGACTGACATTTTGCACACCTTTCCAGAAATGGTAACAGTATTGGAAATGTCAAACCTGCTAAATTCTTTGATTTGCTTCCCAGTCCTTGTGTGCATGGTGCATTAAACTAGGGGCTTAAAAATAATGACACTTCATATATTACAAGTACATTGTTATAGTGTCTGACAATGATCTCAGATACATGGAAAACATATTTCAGTACATATGTGCACAAACAAATATCCCTTTAAAGCCAAACTTTTTCAAAAAAATATTTGTCAAATCTATCTATACAGTTTCCCTTTTCAACCTTCTGGTGAAATAATAATGCAATTCAATTAATTGTCAAACATTTATCCAACAACCAAAGTGAAGCAACCCACACATTTCAACGATAACATAAACTGACACTGAAGTAAGTTTCACTCCACCCTCTATTTGTACTCTCATCACACATGTTATGTACAGTACCAGTGGCAGATTTGGGCGGGGGCTCATCCCGCTCGCGCCCCCCCCTAAAAATTTCCAAAGCTTATTTTTTACTTTCACTAAATAGATCATTAAGCCTGTTTGTTTCTATGTAATGTTTTATTATCTTATAATTTTTAAACTATGTAGCATGGTTTTATCATGGGTTGGTCACTCAATGAAAATTCACCAAAAATGTATTTATTTAAAGGAAATATTCAGTTTGTATTTTAATCCATGTTCTAACAAACCTCCCTTCTAATTCAAATTGAGAGTGTTTTTCTTGTTAAAACTTGTAAGAAACGAAGAGATTCCTAACACAAGTGTTGGGTGCGTTTAGTTTGGCAAGTGTACTTGAGTCGGTCACCCAAACGTATTGTATGCCTATAAGAGTGATTTTGAAAAGTTATGAATAAAATTATATTGTCAAAATAAAGAGAAAGCAATAAACTGTGGAAGAATATTACTATCAGTGTACTATAGAAACATTTTAAATAATTTTTGCAATGACTTTGAGTCATATGTCTGAAGCCTTAGAAGGGTGATATAGGATTAAAGGCTAGGCTGGGAAAATTTCCTCTTAAAACAGGGCTAAATTTTATTTTTGACAGACATTGAGCTGTTGTGGTTTTCTTCTTGTGTTCCTCCAGTAGATTTTTTTTCATTTAATTGCAAAAGAACCCAGATGATACATATTATACGCAGTGACCGACTCAAGGTGCAGTCACTATAATTATAATTGTTACAAACTAATAGCAATTTAGAGCACACAGCTTCAAGTTTTCCGATAAAATGTCAATAGAGTGATATGGAAGGTCTCAACCCTATTTTGGACCATGCTTTTATATGTAGAACACTTAAATTTTTCTTACAATCCATCTGCTATTTGGGTTCATCAGATGTGGAGTTTTTTAATCAACAGAAATCCTTGTTAATGTTATCATACACTCATCATGGAAGAACAAAAGAACTGTTAAAATGTCCATAGGCTTTGCACCATGATAAAGGAAGTTCAAACTATATGCAAATGTAAATTATGCTTTCAGTTGCAATCCCATTCCTTTCAAGGTAATTACAAGGAATTCGGGAAAATTGGTCAATTTTGGGAAATGTAGAATAGTGACAAAATTTCTGGAGATTCTCTGTACAAACTCAGGACAGTAAATTACATGTAAAAAGTGATATAAACTACTGGATATAGCTGTACACATAGAAAGATTAATTTTCATGAACATTAGAAATAAATTACGCCGCCATGCATTTTTGAGATATTTGAGAATGAAAATTCAACCAACATTTGTAGCTTACAGTTGTGAACATCAGGTGGATTGGATCCAGCCTAACTTTTAACAATTACTTTAGTGTGCGGATGATAGCATCGATTAAAACTTGGGATTGATTTCTTTTGTGCGGTAAAGGCTATGCCATATTGTCAGCATACACTTTCATTATAAAAACCATTCAACACATAACGAGACTTTGAAAGATGAAAATTACGTTACTGGTCACGGTGTATAGAATGTATAAAAAGGGCATGGCCTAACTTCACATGAGCTTAATGTCAATATCCACTTATTTTATACAATCTGTGATCCCGTTTCTTCCTCCCTTAATGAACTAGAGAGTATTTTATATAAATTTATTTGGTCACACAACCCAGACAATAAGGGAAAGGTTCTGTTCTAATATGTGCAAAATGTGAAGGTGGTTTTTAGGAATGGTCAAAATATGCTCTTTTGCTTATAGCTTAAAGTGTAAATGAGGGAAAAATTATTTTCAAGAAGGCTTTGCTTTTTGAAAGTTTAGTTTGATAGTAAGCTGAAGAAATATGGTGGAATTTATGTGTTTACATATAACCTTTCCAATGAATATGTTATCATTGAAAACAAGTACTGTATTTGTGATGTCTGTTGCACTTGATCTTATTTTATGCCCTCTGGATGCATATGCTAATCAAAATATTTTGAATAATTCATATTAAAATTGATAATAAACTTATCTACGCCAGAGCTCTCATGGTCACTAAAAATTACTCACAAAGTAATTTTTTTAATGAGAGAGTCAACTGAGTGCTTAATTAGAATGATTTCTGCCATGAATATAATTTTACTAGTATTTTTCCTTTCACATTGTATTATGGAAAAATTCTGCTATCCCGAGGGAGTTGAGACTGAATTTACATGCCACTAATGAAATCAATGATAATGCAAAGCGTTTAAAAAACCCTTTACAGCACACTCACTTCACACTCCACACTAAGTCTATGGGAACCTATTTTCTGTACTGTATGTGCCTAACGTCACTAATTCGTTACCACCAAACGTTATCAAATTGTCGAAATAATCAAAAATTTCGACAAAACAATCTGTAAAAACTCACCCAGAACATCCCAGAAGTACTACCTAGCCACGTTTTGTGCCAAACAGGTTCACAAACCCCGTTTGGAATGGTTTTTTACCCCATTTGTAGCTCATCTTATGAAGATGATCTTGTCACCACGCTGTTGCATATGATTGTCATACATATGTGTGGAACCAGTTCCGCAAATTTGTTCCAGAATTCGCGGGGTTACTTTACTTTTGCTCTCCCTTACAGATAGATGGTGCTAATCGCATTTTGCTTAGGCTGGCAGAGATCCCAAGCCTGTGCTGAGTTGAATGGTGCAAAGTTTTTAAAAATGGACCGTAAAATGACGGAGATACGATTTTTTTTCTGAGGGCTGTTTTTGGGTCAATTTTTGATGATTTTCGAAGGATTTTTGAAGGACTTTTCAAAAATTTAAAAAAAACAAACCCAGACATGCAAAAATCTTTTCCCTTTTTAGTATCTTGGATCTGTAAACTATTAACATAAAGTATAGTCGAAGGATTTTCATTTTTTTGGTGCCCTCACGATTTTTTTGTAAATTTTATGTACTTTTCCATTTTTTCACATTTTTTTTTAGGAGACTCATACAAACGGCAGGATTTCCCCCAAAATTCTTCGGGGACACCACCCAAGAAAATTATTGTTACTAGACAGATCTTTTTGTTCCCAATCATTTGATACCAAGGGGAAGGCTGTAGGATGTAAGGGGGTTGTTTTATGAATTCTACAAAATGGTAATATTTTTGGGGGTATGGATCGACCCCCTGTGCTGTATTGAGTTAACAATGTTTATCTCTCATGCACATGACAATAAAGTGGTTTATTTCATCAAGCAAAAGACTTTAAAAGCTACTGCGATCTCAAATATGAATCTTACCGCAGTGCATCGTATTCTTGGTCAGATATTTTCACCATTCGTCTTTGAAGCTCTTGGAGACCCCAAAATTCAATTCTTTCAGTTTTTTTACGTTCATAGAATTAAAGGTTGTAACCAATTTTTATTCAAAATTAAGAAGTAAAGATACTCCTTTCTGTACCTTGTGTGAGGATCCCCCTTATCTTTAGACCACTTTTCCAGACCTATAACATTACAACATAATTTTGGAAAGATATTTCATCAAAAGTGTTTAAGAGTGATCTTAGCGTAAATCAAGATCAAGTAAATTTTGGTTTAGTTCATGAAGCAAGTTTTTGCAATTTTCTCACTTTTAATGGAAGGGAACATTTTTTTTGCAAACAAAAGCTCAAAGTAACCATCCTTAGATTCTACTTACAAGCCTGGGAAATGTAATTTCCAGCTTGTCTGAGGGGTCGCTTTTTTCAAAATTTTCTGTACGCTCAGTGCCAACCAATGGTGGCGCTCTGCTTAGATATTCGTTCACGCAGATGATCCACTGTCAGCGCCCACCTCTAATGAAAAATCCTAGATCCACCCCTGAGTCCTTTAATTTCAATCACAATGACCATCATTTTTCACTGCTACTGTACTTTACTGTGTCCTTTACTTGACCTGTAATTGATGCTTCACCCTCCATGAAAGTGTTGACAATAGAGTAAATTTTGACAAATAACCTTACGACAAAGACTTGAGAAGCCATAACCACACTTTGCAAACAGTGACATAAACCAGCAACTATTCATATGATTTCAAAATTTGTATGAAGGACTCTTGTTTTTTTTTTACCTTCCGGATAGTGAAGCAGAACTTTTTGAAGGTCTCCTTTCTCCAGCACCATGAGATCGCAGTGAGATGCAGCCTGGATTGTGTTTGTCCTAGGCATGCTAAAAATAAGACTGACCTATGTGTAGAAAAGAAGCCTAGAATGTTAAAAATTAATCAAAATTCAATATACACTGATATATGCAGTGACATGTTGAAAATTCAAATCTTGCTTTGAATACAAGTATGTTCACTAGCACTAGTAAAATGCTAATGAACATTTTTAAAAACATACAAAAGGAAGCAGACTAGCAGTCCCCCTTCCAAGTAAGGAAAAAAAGAAGCAAACATTTTAAAAATTACATATCAATTTGTTTTCCATACAAGTGATAGCTGAAAAACAGCGAAAAATACTGAGAAGTATGACTCATCCCTTGTTGAACATGAACTCTACCAAAGTCGGTGTGGAGAGCATGGAGCTCTTAGGTAATGGCACCATGGTACACTTGTACAGTACCGTACAGTATGTAAAGAGTACGGGCTGCAAAGCATGGGTCTTGTTGGAACTCACCTCTCTTTTACATGCCTTGTCGACTGGAATGATTGACCAATCAGATTGATTTAAATTAGCTCTTACGAAAGGATAATTCATCTTTTTTGCAATGGCATTTTATTAAAAGGATGTCTATTATCTAAATGAAAAAAAAAAAATTCCAGGAAGCCTCCAAAAGAAGATTAACATGGAAAGAGGCATGTGAAAATGGAGCAAAGTTTTGAAGTCACGCTCTTTACACGTCTTGTCCTAGAAAGTTGGCCTTTATCAGGCATGAAATGACATTGAATGAGAGAGAATTAAAAAACAATTCAAGAATCATTTTACATGAAGAAAGGATGAAGATAAGTGGTAAAAAGTGCCTTGAAGGTCATTGGTACTTTTGTGTTGCACAGTAAAACAGGGAAAACTGAAATATTACAATGTGTGATACTTTCATACACAAATCAACTGTGCAAAATACTGTGTCTGAGTCAAATAAGTGACACTAAAGCCACAGTAACACTATAATGCATTCAGATTGGATTCTGATTTTTGTGAGTATGTGTTAAAATCTTTTCTTCCTCTGTTCAAGAAGAGCTAAAAACTTGCCAACCAGTGCATGAGTTGTACAGCAGGAATATGAAAATTTAATTAATGCTAATCATTTTTTTTTGTTAGGTCACGTCAATAGACAGATTTTATCCGACCACACTGTCCTATGAAAAATGCATGTGGGTGTGATGTCATGAAAAGGTGATTTGGCATTTTATTTTCATAGACGGCAGATACACTAGCTAAAAAATTTTTGGCCCTCTCAGACCAGATATGGGGACAATTTTAACCAAAAAGGCCATTTAACTGGATTGGAATACAATAAAAATTTGTTGTTTGGCAACGGCCACTTGAGAGTGACTAAATAGTGATTTTAACCCTTTGGCACCCAGCTTTAATTGGGGCATATTTGTGCACTTCGGAGGTAGGTGGAAAAGTTGATGAAGCACACCCCGCATCGACTTCCGTAAGCCATTGACCCTGTGACCTTAAACTATTGTCTCTCTCGTTGTTGTGGCAGACTTTTCCCCAAGTAGTTACTCGCAGTTCCAGGCTCCGCGTGAAACAGTAAAGACGTGTGACAGCAATGCTCTCCGTCTGTAGCAAAAGTGACCCGTAAGGGCAGCAAAGGGTTATACTGAATACATTTAAAAATACGTACTGTACATGTAAGAATTTTTTCCTTCCATGATTTTGAATATATAGCACAACTTCAGGCACTTACTGTACACTGAGGTTTTCTAAATCCATATGACTAGCTCTTTCAAAAAATTACAAAAACAAATCAACTATGAAACTAATGCTGTTTTTCTGTACATTATCTCATCACAAACAGGACCTCACATCTCTAGATTGAAACTTCCTCCCATGAAATATTTTCACATGTTTTTTTCCCCTTTATATGGACTCTCCATTGCCTTAGGACAAGCATGAGACCAGGACTGGCTGGCCTTGATTATGAAGTATCACCAGTTCCAAAACATACCTCACCAAACAGCTTGCCATGCCTGAGGGATCCCAAGATAGTATAGTCATCTTCAGCCAAAACCTATGGAAAACAAAATACAAATATAAGAAAGTGTCAAGTATGCATTTATTACTAAATAAAAGGGGTGTTTTTTTTGGAAAAGAATGGAATTACAAATACGTAAGTTAAAGGGCAAGAGCATTCACCCCAAATTTATTTTATTCATTTGTTTTTCTCACAATCATACTTACATGTAATATACTGTACCTATTTATGTTGATACTAAACCAGAATGCAAAAATGCAGAGAGGTTCAGATGATCAATACATGTTCTTTTCCACATAATGCCATGATGTCCCATATGTCTAGCTCTGTCAATATGTTAAATTAGCATATTGGAGAAAGAATTTTTGTGTTACCCCAGATGACCTTTGGCCTCCAGCAACAAAGAAAGGGACTACCTTTTCATGGTAACATAACCACTTACCCAAATATGAAGTTTCGTATCTTGAAATATTATTTTAAAAAAATTTTCTGACATTGACCCTTAGTGACCCCAGTTGACCTCTGACCTCCATTAAAAATAATAGGGACTGTCATCCACATATCAATGAAATATATCCATGTTTTCTACCTTTAACATAGCCAGTTAAAAAGGTTTTCAGAATTTGATCTCAGGTCAACCGTAGTAAACATAGCAACCATATTTTTACCATAATGCATCCACAAACCAAATACGAAATCTATCCAAGTTTCCTTCCTTTGAGATTACTGTATGTGTAAACAAGGTTCTCAGTTTGACCTTAGGGCTGCCACAATAATCACGATATTGCTGGTATACAGTAATTTTGCCCCAACAATATCAACTCATGTTTTGTCAAGATGTGATATCGCAACAGAATCAAATGACTAAACCACTGGGAAATCTCTTATTTTATTGTCTTTAGTCAGTAACCTAAAATGATCATAATTTATGTTGTCACAACAAATGAAAAAGGTCCTATAAAAATAAATGTATTTTTCAAATAAAACTTTGAGCTTCAAACTGAATTTTATCTGCTTGGTTTATGAAAACTGAGTATAGGACTGCCAGGATAATCATTTTTAATTTATCAATATCACCAGCATTTCAACAATGATATCATGATATTGCACATTTAAAACTGTAGTGTTAACATTTGCCATCAGCATGCTAATAACCATAAACGGTGCCCATATCAACGACAAATATACTGTACTCAGTATACATAAACCACGCCGATAAAATTCAGTTTGAAGCTCAAAGTTTTATCAGAAATACATTTATTTTACCTTTGCCTTTGAAAAAAGCCCTGTTTTCCATTTCTTGTGACAACATAAAGAGTGTCAAATATGACAAACAGCCCTCTTTTGTAAATGAACAAGATTTTTAAATTTGGCTTTTTGGTGCTGCAGTATAGTGAAATGAGGACAAACCAGAGTAAAATACAAGGTTTGGGGAACACTTTTGGGAAGAGGGTATTTGAGCCTACCAATAATATCTTATTTTGAAGCAACAGCTAGAGCTCTATCTATATTTTTCTTCAAAGTGTCTTCTATGATGTTTAGGACTTCAATATACTGCATATTCAATGTAAATCAAGCAGTAATTCCAAGTAAACCTCATATTTGAGGAGAAAATTCTGTCACATGATTCTCAACAACCAAACATGAAACAAGGCAGTGTATTTATTACTAAACAACTTTCAATTGGTGTAACTACATTTCCCCTTGAAGAGAACAGACCCAAATAGTCTGTTTGTACCGAGTAATAACAGCCAAAGAAATTTTTCAAGAAGCAAGACCATTGCATCTTCAATATCAAATTGTGAGAGTGGCACTGCATAAAAACAAGTTCTAAACTAATCTACTGTATTGTATTCTGTAGCAATTGAAACAAAAATGACTACAAATACAGTAGTTGGTTCATATAAACTGAAATTCTGCTTATTCCTGCATCACTGTAAAGGCTAGCTTGTTTTTCTAGTATGGATCAAAGTCCATGAAGATGTAGCGCCAACATGTTTTCAATTTCATGATAATATGAATAATTCAGTAAGACACTAAAATGAGAGAGTAGGCTTTAAAAAGACCAATACTTGTTACAGTTTACAGTATATGTGAAATACCAAACATGACTGCTATTTTTCTCTATTGTACATGCCTTTGTCACAAAATCTGCCACCTTGCTTACAGTACTTGGGTGGGGTTCTACTGTATGGACAAAAATCCAAACATACTTGACTTGACATACTACAGCATTTAATGTGAGAAATGCCTCACAAGCAGGCAATATGAATATTCAGTTTTATTCTGCCCTAGTTTCAGCCCTTTTAAAATCATAAGAACTACCGTACAGTTTAATAGTTTGGATGAGACTTTTGACTCTATGGGAGACATCTCTCTGTTACAAAACATGCTGTAATTTTCATATATTTGTCCAAATACCATGGCCACTGTCTAGCCTGTGTGGGGACATTCAATTCTGAAACATAAAAATTTTATCCTGCAATATGGCAGCCCACTTAATCATTCAAGTTTGAATTAAAGGACTGCAAGTTTAGGGGTTTACCCTGTACAATTAAAACTCTATACAGCACAGGGGGTCGATCCATACCCCCAAAAATATTACCATTTTGTAGAATTCATAAAACAACCCCCTTACATCCTACAGCCTTCCCCTTGGTATCAAATGATTGGGAACAAAAAGATCTGTCTAGTAACAATAATTTTCTTGGGTGGTGTCCCCGAAGAATTTTTGGGAAAATCCTGCCGATTGTATGAGTCTCCTAAAAAAAAGTGTGAAAAAATGGAAAAGTACGTAAAATTTACAAAAAAATCGTGAGGGCACCAAAAAAATGAAAATCCTTCGACTATACTTTATGTTAATAGTTTACAGATCCAAGATACTAAAAAGTGAAAAGATTTTTGCATGTCTGGGTTTGTTTTTTTTAAATTTTTGAAAAATCCTTCAAAAATCCTTCAAAAATCATCAAAAATTGACCCAAAAACAGCCCTCAGAAAAAAAATCGTATCTCCGTCATTTTACAGTCCATTTTTAAAAACTTTGCACCATTCAACTCAGCACAGGCTTGGGATCTCTGCCAGCCTAAGCAAAATGCGATTAGGGCCATCTATCTGTAAGGGAGAGTAAAAGTAAAGTAACCCCGCGAATTCTGGAACAAATTTGCGGAACTGGTTCCACACATATGTATGACAATCATATGCAACAGCGTGGTGACAAGATCATCTCCATAAGATTAGCTACAAATGGGGTAAAAAACCATTCCAAATGGGGTTTGTGAACCTGTTTGCAACAAAACGTGGCTAGGTAGTACTTCGGGGATGTTCTGGGTGAGTTTTTACAGATTGTTTTGTCAAAATTTTTGATAATTTCGACAATTTGGTAACGTTTGGTGGTAACATTTGGTGAAGTTAGGCACATACAATACAGAAAATAGGTTCCCATAGACTTAGTGTGGAGTGTAAAGTGAGTGTGCTGTAAAGGGTTAACACAGACCTGCATACTTCAAACTTCCAGTATAGTATGTCTGCTAGATACTGTAGGTCATGACTTACAACAAGTTGAATACTGTAATACCTTAGACAACTGCAGCCCCACTAGGGTAAATATATTTAATGTGACTTCCATACTGTTGTGCATTTAGATCAACGGCAGTACCAGTAAATGAATTTGATTGGTACTGGCATTTAAAGATCTTGCATTTAGCCTATTCACATAAGGTTACAGTACATAAAATGATTTGTCACTCTCTTGAGATTTTCTTCATTTGTTTACTTCATTTGAGAGTTGCAGTATCTTAGAGTAAGTATTATACTGTAACATCAAAACTTCATTTGAGAGCAGTATCTTACAGTAAGTATTATAATATGAAAACTTCATTTGAGAGTTGCAGTTTCTCATGCTGTTACGTCGCTTCTTGAAAAAGCAACATAGACACCCCAGTACACCAAAGGCGGTATGGGGTGTAATTATATCTGAGTTTGTTACATGATCTGTGACCTCAAATGAGCTATGCCTTCATTGTGTTCACACTGTGTGAAAAGCAAATTAACACATGCTGACTGAACTGTTAGCTAACCCCAAATGTTATGTAACATTTTGTGTATTGAAACACATCTTTTACTGCCAATCAATAAATCAGGTATGAAACTTGACTTAATCAAGTCTGCATGTAGTGGGCTTCTTTTCCTTCCTGAAGCCATAAGAGTTAATCAGGCAGAAATGAAGGATGTTACAAAAAGTAAGCGGGGATGTTTCATCATGCTTACAGCAAGTATTATAATATCAAAACTTCATTAACTGGCAAGAGCAGTTACCCAAACCCATTTTAATCAATTTCACCATTTCATTTTGATTTCTTTTAAAAGTGTCTTTGAATGAAAACTAAAACACTTTTTGCCAAGAAATAAACTCATAACACTATACCAGACTTTAATTATTCCCCACTTAAATTATTGTTCCATTTTCTGGAGCGGGCTAACAGTTCTTACCTTAACCAACTACATGTAAACTACAATGCAGAAACAAGCGGTTTGCCATTTAGCTCATGCAGGTCCCAGGAACCACACCAGCCCAATGTTTAAAAAGTTTCAATTACTCAAATTTACCAACATCATTGATTACAACATTGCTGTATTTCCTTACAAAGCTTGGAATAGACTACTACCAGATATATTTCATAATTTTATAATCACCAATACTTCTGTTCATAGGCATAGAACTAGACATGCTAACTCTGCCCATCCCCATTACTATCATACGAACATTGGATCGTTTAGCTTGCGTAATCGTAGCACTAAAATCTGGAATACCCTCACAGACTCAGTAAAAAATTCTGCCTCTTTTTATATCTTTAAGAAGGCGATTAAGGAAGGCATCATTGATAATTATTAGGTTTCCTTGATGAAATTGAAATTATTCTTAATACCTTTCAACTATGCTCATAATTTAACAAATGTGAGTGCATAATAGGGAGACATGTCATAGTTGTGTACAGTATGTATGTTTTTTTGTTTGCTGTTTGTTTTGTAGACGTTGTAAATATCTGTTATCTTTTTTTCTTTGTAATAGGGAGTCATCCACTTTGTTAAGCCAATTTTGGTTTTCTGGATGACTTCCTTTCACATCATATTGTAATATAATGTGATGAAACAAATAAATGAAATGAAATGATAACATTTTAGACCAATATTTATGTGCAAGAAAAGTACAGTAAGGTACAGAAACTTACTCCTATTAAATTTCACAAGTCAGGAGAAAAAAATATTGTCACATGATTCTCATGAGCCAATGATGGAACAGGACAGTCTGCTGTACTACTTCAAGTTGCATTTCTCCTCTCAAATCTTTGGAAGGATGCTAAGCAATCACACCTTGGACAAGTACTTTGTTCAACTCAAGGAAAGTACCTTTCATAGATCTGTGACACACTATCACTTACAGTAGAACACCTTTAGCTCTACAAAACACTACTGTATCTACATACAACTGTTCATCTAAAGGTCTCTGAACTACCCAAATTAAAGAAGGTTGACAAACATAACCTATTCCCTGTGTACTTATAGTGCTGTAGCTTTAATTCACAGGACTGACATTCTATTTACGCTGCTGTACAACCAGCTTTCTAGAAGGTAAAGTTGTTCTCTTGTATTTGACTAACATCCCTCCTCTTCTGGCATAATTGCTGGTACTGTTACTGATAAAGTCAAATTGCTTCAAAATTTGAAGTGCATATTCAATCAGTGATCAGTGTTCATTTTGTACTGTCACTAAAGACAACAAATTACTTTATAAAAATGTGTCTTCAAACCACTTTTCACAGTCATTCAGTTGTACAAAGTCATTAATACTGTATGTACTGTACAAGAAAAAAGTCTTATTGAAATCAAACTGAACTAGTCAACCCTTACAGCTTGCACATTCATGAATATCACACACTTTTCAGGCTGTAGCTAAAAGGAAAAATGTTCCAATATTTATGACAGATAATAATGCTGTCAGATAGCAAATATCAGTTCTTCTACAGAAGTTCTCGTCGGGGCACCTGTGGGAGGGGGGAACAGGGGGATTGGGGGAAAAAGCATAAGTCCAGCACTCCTTTTTTGAAGTTTCTCCCTTCTTTTCCTTCTCTTTCTACATTTTTCAGCACATATTGGGGGAGGGGTGGTTGTCCCCTGATGCTGTCCCTTGTCCCCTTCTCCATTTTTTTTTTTATCTCTTTCCTCCATGTGAGACACAACTGGAAAAATGGCCATGACTGACTCAATTTAAACCAGTTTGTTAGAAACTGGACTAAAACTCCATCTAACTGACCAACTCTCTTTCCTCCAGTTAAAACTTACAGTACAGAGCTGAATGATTTACTGCATTTCTTTTGCAAATACTGCACACCAAGCTCAGTGAGTATTATTCACTAAACATAAAGTACTGTAGCAAAGTAGCTCTTCAGTACAAGATAGTGGATAAACATGTTCTGTACAGAGAACCTTCATGCTGATACACAATTGATAAAGAAAACAGCATTTTGATGTATAGGGAAAGATAACTGATCGCTGCTCAACTGGAAATACCTGCCCATGCAGATAGTTTGCCAGGTTTTTGGGCTATCTGAATATAGTTAAAAGAAACTAGGAAAAAGTAAGTTGATTTTCACCATTTTCCACTTATTGTCGATGCTGGGTGATTAAAAATAGACACCTTCCAAGCCCACATCATTATTTCCATGTGCATTTTTTACTAAATGACAATTTGATCTCTGGTATCATTCCTGGCAGTATTTGCACAAATAGCCTACAGTACAGTTTCCAAAATCTATGCCACCAAATTCCACAGTCAAATGTTCCTCCATACTGCACTTGTGATTATGCTGGACATATCAATAACCCATGTGAAAATATAGAAAGTCTGTATTCACCATTCAATTTTATCTTGGTCTATCCTTCATCCCTGTGTACTGAATCAATTGATCTTTCACAAGACAGTGAGGACAACTCCTTCATACTCTACCAAAGATCAACTTGACAAGAACACTCTGATTTACAGTATAAAATGCCACTCAGAAACAACACACTGAAAATTGATTTGTGAAATTAACAAAGGCAAGGTAACAGATGGTTTTAAGAAGCCAGTTATAAGAATGAAGTTTTTTTTCTTTTACGTGACCTTATACCAAAACTGAAAAAAGAAAGAGCTCTGGTTGGTATTACTATATCTGCATACAGTACACATTAGGCTAACTTCTCCGATGCTCCAAGTACCCAGATTTTGAAGCCTTCTTCAGGGTATTTACACCTCATTAACTGGGCACTAACCCTTTACCGTTGTGCTCCAATCGGGGCATATTTGTGCGCCTCAAGAGTGGGAGGAAAAGCGGACGTAGCATGCCCCACGTCAGCTTCCATAGGTTACTGACCCCGTGACCTTAAACTATTGTCCCACTCTTTGTTGTGGCCAAATTTTCGGGTAGCCACTTGCAGTTTTGAGCTCCGCGTGAAGCAGTAAAAATGGGTGACAGCCGCGCTCTCCGTATGGGTCCAAAAGGACCCAAACAGCGGTAAAGAGTTAAGATAAAGTCTTTCTGGCCCAGTGGACCATATAATTGCAGATAGGGTGCCAGAAGACTCTCTTCTATGAAGACATAGTGTGACTTCATAAGGAAGCTTTGTGCTGTAATCTCGGTGTAGTCAGTCAACAGGCAGAGTGGTCAGTGGGACCTGAGAGCATTATTTACACTTCACTTAATTAACCGTGAGGGTGCCATTTGGAGAGCTTTGTGCTAGATTTCATCATGAGTTATAGTAATAAAAGCCCATAAAACTACAGTACAGGTACAGTAGCTCAGCTTGAAAAGTCCCGCCCAGTTACACTATACAAGTACTGTATGCTGGAAACAGGAAAAAATGAACACTTCAGTTTAGAGAGACAAACTGCTATAGTGATTGATTATTCAATAATGTTCCAGGGTTAGCTTCTTATCTGTCCTTCACTGGCATCAACCTCATCAGTAGGATGAATATTTAATTCAGAACAGAGGCCCTATATGATAGGACATGCTTGTAAAACAAGTACTCTCAAGGCCAAATGGCAAATAGCATTCAAAACTTGCCAAGAGCTAAGTCTTCATATTTCAGCTGTTTGCCAGACCCCATTACATGTTCTGCATAAACGACTTTTACAAATAACTAAATTCTGTACCATTTCCACACTAGTTCCAAATATTAGGCCATGTGGAGCTACAGCAAAACATGTTACAGTATAAACAACATGCCTCTTTTTGTGGCTTGGCCAGTTGAAAGCATGGTAGCTGGAAATACAGTTAGTGACAAACTGTGAAATATCCAAGAAAGTAGTTTCTAATACCCAATTTCAAGGAAGGCAAACAGTGAGGTTGACTGTTGAAACAGAATAATGAACTTCATTACAGTATCTTCACAAGCAGTACTCTTCAGAGTGTATGAAATCAGAATTAATACAATTGCAGGCCTCAAACTTCAGATCTCAAGGGGCACTGCCATTTGGCCTTCGTTTAGTCTCCATTTTTGAGGACATCAAGGCAATAAGGCAAGGCCGGGCGTTACGGGCATTTTCAAGTTTCAATGAGGGCACGACGGCAATTTCTAAACATAACAAATTTAGCAAACACCAACTCAAGAGATTTTCTAAACCAAGCTCCTGGGTCTTAGATGCACTGATAGCCTCTCAGACGGTTCGCAATTGTAGAACTTACACCGTGCAATCTTAGTTTGACTCAAAGGGCTTGCTTATAAGCTCCTGGAGACTCTCTTGTCCCAATGTACTTCGATATCAATTTCAAATTGGAGGTGCACAGGTCATAAGCATATTTTGAAAGACTCAACTTCAGTTACAGACTGATTTTGTTTAAATATTCGCAAAATAATCTGCATCATACAAAACGGAACGAATTGCATTGGTTACCGAAATAACGTAAAACAGCAGTGTGTGTAGCCTGTGAGCTTTTTTTAGTACAAATAAACTGACCCTGAGAAACAAACAAACCCAAGTCGGCCCAGAACAAAATGTAACAGAAAACCACAGGCAGCAAAGGAAACTGAAGTCCTCCACTGCAGTGCAGTACAGTATTCACATGATCGACGTACAGTAACTTGATCTTAATGAGGGGATTTTTACACCCTAAACTTCCCTACAGTAGTCCATTGACCATATCGTGAGTTGTCATTGGCCCATTGCTTTTTACATAGACTTGCTGTTGTGTTTCAGTATGGAACTGCGGAGCAGGCTACATAGCTTCAGCTTGTATACTGCTGTATTGCAAGGCATATGTGTCATTGTTAAAACTGAAAGACTTTAGAAAGTAGCATTTTTTATGTAGGAAGCTCTGAGTTTTAGGAGTTTTGAGTTTCTATGTATGTTAACCAAACATGTACAGTATTAATTGCATTTTAGTGATAAGTTATAACTTCACAATAAGTCTGAGGACACAGCAGCCATTCATGGAGGGCACAACAGGAACTTTGGCCTTGAATTTTAACCATATTACCGGGGCATCACGGCAAAAAGGAAACGCATGGCTGTCGTTAAATTTGAGGCCTGCAATTGCATACTGCAGATGCAGAAAGAGGTATGCAAAGGTATGAGGGTAAGATTGATTTTACAAACTAACACATTAATTGGCAGACTTGTCAACTCTCCTGGTTTTGCTGGGAGACTCACAGTCTAGATCTCCCATCTTCCCACTTTCATGTTCTATTTTCCTAGCTTTAAAGTGTTCTATTTTATTTTACACATTCTCAAACTGATCAATGCAGTTGAGCACCATGGACGGATTTATTTGATCATAAATGAATATATTTTAATTGTTTACAATTGCAACTTATTACTTTAAGGTCTTTACAATGCATGCCATGAGGTGTTTTGTTATTTTGTATGCCCTTTATGGCTGCAGTACACTACTGTACATGCATATTATACATGATACACTTACCATATGACAATGTACAAGTGGAAATACACAAGAGCAACTTGCACAGGGTAAAATATTGTACAGACAATTCTCTGGCCATGTTGATTAACCCTAAGTAGGCATTAGTCTTAAGTGCTGGCAGGCCTTCATTGCTATTGCTTGTACTAAAAATTATCAACCAGACTGATCTCCCTATTTTTGGTGTCTGAGAAAATAACATCTCCTTATTTTAAGGTCAGACAGGTTGAAATGTCTGATAAAGTGTAGAACATCTATATCTATGCCCCCACACTGTTTGTGGCAATACAGGTATTTCAATCTTCAACTTATGAAATAGCCAAAGAATTCCCTCTCTATATAGTAAACCGCACACTACTTTTCCAAACACCTCCACCCATATTACCTGCCAAAAATATTTGTAAATTATAGATGACAACACATGGAAAACAAGCAATAATTGGCAAGATCTTTTCAAGACCAGACTAATTTGTGAAACTACACTGTATAGTAGCTTTTTAGACTAAATCAAGGCCGTTTTATGAGATAGTAAACAGCAGTACCAGTACAAATACAAGGTTTCGTGACAACAGACAAAACTGAAGGTATCTTTGAGCAGTAAAATTTCATACAAAAATCTCAAGTGACTACACATATACAACAGCAAATATTATGGTAGTGCTGCTGAACACATTAATATCCTTCAGAACTGTACAGAAGAGGCCACTAAATATTATATTACTTGCTGAGTCTTTGGACAAGCAAACTTACCTTATCATACATAATACTTATTCAGACAGCCTCATGTTATCTCATACAAGTCTACACAACAGTAGCTTTTGTCTGATAGGACAAGATGTTGTATCAGCATTCCTGGACTACAGTACCACGGGTGGCCCCAAAATTTCCCTGCCAGGGGGCCAGCATTTTAAAGCTCCGACAAAAGCTTCCAGTTAGTCATGGTGGGACTTGACTTAGCAGATCTTGAGGCGCACGTAGCGTGCGAAATTTTTTGCTCTCTTTTCAACAAATACGTAAAAATCTAGAGTTCATTATGAAGACAAAATTTAACATTTTTGTAGAAAATTTGGCTTTTATAAGGACCATTAAAAATTGGGGTGTTTATTAAAGAATCTGTCCTTCCTATGGGCAAAATCAAAAGCATTATGTAGGCAACAGCTGAAAATCTTTTGGGGTTACACATTTAATCATTCCAGGCCTACTGTACATTCTAGGCCTACTGTACAGTATGTGTGTACAGTACTAAGGCTTCAACATGAGACTGGGAGTTTGCCCAATTTTTTTCCCCCCTTTTTATGAATGAAGATTTGAAAATTAAGAGCTTATTAATTGGAGAAATTTTAGAATTCAATGGAAGAAAATTTGTTTTTTGGTAAGGTTATAATGAAAACTTTGGGTCAGTGATTTGACTTTTAAGAGCAAAATTAGGTAGAATGTATGAGTGATTAACAATGTAGGCTTTGGTTATTTATTGTACAGAGTATCCATGTAAATTGGAAAATTTTGCAACTTTTAACAAATGAAGCTTATATTGGAGAAAAATTGTAATTTTATGACAGATTTGGGAGTTTTATGGAAGAATCTAATCTCACTGTAAGAAAAATCAAGAAGGGGGTGATCTGTAGTTTTGTTGGGGTTTAATACTTAATATCATCATGCAAATTCAACAAAACTTACCTGTGGTTTGTGAATCTACGAACCCTACTTACCTCACCTGTTCCACAAATGGACTGTTCCATTTACCGCGGAATACTATCTGGCAATGTCTTCTGTAGGTGGCGCTATAGCCCAATAGGAACCATCCCCGAACACACCCTTGTTTCATGCGCCAAGGAGAGGAGAGGCACGAGAGGAGGAGCTGACGGAGAGCAAGTGGCACAAGGGTTAGTAATGAGGAACCAACAAGCGAGAGACACGACTCACACTGCCCTTTCCCTTAAATTACTTATCTTTTAAAAAAAAAGGAAAGGAAACGGTGACCGGAGAACCGGCTTACCTTAACTATACGACGAAGGCATGGGCGTCCAGCAAGACGAGGATCCAGTGAGTCGTCCGGAGGTTAGTGTTAGTGTCTTAGTATGACGGTGACACAACTAGACAAGTTCCCCCTCTCATACCTCCCAGCTCCGAGTGGGGTGACGGGAGGCGGGCGATAGGTGAGGTAAGTAGGGTTCGTAGATTCACAAACCACAGGTAAGTTTTGTTGAATCTACTTCACTCCTACTTACCTCACCTGTTCCACAAATGGACTACCAGACTAGCACCGTGAGGTCGGAGGGCCGGACGGAGCTGGAGACTGCGATGATGTACGTGACGTAGAAGCTAGCACAGCTGAGGCGAAGTTAGCTTCTGCGGAGACGGTGTTGGTTAGGTAGCAGGACACAAAGGTGGACGGAGTCTTCCAGGCCGCTGCTTTGACGATGTCCTCCAGTGGGACCCCCGCGAACCAGGCTTTAGATGTGGCGTGGGACCGTAGATCATGTGCCCTAGCCTTCTCGCCTCGGGAGGTAAACGGAGAGATAAGGTCTCGGATCCAACGAGAGATGGTGTCCTTGGAAGCCGGAGAGTATGGATCTTGCGGCAGGATAAATAGTTGAGGCGACTTCCTAAGTGGCTTCGTTCGGCGAACATACTTTCTTAAGGCCCTGACGGGACAGGCCAACCGATCTTCTGGAATCGACGAGATGGACTCAATCGCTGGAATAAAGACCGGCTCCGGGGCAAACGACAGAGACTGGTTCTTTGATAGAAAACCCGGGTGCGGCAGCAGTTGAACCCCTCCGTTGCGAAACCTGATGAAGCCGTCATCCGTCGATAGTGCATGTAGGCCACTCCTTCTCCTAGCGGAGGCCGCTGCAACGAGGAAGAGCGTCTTTTCAGTGAGGTGGCGTAAGGAGGCCGACTCCAGAGGCTCGTAAGGAGAACGACATAAGAGGTCCAGGACTTGGTTGATGGACCAAGAAGGCGGCAGCTTACGGACCGGAGGTCTGATGTGAAACATGCCTTTGATCAGCTGGAGGATAGTGGCGTTGTCCGACACAGAGGACCCGTCAGAGAAACCCTTGTGAATGGCACCTATCCCTGCTCTGTAATTGCGTACCGTCCTGACCTGTTTCCCTTCCCTGAAGAGGGATGTAAGGAACTCGGCTACCTCCGCTACTGGAGCTTCCAAGGGATCGGTACCTCGGGCGGCTGCCCAGGACCTGTACCTTCTGAGACGGGTATTGTAAATAGCCAATGTGGAGGATCTTCTCGCTCTGGATGCGATGTCAGTAGCCTCTTGCGAAAGGCCTTCCGCTTGAAGGGATCGCTTGATATCGGCCAAGCAGCTAGGTGGAGGGAACCCACGTCTGGGTGAAGAACTCTTCCCTTGAGTTGCGAGAGCAGGGTGGTCTTTATCGGAAACTTGAAGGGGTTGTCGACCAACAGCTGAAGGAGCAGGGGGAACCAGGGCTGGTTTGGCCATGCTGGGGCGACCAGGAGCAGGCGAGTCTGACTGGAGTCCTTGACTTTCGCTAGCACTTGATGGACCAAGTTGAACGGGGGGAAGGCGTAGGCGTACATGCCTTCCCAGTCGAGAGAGAGAGCGTCCATCGCCCAGGCTCGTGGATGGAAGAACCTCGTGCAGAAGACCTCGAGCTTTGCATTGTCCCCGGTTGCGAAGAGGTCGACGTGAGGGCGGTCGTACAGGGTGAAGATGTGGCTGGCCCACACGCTGGAGAGGGACCACTCCTTCTGATCCACGGACTAACCCCTGGAGAGGGCGTCTGCGACCACGTTGTCCTTCCCCGCTAGATGAGAGGCCCGAAGTTGAATATCAAGGTTTTCTGCAGCTAGGATCAGGCTGATCGCCCGAAGGCACAGGGTCGGAGATCTTGTCCCCCCTTGTCTGTTTATGTAGGACACTGTGGTGGAGTTGTCCGACAGGATAGTTACCAGAGAGCCTTTGAGGCGTTCGCCCCAATGAAGAACCGCTCTGTGCACTGCCTCCATCTCTAGGACATTGATGTGAAGACGGGACTCCTCCTGCGACCAATTCCCGGAGACTGTTGACGATCCCCAGGAGGCTCCCCACCCGGACAGGGATGCATCCGTCGACATGACCTCCCTCTTGCGAATGACTCGGAACGGTCTTCCCTGGCTCCAATTGGCCCGTGTCCGCCACCATAGCAGGTGAGGTAACACTTCCTCCGTCCGGCGAATCGGCTTCGAGGTAGGGTCCTGGGACGGGGAGAACTGGTGAAGCAAGAAGAGCTGGATAGGTCTCATTCTCAGGCGGCAGAGGGGAACCACGTCTACTAAGCTGGCTAGGAGGCCTAAAAGACGAAGCCACTCGTTGACTGGGCTGATGGGCCTTTCCATGAGATGGGCACACAGGTTGACGACTGCTTCCCGCCTTTCGGTGGAAGGGAGGATCCTGCCTACTTCCAAGTCTAGAACTGCCCCCAGATACACCAGAGACTGAGAGGGAACGAGAGAAGATTTCTGGGGGTTGATAATCCATCCCAAACTCCCGAGGAGTTGTGTCACGAGCCGAGTGCGGTCCATCGCGGCCGCTTCCGAGTTGGCGACGATGAGCCAGTCGTCCAAGTACGCGAAGACTAGCACTCCCCGCCGACGTAGGTAACTGGTAACAGCTCTGGTGAGTCTTGTAAAAACCCTTGGAGCAGTCGAAAGGCCGAAGGGCATGGCTCTGAAGACGTAGTCTCCGCCGTTGTAGTGGAAAGACAGGAAATGTTGGTGTTCCTCGTGGATCGGAACATGAAGGTAGGCGTCCTTCAGATCTACGGAGGTGGCCCACATCCCCCTGGCGAGGGACGGGAGGATTGAAGCCAGAGTTTCCATCCTGAAGTGCTTCGGGCGGATGTAGCCTTTGTTCAGGGGCTTGAGGTTCAAGATCGGGCGCCAGGTATCCGGTTTTTTTGGAGTTAGAAAAAAGGTGGATCTGAATAGGTTCAACGATTCTTGTCGGGTGGCCGGACGGATAGCCTCCTTGGAAAGCAGGTCCGACAGTTCTTTTTCCAAGGCTTCCCTCTGGTCCCGCTGGGCTGGAATCGGGGTTGCACGAAAGTGGTTCCCTATCGGAGGAGGTTCTGTGAACTCCAGCCTGTAGCCTTCCGAGACTGTGCGGTAAACCCATGAGTCCGGGCCTAGGATGTCCCAGTTTCCAGCGAACTTTCTTATACGCCCCCCCACCGCCGGGAACGAGACGGTGAGGTGGGCACCCCTAGGGCTTTGGGGCCCTTCCTCTAGCCGGCTGACGACGGAACCCCGGTTGGCTTCTCTCTACGGGTCTAGCTGGGCGTGAACGTCTAGGAGGGTCACGGCGCGTCCGTCGATCCTGAAAGGGTGCTACAAAGCTACCACGGCGAGAACGGTCTACCGGTTGCCGGGCACGAAAGGGGGCACGCCCCACCCCCGGAGCACGACGATCCCTGGAAGAGCGGGAAGACGAACGTGGCTTGGGCCTAAAATCGGCGTCCTTAAGGTCTTTGTGTTTTTTCACCTCTGCCTGCAATAGCGCCTCAAACTGGTTGTTAAACAAGTCCGCTGAGGAAACGGGCAGCTTCTGAAACTTCTCTCTGATAGAGTCTGAAGGCCAGGTGAGGCAATCGAGCGCCAAGGCTCTCCTCTGTCGGACGGAACGGACGGCGATTCTGGAAAGCTGGTCGAAGACCAAACGTGAGACTGGGCCCAAAAGCTTGACGAGGGAGCCCGTGTCCTCCCTAGATACGGCTCTGTCCTGTGGCTGGTGGAACGCCATGTTAATGACTTCCGCTAAGAGCAAGAGGGAAGAAGTGAACTTCAAACCCATTCTAGCCGCTGTATCTATCCTCACAAGCTCCGAATCCAAAAGCTTCTTGTCTTTGGCCAGGAACTTTCCCTTTGAATCCATGGCCCCGGCTGAAGCCAGCTTATCCTTGGCAGCTTGCGGCATAAGGGGGGCTCTAAACAATTCCTCCCAATCCGGTTCATCAACCTTGAAGACGGCGGCTTCCTTAGACGGAAAGGCGGACCAAGTCTTCTTGTCGGCAATGGCGGTGAACCGCTCAAAACACTCATAATCAACTGGTAGGCTGGCTATGGGGGCTGCTTCGATTTGTTGAGAGAGAGTTTGGAACGCCTCGTCTCCTCCGTGGGTTGGGGCGCCTCGGGGCCGGAAACCCCAATGTTTTCCTGATAACTTCTACAGCTTTACTAAACGCCTCCTGTGTAATGGTGGTGCCCAGGAGGAAGGTCATCTTCCGAGGACGAGTCCTGTGGTTCCGCAAGGCGGGAAGACGCTGTAGGATGTGGTCCCGCGGGACCGGCATCATCAAGAAGGCTCGGATCCTGTACAATCTCCTGAGAATCGGACCCGTCATATGACGGGGCCGGAGAACTTGGAGCTCCAGGAGGGGACGTCGCCGGCTCCGTGGGTTTGATGAAGCCCTGAGACAGAACCTGAGAAAGTTGTTTCAGGAACCCGGCAAGAATAGACTCAGTGTCCTCTGGAGCACTTCTAGCCTGCTTCCTGGGAGGAGCCTCCGGATCCAACGAAGGAGAACGGTCCCGGTGGGGGCGCCTATGGCCCCGATCAGTTGAGGAAAGCTCCGGGTCCACCGGAGCCAGGGTTTCCAGCAAGGCCTCCGGAGAGGCACTGTGAATAAGACTCTCCTCCGCTAAGGAAACGTCGGAGCCGAGAACTCCAAAATCGAGTGATGGATCCGCTGGAGCCGGAGAAGACGGGGCTGCCGGAGCCGGAGCCTGAGAAGGTTGAGCCGGTGCACTGGAACCCGACGAATCACGAGAGGACTTGGCCTTGGAGCCGCCCTTAACCGGCGTTTTCCTTTAGAAGGTTTCTTCTTCTTCTGGCCCAAAGCCTTATGTGAGGAGGATACACCCCGCAACCGGCTTGATCCGGGGCCGGGGCCTTATGTACGGGGGAACACCCCGCAGCCGGCCCGATCAACAGAACTCGCCAGTTCTGGACAGGAGCTCGCCTTCTCCAGAAGGCGCATCTTCCTAGACTTCAACAGCTTGGCTGTCGCACACCAGGAGGCTTCATCCCACTGATCACAGACCTCGCAAGGGTTCTGCTTAGAACACGTGCGGCACATCGGGCATTTGGTGTGCCAATCCCAGCCTCGATGAGGTTTAAACTGATGACAGGACTCGCAGATCGGGTTCATATCTGAAAGATATAAGCAGAAAAAGAAAACACCTGCCATCGCGGCTCCCGGACCAAGTCAGGGAACCGCCGAAAGAACTCTCCCCGGCTCCAAACGGAGCCAGGGAGCATGAAGACGTCCCGGCTCCACAGAGCCAGGACCACACACAAAGCCCCCGGCTCCACCCTGGAGCCAGGAACACACAACCCCCGGCTCCACACAGGAGCCAGGGCAACAACACACCTCGGCCCCGAACGCAGGAACGGAGCCGAGGGAACACAAGGACAAAATCCCGGCTCCAAGGAGCCAAGAACACACGGACAACACCCCGACTCCCTAACCCTAACCCTAACCCTCCCCGGCTCCGTGGAGCCGGGGAGGACACGAACAGCACAACACAACAAAACACACAACCTGCACAAAGCCTCTGCTTCTAAACAAACTGCTAGCGGAGGCAATCAAGCGTCCCGGCTCCATGGAGCCGGGAACACAAACAATCTAACCTACACAAAACCTCGGCTTCTGAACAAAGCTGCCAGCAAAGGCAAAGGCAAAGGCAACTAAGCATCCCGGCTCCATGGAGCCGGGAACACAAACAACATAACCTACACAAAACCTCGGCTCCAGAATAAAGCTGCCAGCAAATCAAGAAGGGGGTGATCTGTAGTTTTGTTGGGGTTTAATACTTAATATCATCATGCAAATCAAGGCCCTCTGACCACATTGGGAAAATTTTTCTGCAGAAAAAATTGGCTTCCCATATACAGTATTTTGAAGCTTTATATTTTATATATTGACATAAGATACACAGGAGCGTTTCAGTTTGGAAGGGTAAAGAGTTGTCTTTCTTGTCCGAATAATGTAATTCTGACTGAAAGAACATCAAAGGGCCGAGCACAGGAATTTTTGGAAAATTGAGAACCCCAGACAGCAGGAAATGGCATTTCAGGGGTTTCTAACTAAAAACAGAGCAGTCATAATTTTTACCTTTCTTTTGCCATTAATGTTCACTTCATAATGTTGCCCCAAAATGAAGAATAATTTGCAAGCATGCATTGTTCTGTTTAAGTAGCCTATTCGACCAAAGCACAATCTGAGCAGAGTGCCACCATCAGTTGGCGTGGAGCTTACAGAAAATTGTTAAAAAATCCAACCCCTCAGACAGCCAGAAAAGGCACTTCCCAGACTTGTATTACTGGAACGAAGCAGTGCTATTTTGAGATTTCCTTTGAAATGGAAGTTTCACTTTAAAAGAAAAAACCCAACTTGCTAAGTGATCAGAAAATTACCAGATAAAAGGTACTGCTATGATTAGATGCAAAGGAATTGAAAACATACTGTTTTTGACTCTGTTAAGAATTTTCCTTTTATTCAATTGCAAAGTTAGCTACATTAATCCAGATTATTAATGATTTTACTTCCAACGTTTATAAATCTGTCTTATTACAAGGTCGATTCAAATGAATTTTCAGTCAGAGTTTGGGAGACATACTCACACTACTGCATGTTTATCATATATGTGCAGCTGAAACAGCCTGGCCGATTGTCATTACTGTTGCTAGAATTGGGTTGATGGGGCAGGCCAGATAGCAGACCACTGGGCACTGCATGCACATGAACAATCTCTCATCCGTTTTGTAAGGAAAATTCAGAATTGTGATTTCCTAAAAGAATATTGTCTTCCAGTAAGCAAAATCAAGAGGATCATTTGGGTGATTGAAGTTTATCAGACGGGCAATTCCAGGCCAGAGGATGCAAATCTCTAAAATCTAAAATTGAGCAAATTTTGCTACATATGGAATTTGAAGCTAAAAGTATGAATTTTCCAGATATAAGTCTAATTTTCCCATACTACTGACATAAACAACCCAAAATTTTGGATAATGTGAAAAAATGACATTTTATTGAAAAAAATTGAAATTAAAGTGCCACCTTAATAAATCCCCACAATTCACTCCTATAACATTAAAAGTACAAATTTGAATACTGGGAGTTAGTTTTGGATTATGCCACAGTATCCTTAACTGTTTGCAGTGGCTTATATATTGCTGCACATGAATGTCAATATATGGAAAATATGTCACACTGTAACTGAAAAACTGCTCCTTTTTTAAATATCTCAAAAAATTAAAATTGAAAATCAACTGATATTTTTTCCCCAAATCAACTGTGCAGGCACAAAATCCACATATTATTCTCATTCTAGAATCTTTTGTATGGGAATAATATAAAAATGAAATACTGTATGTCACACTGTAACTTTTTGGTTACAGTGTGAAAAATTGTTGGTTACAGTGTGACAAATTGTTGGTTACAGTGTAGCATAAACAGTGTGTTTCTATAGGGAAAAGTGCTCATACTTTAGAACCAGTCCCAGATCTATCTGTGTTATGTACACCTTGGTACCCTTCAGACTTGATTGACATAGAGATATTGATTACTGAATAATCTGCCCTGATATATAATATATTTTGCACTGTAATTATGGTCACCACTGGGCTGTAATGCTCCAGTGAACATCCTTCTATTTCAAGCTTGTTTGTTCTATTGATTGAATAATGAGGAACAGCAGAGTGTCTGGTAGTCACTGAAAAGCAACCAATTTATACAATAAGTTTTGGTGAGTTAAATAGGTATCTTTGAAATCATGCTCAACATTTAGTCAGTTTGCACAACTCCTCGCACCAACTTCTGAGGTATCATAGATTTTTGACAATCATTTTTTGGATGGTTATGAATACCAGTATTGTTCATTTGGAAAGGTGTCATGTAGATAAATACTTGCATACATGTTATCCAATTGCTTACAGGCCTAATCCTCTCACTCTAAACTACAGTTTTGTCCACAGAAATTCCTAATTGGCACCACTCTTTTATTGACAGCAAGTTAAAAAAAATAGAAAACTGAAGCTCATATAACACAGCATGTACTGTAGTGAGAGTGTTTTGATTACACTTTGGGGTCTTGTTATCTCATACAAAAATTTGTCTGTGTGTCTGCAGTATCTCTTGATCATTCCCTATTGCTTTTTATGGTGTCAAAGGTCACAGACTGTGAGTTTACTAGAGGTCAAAATGTGAAAACCTTGTTAGCACTTCTTGTGATGGGAAACTTGTTGTATACTGTAGATTTCACATGGGGTACATGGATGCACATTATTGTGAAAAGATGGTCCCTGTTTTTGTCACTGGAGGTCAAAGGTCATTCAGGATTTACTTTTGAACATGCTAGTATAACATCTGAGTGTTTGATGCATGATGGCATTATTTGTAATGGAACATTTACACTGTATATCTTTGAAACCTCAATTGCATTTTTACATTCTGGTTCTGTGTGCATGGATTGTTCGTTTTAGCAAAACCTAAACAGTACTTGCACTTTTGAGAAATTCTTAAATCTGGCCCTGTTTGAAAAATTACTGTTATTGTGTAAATTTTTCTCAAGTTAATTGATCAATTATTCTCAATTTTTCATTCTTGCAATAGACTTTATTAGCAATGTTCAGCTATCAATACACACACATACATTGAAGATATTTTATAAAGGGCTTTCTGAACAAAGGCTCAAAGCAATACAAAGCAATTCTTAAATTAAAGAGATGTAATTAATAAGTGTTTAGTCTAGATTCAAAGGACTAAACTGTTTGCAAATTACAGATCTCAAATGAGAACTTATTTATTGATTCACAGACAAAGACAGGAAACATCAATCACCATAACTAAGAGAGAGGTTGGAGGAATTGATAAATGCAGCACTGTACTGTCAAATTAATGTTTTCCTTGGATTATTCTGCACAGCAGGGTTTGGCAATTGTAGTCCACATGGGTGGCACCAGCAGGGGAGGGTGGGGGGGGGGAGGCAGGATGGGCCATGGACCCCCTGTTGGGGAGCACTGCCCCCCTCTTTGGAAAGGTCAATGGTTTCATCGGTAAGGCCTAAAAATATTAAATAACCAGAATGCAAAAATGCATTGAGGTTTCTATGATACATAAATGTTCCGTTTCAAAGAGTGCCATCATGCACCATTATCTTCTCATTCAAATGTTATACTAGCATGTTCAAAAAATAATTTTGTCATTCCAGGTGACCTTTTGACCTCCATAAAAGCAATACATAGCTAGAATGACACACAACAGACAGACAAATGGACAAACAGCTATCTTGAGAGATCACATTTAAAAAGGTTTCCAGGCTTTGACCCCTGGAGACCCCAGATGACCTTTAATCTCTGCCAAAAACTATGGGGACCATCTTCTAACCACAATGCATCCACATACAGTACCCAAATATGAAATCCATCCAAGTTTCCTATCTTGAGATATTGCATAAGCAGGATTTTCAGACTTGGACCAGCAGTGACCCCAGATGATCTTTGACCTCCATCAAAAACATTAGGTACCATTTCCTGACCAGAACCCATCCACATAACAAATATGAAATCTATCAAAGCTACTTAACCTGAGATATCACATAAACAAGGTTTTCAGACTTTGAAACCTGGTGACCCCTGATGACCTTTGACCTCTGCCAAAAGCAATAGGAATCATTTACTGACTATGACGCATCCACATACCAAATATGAAATCTATCCAAGTTTTCTACCTTGAGATTTTGCATTAACAAGGTTTTCATGCTTTGACCCCTGGTGACCCCAGATGACCTTTGACCTCCGCCAAAAACAATAGGGACCATTTACTGACTATGACGCATCCACATACCAAATATGAAATCTATCCAAGTTGCTTACCTTGAGATCTTGCATTAACAAGGTTTTCATGCTTTGACCCCTGATGACCCCAGATGACCTTTGACCTCCGCCAAAAACAATAGGGACCATTTACTGACTATGACGCATTCACATACCAAATATGAAATCTATCCAAGTTGCTTACCTTGAGATCTTGCATTAACAAGGTTTTCATGCTTTGACCCCTGATGACCCCAGATGACCTTTGACCTCCGCCAAAAACAATAGGGACCATTTAATAACTATAAGGCATTCACATACCGGCTATGACATGTATCCAAGTTTCCTACCTTGAGATACTGCGTTAACAAGGTTTTCATACTTTGACCCCTGGTGACCCCAGATGACCTTCGACCTCCACCAAAAACGGTAGGGACCATCTCCTGACCATAACACATCCACATACTTACTATGAAATCATTTCAAGCTTTCTACCTTGAGATATCGAGTTAACAAGATTCTCAGATGTTGACCCCCAGTGATCCCAGATGACCTTTGATCTCCACCAAACACAATAGGTACCATCTACTGACTATAATGCATCCACATACCAATATAAAATCTATCCAAGTTTCCTACCATGAGATATTGTGTTAACAAGGTTTTCATACTTTGACCCCTGGTAACCCCAGATGACCTTAATCCTCCACCAAAAACAATAGGGATCACCTCCTGACCATAACACATCCACACACTAAATATGAAATCTTATTCAAGCTTTCTACCTTGAGATATCGTGTTAACGAGATTTTCAGATGTTGACCCCTGGTGCCCCAGATGACCTTTGACCTACTCCAAAACAATAGGAACCATCTACTGACTATAACACATCCACATACCAAATATGAAATCTATCCAAGCTTCCTATCTTGAGAAATCATGTTAACGAGATTTTCAGACTTTGACCCCAGGTGACCCCAGATGACCTTTGACCCTCGCCAAAAACAATAGGGACCATCTACTGACTATAATGCATCCACATACCATAATGCATCCACATACCAAATATGAAATCCATCCAAGTTTCCTACCTTGAGATATCCTGTTAACAAGGCTTCCATACTTTGACCCCTGGTGACCCCAGATGACCTTTGACCTCCACCAAAAACAATAGGGACCATCTCCTGACCATAACACATCCACATACTAGATATGAAATCTATTCAAGCTTTCTACCTTGAGATATCGTGTTAACGAGATTTTCAGATGTTTACCCCTGGTGACCCCAGATGACCTTTGAACTACCCCCAAAACAATAGGGACCATTTACTGACTATAATGCATCCACATACCAAGTATGAAATCTATCTAAGCTTCCTCTCTTGAGATATTGTGTTAACAAGGTTTTCAGACTTTGACCCCTGGTGACCCCAGGTGACCTTTGACCTCCACCAAAAACAATAGGGTTCTTCCTCTCAATATGGCGCATCTATGTACCAAGTTTGAAAACTGTCACACATTCCTATCTTGAGATATTGTGTTAACAAGCAAAGTGTCACAAACACACACACATACACACACATGCACACACACATACATACACACATACATACACACACACGCCATCATGATTGCATCGGTTTCTCTTATCATCGAAACCAATAAAAAACTACAAGGACTGAAGTTACGTACTGGATGGCTGGATGGATGATCATGAACTAGGTTTTTTCTTTTGTAACACTATTTTAGTGCACATTTGAATTTGTGTCAAATACTTCTTACTAGCTCTGCTATCTCTCATCCCATCTTCAACTCCACAATGTCATGCCCCGGTAGGCAGAGGCGGCCCTCCCCCTGTTGTTGAGAAAATCCAATTTTGTCTGGAACCCATTATCTCACATGCCCACGATGAACTGATAAAAGCTGCAGGTATGTTCATGAGTAGGCTTACACGGAATTATATCAATTGCAGTAAAGCGCAAGGGTGGGGGTAGTAGAATGTGGGTAAGGCAGCTGAAATGAAGATTTTGAATAAAATGCACGGTTTAAGAAAATGAACATAAGGGGGCGGAGAATAGAAAATTTAAGTTCACCAGTGTGGAATGTTATATGTGGGCTATTACACAGCTAACATGCAATATGTTTTCCTTAAAAACCAATGGTAAACAGGGTAAAGCAACTACAGGTTGGAAAGACTACTGTACTGATTTCTAACCTTTCCTCTGAATAAAGATGGTTTACTGTTTATGCGAACCACATTCTATTGATAAGGTAGAGGTTAACGGTAAAGGTAAAAACTGCCCTTGCTTGTTACTGTATATCATAAAATAATATAGTGAATTGTAAGAGTTACTACTTGTTTCGTGCCACTGTTTTAACTTTTTAATCATAAAAAGTGAAAATCAACATCCGCACAGTGATGCAATAACTTCCTCCCATGCTGCAATTTGGTTTTAAATGAAAAGTGTTTTCAGCACACAGTAACAAATTATTTAGTCATGAAATCTACTTTTAGTACAAAACTCTCTCCTTGATACAAATCGGCCTTCCCATCCCCTACCCTCTCCCCACTTTGCGCCAGTCCCCAGCTATTCCGCATGCATTTCAACAAATATTACAAGATATTGCGACCAATAATTTTTCAAACAAGGACTTCGCGTATACTGAACATACAGATGTCCCAAATTTGTACCTGTCTTCCGACAACCGCCACCAAAAGTATATGAAACAAACCCCTTTCCCCTGTTTCAATGTTGTTTTACTCAGGACTGGTCAGTTTTTCCCAACCAACATTGAAGTTTTTCCCAACCAACATTGAAGTGGGGGAAAGGGGCAGAGTGGCACCATTTCAGATGGCTAAATGGCAATGTAATATCTGCTACAGAGGAATTTTGTTTCATTTGTTTTGGCAGTGATTGTAGTCACATTTCCTACCTTGAGATATTGTGTTAACAAGGTTTCAGACTTTGACCCCTGGTTTCCCCAGATGAGGTCCACCAAACACAATAGGGACCATCTCCTCACCACAACACATCAACATACAAAGTGTAAAATGAATCCAAGCTTACTACTGTACCTTGAGACAATTAGTTAACAAGGTTTTCAACATTTGACTCTCTGACCCAGATGACCTTTGACCTTTACCTAAAATGATTGAGACCATCTTCTCACTATAGTGTACGTATCTACATACAAAATATGAAATCCATCCAAGTGTCTTAGACCCCTGGTGACCCCAGATGACCTTGACCTCCACCAAAAACAATAAGATTCTTCCTCTAAATATGGGCATATCTATGTATCAACCTAAAAACTGTCTGATGTCCCTATCGTGAGATATCCTGTTAAAGAGCAGTGTCACAAACACACAAACTCACATGCACACACACATATACACAGCCCATCATGAATCCACAAATTTCTCTTATCATCAAAACCAAAAACATTTATGTCACCTCTTCCTAATGAACGAACCAAAAAGCCAAATTGCAGTAGGCTTACAGTGTATCTTTGCATCTTGAACTAAGGTATTGTGTCGGTGAGCTACATAAACCAAAGTCAAAAACATGAAATCCTTCCATTCTTCCTACAATACCTTGAGATGTCTGGCTTTTCTCTTGTAATCTCTACCAAAAACACCAGAGTACTACCTCTCAATATGCAAATCTGCATTCTTTAATTTATACTGGTCTATCAACTGCTATTTTAAGATATCATTTTACAGCCATTTATGATGTTTTTAGAGTTTTAGTTCTAGTTATACCTGTAAAATAACCTTTGAAAACCACAAGAAACAATAGGATTCTTCCACTAAACATGAAAAATCTTTATACCACAAAAGTTTCCATCATTCATTCTTAGCATGAAATATCCTGTTTACAAGATTATTTAAGGTGTACAATGACCTTTGACCTCTGCCAAAATACATCTTCCTCTCAAAGTAACAGATTTATCTATACTCCAACCATTATTACTATCTTGACACATTGTGATCACAAGCTACTTTAATAGGAAGCTTTTGCATCAACCTGAACAACTTTTGACCCCTACCAAAAACAAAACAGCTCATCCTCTCAACATCAGAAATCTATACACTACAAATGAAGAGTATCCATCAATGCTGTCTTGAGATATGATAATTACAAACCTCTTGAGAGGTTTACACTATTTTACCTCTTCTGAAACAATAATGACCTTCCTCCCCAAATTAGAATTGGAGTATAAACCAACTGTTATCTTGAGATATTATGATAAAGTTCTAGCCATTTATGAGGTTTCCAAAGTTTAACTGCTGGAGACCTAAAATGATCTTTGACTTCCACCGAAGACCAGTTTCTGGTTTTCGACTTACTGTACAGTGCTCTAAAATATCCTTCTTCTCTTCAAAAGAATGAAGTTCTTACTCTCAACATTAGAATGACATAGTACTGTACACTACTGTACACATTCAACATGAAAAGTGGCCATGATTGTTGCTATCTTGAGACATAGTGATTACAAGTCATTCAAAATGTTTTGACAGCTTTACTTCTGGTTAACTCAAATGACCTTTGTCCTGCACCAAAAACAAAAGTGTTCTTCTTCCCAACATGAAAATTCTGTAGCGTACATAAAAAAGCCCATCATTCCTAACTTGAGATATTGTGATTTATACGCAAATTGGTTGTTGTCATTTTTGCCCTCTTGTACCTTATGAAGATCTCAAATGACCTTTGACCTCAGATAAAAAAAAAATATTCTTTCTGTTAATATGTAACAATATTCTTTCTCTTAATGTATGTATGTCACAAATCAAGGTTAAGTGTCACTCACTCACTCACTCCTATCTTGAGATATTTTCAGGGTTGTTGATTTTCCCAAATGTCACTGTACTGTACTGTACTGTACTGTACTGTACTGTACTGTACTGTACTGTACTGTACTGTACTGTACTGTACTGTACTGTACTGTACTGTACTCTTAAACCTACAGAGATGAAATTTTCAGCTTCTCCAAAATGTCTCTAGGTCTGTCATTTTCAAAATAAAATGGAAAAAAAAGCCACACCGTGCACTGTGTATATCCAGAACATACTGTAGTTTGTCAACCAATTAATGGTTCATAACAATATGGGACACCAGGGGTGCTTCTACACTTGATCCGGATCTGAGTGTCGATGTGACAATACAGCATATCAAATTGCATGTATGGCTTGATCCTGATGCATTTACACTTGTCTCGTACCCTGATTGTACTCTGATTCTCCTCTGTGCTTCAGCGGAGGTGGCTCTAAATGAATTACAAATACAAGTACATGCCCATGCATTTAAATGTAAACAAGGAAAAAAAAAGGATAAAGCATATGTGCATATTTTGCCAGTTTGCACAGACCTGCTACCTCCAGACAGGAAGTGGATAAAAGGTCACCGCTGATCTGGAGTCACAGTTGATGCGGGGAGCACTTACCCTACAAATCTGATTGCCTGCGCAGGGTCTGATCCCACCCTTGCTAGAATCAAAATTCCGGTGATCAGATCCGAATCTGATCTGCTTTTACACTTCAAATTTGATCTTGAGAAGTGGATCACACCCCCCTGCACAGGTTTTCAGATCCGGATCTCCAGTGTAAAAGCAGCCATGGTCAAACTGTTGTGCTGTAAACATGCAAATGTTGTGTTCACAAAGAAAGGGGTTTCAAATGAAGAAAATTTAGAGAAAATTACAAACATGTTTAAATAAAAAGTGCTAACTAAAAAATAAACCATACCCCTTTGGGAGTATTAAATTGGCTACAGGCATATATAACTACTGTACAGTATATGACTAGATATGAAATGATAGTGCTAACTAAAAGGTCAACAGCAGTTGTCCTGACTTGAGGTGTGCAAGTAGGCTGGCCTGATTCATGACTAGCTGTTGAGAGTCATGTGACTACATTTTTCTTTCTCTGAATGTGAACTTTACTTGAAGTCACTGGTTGGTTTATCTGAAAATCCAGTATTTCAGTCACGAAATATATTAAAGATTCTTTTAAGACTAGAGCAGCTATGCTGCAGAATCTCAATACTTTTACAGTATGCATGATCAATGTTAATTATGAAGCAGTGGAATGATGTGTTTAAGCTTTTCATGATACAAAAGAAAGGAGAAAACATCCTTTTGGTGATCAGGTACAGTATCATTCATAAAAATGAAATATGACACAAACTTTCCATCTCACATAGTCTACAGGTTGGTTTAAAAGCTATTGTGGTGCACTGTTGTCATTCAACTGTTTACAGCAGAGATTTATAATATCTTGATACTGTACATTTTTATGCAAAAAATTGAAAATACTATCAATTAAAACAAAAAAATCAACAATGATACTTCTATACTAAAAAATGATCCTTGTAAAGCACACTAACACTACAAAGCACAAGTAATTATCCAGCTAGATGAAGATCAGTCTTATATGAAAAAAAACTTTCTGACCAGTTCCAACAAAACAACTTTTTTTACTACTAAATTCATACCTAGTTTTTCTAACATCAATCTCATACCTCTTATAACCTCACTGAAACCTCTTGCTGATGAGCCAGGCCTCGACAAATCCCTTGCTCGACAGCCAGGGACAAGCAAAAAATCACTCGGGCAACTACCATGCTCAATGTTGCAGCCCGCTGGGCAAGTACACCCAGCCTTAAATTTTTGAATTGCGCAAAACCGCATTTGTACTTTTAGACTTCAAAAATAATACGTTCTCAACAGATTTGAATTGGACAAGGAGATATTAATGCAGGCAAGTAGACTGAGAAAACAGCTAGCCCGTCTGTCAAGTACGAAAGAAAAAATTTGTCGAAGCCTGTGAAGAGCACAACATTTGAACGTTGAGAGCTACTGGCATCCTGTTTGGAAACTCATGCAGTCAACTGTAAAAAACTTCTCCATTACAAGACAATGGCTGGGCAAACATCCCACAGTAGTCAGACCAGACAATATGATCTTAACAGTTGACCTATGCTTGACTTAAAAGAAGGGTTTAAGGTCATATCAGAATTTGATATGTTGGGGAGGTACAGTACTTATTTTAAGCATTTTGGTGAAATTTGCATTGAAATTTGATGTCTGGTTCTCAAGATATGAGCAAGTAAAGTTGTCACATTTTCAACAAAAAGTGAACTTGAAGCAAGCATATATGACATCATATCCCCACATTAATGTACAGCCTTTTGTTTTTCTTTAAAATTTACAGCCCATTTTCTCCTAAACAACCCCATATTTTCAAAATGTGATTGCATAAGTGGCATGAGAACTTCACAGACTTTGCATTCCCCACAGGGAGGTCCTATTCCTATTAACTCCAAGGTCAAGACAACAGTCTGAAAATCAAAGGGAAACAAAGCATTCCTTGTCAATGTGATGAAGTGATACAACCTCTGCTGCCCTTAAGCTCACTTTGGAAGACAAATCTAGTAACTTCATTTAGTAATATCTCAAGAAATATATGTCCGATTTGAATGGGAATTTCACCACAGTGTGTGGATTTGGTTCCTCTTTCAAATATGAAAATTGAATTTTTGCTTAAACTTCCCCTTTAACAGAGGCTTGAAGCCAAAGACAAAATAGCTGGCTAAAACACACACAATTGCATGGTGGGAAAAAAAGGAGTAGGCCTATAAAACAATGGGCAGAAAAGAAATTTTTCTTTTGCACAACTTTTTGACCACTTGTCAGAGAAAAAATAACTAAAAATTATCAACCTATCAGATTATCAAGTTGAAATTCTGACTGGATAAGTACATTGTAATTGTACAAAAATATGCTCTACAAGATATTATGATCAAAATGTAAACTCTACCAAACATGGCCATGCTGAAAAGGATTAAAGCTTACAGCTACAGTAGCAACCGGCATGACAATATCTCAATACATGCTATGTATTGAGATAAAAAATTAAGAAAATTGTGGGGTGTAGTTGTTGCTTCAAAATAAGTTTGGGAAACTACTCTTGATTCATACTGTACACCAACAATCCCTTGAATGTTGTAAGAATGTAGTATTGAGCAGGATATGCACAAGGTGTGTTGAACTAGGGAGTTGTAACAACTCCCTGGTTGAAACAGGGAGCTGTTTATACTTCCTAATTGAACTACTGTACTGTAATTGATGGTGTGTTGTTGCCAGTGGTTCAAGTCATGGTTAATTAATGGTACAGCAGTTTTGTATACAGTATGAATTCTTTCAGCATATACTGTATGTTCAAAGGCAAAATGCTGTAACTCTAACTTGAATTAGAACAGTAGATTATTCTATTTCATAAAAAAACTTACAATCATGTAACAACATTTACTCCATCATCAAATTGTTAAATTTGCAACACTATAAGTCCCTGTTTCAATCAATGCTATGCTATGTACCGTAGTTGAAAGGGTTTGTAATACGTAGGTTACAGTAAATTTTTGTGATTAAGGTGTTGTTTTGAACTTTTCCTGCATGTTTTCATAATGCAGTGCTTAGTACATTAGCATTCTCCTTGTTTATGAACATTTAAAGTATATATAACTGTAAACACAATAACACATTCTAGTACTGTACATGTTTACTATAATTGTGATTTCCAATGGTTTTGACCAAAAATACAGATCTAGCTACAACCTAATTTTCAGCAAACATGCAAATCAATAGAGAGGTCACTCTGAGACAGTTTTAGAGTTTCTGCTTTACATTAAGTTAGTCCAATTTGAGAGATTGCACTAGTTCAATAATTATGTTGAGACTACAATGCTCTAACAACACACTAAAAAGGGGTATACATCAATAAATATGTCAACTTTATAAACGTTGTGTTTGAGAGGCTTCTAGGTAAATCTTCAAAGATTTACGGAAGTGCCAATAGCTGCATACAAAAGTTTTTTGCTTAAAAGCAATAGAAAAATGGGGACTGCAATGGTGAAGGGGTAGAGGAGTACTTACCACATTTAAGACTTTGGTGTGTTAATAAATTATATTGCAACTTTGCAAGCTTTACATGTATTTTACAGTTCACATCTCCTGCATCAAGGTTTGATCATTTTTGACCTACATTCATTGTGAAGATCTCAAAATGACCTTTGGTCTCCCATAATAAAACATTTTTCTCATGATGAAAGCAATAACAAAAGTAAATGGGACTGTTTGGTAGTGCCATGGTTCAGGCTTGGGGTAATCGTAATCAGTAATCCTAATCGATTGCAATTGATTACACATTTTGAAGTACTGTAGTTGTAATCGCAATCCATTACTTTTGTGAAAATTGCAAAGTAATTGCAATCGTAGTCGATTACAATGGCAAAGTAATCGCAATCGTGGTTTCATTTCTGATTACATTGAATTGAACAAAGAGTAAAGTTACTAAACAATTTTTTCAGTTCTTGGTTCTTCTGTTGGAATGACAAAATTTAATTGTCCCTCTGTCTTGGATGTTCCAGCTTAAAATGATGGAGAAGTGCATGGGTTCAATAATCTCTACTTTGGGAGGACTTGGTTCTGTCAGGGCTTATCTAGAGCAATGTCTATGGCCTTTTTTCCAGTTGTGGCCCAGGGCACTGGTTTGTTTTGCCTACTACATTGTTTACGTGGAAAGGAATGTAATCACGATTGCAATCATAATTACATCGCAATGTAATCCCAATCGTAATCAATTACTTTCAATTTTAGCTGTAATCGTAATTATAATCGCAATCGTAAAATATGAAGCAATCGTAATCGTAATGGATTACATTAAGATGTAATCGCCCCAAGCCTACCATGGTTACAGAAACAGATTAGGCCTAGTAGGCTAGCTAGGCTTAGCCACTGAACGTAACTGTATAATCCGCTCCTTGTAGTCACTCCTTACTACGGTCACTGGCCTACATGTACAAAGGTAACAACGTTTTAAGCCAAAACAACAAACCGAGCTCTAATTACGATGGTATGGTTCATAGAACAGATTTGAGTTAATATAATGATTTTGAGCATTCTTAAATACCACTTATACCTTCCGGAATGTTTAATACCAGTAAATTCATAGCAAAAGGCAGGAAAAATGTGGTGCCATCCTTCGCAGTAACATCGACATCTTGATCGTCTGCTACTGTGTTGCATGATGGGAAGGACTTCCGCTAGACAAGCTGTCGAAGACCAATTAGTAAGCGCGGCTAGTCAATACTTGTTCTTCATATAGTAAGCGCTCTGTACATTACGAAATTGTACAGTCACTGCGTGGGTTTCCCTGTTTTATATGAGATCACATGACAAACACCGACTTCTTCGACTGAAAAATTACTCTGCACAGGCTTAATGTTACTCGCAGAATTATCCAGCCAAAATTTCCCTCTTAAAGGTCTTATTTTGTTAACAGACTTGTGTGGAAGGTGAATGTGATGACAAAGATCATCTGTGGAAAGTTTGGTGAGAAAAGGTATCTTTTTGGGGACGTGAGGGGTGCCTACTCATGCGTGAGTAGGCAAGTGAGCTGTGTTTTTGTGTATACCGGGCAAGGGCCCAGAAATGAAGTGTATAGCATAGGAACGTAATGCTGGGTCCTGTTCAAGGGCTAGCTAGGCTAGGCCAGTTGTGATTTTTTGTCCTATTTGTTTAAAAAGTACTATGTCTAATGAGTGTCTAATGTCGTGTATAGAATGCCTGTCGCCAAAGTGGTCCACATTTGCCTGTAGAGTTAATTTAATTAGTAATGAGAAATGCAATTTGTCAGTGGTATACAGTATTTAATGTAATTCGTGAAAATGGTACCAATACATTTTGCCAGTTTGATGTAGCGACAGTACAACAAAACTAAGCCTAGGCCTAGCTGCAAGGCTAGTATTGAGTCGAAACCAGATGACTGTGCTTTTAAACGACGGCTTTATCAACCTCCTAATTACATTCACCTACTGTTTAATCAGAAAGGCTTGTAGAATCATCATCCCTGAGAAATGTTCGCCACACTTTACACCTCCCTATTTTGGCCTAGGAATCTGGATCTGTCATCTGTGCGAGACCCACGGACCTGGGCTATGTGGCCAGAACATTCTGCGCGTTGGATCGTCGCTACCATCCGTGTCAGTGTTTCCACTTCTCCCGAAATTACCCGAAATTCGGGAAATCTTGGTGTTCTTCAGGAACTTTTCGGGAAGAGGCCTAATTTCGGGAAATCAGGAAAATCGCAGGTCAAAATGCTTACACTGAAGTTTGAAGAGATAATTTTCTCTATTCTGTAATTTCGTATTTGACCAATGTTGTTACGTTGAGTGAGCATCAGAGCGGCAGTGCACGTCGTACAGCTGTGCAGCGCTAATCTAGCTCATTGAATGATTCGCCACCTGTGGTCGATTTACAGTACGTACACGTGTACGATTGGGATGTGGTCCATGCATAATGCAATGCCCAATGTCAGTGTCCGAGCGTACAACGTAGGCTGTTCATTAGCGTGCCACATAGACAGCACAATAGCACAGAAGCAAGTACATGAGTCCTGTGAAAAATTCTTGGCAATCTTATACCCTGCCTTGCTAACGGAAAATTACAGGATTTTTTTTTTTTTTTGAGAAGATTTTTTTGTGAAAAACTCGGAAACCAGAGTAAAGTGGCCCCAAAATGAGGTAGATGCCTACAAGGGTAGGGTTAGGTTTGATTTTTTATTCCATTTCAGGAAATACCTCGCCGATTTCAGGAAATTTTTGATTCCACTTCAGGAAAAATGAATTTCTGATGTGGAAACACTGATACGTGTGATTGTATGCATTGCAAGATGGCTGTCTGCTATGGTTGGGTGTGTGTTTGAAAGTGGCGGCTTGGGGCTTGTGCAAAATATTTTCGCAAAAAAAAAAACAAACAAACAAACAAAAAAACAAGGTAAGGTCAAAGTCACTTCCACGTATTGCGGGAATATGATATTTTTCCTCATTCAAATTAAACCTTTGTTTAAAACATTACAAAATCGCCTTCAAATCAAACAAATTTTAGCTTTACGGCGACCATCTCGGTGCTCTCTTTTGTCCCAGTCGGTGGCAACAATCTACGGAGAGGACGTACGCGTTTTATGCTGTCCATGTGCTGTATATAGGAAGTCCTTCATGGTAAAGTGAGTATTAAAAAGCTCAATGCGTATAATCAAAACACTCTCAGTACAGTTCATGCTGTGTTATGTAACCTTTGGTAAACTGCATTGCCATGGGAAAGAGCTGGGCCAATTGAGAATTCTGGTACTTCTGTACAAGAATTGTAGTTTGGGGTGAGAGGAAAGGTCCTTTTAAAATACTACGTACGTTATTGAAAAGCCTGACAAATAACAACCGCATATACAGGCCTATATACACATAAAACAGTGAAAAGCACCTTAAAAAGTTACTATTAAATTGGAAAGGGGGAACATCAAGACAAACAATAAGAACACCATTAAAAAGTAAACAAAAATCATGAAAGAGACTAACACAAGGCTAAGACAGAATAAAAGGTCAGTAACATCATGAAATACCCTTTATTAAAGCTTTATAACGATTTAAAGTTGCTCTTTATATTGCTGGAAAGATCGACGTCGTTCCACTTTTTCCGCCCCAATATAAGAAAACCTTGCACAAGCCTGCAGCGAGATGATAGCGCTTTAGTGTGCAAGATAGCCAGGCTCTATTAAGGAGTATACCACCGTTAGTTGAACGGTCTTCCCGGGATAATCGTCCAACACCGTCATTTTAGGTCCTCTTCGATTGTTAACTGGTCAAATTAGAACAATGAGTTGCTGCTTATTTTTTTCGTGAATATGAAAGGGAAATGTTAATTTTGGAAGTGTTGCCAAATTGGGATGAGTTGAAGGTAATTTAGACCATATCAGTAATGAAAAAGAGGTAATTTCCGTCACTTTGCGGATTAACAGGGATGGGTGCAGAGCTCATAAACTTTTTCCCACATAGCTCAAAATCTAAACGGTTATTCTGTATGGTAAATATGTGATGCCATTATTGGCCATTTCCTTGGCTTTAATGTGAGGGGTAACTTTTTGGGGTGGGAATTTTGACAAAGCTGTGGGGAGGGGCACTTAATGAAGGCAAAATTAGTGTGTGAGTCAATGGAGGGTGATGTGCTCCCTCAAAAGAACGTCAGTCTCTTGAAGTGACCATACAAACTACACGAGACGGGGGGGGGGGGGGGGCGGGGGCGGGAACACAGTCCATGGCGTATATGACTCTTTCTCTGCAGGGGACTGCAACTTTTTGCCCGACTCCAGATCCCAACCAGGGCATAACTTATGCCCGGCTGAGGCACCGAAGTCTGCCCGGCCCAGGGGCCAAGTATTAACATTTAAGTATATCCGTCTTGACTACGTATATTAGAAAAAACTTCGTTTCCTGATTTAAGTACCCGACCACTTGTTCATTACACAGATTAGCTGCTTCAATGAATAACAGCTTTGATTACCATTCTTGTTCAATGGAAGCCAACAGGTAGGCCAGTTAAATAAGTGCTGGCAAAAATGGGGTGAAATTACTCATGGTGCATTGAAGGGTTATAGATACCTTTTCAGTATGATCTTAGATAAACTGCTATCAAGCGTCAACCTTCAAGGGCTATTGTCAAGTACTTGAATGGGCATCTTATTGTTATTGACGTACACAAGATGTAGAAAAGGATGGGTTTTTCAAGATGCACAAGGTTTTGGCCAATTGGGGATGCAGCACCACCGTCCCCCGTGCTGCATCCCCCCTTGTCCCCCGTCCCGCGCGGCCGTGTCACCTCCCCCTATATTTGCAAGAAAATGTGGAAGGAGAACGAAAAGAAAAGAAAAGGAGGGAAACGAGCTTTCAATTAATAAATGCTTTGCACGGCCTCTTCCAAAATATCTTGGCCCCGACCCGCCACGTCCCTGCACAGACACGCGACCAAAAAACGAAGCCAAGCACTCTCACAAATTTGAGACGTAAAAATGCAAAAAAAAAGAATAGGAATATATTCATAATACCGTGAAAATGTTTTGCACCACTTGATGTTATTTAGCAAATTAGCAGTCATAGAAAATTTGTCAAAATTTTGGGCCAAGATATACCTGTTTATAGGCCTATATGGTCATTTTCAGAGTAAATGGTGTAACTTTGAATTTTGAACAATTTGAGTTGTGTTATTTTCAGGAAGATGCAGAATCCCTAAATCATCACCAGTCAAAGTCATCAATTTGTAACTACCTTGGGTAGCAAAGAGATTATTGGGTGTTACTTCAGTCATCTTAGACAGGCTAATATGTATCACAATTATGACCTTATTGGTGAGATTTTTGTCAAGTCAGTTTTAATTATTCAGTCACTTGGATTGTTTTGGTATGCTGTGGTCAGTGAAAATTATCACATAAGTTTTTTGTTGGAAAAACTTTCCAAAGAATTCGAATAGGTCCACTCGACTTTTTCTGACATTTCTTGTACCATGCAATGAAAAGAACCTAAGAAACTATGTTTTTGCAATAAACTGCGACGAACTCTCTTTGATTTGTCATGAAATGGTACCGCTATGAATGGCCGTCACCAGGGTGGGGGTGCGGAGGGTGCGAACGCAACCCCCTCCAGACCCTCCCGCCCAAAAAGAAATTGCGAGAGTAGCGTCGCCGCCTGGCGTGGATTGTTGCCGGGTGTGTAGATTTTTTTAAATGCGGCCGAAATTGTGTATGGAACACCCAAACGGCAATATTTCTAGTAAGTTTTCACTACTTCTAGACTAGCATGTGGCGAAGTTTCTGCTCGTAGTCGATCCATGACTATCTCATGGATATATTCGGTAAAAAATTTACCTATTTTCCGCCTCTCAATGATGAAAAAAAAAGGAAAAATCCTAGCTTCCCCCCAAAACGACCAAAAAATCTCACCCGACCCCTCATTCGAAAGCCTGAAAAACTATCTGGGATCCCGAAAGATACAACACTGAGTGTACTGAACTTGTTTAGTTGGAGGGGAGCGAACAGAAAATTTTGAAAAAGTCGAATCCCTTAGACAGCCGGAAATAACATTTTCCAGGCTTATAAGTAGAGTCCAAGCAGTCGGCATTTTGAGCTTTCCTTTCCTATAAAATATTCACTTGGATTAAAGTAGCTAACTGCAACGTGATCAGAAGGCTACTAGAAAGATTATTTTGCCGAAAAATGTAATTCTGCCGAAAGATTATACAAGCGTAAGTTGGTGCCGAGCGCACAGAAAATTTTGAGAAACCAGGTCCCTCAAATAGCAGAAAATGGCCTGTAATAAGAAATGAATCATGCAGCTGTGATTTTGTGCGTTCGTTTTCAAATTATAGAAAAAATCAGCAACTCTCTAAGTGATAATCAGAAAATTAATAAATAAAATTTACCACTGTCACAGTCACTGGATGAAGTGATCTTTTATCATTTCGGGGTAAAGAATATAAAAAGAGAAAGTGCAGCCAAGATAACGTAAACAACAATACCAATGAAATGAATGACGAAAGTCATGGCAATAAAATTTCCAGATTTAAATCTAACTTTGAGGAACAAAGGGTGTTTTGTGTCTACCAGTGCTGGCATATGGTAGTGCCATCCCGCCAATACGAGGGAGAAGGTTAGAAATCATAAAAAACATAATACTATGTCCACATTTCTGAAATTGTAGACCTATAGACCTGTAGACCTCTAGTCCTATAGATCAATAAACTTTGCACTAAGGCTGTTGGTTTGATTGATCGCTGTTCTGGTGAAATTGTGAGGGGATTTAGGGAGGGGAATCTCCTTCAAAAAATATTTCCTTTTGGAAGGGGACTAAGATGCAAAATTTATTAGTGCAACATTTGACACAAGCATATTAATTAACACAGGAATGACGGTCAGTATTTGGGGCGCCCCCTATTACTGACACGTGGATCCACCACTTAATAGCCTACAGTGGCAAATTGTCCCACTGAAAAGATTTCGACTTCTGCATGGAGACTCGGTAGCCATCACAAGGCAATGTAGTATGACTCTCTCGTCACACATTCAATTTGGAAATGACAATGACAAGCCATTACTAGAAAACAATTGGCTCATATATATACACAATATAGTTTGGGTACATTGCCCAGGGTCGGCGAAGTCGATGGTGCCAATTACTGTTTTAGTTTATAAAAATTTACGTAAAATTTTCATACCAATTTTAATTTAAGTTACAGCACTATGTGGTTTATAGTCCCCGTCAGGACATTGGTTCATAATCGTGGACAGACTCATTACTGGAGGAGTGAACCAAATTAGAAACCGACTAAATTTTGAACTGTGAGTGTTTGATACTTAATACAGTTGCAATTGTGTTAGGGGGCAAATTTATTTGTGTGTCAATCATTCATATGTGTTTTCAAGGAGAATACAATGATTACAATTATCAATCACCTCTCAGATACAGTTAATCCTACGCCTGAATTTCCTCTATAGCTATGCACCAGTTTGCGCCATTTAAAGTTGAAAATTGAAAAGCTCCCTGCCATGGGAGGGGCCCCTCCCATGCCCACCCCCTTCTGCTACTTCGTTGCCTCGTCCACAACAATTTACTCACTCACATGCTCGAATTTCAAAACGCACCCCCTCTTGAAAAAAGCTGGTGACGGCCCTGCAATGACTACATGACTACTTATTTTTCGGGCAAGAACTGGGACGAATATTCTACCCGGGCATTGCATGTGTTTTGCGAGACTGTCAAGTGAGGTTCAAGAACAGTTGCTTTGTATGAGTTACCCGAATGTATCACGAATTTGAAAAATTACATTTTGTTTCCCGTAAAAATGTCCCCTCAGTTGACTATGATTCATGTTCAGTTTCCGGCAAATTGTTGAAGAATTAATTAGAGCACACCTAAAAGTCTCCTCTTAAATTGAAAACATTGCCGGTCAAATTTTTCTTAAACTACTGTCCGCAAATTTCCGAACCCCTGCACGAATTTTAGATTTTACATATATTTGGGGAAGTCAGACTGCTCCCGGCTTGCTTCTCCGTCTGACTAATACGCATATGATTGTGTATCGTAAGTATGGTTAGACGCACACTCGACACTCGACGGGTCCGTACAGTCGACGGCTACTGACCCGTATGTTGTACTTTCTAGCTCCGGAGGATTTCATAGTAAGGTGACGTAATCCCCGCTCTATGGTGGGAGAGATGTGATTAAAGATAGATTGAACCAAGAAGGTGCTACACGTAGAACCTCATTGATTGAGCACCTACCGCGAGTAGGCCTGTGTACCTATTTTTAATGAGTAAGTGAGTGAAAAAATTGTTAGGCCTACTATTAATAGTTTGAACCCCAGGCTCACTTCAAATTGAACACTAGTTACTATTAGGTTAGGTCTCACATCCACAGTAGGCTATTTTGTCGTCAAAATCGAAAATTTTGAAAATCGGCCGTTTTAAAAGGAACTTTGAAAGTTAAAAGCAGAATCTTGTGATTTGTGAAGCAGAAAATCAGCAGCCATGCACTACTATGTTGCTTGAAGTTCCCTGACTTTCCAGGACCTTTTTAAAAAATGGTTATTTTCCCTGACTTTGAAGGTCTGGAAAATCACATTTTAGTTTTCCCTGACTTTCCAGGTCTTCCATGACCTGAGTGAACCCTGTAGTAATGTTTTGCTGTAGTATTTTAATAGGAGACTTACGTCACACGGTCACACCACAAACAAAAATCCTCCAGTAGTCAAATTCTCAATTGGCACAGCCTCATTGATTGACATTAATATCAAAATTTGCTGAGTAGCAATACGGAGCATGCACTGAGGGTAAAATTACCTGAAGGCAGTGTTCTGTTTACACAATTAGTGCCTTGTATCATACTCACCAGGATATACTTTGAAGCAATAAATCGTATCTGATGAGGATAGTTTTAGACAGAACTTGTGAGAGGGATTGTGAGTAAGGTAAGAAGAATTAAAACTCAATGTTTGGTTGATAAATAACTGCCTTTTAGCTCAACTTACAAGCCTGAGAAACGCTGTTTCCCGCGACTGTCTGAATTAATGTATACGATTTTTCAAAATTTCCTGTACGTTTTGCGACAATCGATGGTGAGGTTCCGCTAGACTTAGTCTTCTGAAAGGACTACATATTTTGTTTGGGGATCGATCCCAATTCACATTCTCCCCTCTTTCTCCAACCCTCTCCCCTTGCCCCTGGCCCCTTGCCCCTTGCCCCTTGTTTGGATTCTCGCCTGTTTTTCCCATTATTTATAACAACAATACTAAGTTGAGGTTATGTTTTCGTGAGTAGAGGTTGAATCGCCTGATGAAAGTCTTCATAATTAAAGGTTAAAACCAGCAGCTGGTTTAGGTTAAAGTCGATTTTTCATTCCTCATATCCAGCTCATTCAAACAAAAAAGTTGGCCACCGCTGAGATAAGGGACATAAGCAGTCGTTTTCAACTTATTTCGAAAAACAGCTTTGTCTTTCACATTTCCTTTTATTACTCTCAAGTTTCTTTCATATTTTATGACAAAATTACCTCATATTAGTTTTTCATAGCCATGAGCTGGAAAAATTTTGTTCTCTTTTCAAGGTAATCAATCACGTATAGCCCTTTTAAATAAAATCGATAAGTCAACATTAAACTGAAGTTGGAGATGTACACTACAGGTTTGTAGTTTGTACTTAATTACTTGTGCAAATTATGTCAATAAGCACTGTAAGTGTTTAACGGTTCAGCGTAACACCATAGTCGATGGCATTCCGTTAGTATCAATGTGAAATAATTAAGGTTCTTCAGGTTCGTAAAGTCTAATACAGAAATCAGTCAACATACCATGATACTCATCTCAGACTATAGTGTTACTGATTTTGACCTATCATTTGTTGCAAAAAATGTTCAGGTTTTCTGTTTTTCACGCACAGAAACAGCCAAGGAGATTCAACTACCAGCATAGCAACCTTCACACTGATATGATATTATAACACACATACATTACAGTACATGGTTTTTAACATTCCTTCAGTCACTGTTTTTTTTTTTTTTTTTTGTATTCCTCAGTACTAGTCATAGGCATACGAGGCGAAGGGGAAGATCAAAACTTTGGGCAGTCAAATGAGTTTTGGCATGGTTTTAATTTCTCAGAAAACTCCTACGAGTGCCCGGAATCTTAAGAAGACATGACCAAAAAAGGAAAACCATCATAGTCGCACTAAAATTTTCTTGCAATCAACACGATTACAAAAATTCACTGCACATTTAAGTCTTTTGCAACACAATACCCGAAGTATCGAATATCCAAATTCTTTCAAACATTTGCCCGAAAAATAGAAGAGTATCATTGTCCAGGTTATACAGGCTGTGTACGAAAAATAAAAAAAGATGAAAAAATAAATCACAACATATTTGAGAAACCTATCATTTAAAAGTAACAATCGTTCCCCATCGTGTTTTAAAATCTTGCGAAACAAAATGCTCGTTATGGCTGATTATCTGAATTCTTTCAAAACTTTGCTGAAACAATCGGAAAAGATGCAAGGTATTTTCAAAGAAAAATTTGCATGAAAAGTAAAAATAATAACAAGTATTTGAGATATATTCGGGCAGCTTATGTAAAAAGTTCTTAGCTAGGCCCCATTGTAGTATTGCAAAAACTTAGCCCGAAATGGGAAAGTATTTGGGCGAAGGTTGAAAGAAAAAGTTCTGGGATGCTCCAATCGCCAAATTAATTATACGGATACTAGACAGGGGAGTTTTCAGTTGAAGTGCCTTATAGTTTTTTTATTACTACAAAGGAAAGCTCACGATAACAACTGCTTCATTTCTAGTTGAAATCCTTGGAAATGCCATTCCAGCTGTCTGAGTGATCTAAATTTTAAAATGCTCTGTAAGATCCGCGCCAACTGATGGTGGCAACTCGCTTATGTAGTCTTTCGGACAAAATTAGACTTCATGGACAAAAATCATCAGCACCAAACTGAAATACTCTCTTACGCCTTTGATAAGAGGCCGGTTCATGAAACGATCCAGCTGGCTGGTTCCGAATGTTGGAAAATCCCCCCAATCCACACACCAGATTGACTGTTCAGTAGCCTGCTTTGTCCACCACTACTTTGACAGTCTGAGAGCTATTTTGGAACAGTGTCTCCGGCCCATCACCTGGCTACATATGAGTGAACAAGGTTGAATTACTCAAAGTTCACAGCAGTTTTTTTTTTTCAATTTCACCCCATCTACAAGATTTGGTGTTTGTCATGAGACCCTGACTCAACCAGAGGTTAACATATTGTCTTCTACTTCTCTAAGACTGATAATTGGATCCTTTCTTAGTATTTCACATTAATTGTATTGCAGAGGGCTCACATTACCTTACAGGATCAAATTTATAGTGAATGCTGAGTATCGCAGGTACTTGGCAATGAGGCGACAAGGTAAAGTTCACAGCACATTTTTAATGATAGCGGAATGACAGGAATCTTTGTAACTTCTAATGAAGAGTCATCGCTTACCACAATGAAGTTAATTGGTTAGTTAGTTATTTGAGATTTTACAGCTCAGTTTCAAGTCAATTAGTCAAGTTAAGTAGAACTGAATCTTTTTCCATTAATAACTCACTGGCTTGCATAATGAAGTTTTATACAAGTTGCAATGGGACTTTTATGTATAACTTTGCAAAGAAAGTCAGTTTGTTGCTTAACTTTGACAAGATATAATTTTTAAACATTTTTCCTATGTTTTATTCAGTCGAAATATCACTCTTCAAAAAATAAACATGATTAGATGACGTATGTGGGCGTGGTAAGGACAGAAATTCGGTAGGCCTACATTTGGTGTACTTTAAAGTGTGGGATTGTTAAATTGAAGTGGATAAAGTTATGACTACGTTTAAACCAATAGATACCGTATCCGATATTATTTTAAAGGTCCGCTTCTTACAGGAGTTGGCACATCACACTATCCAATTATGTTGTCTATATCGAGGGCAATTTTATTCAAACTCAACCTGGCTAATTGTGCCGACTTGACAATTATTTCAGCCTTACCCGATTTATCCACTTAACTTGTGCTGTTGTTCCAACTCTCGTGATTATATAATATTGTATGCAAGCAGATTTCTATCATGGCCCTCTATCATGTCAAAACAAACACATCCAAGTGACGTAGTTATCTCAGTGTAAAACAATACGAGATTTATTATCTTAAAGGATCTCGAGGCCTAGATAGTCGTAAGCTTCTTCTTAACCACAAGTAATCATAACTGGTGATCAATGGCGTAGCCAGCTAGAGGCCCCATCACTGTCATCATTTTCTAGCCACTAACAAATTACGTAACAAATTCTACTTTAAAAGTAGCATATGCGGCATTAGATAGCATATAATTGACGTCTATAATGTTTCAAAAATTTTCGAAGGGAAGGCTTTAGCACCCTGTCCTTCAGACTGGAGGTCATAAAACGTTTTGCATGGTCATCATTGAGATATATCCTGTGTACGCCACTACTAATGATAAGCAGAATTAACTGAAAGACTACAAGTGAGTTATAGACCAATCTCGCAGACAAGCAATGGTGAGAAATTGCTCGGTCCTTAAACTTTTTTTTTTTTTTTGATTACCAATACCACGTACGGAAGGCTGCAAACTAACAACAAACCCAGCAAAGTTATAAGCAGATTCAGTTCAAATTTGAACCAAATACCACTATTCATGATACAGGTACATGAAAGACATGTGAGATGGACCCCAGAAATGGCCGACAAATCTCAAGATCACTTAGTAACAGGATTCGTGTACCGTCTCGTTCTTTATAATTAGAACAAGATGTCATTTCCATTTAGTCAGGTATGTGTTATGTGGTATAAGTCTGATGAAATTAAGATACTATAAGCACACTGACTGCTCCATTGTAACGTATAGAAGCGCGGTCTGGTGTTTAGGGGTTTGCGGCGAGTCGGTATTTCGATTCGGTGGCTCTGCACATCCTCTAAATCGTCGGGATAAACAAACCGACTCCGCATCTACAACACGTATTCAAAAATTTGAGTTTACACGAAAGTTATGTAAAGTCAGGCTTACGTTATCCACCCACAGCAAAAGAATGGGTGTCAGGTGCACAGTGCACTTTTGTCCAGTAAATTGTACCTAAATTGTCTTTTTGGCGAATAAAATTTCATTTTAATCTCGCGTAAAGTATTGCTGAGTCCCTATTTTCGTTTGGGTTCAGTTGGCCGTTCAAACTTATGCTAAGTGTTGTAAGCACGTACTGCACAAAAACAAGTGAACATCTTACCGAAATAGCTTATTGGTGGACTGGGGGTCCAAGTATATGATTTGTTGTATAGTCTTCGGCAAACAGCAATAATTGTGCTCTCTCTGTTGGTACTTACTCAGTACCTCTCTCTATATGCATCTTTGTTATTTTGTGGTTTGTATTTTTTTAATGGCCAGTGTTCTGTCTTTGTCAAGTTAATCCGGTTTAAGCGTTTTACAGTTCACTTCCCCGCTCTCTTTGTCATATTTCTTGTAATATTGTACATTGAAGTGGAGAAACAGATAAGTGAAATGAAATTATAATCATGAGTTCTCATAAATAAGACGGTATTAACAGTTGGATTATTTAGAGATGATACGCAGTCACCCCGACTTGAAGTAGTGTACATAGTTGACTGTCCTGTTTCCTTGTTGGCTACTGCAAGTTAAGGGACAACTTATTTCCCCCACCTAAAAAATTCTAGGAGTTACTGCTTTAATTTGCTTTCCTTGAATATGCTATACTGAAGTCATATAATATAATAAAAGATCATACTTTGAAAAGAAATAACAGGAAATTCGTGAAATTTAGGAGATGTTTCAAAACAAGTTGCTCTTGCCCTTTAACTTAGTAACGTATTCTACATTAAGCTATATCTACTCATAAAGCGTACCACGTTCTCGCCCTTTAACTCAGTGACTTGATCAACATTAGGCTATATCTACCCATAAAGAATACATGTGCTATGTAAAGTTTACATGGGTAATTGGTTACTTCATAACATCCGAAGGCAGGTAGAAACAATTATCAGCCTTTTACGTTAATCAAATTGCCATACCATACGACTAAAAATATTTCGTCGTTACGGACGAACCAGAGCGGCAAGAAAGATAGTCTGGCAGTAAAATTATTAAATGTAATTAATTTGACTTTGTAGCAATAGACGAAATGTGACATACCTCAACTTCGCCTCTTTGAATATAATACATGTTATGACATATCTCATTCCGACATGCGATGGTTTGGTTGGGGAGGTACAAAGCAGGTTTTATTTCGAGTGATAACATTCGCAGAAAGCCATCACTGAGGCCTTTAAACATGGGAGCCTGCGGAGAAGGAAAAAATATCATTTGTGATATCGGATTGAATTGGATATTTGCTTTCAGAGGTATAACAGCATGAAAATGTCATTTTACGAGTATACCGTAACTAAATTTAATGAAGAACAAATAAGAAAGCACAGTGCGTTAATTTATCTGGAAAATCAAATTTGTGGAAATGTGTATTTTGACGTAGTATCAAGTGCATTGGGGCGATCTACCCAGCGTATTTCACAATAATATCCCTAAATGCCAGTCAAACTTCATGGAAGGAAATTTCAAACCCTTCCTTTGATCACAATGAGATCAAAAAGTATTCATATACCAGAAGTTCATGTGACCCGGAAATGTTTCCTTTTACCTCATAATAACTGCACTCGTTACTTAATTACTAAATGTTACGAGTCATTTCACAACAATTTTGTCCAAATACCAATAAATTCCCATTCAGAGAAGACTCATGTCATTCATGAACGATTGTTTTAAGAGGAAATCAGACATTGACATCAGCACTTCGTTTTACTTTTTTAAACTAATTATTCACCAGTATATCAACAGACATTGACTAGGTTTTTCAAGGGTGAAGAAAGGTTAATTCTTCGTCAATTTTTATTGAATGAAAATTCCAACATAAGTTGGAATAACATATTCCAAACAGATGCTAGACTAGGCAGCTCATTCCAATTACGAGGTCAGACTTTGATGACGAGTCATTATTTCTTACCCATCACAAGTCAGGGAAGACTTGTAAAAACAAAGTCTGATTGCAGCTTTGATCAAAAGTACAACTGCGGTAATCACTTTACCAGGGGTTCTACGTACGAGGGCGCTGCTTAATTGTCCCCCGCCCCCATCAAAGCAAAATTTTGATATACTAGTATTAGTAAAAGGTGCGTTCAGAAATACTCCTTTTTCTGGTTTAACTAGTCCCCTCTCCCAAAAAGAGTTTAGTCCAAGGCGTGTAATTTACATACACCATCATTCGTTTAAGGTCAGTTTAAGGTCTGTCTGAACGCTAACAAAATTGTTGCAATCTATAACGAAGAGCAAGAGATCAACTTTTACATTTGCTACCTAATTGTGCATGCAAGATGGAACAGGTCAGGGGTCATTTGAACATGACGGTGTTATTTTTTAGGTCAAGTATTTAATACTAACTGCTACCACTTACCTTATCTAAAATGTACTTGGTCCCACTCAAAGAAACTTCTGCGTGGAAGGTTAAAGGAAGGATATTTATGAGACTGTCATCGGTTGCTCCTGTTTTTCTCACCCACAAGTACTCATAGTAACCAACAACCTGTTTTTGAAGACCTTCAGGTACCTCTTGGTCTCTCTGAAGAAATGAAGGAAGAAAATGGAAAGTCACAGATTAAACATTCTACTGAGATCGGCATTCATTAATTAATTCCTTTATGAATAAATATTAAACTACTAGATTTGCAAATGACAAAAATTGTAGTCTTCACTCACAATGCAATTTTGCAAATTTAAGCGCACTGGTCACACTAAAGCGATATCGGATCAGATTCCGATCCAGTTTTATTGAGTTTAATTAAAATCTCTGACATCCTTTGTCCTAGAGAACAAAATATTTGCCATCATGTGAAAACATATTATTTGTCAGGGGAGAACCATGAAAATGACATTTAAACCAATTATTTCGTGACTTCGCATTCACACATCTTTTATCGGTGTACTTGTATCCGATAAAAGCTGTCTACGCATTTGACGTCCCGGAATATTTAGCATAATTCTGATTTTTGAAGTCTCACGATAGAAATAGTCTTTTTTCACAGGCTGAAAATTTTCTGTTTCTTCCCGACCAAAGATGGCGGAGATTTAACGTTAACTCTCAAAAATCGGAGGGCAATCGGATCCGCTATCGCTGAAGTGTGACCTGCCCTTTAGTCTTACTAAAGTTATCCTTCGTTTTATTACTTAAAATATTAATTTTACGTAAAATATTTCACACGGCTCAACACCCTTACTCCAAATCTAGATATGGATTGATATCTGGATTTATCTGGTTAAATACAGCCTTTATATGGCCATATCAAGCCAGATATACAGCCAGATTTAGATGCCTTGATAAAATATATCGTTTTATATGGCCATATCAAGCCAGATATAACTTGATTCAAGAAAGGCCCAGATGTGCTAATAAAGTTTTATATGGCCATATCAAGCCAGATATAACTTGATGAAATACCTTCCCAGATATGCAAATAAAGTTTGATATCGCCATATCAAGCCAGATATAAATTGATGAAGTACCTTTCCAGATATACAAAAAAAAAAAAGTTTGATATGGCCATATCAAGCCAGATATAACTTGATGAAATGCCTTCCCAGATATGCAAATAAAGTTTGGTATGGCAGATATAACTGATTAAAATACCATGACACAGAATTACATTTAAACTTTTACATTCGCGCGCCATATTACCACTTTTTGGTTTAATTAATGTACCTGTCCTACATAAAGACCTTCTCTGGAAGCTGAACAAGTATCAGTAAACCAAAATCAGAACATTCAAACCATATTCAGCCATATTATACTAACATATGCAAATGACTTTACAATGTGGGCGTGGTCAGGAATTTAGGGCCCTGATTTTCTTTTTATTGTGATTAAGGAAGTAATGTGTGGAAAATCATGAAACCTTCAACAAAATTTATTTTGGGATATTGCCCCATATGATAATTTAAACCAACATTTAAAAGTAGGACTTTCAAAGCAGTTTTTTCTTCACTATTAGGTAATTTAACAACTTCAAATACTTAGGTCAATGCTATACAATGGGCATTCAACTTTGTTATAGATGTTCAGATACCCCTTAACATTATGCTGGCTCCTTAAGGGCGTACTTGTCCATTTGGGACGTTAAGCTCCTTAAGGGAGCAGAACTCCTCCGGGAGTAATCGTTTGGTTTTCGCCCCTTGGCTCTTCGCCAGAGAGTCGTGGGGACTTTTAGAAAAAAAAAAGGCTCCTTAAGGGTTAAACTGCATCCAGGTTGTGGCTTCTGTTCTATTCAGCCAGTCTAGAGCAGGACCACTCAGTGTTTGCTCTTTGGAGGGCGTACTTGTCCATTTGGGACGTTAAGCTCCTAAAGGGAGCAGATCTCCTCCCGGAGTAATCGTTTGGTTTTCGCCCCTTGGCTCTTAGCCAGAGAGTCGGTGGGATTTTTAGAAAAAAAGCTTGCTCAGAAGGCTTCTGATATGCTTTACACAAAGGCAGTGCACTAATAACTTTTGTTCCAGTCATATATGGTCCAGATATGGGACATATGTGCACCAAACTTGTCTCCTTAACGTGGGATCAATACAGTAAATCTTTATATAAACCAAATACGGCACTGCTTTATATGGGGTCAATACAACACACCTTTATATAAACCAGATATGGTACTGCTTCATACGGGATCAGTATGGAATAGTTTTATATAAACCATACATGGTATTTTATTATATGGTTCATATCTGTTCCAGGTAAAGACCTGATCCGGATAAAATTTTATCTGGCCCATATATGGATTAGATCTGGTTCTGGCACAGATAAAGATTATATCTGCTCAATTTTTTTTATCTGGCCCAGATATAAATCCCATATCTGCAGCCAGATATGGGCCAGATATGAAATACATATCTGGCCCATATATGAAATTTCATATCTGGATTTGGCGTAAGGGCAAGACCATCTTGGAGGGCTGGTCGTTTTGGCCGCCTCAAGTTGTGATGTGTTGATGACGTTAAGATAAATTTTCCAAAAGATCGATCGCTGGCTGAGCCAGTTGAGCCGACTCGAGCCGCTAAATCATCAGTGACGTTGCCGAAGGCGTGCCGGTCAGTTAGGTGCGTTTGGTAAAGTCGCCAAATACCTGCATCAGAGGCGCCGCCAAGGCGTACGAGTTCGTGAAGTCGGATTTGATGACGTCGCCAAAGATGTGCACTAATAAATGCCTTTAAAACCATTCAATTATAACAGCATGGGGTATTAAAACAAGTAAACAACTGTCATCTCTTCATTACAATGAAATGATCCTACACACTTATTCGAGAAAACCAGCAAGATATTTGTGATAAAAATTGATGGAATGATTTTCCTTCACATCATTTTTATCCTGGTCTATCAGTATGTGGAAAAGAATGAAATGGTATCTGAAACCTTGAGTCGCTTTGGCATGTGCATGCCTTACATATGGTGGTGGCATTTCTCGTAACGACTTGTTTGAATGTGCCATTAAACCCGTTATGTTATCTGTTATTTCCATGTAAGTGTAAACTTATTGCTACAAGTCATTGCAAACATATTAACACTAAGATATTAATAATTCTTCAAATTAAGTTAAATGAAAACTTTATAGTCACTCAGGAATGACTTTCCTTACCAAGGTGTCCTTTATAACTGTAAAGCGATGCCAGTAGTTAGCTCTTTGCGCATCAAAGTTGGTAAGCATAGATGCCATTCCACCGAGGATAAGGCCAAAGAATACCCCAATCCCGAGAATCATAGCAACCACAGAATATATCTTCTCCCTCTCATTCACTGCACTTATGTCTCCGTAGCTGTACGATGATAAAAATATACAAACTGATTTTTACTAAATATTTTCGTCAAATGTTACTAGTGCATAAAAGAACAAATAAGTCTATTCTGTGACTGTTTCTCTTTCACAAAATGAAGATAAAGGAAATGGAATTCTCTCTGTTATCGATTGGTTTTGTGGTATAAAATGGCTGTTATAGGCTTAAATGGGAAAACGTTTTTTACATCATTTCGTTCACAGTATAAAAGAAGCAGAACAGTTGATATATCCTTTAGATATGAAAGACTAAAGAATACAGTGATTTACATACAGCTGTTGTTATAATGTATGAAATAATTAAGTCACGTTCATTTGCTTCATTGCTATCAAACGTTTAAAAAAATAACACCATGAAGGGCAGGAAGAATAAGTCTCTCTAACCTTGTTTTGAGTGTTAAACGTGTTCCAAATCTTATAAAATAATTTTCCCTTGCAACATTACTCCATCTTTCAGAACATTAATATAAATTAAAGGTTAATCACGGAATTAATTGCTTAATAAATATTTAAATACAGAGACAATGATCTTGCCACATGACTACAAGAAATCATTTCTTGCCGGGTTTTAAATAATGATGTTTTCTTGTGAATAAATTGTTACTTCATCAAATTAACTAAATTACTAGTAGGATACATAAGCACTAAAAAAACATTGCTAACGTTAGTGTGAATTATCACACTATTCAACGGTGTATATTTAAAAGTTTCACACAAGATTAACCATCTTTTGATCTTTTGAAACTGGAATTAATTTAGTGACACAAAAGGTAGTTTCTCATTAATAAAGTAACTTTAATTCATTTTTATTAAGTCTAACAGGGCGGAAAGCTCTAACGAAAACCAGCATACAAAGAGAGGGACACGTCCTCTTGACAATAATTTTCACCAAAATAAGTTAATGCTTCCTTTTTGCATTTTGGTATTACCTAAATAACTCATCCATTTGAAGTTAACCATCTCATGAAAGCTACCCTTTCTTTAAGTGCCTTAATTTGTCTTGTTACGGGCCTAAACGGGCGTCAGTTCGGACTTAAAAAATTTTCATGTGTTTTTGAATCAACAGCTTAAACTCTTGAATGATAACGTCCAATATGACTTCACTTTGGACATATAATTCGTAAAACCGATTCGCAAATACGATCCCAATAGAATGCCTGCATGTAACCGCCCAAAGGTCATTAGGGTTTTGTAACTTTGATAAGTATCATTTTGACTATGAAAAATCTGAAATATACTCTTCATAATTTGTGTTGAGCACGTTACTAAAGTAAAGTCATTTTATCATTCTCATGAAAAAACTACATCATTCCGAACATCTTTAAAAGTCTACGTATCCGAAGTTATTTAATCGATAGTGCACTCTATTTATGTTCAACCTTTAGAGTACTCATATACTCTTGTATTTCTTATTGGCCTCACTGGCACACGACAATTGGGGGAGTAAAACCTCTCTTAAATTTCGCAAAGATGAGAACTTGTCTCGGTCCAGTATTAATTTAATTTCAGTGATCAAGCAGTGGAACGAGGTCTTTGCCTTTTGGCATTCCCTAAATATTCCCTAAAATGGTATTATTTTAATCTACTAGTAAGCCATGCGGCCTGAATATTTCTGCATTTCTTTAATAGCATTTGAGAAATGCTCCTCGCTATCGTTCGTTTAGAAAAGCAGAGTGATTCTACAACAACTTCACCTGGAGCAAATAGACAGACAATCATAGTGGCCTCGCTTCAATCGGTTTTACATCTATCTCCGTTGGAATGTACACTACGGAATTTCGCTTCGTAACGTAATAGGAACCTTGTGGGCGAAATAATACGACTATGTACCCAAACAATATAGTGGTTCTTACCCTGTGGATGTGACGGTTGCTACGGACCAATACAAGCTGATGACGTACGAATCCAATACATTCTCCTGCGTTAAGTTCGCACCTGCTGGGAAATATCACGAGAGGTAAAATATAAAAACGAGTAATATGTCCAAGGGGATTGCTTGACAGAAATTCCATTGGAACAGAGCTATTTATGATGATAGAACAATAGTACGTTGCTCTGCATTTCTGAAAAAGACTGCGAAAACGAGATGGACAAATTGCAGCAGATCGACTGTACCGGAAAGTGCCATGAAATATTTATTAAATTATAGGCATTGTTTTTGAAATGGGTTTTCTCCATAACATAGGTCCCCTTTAAGTAAGAATATCTTTTTCAAAGATTAGACAGACAAATCATTATAAGAAAAAAACTGTTAACAACTTAGGTTTTTATGAGTTCTTGCAACTTATCAATTCGAAATTATGAGATGAAATTCAAACGTTATATAGCTTACAGACTTATATTAATTGAAGTGACAATTTGCTGGACCTATTTCACGATTTTTCTGCCCAGAAATATAAAATCCGTATGGCATTCGTCCTCTCCAAATCCTAACTATTTGGGAGTAAGAATTTTTTTTTTTAGCTGAGACAGTCGTTAATAAAACATTGATTTTTGTCTACCAGTGTTCAGAGCTTATAACACTTTTGTTGAGCTTTATACTCGCCAAATTCTCAAATAGTAGCATTCGTTTTATGACGTCACCGATAAATATGTTTCTTGGTAAAATATCGTAGGTAGATGTAAGAACCACTAGAAGATAAAACATAGATATCGAAAACAGGGTAGATAATATGGAGGAAGAATCTTTACTAAATTACAACGTTTCGGGTTGAACCCTTCACCCCGATACGCTTTACAGACCTATACCGGTGATGTATGTTTGTATGGACGCCTAGCTGTTAGCACGAATGGATTGCTGACCATTGAAATAACGATAGTTATATATTTTGACGTTAGAGCGAATCCTTTTTCTTTTGTATTTTATTATTATTTTGGGGGTTGAATGAAAATTCACGATAGAATCAACTACCAATTATTCGACCTATATATATATATATATACCTATATATATATATGTGGGTCTTTATTTAAATTAGGGTACCAGACTGTGACATGAAATTTAAGAGTCCTAAATTCATGTTCCATCATTTATGATATCAAACCATTGGTGGAATTGCTATATTTACTAAGTTCATTGTAGGCTTAGGCCTAAATGATGTTGTACAAGTTGTTTTTTATGAATGCTCAGGTTACGTTTGACCTCAAAATAGCCACATTCATTAGAAATTTTAAGTTCCACGTGTAACATGAACACCAAAAATAGGTTTATCTTACTTAGACTACATATTGATTTGTTTAATATCATAAATGTGTTTTATTTAGTTAATCTTAGCAATTTGAAGCTGAAACCTCTTATGATTACTTAGTCAAGGGTTTCATCTCAATTCTGTGGTACAAACAATGTGTTCCACGTGTAACTGAGATTGGGGGAACACCAAAACAATATTTTATGATATTTCAAATCATAAACAAGTTGGCACAGCTTTATTGCCTATAAGTTAAAAGCCATGTTAAAAAGTATAGTTCAGCTAAAAATGACAAAATATCAAATGTAGGAAGTAGTGGTATTTTAACTTCGAATGTTCACACTGTAGCATATTTCAGGAACACCAAAGTGGCCTGTCAAAATGAAAAATATGGCTACATGAATGTTTTTCTTTCTGTACAATGGTCTTTTGCCCAAATCTTCATTCAACAATGCACAGGCTTCAATTAACCACTAAAATAAGAAAGATTTAGTGTTTACTGTAGGTCATTTCTGGAAAATAAAATCCTGAAATTTCACATGTAACTGTAACACCAAATGTTACACGTGGAACCCCTCTTTTGTCAAATCCCAAGAAATAGAAAAGAGTCAGTTTTTCATAAAATATGAGTTACAAGAGTACAATTGATACCTCATCAACCATTTAAGTTAAAATAACAGAGCAAAATAAGTGTAAAAATAAGGGAATATGTAACTCCTGCTATGGTAGTCTAAATGTCACACTTTTTGCCCCCCAAATTGCTGATTTCAGGCACTTTTTCATCAAAACTGGGAGGATTAACTCCAATGATTTTTATTTTTTGAAGAGTATGCACTTACATAAATAGTGAGGACAAAATGAAAGCATAGCAAAGACAATGTGGATTAAAATAGCGAGACAGTTGCCCTTAACAGCGTATTTTACCATTGGTACCCTAATTAAAATAAAGACCCATATATATATATATACCCGAGTAATCCGATCAGACCCTCCCGGTCAATCAACCTGCTCAATTGCCTTAAGAAGGATTATCCTGTCACAATAGAGGTGAGGCCATTGTCAACACCTTTAAAAGCTTCCAAAATTTCTCACTCCTTGTCATTCTCTGACCAAGTATTGACAAAGAGGTAGTATTCCTCGAAAGCTCTACTTCAAACCTTTTGGCTGTTTAATTTATCTAAATTCTAGCCTTCCGCTATTTGTATCTCCTCGGAGATCCAGCCTTTCAATTCTGTAGCACCGTTGTTTTACAGTTTCTCCGTCATGTTTATATATATATATATATATATATATATATATATATATATATATATATATATATATATATATATATATATATATATATATATATATATATATATATATATATATATATATATATATATATATATACATATATATTTATATATATACATTTTACATACTGCAGATGGAGTCAGTATGAAATAGTATAAAAATGGTACGAATTTGGAAAGAAAATTCATACTGCCCTTCCTTATTATTGTTTCATACCTGAATTGAATTTTCATATTATTTGCGACTCGGGATTAAACAGTCTACATAGCCTTTTTAATTTGATGCGTTGCTCAATGCACACGAAAAATTCCACATCATATTCGTACTATGTCTATGCACATTATTGTCACATCTCCAACGCTAGTCTTTCAAGCGTCTTTTTGGGTGCCGCTGAGACAATTGCTTTGAATTTTTTGTCACTTGAAGGAAGTATAAATAGAATCTTAGCTGTCAACATTGACACTTTAACCATTGATATGCAAGCAATACAGTCCATCAGTCTTCTGTGTTCTTTCACCGTTCTCAAGAGTCGTGGTATGCATGCATGCAGTTAGACTCGAGTCTACTATAATGTCTCAAAACTAGGCCTTTTATCAAGCTAAGAGACTTCCTTACTAAGAGTCCATTAATCAACCTATATGTCGTTCACGGTTATCAGTGATTCTAACATCATGGGAGCACCGTCGAAACGCACACAAGATTGTATGCCAATGTTGCTTCCCTGTTCCAATAAAATATTGTTGTATTCTTTTGAACTGAAATTATTTAGCTTGTCACCATACCTAGGGTAAACATTAAGGAGTAGCTGAAGACATCAGTGCTGCTTTAAATTCAGTGGTAAATATGGGGTCAAAGGAAATTCCGGTGAGCAATCAATTGACAATTGCAAATTTAGTACGGAATGAATCAGATGAACCTTCCTTTGCCACTGAAATAGGCTAAAAATAGCCTCTCCTGAGATAACAGGGGAATTCTTTTGCATCCACGGAACAAAAATCATGAAGCTGTGTGAATTATTTTCCACAGAATGGTGTAAATTTTTGTAAGGTATAATTTCCATATTTTATCGATAACTGAATGCTGCCGACGAGTGCAAGCCAGATGCAGGCCAGATTCCTATTACAGTCAAGCTTCTAACCAATTGGTTTAAGTCAGGCAGGCCACTGTGACCCCCTTTTTCTAGTTTCGGTTCCCTGACATTTTTCCCTACTTCATTTTCTATTCGCGGGAGGGAAGGCAATATGGAAGGCAACAGGACACGTGACGGGCCACGATGGTACTTTGTTTGCAATGGGATATGGGACATGGAAAACTTTTCCCGGGTTTGGTGCTAGCGAGAGAGTTGGGGACTAACTTACCAATCTTCTACCGGTGTGCCTTGATGGTTTGAACACACTGCACTCTTGCAAAGATTATGGGCACTGTATCATTCTAAATGACATCATTTAATACTGTAATTTAAATGTACTTTATTCTGAAGATAAATAGGTTCTATGTTCTCCGAACTGTACTGCCTTTATGTTCTGCTTTAACACGTGTGTACGTTTAAGCTAACAAAATACACGATTGACTTTAAAGAATATCATTCGTCATCCAAAGTACAATGTTAGTTCGGGTTCATTAAGATCTTCCATTGTTTTGGCTCTTTGATTGGTATTAAAATAAAAAAGGTGTCAGAGTAGCTCATATTACACGGAATGGATTGTGTGGATTCACGTTACATATTAGAGTCTGGTATGCCCACCGAGGTGTACACTGAAAAAATAACCTATGATTGCTCCTTGGATAAAGATGGCACCTGTGGGAGGTCGGCAATACTCATAGGTTGGGATAATCGACGTTTTCAGGGGTGACAACTATATGCCTTTAAATTTTCGCTTTTAGTCCTATGAAAGATGTTGCAAAGGGCGCACGAATAATTGTTGCCATTTTTTATCTAGCACTATCCATATCAGGAAAACTGTCAACATGCACAATAAAGAGTAATATAGATTTTAAAATAGCTCTAATAAACTGTTTTATTTGAAGTTCATTTTTAAAAGGACGTCTTGATTAGAAGAACAGGAAATAAAGCTGCTGTCCTAATGTAAATTGTTTTACATTGGCATTCTCTATTTTGTTTTTTTAAGTAACCTTATTCAATCGTACACAGTTAGCAGATCTGTTGGAGAGGTCATTTGACACTGCATCAAAATACAATGAAAATGCTTCTCACTATACATTCGTGGGCAAAAAAGCCAAAATATTACATTTAATGATGTTTTCTTTTAATTTTTCATGAAAAAAGTTATCTAAGGGCACTTGGAAGTCGATTAGATATTTCTTCAGTTTTCACTTTTCACAACTAAAGGCTATTTCAAAGGGGTCACATATAGAGCCTTACGTAAATTATACTTTGTGTACTTCTCTTGATTTCTCGGTGCCAAAACTGTATGTCTAATAGTGGTGTAGTTCCAAAATTTTGTTCTCTTTGTAATATTTCTTGCCTTTGGCACTGATTGACTTACACAAAGTTAGTGCCTTCATCCGAAACCTTGAAAATTTTTAATCTCAACTGACAAAAGCCCGCTTTTATACTAGTTTGTGAAAGGATGGGATAGAAGATTTAAATAATGTTTTAGTTGGACAGCTCGTGGAGGAGAAATTGGAATATAGTTTCTAACAACTGCGGAAAAATAAATGAAAAGTTTGAAAGTCATGACTTAAATCATGTTGAGGTTCAGGATAACCTATCTACTTGCTTCAAAGAGCCTCTGCAGGCCATTCTCTCCCCACTGACCGACATTCGCCTCCGTAATTTGGGTCGGAAAATTGAGAAGGAATTTTCCAATTTAATTCATCAGACAGCCATAATCTGTACCATAAAATTTCTAACCCCCAACGAATATCAGTCGCACCGACATTATAGTTAATTTTGCTCTTGAAAGGCACCTCTGTAATAGAAACCTGACATTTTTGACATCATTGCACTTACGAGGAAACCTCGTCGATTCTTAACATTTCATTTTTTTTTTCAATAACAACTGCTGGTTTTCAGTATGTGTCTAAACCTCTGAATCCGTAGTCCCAAGATAAAGTGTGTAACGCAATAATCGTCAGTCCCAATATAAATTAATTGATTTTTGCATAAATAGCACAGACTCTTCAATGAAACCCGCAAACTTTTAAAATTATGCTAAAAAATTGTATCGAAAAATTTAAATATTTACGAGCTAATGGTCCCTTTTTTGGGAGCTTGGATTCTAGCTGTCGGACAAATCCTATGGACATTCCTGTCTATAGCATGTAGGGCTACACTTTTGACCGTAATTGTCGAAATCTAGTGCAGAAATCAAACTGTCTGATCAAAGCTGTGTAATATATTTGTAAGTGCACGTGGTTTTAAAATCTATCTTTGTGCTTCTGAATTACGAAAATATATCATTTGGTCAGGGAGCATCGGGCTCACACTTGCTCCGTACATTCTTTACCAAAGTTACGCCACTGACCAACTGACGAGTTGCAACCTTTGAAACATTTTTTTCTTCCCACGTTTCCAAAAGTTGATGTTGAGTTCAGCATTTGGTACGAACACTGTCTTTTCTCTTATAATAGTGTACCGTACTGACTGTACGACACGATCTTCTTTAAGCCACACCAAGCTTGGTAACTTTAATTTGTCACATCGGGTGTTCTGCTTAAAGTGTGGTAAATTTTGCCAAATGTGCTCACATTCTCTGTCACGTATTAAACCCATCGTCACAAAAACCAGTACATATTGTCATGACTTTTTAAGGAGAAAGAGGTAACGACGAGAAAAGAAATCATATACATAGATATCTGACAGCATTTACAACAGGCCCCTCCCCTTATCCAGAATGGTGGTCACTGCACCCCCCCCCCCCCGCCAGAATCATGGGTCCGGCTATGAGTCCCTTGTCTAGCTACAAGCCTGGTATTGTACAGGCAAGATCACTCACTTAGACTTCTTGCCCAATTGTTTGTTCCCGTGGCGCAATCAGGTGATTTCCTGTGGATAGGTATACACACCATCATATACCAGAAAGCAGCTGTCATGTGGATGACCAGTCCAGCAAACACCGAGTACCTCAAGGTGCGTACCAAGGCTGTATTTGTTCCAAGTTGGGATTCTCGTTTTTCTGTAAAGATAACATGTAAAAAATATTACGGATAAGAGATACAATTACGACATTCATTCTAAAACAATGTCTGATGAGAGGAAAACCGAACAGGAATCTGTTAAAAATATGACTAGGTAAGGTTCAGAAGAGAAGGAAGTCTGGTCATTTCTAAACCAAATAAAGTCAAATAATTAACAAGATTTCCGTTCAGTTTTCTTCTAATTGGATTCAGTTTATGTTTGACCAGGCCTTTTATACGAGTTTGATATACTTGACTGTCACTATACCAGTATGATTTTAAGGTGGATTAATGTAGCCCCAAAAGATGTAAACAGTGACACAGTGCACAATTCACCCAAAACCTGAATCGAATGGATTCACCGACAACTGGAACTGAGGTCAGTTTGTTAATTCAAAGCTGCATTCGCCAGTTACTCGAATCTTACGACTGATTTCTCATTTTAATAATTAAATGGCAAAGACACTCGCCTCTAACTTGCTTTGAACAAGGAGCTGGGAGAGCTCACTGTTTTAAATCGTCTAAATTTCACAATTGCACAATTTCTTTAGGTAAAACAAGCACTTACTCCTCTTACATTTCATAATTTAGTAGGAAAAATATTTTACCCGAATCAGAAAAATCTACTACGCTAATTACTTTGGGTGGCTACATTTTACCTTTAAGGAATTATATAACAAAGCCAATCAGCATCTACAGGTGAGCATAAAATAAACACCAACAACGAAACGTTGCTACCGTGTACTAAATTTCGTAGACAACACAACGACCTACTCTCAGTCTTTCCAGATCCGATATGCAGTACGCAAAATTTACATGTGCCTAATCCGTTTCTGAAAATGCGATGTTCCATTCCTTTTGATGATATGGGAGGGAGGTGGTGCAGAAGAGGGGTCGTCGACGGTGCAGGAATTCATAGCAACAATGTTTCTTCCGAAGTAGTACACATTTGCCAGCCAAAGTTCCCTGATCGTTTTTCTTTTTTTGTGAATTCAGTACGGTATGCAAATTAAAAACTAGTACAGTACGAAACTTATGTTTTATATGTTAAAGAAGATATTCTATGCATTTCTTGTGAAGTTTCCATTTATTTTCATGTTAAATTTTCTAGGTATCAGCAATTAATTTTGAAATGTTCACTAAGTACAAAAATTGCACTTAAAGCAAAATGATGAAATGTCATGAATTTTTATTGACGGCATCACCAAACAATCCCAGAGGGGCCTGAAACTAATGACTTCCGATCACACGTTAAACAAGTTACCGCTTTTCCCATATGCTGCAATGCAATTTCGGTCTCGCGGGAAACCCCCGTACTCAGCTAGACCCTGTTGAGCCGGATATCACCGTTAAAACAGAAACTGCAATACAAGTCGTGCTCCTCTTGTAGGGGTTACTCGTTCAAAAATTACACGATTCATAGACCATGGAAAAACCAGTAATTTATTCACCTGACCTCAATGAACAACATTGCTTTTCTGCTACAGAATTAAGACGTGAGAACCAATTAAAATGATACGTTTTGCGATATTGTTTTGAGAGAAAAATGGAAATTGAAAACTTAAACGACAAACAATTTCCAATCCGTTACGCTTTGTCAAAATCATTGGAAGATGCTTCAGAAGCACTTAAATCCAATATATTGAACGTACCATTAACACTGAAACAAGATTGTTTGTGCATAGTTTTTTGATGGCATTATTTAGAGCTTGCATGCATATTCAGTAGCCTACTGTACATTATAGAATGGGTTTTCCAAGGGCTATGAGGCCAGCGGACCAGGAAAATACTAACGTAGGACAAGTAAAGGGTCAGGTTGATATCAAGCGGGGTACATGAATGTGGACTACAATGCCAAAAACGACCGAATAGCCCTAACAAAGGGATAAGGGAAGACTTGTAGTTTGGAAAGTGGGCAATTTAAATGGCCAAGTCGGCTATTTACGTGTTGTAACAATGGAAACAAAGCTAGGCCTTATTCATTGTAAGATCATCAATTGTTGGCAAACAGACTAAAATGCAAGTACTTTAAAGGTCAAGAGCAGTCCCCAAACTTTTTTGAAGCAACAGCTAAATATCACAATTCTCATCTCATTTCTATTCAAAGAATCTTTCATAATATTTTATTACTTCAATATAACATACGAAAGGTAAACAAAACAGTTACATCTAGTAAATTTCACATTTGAGGAGTGAAAATTTTGTCACATGACTCTCAACAGCCAATCATGAAACTGGACAGTCTACTACACTGCTTCATGTTGGGGTGACTGCTCCTGCCCTTTAAAGGGCAAGAGCAGTCGTCCCAAACTTATTTTGAAGCAACAGCTAACTCTCAAATTTTCTTCGTACTTTTTTACCAAGTATCTTTGATAATATTTTAAAGCTTCAGTATCGTTTATTCAAGCTAAACCAAGCAGTAAATTTCACATCTGAGGAGAAAAAACATTGTTACACGACCTTGAAGGGCCAATTATGAAAAAGGACAGTGTAGTGCACTACTTCATATAAGAAAGACTGCTCTTGCCCTTTAACCAAAATGAAAATCCTTGCTTGCCAAACTAGATTTTTTATTTTGAATTGAATTTTTCAACACTAAACTTTTTAGTGCCTAAAATACCATGGTTTGAAACTGTGAATGCCAGATAGATGTTAATATTCTTTTTAAACATTAACGGTGATTTAACTGTACAACAATAAAACAATAATAATCACGAATGTATCACAAACCATTATCAAGTTCAATAGTTTAGCGGTGTAATTATTCTAAAATAATTGCAAATTTCTAAAATACGAGGCCTTGGTTGGACATATGGAAAGTCCTAAATGTAAACATTTCCACACGTATAGTTCTGGCTGTGTAGGGTAGGGCAATGTAATCCACCTACGTGATAAGTGATGTGTTCAGTTACTGTCTTGAAAAATTCCTACCCCTCCCCCGAAAAACCCAGAATGCCGAGTATGTTATGACTTATTACGAGCTAATAGCATGACGCTGGATTTGTAGACTTTTACGGAGTAATGTACAATGTGTTCATAAAATTATTAAGGTTCATTTGAAAATCAAATACTCTTGTAAAAGCTCCTCTATTTTGATGGCATGCCCACCGCTCTATTTCCACGACGATTTATTACTCTATACCACATAAAGATTCAATTATGTGTCTCTACACCCTTGGAATGTTGCTTCAAAATGGGAGCTCGATATAAAGGCTAGCCATGTATTGCTTCTGATTTGTTTTCTTCTTTTTTCTATTCTCAGTTACGCAATGACCCACGTAATGATTCCCGAGGAAAAACTGTGAACCCCCATCTTTAATACCACGATATCACTTGTACAATGCATAAGAAAAGTTTTTAATTACCAATAATCTCAAATATTTTCATTATGATATGAAGTACCAACTCGAAGCCATCCTTGAATACAGTATTTGCCGGTATAAAGCCTCCCTAGTAAACGGTTTGTTAATGTGCAGTAGCCCAAGGGTGTTTCATTACCGTGGATAAGACTAATTAAATAATCAGGCCTTTCTTTTTCAACGTTTGCTCACTACAAGTCGCATTGTCGCATGTCTGCTGTTGTTTCTACAATATCAAGTACGGTACCATATTTTCGATACTGGCTGGGACTATATCTGTGTCACTTCCCAATCGTTTTCGCTGTAGGCCTAATCGTAAGAATTGAGATAGGCCTACTGTACGGCGGATTGGGACCTGCTAATTGCGGGTCGTGTATCATATCACATGCGAGCTTGTATTGTAGGCCTATAAGTACACTCTTTGAATCGTTCTTGTCATATTTTATACCACGTTTGAATATTTATATTGAGTAAGTGTGCTATACCATGTGTTAGTTTTTTAATTGATTATTTGTAACTCGGAAGTGCTTTTACTATACAACTGTACAAAAGCACCAACTGCCCCATTGATTAAAACATCAGCTCTGATCGTGATCCATACTGGCTGTATGTTTTGGTCTCAGTCGCATACAGTTTTGTTCGCGTCCGTTTCCAACATTTGGAAACCGAAAAATTGTTTATTGCACTTATAACTGCACGTCTAGTCAGTACCATATGTAGTTGCAGCCTATATCCTTCTCACCCATCGTATCCTGAACATATTTGAACGCGCTTTTAAAAATGTGACAGGCTACCTTGATATGTGTACTATATCACGGAATAACCGACATTATGTGGGCCTACATACCTGCATTTTGCATTGCAATATATGCAACCGAGAACACAACAGATTAGATTGGAAACCGCTATTCAAACCAGGGCAGTTTATGATAAGTACTAAATTAAACTAATGTTTGTCTTTATAATACTTAACATTTCTCTGCAAAGCCTGTCTTTATATACATGCCTCACATGCAGTTTTAACTTTCCCCACATAAATATCAATGTTGCTCAACTTATTCACTGTTCCGTGCCTTGTATGCTATTGCTATGTGCTAAAGAGACGTAGAACACGTTTCCTCCAGTTTGAATGAATCCATCACATCAAATGCCATACACGCAAACAAAATGTACAGAGAGCTGGAATACAGCACCGTCACTTTATACACAAACTTCGGTGTTAATTTTATTACTGTGCTGACTGAGTGACTGATAATGAATGTGTCCTGATATGCGACTGATCATGGAGTGGGAAACAACAAAATGCCAAAAGATAAATTTGTCTCAACTTTATAAGAGTGTAAGACTGGATGGCATATCTCGATGAGCAGTTGACTCGTCAGTGTTTTTTTTTTTTTCTGTGAGGTGGTGTGTATACTGCATGTCGTTGTCTCACTCACCAATGTAATAAAAAAGAATGAAAATGAGTTCATAACCATATTGGCTGAAGCTGTAAGGCACAGGCCTCTTTAGAATTCTAATCTGGGCGAACTGATCATACAGATGGATGTGTATATCTTAATCTATAGACTCTTAGCGCCATGTGGAGAAAAATAGGAAAATTTATGCCCCTGAATTTTTACAAGGAGAGGGATCACGAAAAGACAACTCAGTATAGACGTGATAGTCTTACATGTTGAGGTTACAAAAGCCGCACTTGTTTTGAAGTTAGCCACATATAATATAATGTTTATTTATTCCATTTTGACGCTTCTCTCTCTCTCTTTAAAATTGTCGCTGCTGAATGAGACAGGTGACTCTACCACTGCAAAAATTTGATTGATTTTGTATCACATTTCATTGCAAAAGAGCAATATTTCTAACCAGTATAAAAGTATATAGGTCTGAAATACTTTCAACACCTTTAAAGATATCTAAATTTTCTTTAGGCACATTTTAAGCCATGCATGATCATTTTGCTCTAATTTCCCTTTTATATGCGAGCCCCAATTCGAATCAGAAGGAACCATTTTGTTACACGACCCTTTACACATTCATTCCAAGTTTATGGTGCTCAACTACGATATAAATCCGTCTCCCGCTGCTAAGTACTTGCCGGTCAAGGGCTCTCCATGAGGCATACAGTCTGGTAACAGTGAGAGCCGATAACCAGCCATTAATTTTAGATGAATCTCTAAACGCAAGAGGTTACATTAAGAAGCACAGTGTTCACGACTGACTTTAAGGCAAAGCAAAGCAAATTGATCTCGACCGTAGTCGGGAAACCTTGGAGTTTTTCTCGAGAGAAGAAATCCAAGTACGTTGTGGCCTTTTTGAAATGTCTAAATGGTCGTTGAGCTGAATATAGCTGCAATCATAGGACGTATATCTTACTTGAAGAGCCCACCAAGAGATAAGAAGTATTAATACGAACAATTGACAGTATTTATTGCCAGTGACTGCAGAAAGGTATATGAAAGTATGATTAGGGTTTAAAACTACTTTAATTTATGATTGTTGAATATACGCCATAGTTACATTCAGCACTGTGCATTGAAATCACCACTAATTGTGACATTCCTGAAGATCACTGAGCTTGTGAGCATGTACATCAGGCATAAATAAACTGTCGGGTTTTATTGTGGAAGATACCTACGTCTGCCACACTTTACATTTATTGGCACTGTGAATACAGAAGATTGCAACCATTTCTTCCAAAGACCTTTGAAATCTTTAGCAAAACCCCTCAAGGAAACAAACTTCTTTTCCTGTAGATATAGACCTAATCATATGTGCCATGAAGCTAATTCGTTATTATGATCAGCTCTCTGATTATATCGATTTGGACGAAGCGTTCCCAACTCTCTTCCTTTCAGGTACCATTAAGGCTTTGTCCAGTACCTAGTATACCAATCATGGTGTAATTAGACTTTTCCATTTGTATGGATGAGAGGGGGGGGGGGATTCTCCAGTGTAGGACAAACAGTTCTGACACTATCGAGCGGATCATCAGTTGGTGGGTACTACCGGGAAGCCGTATACAGAAATAATGTGGCTGAAAATACATATAAGAGTGCAGGAAATGGCTCACCCAGGCTCTCTGGCGTTCTCAGTTTTACCTAAAAATTCTTCAAGTTTCGAAATTAAGGTCCGAAAATTTTACACCTCGATTCTGACTGTTGTAAAGTGGATATAGGTATTTCTCCAAGCCTGTATAGTTCATTGATGTAAATAAAGATGAAGCCTATTTGATTTGATTTGATGGAATAGAAGTACATATTCACAATGCCTTATGTCGAATAGGCCTATCTATCATCGCACAGAACATCTGCTTGGAGGATACATGAAGGAGAGTTAAAAAATTAAATAAATAAAACCACATCGCGTCCACAGAAAAAAGGACAAATGTATCATTCGTAAAACTCGCACCACAAAATGTGATACCTGACTTAGGCGACTAAACTTGATTTTTGCCGGTTCTTTGTACGACATACGCTACAGGTAAAATTAGTCGGTAAGGATGTACAGTCCAGTCTGATAGCGTGCTTTCACGTTTCGGTTTACTTTGTTCCATGATGTAGGCCATGGTAGTCTCGAAGCGGGAATAACTTGAAATATTCAATAGGTCGAGACTGGTTGATCTCGAAGTTAGATTGAATAGGTCGAAGACTGAATAGTAATACATTCGATCTTGAATTGAAACCAGTCTTAGACAGAGCTTAGCCCTTCTCAAAAAAAAAAAGAAAGAAAGAAAGAAGAAGAAAGGCTGAAAGAACAATCCCCAGTGAGAATACTGAAGCTAGAGTGATAAATTCATCAAAATTTTATAAAGCATAGATGGATATGTCCAATGCTTTCACGGAATTTACATTGAACAATGAATACCGTTCTACAATGCTTATCCACGTGACTGCTTGTGTGTCTAATACAACAATAGTATTATAATACCAAGAGCATAGGATAAGTCAACATCATCAAGCATCTTCACGTAACGCTTGACTTCATTACAGTCATTTTCTTTTCAATTTGACTGACACTCTCCGGGGCTCAGATGACCCTTTCACGATAATTAAACTAGAATTGGATAAGTGAGCACACTCGTGATGATAATTCCCCACAGAACGTATCTGTGTGAAAGCTGATTGCGAATGGATTTGCATTAATCATTCTTCCAAAAGTCAGTTTTAAAGACTGCCACGTGCCGAACTTGTGAAGAAGGCACACATGAACCATTTTCTTAAAAGAAAAAAAAAAACAATGAAAACTATGTCGGACGTTCACTATTGAAAAACATTACCCCTTAATTACAATAAAGGGTGTTAATAAAATCACTTCTTTTCCATTGTAATGTTCCAAAAATATTTGAGCAAATTAATTGTTCAACTTTTCGGCTACGATTTTGTGCGCTAATATAGCTCGCATTCATATTCTGAGCGAACGTCGTGCTCTTTCAAAAAATGTTTACAATGAATGTTTAGTCGATGACATAGTGGTTTAGTGTCTGTTTATTCCAGTGAAATATCACGTGGTATACTCAGAGTCTTTCTTGACCGAGATATACTCCCAGCTTCCATCTATGACTCCCTACAGCAGTCCAGTTGTAACTGGTGTACTGCGCTGCACTTCAACCATTTGCTTTCAAAATTTCAAAATTTAAAATTAACGACTCTTCTACGCGAGGTTCCCCGGCTATCTGGCTCATGGATTATTTATTTGCAAATAGATCGAAGAGCAAGGCAGAGAGAAGTGAACGAGGTATGATTGCGTGGGCAGAAGAGTATAGAAAAGAGTTACGTTCACCAACATGATATAGCTCTACACTAAAGAACAGCAAAGCACTTATGACTTCTAGGGTCCTGTGCGGTAAGACAAAAATAACAAGTCGCCACAGAGAGAACCCCAACGAAAATAAGAATGTGTCGGTTTTCGAAAATTAACTTAATTTAACTAGGTTTTTTTCTGTTCGAAGTAAAAAACAATTACATCTTGTGTATGTTTGATGTGGATGTTGTAAATTTGCTGTGTTGTAACATGCAACTAAGTAGCAAGGTTTGCCCATAATCATAGCTTTAAGATAAATATGTAGTCTTTACATTCCTAACAGTTTCATTTAGGTACTTAATCTCGAAAAATAGTAATGTTATATGCTTAGTTTGGCATTTTTCTACACAATACACTTTACAAGTTTTCTATCGACAGGGTAATAACACGTAACGTTACGTAAGCTACTACAAAAAGCAGAGCTTAATATTCATGAGTCGTTCCATAAGTAAGGGCACCAAATGGTTTTGGTGTCACATTTACGTTGTGCTTTTTCCTTTAAACAGATTTTGTATATGAAAGATTACATTGAATCTTCCAATAATAACTTAAGATACATCTATCTGTTGATACCTTTCCAAAACTATACAACAAAACATTTTAACATTTTACATGTGTATCTTATCTTACAGTAAACTGTCATATTTCATGTGTCAACGAGACACCAAAGCTTGGACGTGAAAAAAATCAACTGGCACTGCGTGTTTTTTGTTTGTTTGTGTTTGTTTGCTTGTTTTTTTTTTTTTTTGGATTTTTTTAAGTGTATGGAAAACTTTAATTGATGTATTACTCTGCTTTCTTAACAATATAGGTAGATTATGTCATTTTCTCGTAATAAGTTTGACCATGAAAATGCTTACCTGAGCGAGTACATTGAAGCAGAGTTAATCATCGTTTACACGTGAACCATGCTGTGTGCTTGTGACAAAACGAAAAATGCGTGGCAAACAATTGTGTATTGCTACATTTTACCTTGTCACTGCCTACTTTGTGTATGGATTTAAAAAAATGAATGACTTACACATATATAATTTTTGAAAAGGCTTGGGTTCACCTTGTAAGTATTTTACCGGGACTTCCAAATGGTGTCCCGTTACACTGAACGACCATAAAATTGGCAATAACTATAATGCAAATAAATTTTGCAACTGATTTAAGTGGGCCAATGTTAATAAACAAAACATAAGCTTAGAAGGACATGTATCCCGTAAGCTGCAAGACATATGGCATAAAATTCTAAAGACTGGCCTTGGTGTCCCGTTTACACGTGAAACCCAAAATATCATTTTAATCCAATATTTTCATTTCCGTGATGCCAAGAGGTTTTAATTTGAGTGTATTAACTGAGGAGTTATATGACCTATAATTTGGCCTCTAACTTTTTTTTGCCTTTCCTTTTTAATGCAATATCCAATTTTTACCCAAAATGTCATAAATTGGTCGCCTTATTTATGAAAGTAGCCAGACACATGTACCGCGGCAGCTAGTGCAACATTAAAAGCAACATACATCACTTCTAAGTACCTCCAAAACTAAATAATTGGTGAAATTTAATATGGACTTCTTTAATATAAATGGACTCGTGCATATATTGTTAAGGACCTTATTCTGGTCGGTTTGTTATCTCATTCTTGTTCACTATTTTTTACTAAAACTTTAAAAAAAAACATTCATTTTACATGAAACCTCACAAGTATAATAGGGTAGACTAGTTCTACCAAAATATGTAGTTTCCTTGGCAACAAAGGTCAAAGGACACGTGACAGGGGGTCAGGTTCTTTTTTGGTATTTACTATAAATCTTATAAGAAGCATCCCACAAATATGAAAGTTTTAATGTAATAGCCTAGGCATGACAAGTTGAACCGATATGTGTGGTTTTCATGGCAGCAAAGGACATAGATCATGTTACAGATGGTAAAATGTTAATGTTTTGTAACTAGCCTATTTTTCATCAATTAACGTAAATAAGCTAGACTGAGCCTCAGGCCTTATCTAGTACTTTGTAGTAGCAGTCTCGTCTTCACAACTCAAATTTTTATTTGGCACTAGCGTGTATGCTCGCACTTCACTTTGATAGCCCTTATATCTAGAGTGTTCCCATATGGTCTATGCAGACATTTGTTTTCACTCCAAAGTTGTTGTAACTGTTAGGCCTAGTAGTATGAAAGTTAAAGTCTAACCTAGGGCTAGACTTGAAATCTGAAGCTGGTAACGGTATGAAGGCTAAGTCTGAGGCTTAGGCATTGCTAGGCCTACGCAATTCATAGGCTCAAAGGATAACCCAAGATATGAAACTGTGGTAGACTAACATTAGGTTAGGCATAGGGCCTACCTCTCTTACATATTAGTTCCCTTAAAGGCCCAGTTCTCTCATCCCAAACAGTACCAATTCTCCAAACCTTCTTTCTTAAGTCCATCCCACTATTTTCTCAAATTAACCCTCATCTTGACACAATCTCAGTAAATTGCTTTAGGGCGAGTATAGGAAAGCTCAACGTGTATAATCAAAATACTCTCAGAAAAGTTCATGCTGTGTAATATAAGCTTTGCTACTCAACATTGTTTGAATTAGCAGTCAATCAAAAAGCTGAGCCAATTGAGAGTTTCTGTTACCCTATACTAGAAGTGTAGTTTGGGGTGAGAGGATTGGCCCTTTAAACTTGGCGGTCCTGAAGCATCGCAAAAAATGCGTACATGACAATTTCCTTGCCACGGGCTAGGATTCGCCGCAGGGCAGCACGCAGAAAAGGTTTGCGCGTCGGCCGGAAATCTTCTAACGCCACGCGTTCAACATGGCGCACACGTCTAGTTCCTTAATGAGACGAACTTGATGTGCGTATCAGCTCGAAAAACATGAAGGTTGCCGTCGCATCAAAGTGGTGAATACGAACAGCTAGCGCGTGAATAATAACAATTACGCACTTGTCTAAAGAGTCCTCGAAAGCGTCTTACCTTTTTACTGGATTGAAAAGGCAAGCGTTACAAAGGTTGGGTAGCCTATTTCTCCAGTTCTTTCATAATCCGGTGTCTGAGTTTAAATATATCCAAAAGATGTTGTTTTGGAATAGGGTGTGCTCCTATAGTTCCAAGAACTTGATTGGTCTCTGCCATATTCTTTCCCCTCGCTATCTTTCGAAAAAAATCCATCTCTTGGAACGAAAAAATCGCTTCCCTTGGATTTCAAATAGGAATTTCAAAGGATTATTACATAGAGTTTTAGTATGGTAATTTTTGTCCATGACATTCTACTGTAGCATAAAAACAGCACCGATAAAACTTCTAGCACATAAACAGTTCCAGTTCTATAACCAACTTGCGTTGTTAGCGATGAGATATGCAACTCCGTGGATTGCCCTCTTGTTTATGTTGCAGCAGTGAAACAACCGACAGTCGCGTATTAAGGGGAGCCTATACTTTAAAGGAACATATGTCAGGTAGGCTATCCGAATACAATTAAGTGCAAAATTTTTGCCTCAAGCGTCACTAAGTTTACAGTGATTAATTCTTTGTCATTCACTGGTACCGTATGTGTTCTTTGAACTGAGTCGCTAGGAATAAAACCCTCCCAACCCACCCCAGCCCACCCCATCGCTACGCACGCGCATGAAAGATACATGGGTCAGACTATTTACATATGACGACAAATAACAAGCTTTTATCGTGTTAATTTGAGGACCTTGTGCTAAATGCTATTCAAAAACGTCAGAAGAAAAGATAAAATCATTTCTCTCAGTAAAACACCGTCTTTAATGAGCATAGGATGTGAACTTAAATTATGCGCTACAAAAAGTGACAAAGACCTAATTCTTTAATTCTGCCTCATGCATAAAAAGGCTCAGTAGAGTTATAGACAGGAAATCAATAAATATGAAGTGAGAGGCACAAAGCTTGGTGCGAGTGAGGAGGCCACATAGTTGCATGCCACCTTCCGATCTAGACACCTCTGTCTTTATATCAGCTTTTATTGTTCAAAGAACCGCCGTCGAGCGTTACAGTCCCTTGCAGTGAACCTTCAGTTTTGGACAAGAACTATCGAAGCGTGTGTCTTTTGATTAAACAGACCTGTCACAAGGGATAGTTTGGGCATTTATACTTCCCGATCGGCGAGAGATGTAACCCGACGTTTAATTATGGAAGTCGTCACGTCTTAATGCTTACATACACACGCAACTTAAAGTGCCAAAAGAACATATGGGAAACTTTAATGAAATAATTTTTATTATACACATCGACTAAAATTTGACATTTCAAAAAATAATGCAAAGAATTCCTGTCAAAAAATGAACTTTGATGAAACTGTAAACATGGTCTCAAACAAACCCACGTCGTCGAAAAGTCAAATCGAGTGATTCGATTGGTGAGGGGCCCAAACACCTTGCCTTTAGATATGTCGTGACATTGTTGCACATAAAATTCATTACCAATCATCAGGCTGTAGGATACTCAGGTGAACTTATGTCCTTTCGTGTAATGTTTTGCACTAATTAAACCAATGAACTCAAATAGAAAAATACGTAAGTACGCGGTAATGCTTTCCACGTTAACAGAGGGAACTGTTTGATATAATTATTTGACTTTAAGTTTTAAAAATCTCAAAATGAAAGTGTAAATAAATCCTTATTCGATCAAGGAAAAATATTCAATTATCTTTGTTGCACAACAAACTAATGAACATAAATTACGAATAACGACGCCAGCTCACAACCTGGTAACATTTCTTCCGATTGATAGAGAAAAGTATTTTCGACAATTTGTTTCTGCAAAAAAATAAAATATTAGCGGATCATCAGGCGTAACTACTTATGCTATCATACGAATATGATCAGTTCAACTTATTTTGAAGTCAGACTGGATTCCAATTTGATCCTGCTTTTAAATATATTGAGGGGTTCCTATATATTTTTACATGATTTGGTAAATCAGTGAACCCCAAATGTGTTATTATTGAATGTGTTGTCTTCAGTCTATACAGTGGTTGTTTATAAAACGTTGCATACGTGTGTACCTATGAATCTTCAGTAAGGTCCAAAGTTACATTGTCACATGTACTTCATTTCTCAATTGTCCATTACTGTCAGTCTAGTCCATTTCTCCAAGCTGGCGTTACTTTCGTAGCAAGTATATAGACTTCCAGTCTGAAGACATAAAATGTTGGCTTCTATTGTCTCCGACGTTTGAGTCATTGACACTGCTTGCATTGAAACGACGGACGACGGAGTCTAACAGCAACTTTCTAATGATGAAGCTACCTTACTTTGAAACTGTGGCTACTGTAAGAAATCTGTCGAGATTATTGTTACGATTGTATGCCATACTTGTTAATAATTCTCAAATTCTGGTCAGGTGAGGTGAGTTTTCTCTCTGCAATGACTCATCTTACATGTTGTTAATAACAAACAAATGGTAGTTCATTTTTAATCCAAAGTATTGTTGTGCATGTGTATCACTTGCATTAACGGTTAAACGTTGCTTAAAATTCAATTTGTGTGCCACATTTTGCATGTATACCGTAACCGGTTCCATATAACATTATGGCGGCTAAGTGTAATCAAATTTAGAAATCAAATAAGGTACGTTCCATAAATAAGGGCACCAATGGTTTTTGGTGTCACATTTACGTTGTGTTTTTTCCTTAAAACAGACTTTGTATGAAAGATTGAAATTAAATTTTCCAATAAGATACATCTATCTGTTGAAACCTTTCCAAAAATATAAAACAAAACATTTTAGCTTTTTGCATGTGGATTTGATGGTACAATATACTGCCATCTTTCACGTGTGAATGGGACACCAAAGCTTAGACATGACAAAATAACTGGCACTTGTTTCTTTTGAAGTGTAGGCCCATGGAAAGCTTTAATATGCTTGATTTAATGTTATGCATTATTACGATGTAGGTACATTATGTCTTGTTCTCGCAATAAGCTTGGCCGTTAAAATGCTTACCTGAGCGAGTACATTGAAGCAAACTTTTGGGGTTTCACGTGCCCCCCAAAACCAAAATTTTTGTATCCCACTTTATCGGTTACACGAGAACCATGTTGTGTGCTTGCGGCAAAATGAATAACGTGTTACAAACAGTTGTGTTGCTACATTTAATCTTGTCAGTATCTATTTTGTGTCTGGATTTGGAATTAAAGGAAAGGCTTGAACATACATCATTTTTGGAAAGTCTTGAGTTCCCTTGAGTGTAAATATTTTACCGGGGACTTTCAATACGGTGTCCCATTATGAACACGACTATAGAAATTGCAATGACCAAAATAAGCATTATTTTTGCGACTTACGTAAGAGTGCAAATGGTAATGAACAAAATGTATGAATTATTACGAATATATATGGTACGTGTATATGTATCCCATAAGCTGCACCCCCCTGCGGAATATTCACACGTACAGTACTTTCTGCCTGTCGTAAGAGTCGACTTAACGGGAGGACTTGAACCTTGAACATTATGACACTAAATAACACATTTTTGTTGGTGTGTTGTTAAGTCTTATCTGACTGTCTAACCCATAAGCTGCATGATATATGGCATAAGTTAAAAAATGGCTTTGGTGTACCCTTTACACGTGAAACCCAAAACGCCATTTTAATTAATGTTTTTATTTCCTTAAATGCGTTAAGGCTTTTTTCAGTGTAATCTGAGGAGTGATACTATTTTTAAGTTGACATATAGCTTCTTTGTCTATCCTTTTAATGCATTATCCAACTTTCACCACAATGTCATAAACTGGGCCCCTTATTTATGGAGGTAGCCATATGCAATACATTAAAGATGCGTACATGCTGATAACTGGTATGGTGACACTTTTGCCCTTTTAAATGTCTATATATCGCACCATAGTATACATGTGTCACTGTCGTAGCCACTTTGTAGTGTACTAACTTTATTCATTTCGGCCCAAGGCATATCAGGCAAAGTTTTGTTTTCACCACGTCTCAAATCAGGCAGCTACAGTACATAAGCAATGTCAAAAGCCGAGGTCGGCTTGAATTGAACCAATAGGTTGGAAACTGGACCGTGAAACTCTATCTGTCTAACTACCTACCTAACAGCTCGCTTGTAAAATTCATATCTGAAAGGGTGCACATAATTGCTGCACAACTAGAGAGTTACCGGCTACCCGGTGTAAACCAGAAAGTCAATTGGCTTAATGATTCCTTGCCGTTGAAATGCACGTCGGATGGGCTTTTCTTTTTCAAATTGACAATCTTTCTTAAGTGACAATTGTAATGGTCTTCTCAATATAAGTAATGCAAATGCGGCAACATGTGTGAAATCCATTGCAGTTTGTTACACTCATTGATATCTTGTGTTTGCAAGGTTTTGAGTTCCGACTTCTGGTGGCTTCACCAAAATGATAGGATTCATCTATAAAGTATGGACAATTTGCATACAAAGAATGAGATCCGTCACTGCTAAACTTCTTAAGATATCATGTTTGCAACGTTTTAAACCTGAAAACTAGTTAATCTCAACGATCTTTGAGCTTCACTAAAACTGATAGCATTTCTTCCTCTACTTAATATGGGCCATGTGCATTCTGACTGTGAGATCCCTCAATGTTACCCATTGTGATATATGTTTATGAGGTTTTACCTTCTGAACTTTGGTAACCATAGATTACCTTTGACCTCATCAAAACTAGTTGCATTCATCTTCTTTGTGCGAACAATGAACATGCTACGTACGAGATCCCTTGTAGTTATCCGACTAAGATATCGTGTTTTCAAGACATTCTCAAGATATTTACTATTTGATCTCTCATGACCATTTCATGACTTTTGACCTCCACAAAAACAATAGCACTAGTTAGCATGAACAATGCACAGGCCAAGTATGAGATCCCTCAAGGTTAAATGCCTTGAGATATCCTGCTTGCAATGTTTTCACCATTTGACCTATGTTGACCACAAATGACCCTTGAAACTGACCAAAAACAATAGGTATCATCTACTTGGTAAGATCAATGCACGTGCTCAATATGAGAGCCTTCACAATTATCAAAGCTGAGATATTGTGTGTACGAGAAATTCCCAAGATTCTTGAAGAAATTCCCAAGGAATTTACCATTAGTCTGGTGACCTCAAATGAGCTTTGGCCAAAATCGATAAGAAATTATCTAATCAATCTGTCTAACCCATACACTAAATATCAGAATAGCAGCATTTACCTTTTTTAACATGTATTGTGTTAACAAGGTTTTAACATCTTGACTTCTCATGACTCCAAATTACCCCTGACCTTGACAAAAAAAAGTAGGGTTCATCTATTGATATGACCAATGGCGCACGCTAAGCATAAGATCTTTCACAATTATCTAAAAATACCATGTTTACAAGAAATTCCCAGGGTATTTCACATTTGACCTCCGGAAAGCTCAAGTGAGCTTTTACCATAGAAATCCTAAGCTTTAGCTGGAAGGAGGGTCCCACAACAATAAATTGGAAGACGCACAGAGGTCACATGCCGCGGGAATGTAATTGTCTGGTTGCAGTTTTAGTTTCGTGCACCCTTCTTGATGCGTACGTAACCGACTGTGTGCTTTTGAACGCAATCGTATGGAGCGCTGTTTTTAAGCGTAAGGTGAAATGTTGCTGCAAATAAACGCGGGTCAAGCAGGGTATTGCGAAGTTCCGATTGTATACTGCAGCCTACCACACGCACTCTGATGTCGTCGTCTGATACGCTATTCCGCCGTTTGTCGGCACTGCGCATTACCACTCACGATAGTTCTCCACATCTTTCTGTCACTTGTAAGTAATGCCAAAGCACACCGGTTTAACACTACGACAATGTCGCGGAATAAGGTAGCTGGGTTTCGTTTATGGATTAGAGTTCGGGTACGGGTTAGATAAGGTTTAGGGATTAAGCTTAGGTGTTAGGGTTAAGTTATTGGTCCTAACATTCTGCGGTACCTTCACCCTCTTCAAGCCCAGTGCGGGTTTTAAAATATAGATAATGTTCAGCAGTCATTTAAAACCAGTGGCCGGTAATTTCAACCCACATTCCTACAAACAAAGATAAAAATTTGGTAGAAAGGTCATTGCAATTCACTTAGGCCTACAACATTGGCTATAATTTTCAATGGATTTAGGGTATGCAGTTGTCACAAACTGTTATTAAGTTGTGCCAAAGTGAAGGCCAAAATTGGCCCGATGGCTCTTTGTAGTAACCTGTTTGACCCGCGCTTATTTGCGACATTATACACAGTGTCACCATACGCTTGAAAAAAAAAAAAAAAAAAACAGCGCTTAGCACGGTTGCGTTCGATTCGGGTTCATAAAAATATTATGCATCCCATAAAACTACATTCCCGCGGCAAGTGACCCTTCAGTTGCATCCGTTTTTACTTGCGCGTTTCCGTTGGCGTGCTCCTTCCAGTTAAAGCTTAGGAATTTCGATGGCCTTTACCTCCACCAAAACCTATAGTGATCATATAATCAATCCGCCTTACCCACACACCAAATATCAGCTTATCCGCATTTACCGTTTTTGAGATATCGTGTTTAAAATGTTTTGACATTTTGACCTCTCACGACTCCGAATGACCTTTGATCTTCACCAAAAGCATCAAAGGTTAATTACTTAATATGGCCAACCCACACTCCAACATATGAGGTTAGTCACACTTACCCATCTTAAGATATCGTGTTTTCAAGGAAAAGCGTCAAACACACACACACACCGTCATACACACCCACATAAACATTTACACGACACTGCCACCGCAAAGGATCCTTGCCTGCCTTCGGCAAGGAATGAAAAACGTAAATTAATTATTTACCCTGCAGAATACTGTTTTCCTGGCAAATTACATCAGCGTAGCACTATATGAGTTGTTGCGAAACATGAGAAATGTTGGCCCAAAACTCCTCCCAGGTTGATGGTAATAGCACTTTCCTGGCCTATTTGTCGCTTATAAACAGGGGAAAACTAGTGATGTCAAAACGTTAGAAATAAAAGAAAACAAAAATACCAAAGGTACATCAAATTGAGGAGCCTACCCTCTCTACCCCTCAGCTACGTGCTTGTTTATCTTAAATAAAATTCGCATTCAGCAGCAAAGAAATATGCTTTGACGCAAACATAAATAGTTGACCAGCTATGGCAAGACAACGAAACACAAAATACAAAAGTCTTAGGTATGTTAGATTTACCCCTCTTAGAAGTTAAACTGTATCTAAATCATACAATTTTAAGGCATTAAAAATAGCCCCGTATTGCCATGATAATACACTTCTTGTCTTATTTTCCTGGCTTTTGCACTTTCGTGATCCATTTGCTAATTACATCAGCCTACCTTAGAGGGAAATTGTTGTTATGTGAAAGTAAATATACACCATATTTTTCACAGATAACCCTTAAGCTTAAATGCAATCGTGATACCATGCTCTTCTCGTCAAAGAAAAAAACATCATAACTCATTTTTCTCGACACAAAGAAAAATTTCATAAGAACAATGGAGTTAACTAGCTCTATTCTGATCATTAAACTGCATTTTCTTGTTGTTTTGTCCTGTAATAAACGAAACTACTAATGCTGTAGATAATGAAATTCAGAGATAGCCATCTAACTGTCAAAACATTCCCATCATGCACCTCAACAGCTTACAGGGCAAGCTGTTTGGCACATCAGGGAATTCTGTTGACATGGAGCATATCTGCTATATCCATTACGTTATGAACGCCAGTGCAAATGTCAGCCTGATTATGCAGATCCAAGTCGTCCAGGGATTTTATGTCAAATTAAATGTTTGACTTAGAACAATCGTCACTGCATACATGTGCACGAAAATATAACTTGTACAGATAGGCTTATTATCCTTTCTGTAATGCATTGCACCCACATGTATGTCTGCAGAAGATTTGGGTTAGGATACGCGAGGAATATAATTTGTGTGTTCGGTTCTTTTTGATAAAAGCAAAAGACTTCTACTGTCTTGCTATTACGCACTTTTTTCACACATCTTCGACAATTCGTACCCGATTTCATATATTTTACCATTAAAATAACGTAGAACGTATACGGTGTAGATTGCATATGCCCTATTATAAATCTTTCAGGAACTGTTAAGGGGTAGCTAGATATCATGAAAACATGTACAACAAATTGAGATGTATTGGTTAAAATAACGTAAAACACGCTTTTCAAAAATAAAAGGCATCGGTTTAAAGTTCTCCCTTATAGCATATATGTTAGGAATGTTAGATTAAATCAGTCTAAAACTCTGTAGTAGATTTTTGCAATGGTTTTACCAAGCAAAGTAAACTAAGAGGATAACTTATACCACTGTGGATCATGAATTTAGAAGTGCTTCTCTTACCCGCTGTTACTGTTATCAACTGTTACGAAAGCAACTCAGTTGGACTTGAATATAACACACCACGGAGGAGCTATAGTATTAAAACACAAAACACTATTTTAGCAACCGAAACACAAGCCGATTTAATATCTTTTCATAACCAAAACATTTACGTTAGAGGGCAATGCAAATTAATGACGAGTTGACGAAAGGTTGTAAAGGACATGTAGGGGGTTAATTGTATTGGCCGTTTCTACTAGGTGAGGGGACCATTAGATGTATTGAAAGCAAACTTGTCAGTACTGTGGGAGGAGAGACAAGAAGTCACAAAATTATTTTACCTCCAGACGGCAAGGCCGGGCCGATGGATTATAACTCAGTATAATAGGGTAGGAAGTGGCATACCTACAGCCATCTTTGTCATCAAATAATTTATTAGAAATAAGGAATAGATTCATTTTGACAACTTGCACCATTCTTAGGATAAGTTGTCGTGCAGTTGTCACATAAAAAATTGCAATGACATTTGTCCACAAATAATGTCCACCACTGTAATGTTTTGCCAAGTGTCATTTCAAGGACTCCATTATCTTCATTCAAGCATTCGGCAAGGAATATAAAGGATTTATGTCCTTGATATTTACATCTGATTCTTATTTCAATCAAATATTATGGTTATTTTAAATTGCACTGCCACAACAGGCCATGCTAGATACATCAAAATTTTTCAGGGCCATTTATAAATAGCGGTCTTGTGTCCAAATGAAATGCTAAACACAGAAGAGAAACTTTAAAAGTTAATTGAAAATGACTCAAAAATGTGTTGTAAATAGCTAGATAGTAGCTCACGAAAAACGAATATTTTCCTTGGGTCAAGCTGTTACAAATTTCCCGAAAAGGGTTTATTCAGTGCAGACGATATCAATTTGTGACAACGTGCCACATTGTGTATTTTTGGCTGTATGGGCTTAAGTATGAAATTCATATTGGTGTCTTACTCCGGACTACTACTGCCATATAACACACTAATCGAAGATCTCATGAACATGTGGGTTGTTCCACTTATTTGGAGGCAAAGTTGTGACATGACATTTTTGGCCCTTTATCAATGTCTCTTGCTTTTTCCTATGACACAATATTTAAATTTGTCTTATAATACTAATCTCTAAACTTATGAGGAGAAAGTTCCAATCATGGGTGCAGAAATTATTTTCATCCTCAAAATGACCTCATTTTGGGAAAAGAATAATGTTTCACGAGTAAAGGGGACACCAAAACACTTTTACCCCATTAATGCCATAGATGGGTCGCTTTCATAGCACTTCAGCATATTATTTAGATAATTTGAACCTTCCAAAGCTTAAACAGTCATTCATATCTCAATTCATGGTTTAATTTCAATTGTGTAGAACAAAAACATTCATATCACGTGTAAGCAAGATAGGGCGGGGGACACCAAAATAGATATCTAATATTTCATATTTTAAAGCAGTTAGCAGAATTTCACAAAGTGTGTGTCAAATGCCATATCAAAAAGTTTAATTTCACAAGATATTTCAAAATAGGATCTTTGGCAAATAAGTTTATTTGAACTGTTAAGTTTCACAATGTAAATTTTTCAGGGGACACCAAACTAGTCTTCAAAATTGAATATGATCTTGTGCTTTTTATTTTTGTTGAAATTTCTTTGTTTACTGCATGAGGCAGTGCCCAGGCCTCAACAATCTACAAACTACTCAAGAGGATTACTGCATTTTATAAGAACAATATTAGTGGAAAAGGAGTAATTGATGAAATTGATGAAATATCAACATAACTTTAAAGTAAACAATTTGTTGACATAATTTATATGTTATCAAAAATTTTATGTTGAAAACTTTACAAAATATGCCTTTAAACATGGGGAAATTCAAATTTTGAAATTGTTGGTCTAAAAATGGCTAATTTAAGCTAATGTTTCTTCAAATTGGGACGATTTACTCCATTGACACAAATTTTGCTGAAAGTAAATAATCACCCTAAATTGTAGTGACAAAATAATAACACATTTACCTTCATGTGAACTTAAGTTGCATGACAGTTACCTTTGAAAGTGTATTTTTACCATTGGCCCCCTAATTTATGGAACTACCCATGTACGGTAGGTTATCAGTTCGGGAGATAACCTCTTTCGAGGGAAAATGGTTTTTCACCCGATCGGGGGAAAATACGGCTATGGGTGGCGCCATTTTCAAATTTTTCCCCTGATGCTTTGCGATCCTACCGTGCAATTTAAACGGAATCAAACGTTCAAAACACCTGGAAAATTTAATCGGTCTTAGGAAAGAGAAATTTTGGAATATTTAGAAACTTTGTAACTAGGGGAACAAAAAAGCCGCATCATGTTTGGTAGTTCACCGCGCAAATTTTGAGATATTGAGCAATTTTGCCACGTTCTGTGTCCTAAGCTTAAATTATAGACTCGACACAGCCGCAAGATCTGTTCACTTTTTTTCTGCAAAAAGTTGTGTAAGTTACTCGTGCAGGTTATTGAGCCCATTAATACGTTTTTGAAAGTTTCCTAACATTTCTGTCTGAGGTGGTAAACAATTACCTTGTATTTGAACATATCCACATTTATAAAACAAAGCGACGACTGTGAAGAGGTACACACTAAGTGCTCATGAATATTTATGCTGCAAATTTTCTCCCGATCGGGTGAATTCTCATTTTCCCCCGAAAACGGTTATCTCCTGAACTGGTTATACTTATGTCATTCATAACAAGTCATACGTCCCTTTTTACATCAGATGACGAAAAGTTGATTCTGAAGTCGAAAATGCTTCTGTAGAAATAACGAGTCACCGGGTGTTCAAGTAAAGTAGGAGGGTGGAATGCTAGGGTGCATAGTAGTACTTTACCCCAACTTTTTTAGTTTCCCTTTCTGCTATTCTGAGTTAGGATATCTATATGACAACCTGCCCCTTTGATAACTAGCCCCCTCCCCTTTCTTATGACTCGAAATTTACTTATGCTGTTTTCCTAGCCAATTCAAGAATGTTGCTCTTTTCAACATGCTTTAGTATGAAGGTTGTGCACAACGTTCAGTGGTGTGAATTTTGCCTACTGGATGTCACTGATCATGCGCATTAGGTATGTTACTGACACGCAGTCACGGCGGCACCTTAGTAGTATTGAGATTGTTGCATGGTATATGTAAAACTACGGTATGTATGCATGATCATGCTTTATAAATTAGACAAATCTCGAAGACACAAGGGATGACTCTGTAGATGATATTGTAGTTAGTTAAGATGTAATGACAGTACCGTGATTGTGCCAGAAATGTCTTTTTATTGAATATTTCAACCATGTCATGATGACGTCATTATGCACTTGACTCTTCGATAACGCTTTTGGCAATACTTCAACGTTAAGTGAATTAGTGGAAGTGTGCCACACCGTATAAATAAGTATAGTCACACGTAACAACAGTTCTTAGAAATACAGCATTCGAGCTTTTTATCAATATCAGCCTGAGAAAACTTTACACCCAAAATTATAGCCGGAGACGATAACGAAGAAAAGGCAAAGTGAATTAATTGATCCAAGGAATTTTATGTCTTCCCATGTTTATTGCATTTTGAATCATAAAGTAATCCTTTTATAAAACAAACAAGAAGGTAAAACTCTTAGTTATTCCATGCTACTTGCATAAATACGTTTAGTACTGTTGTTTACATAAGAGAACAGGTTCGTTTTCCAGTTGCTTTTCTATATTCAAATGGAGAAAGCTAATCGAATGCATCGATTGTTTGACAAATCCATTAAAGTAAACAAAACCTCTGCAGCACAAAACTATCAAACCTTTAATATTTAATGTTGTTGATAAATACGATGCATACGACGCATTCACACGATTATTTATCAATTGAGATGACTCCCACCTTAAACGTGTAAACATCATGCTAACAAGAACTCAGAAATTCAGAGATTGGTAGTGACTTTTCACACAAGACCACTATCAAAACTTATTTGAGGAAAAAGTTAAATAACACAATTTTCGCCAAATTTCTCTCCAAAGTATCTCTCCTTACATTTTATGAATTAACAGACTTTGCAAATTAAAGGTAATCCAAGCAGCTATTTCCAGTAAATTTCACATTCGCTGAGAAAAAATGGTGTCACATGACTCTTAAAGGCCAATCATTAAACTGGACAGTCTACTACACTACGTCAACTCGGGATGACTGCTCTTGCCCTTTAAGTATGACAACGATTCGTTGCTCCACACACCTTCAAAAACTTAAAAGTTACACTTTATTAATTATCCCGGATAAATACAAGACTGCAGTAGGGCTATGCCCTTTATGATCGTAAAAGAACTAACTATTGATTTCGATACCGCCCTGTTTTGAGCAAGTATTTAACAATGGTGATGTTACCCTCTGTGCCTAAAAGATTTATGCAAGGAATCTGTTGGTATTTGTTTGGCCTCAACAATGGGCACGCAGATCTTATATTCATCTCAAGTAGATTGATTTGAAAAATGTAACAATCAGGTGAACGACTAGAGTTTATAGGTTGAGGTGATTTTGAGGAACATTGCTTTACTTAAGCTTTCTGATAAATACTTTTGTAAACAAGAGCCCAATGGGCACTGTGGTTCCTTGCTGGATATTTTAAGGACTGTACAGCCAGTCTCTGAAATAGAGCTAAGCAAAAGCTATATTCAATGTTTGTAACATCTGCACAAAGATATTTTAGTACTAATTAATTTTTGTGACCTCACTTACATTCAACTTGTAAAATGCTTGGTGATCCTTCAAAAACATTTCCTCCTTTCCCCATGTATTTATGCTTGTAATCAAACTTGATATTATCACCAATGAACAACACACAATGTGGTCAGAGAGAGAAAAACACCCTTTAAACTTCCCTCATATGTTATTTTTACCTGCTCTCAAATAAAACTTGATATTACTTTAAAAAAAATCTCCCATTTGCCCTGTTTGCTATCTCTACACAGAAAACAGGGTTTATTCAGCAGTTAAGCAGAAAGCAAGTGATTAATGGGGTGTGATAATAGAATGAGGATTAGGTTACCCCACGGGGCACAGCAGTATTAAAGAGACATACTGTATAATCTATGCATTGCTTCCACTGGCAGAGAGACCAGTTTAATGCAGTGGGACCTGTGCTCATTGAAACCTACAGGTTTCAGTTAATGCCCCCTAAATAACATTTCCAGTGGTTGACCTCTTTCTAGTGACCTTGATGGCCTTTGACCTTAACCAAACACAGATTGATTTGAAATTCGTCCTTTCTACCTTAAAAACTGTGCTAAATCGTTTTTCAGTTTTTGACCCCTGGTGACCCCAGATGACCCTTGACCTTCACCAAACATACCAGATTTCATTCTTACACCATGACACAACCACACACCAAGTATGACATCTATCCAAGTTTCCTACCTTGAAATATAGTATTGAGAAGATTTTTAGTTTTTGACCTCTGGTGACACCAAATGACCTTTGACCTCCACCAAAAACAATAGGGCACACCTTTTCCTTATGGAAAATCTATGTACCAAATCCAAGTTCCATCCAACCTTCCCTTGTTGAGTTAGAGTGTACCGAAGCAAGTGTCACACACACACACACACACGCGCACATACACACACGCCAACCTGACTACATAGGTTCCTTTGCTACCGCAAGGAGCCAAAAAGCAAATATCATTTAACCAAATGCAATATTTTGAAGCAAAGCTACTTTGAAAAAAAGAGTCTCGTCAAATTAGCTCCAACTTTATACATTAGGCAGGTATCGAAGGAAGAGAGTCGTGTTGTTTAAATGAGCTAAAGACCCAATTCCACAAGTATAATGTCCCAAATCCTCTGTCCCCTTGGTATTACATTCTATTACATCTCCTTCCCGGTAAAGCCAAGAAAGACTCTGAGGTGGACCCAAGGAAACTGTGCAAGCCCACGCGAGTGTCCTTTTGGGATTGTACTTCTTTGAAAAATATTAGCGTACCGGGTCTAACCGAAGGAAACCTCTTCACACGTATGCACATTAGCCTGGAAGGTATTGTAAACCTCATTTTTGCTGTGGTACATCTATAACCGGACAAATAAGATTTGTGATAGTACTTCAGTGTGGATATCATATAATACGCTTCTCACTTTCTTCAAGATCTTCTAATCAACAGGACCCCTAGAAACTATGACACGATGTAAGCGTTCTTTTGACACAGCTGATTAAATTTCCGTCTCCAACTCAGTACCTGTCTACCGATCGCGAACTGCCTTCCCTCGTAGAGAGGCTGAACAAATGTTAGGTCAAAGACATGAATTATTGAAAGACATACCATACATATTTCATGTCTGGAAAAATGGCACAGACAAATAGCGAAAGGTAACGAACGTGTGAAATGTCGGGTACAGACGTACAGTAAAATAATTCACCCATACGGTATAAAATCATATTTCATATAAAAAATGACAAGACTGTTTTCTTTTGTATTTTGCTGCAAGTTAGCGCTCACGTGAATATTTTTACCAATTCGAATAAATCTAGTTTCAATTTCTCACATTTATGCATTACATCGCCTTACCAATCTACGACTGTAAATTGAATACATCGGTAGTTAAATATACATCCAATCACTTGCCGTCATCCAATCAATTGCCGTCAATGTAACTCTTGATAAACATCTCCATGCATTTCTCTTCTATGTATTAAAAATCTCTACATCCATCATTCTGCCTTCATACATATTTACCGGTTTCTGCGGCAAGTCATACAGCTACAACATTCCGTCCTTGTAGCAATGTCGCTACTGTGTTCTACAACACCGTCGTTTATTAACCAAGTGCATATTCTGTAAGAACTGATGGTACAAGCTACGCAATGTTGTGTATTCATTTGCAGCGTCCATTTTCATTCGGATGTAAATGAGCCTTTTCACCAAGTCGATTCGCTTCGAGCCGAAATGAGATTGGCTTTCATTGCACGTACATGTAATAGACTACTGCAATACTCTCTCCTCATACTTTACGCTATTTATGACGGAATATATGAGGAAAATTTATAAATCACTTCATTTTCAAACGACAGAAGAATCGTAAATATTTCATTATTAATTGAAATCGATGCCAATATTTTGTTTACGTTTTTAGCCTGCGCTTCAGTTTTCAATGCTTGAGCGACAAAGCAGGGAAATCCGAAACTGAGAACAAGAACAGCATTCCTAATTACGCCATTTTTAGCATGTTGGAAGCATTTCCCCATGTGACCGATCTCAATTGAACAGCAAGTGTTGTCAAGGAGGCAGTAAGGAGAGCGTGATCTGATTGCGATACTATTGAAGTGAAGGACGTGCTAAGAGAGCTTTTCCACAATGATTAAATTGATTAGGTTGTGCTGTGTTATTTTCTTAATATAAAATCATAGGAATCACTACATCAGCTATTACAATCATCAAGGGAGGTTGAAATTTAGATTAAAAGGCATTTTATGAAGAATAGGTCGCCCACGTGTTGGTTTTTGTAAAGTTTTTTAGACAATAGCAGACCTAGGTCTTACAGAGTTTTGCGTTGTGAGCAAGTTACATCTTTATATTCCGACATCTTTATGTCGACGTCAAAGTTCATTTTTGTCGGCGCCAGAGTACACTTTAGCGGTACCAAAGTTCATTATTGTCGGAACATAGAGACATCAGAACAAAGAAATATCGGAAAATTGGGATAATGTCCCCTTGTGAGAAAGCTTAACAAGCTTAGGTTCAAACTTATCCCTTCTAACGGAGAATTACAACTTCCTGTGCGACAAACAGCATAAGCTACCCGTCATGTAAAGGCATAGGAATCAATATTTGTCGGGGGATTGAACTTGATGTATTATGACCGCAGTCATGTAGGAGGGCTTAGGAGAGGGGCGTTCTCAGCTCCCTTTGGAAACTGCTGAACCTTAGGGTTCTCAAAACGCTGTCTAGTGACACAAAATGTATAAATCTGTGGTGCATTTTTCATATTTTTTTTTGTTTACTCATGAGAGTTTTACTTTGTTCCCTAATGAAGTGCACATTTTAACAAGAGGGCAATCATCGCTAACATGTGTGCAAGTTGGTTACAGAACTTGAACTATTTATGTGCTAGAAGTTTTATCTGTGCTGTTTTATGCTACAGTAGAATGTCATTGACAAAATTACCATGTACTAAAACTCCATGCCACAATCCTTTGAAATTCCTATTTGAACTCCAAGGGAAGCGATTTCGTTTTCGTTCCAAGGGACAGAAGTTTTCTTCGTTAGATTGCGAGGGGAAAGAATATGGCACAGACCGATCAAGTTCTTGGAACTATAGGCGTACCCCTTATTCCAAAAAACATCATTTGGATATTTAAATTCTGACACCGGATTATGAAAGAACTGGAGAAATAGGCTACCCAAGTTTTTTAACGCTTGCTCTTTTAATCCAGTAGGTCTATCTAAGATTTTGGAACAAATTTATTTTTAAGATGCTGTTATCCCCTGGCAACACTATGAAAAAAAAAACGAGCTTGGCTGTTACACTAAATTGATACGATTAGATATGGACGCAACGATTGTAAAAGTAAGACGCTTTCGGGGACGCTTTAGACAAGTGCGTAATTGTTATTATTTAGACGCTAGCTGGGCGTATTCTCCATTTTGACGAAACGGCAAACTTCATGTGTGTCGAGCTGATACGCACATCAAGTGCGTCTCAATTAAAAAAAAAATGGGCGTGTGCGCGATGTTGAACGTGTGGTGTTAGAAGATTTTCGGTCGACGCACAAACCTTTTCTGCGTACTGGCCTGCGCTTGTGGCGAATCCTAGCCCGAGGCAAGGAAATTGTCACGTACGTTTCTTTTGGGGATGCTTCAGAACCGCCAGGTTTTAAGGGCACTAATATGTAAGATAGGTAGGCCCTATGCCTAACCTAATTTTAGTTACCCACAGTTTCATATCTTGGGTTATAACTCAAGCCTATGAATGGCATAAGTCTAGACCCAGACCTAGCCTACATACCGTTAACCAGCTTCAGATGTCAAGTCTAGCTGAGCACAGTTATACCGAAAATGTAATAGCTTTTTCGGGAAAGTGTTTGCCCTTTGGAGGGCGTACTTGTCCATTTGGGACGTTAAGCTCCTTAAGGGAGCAGAACTCTTCCGGGAGTAATCGTTTGGTTTTCGCCCCTTGGCTCTTCGCCAGAGAGTCGTGGGGACTTTTAGAAAAAAGCCCTAGGTTTGACTTTAACTTTCATACTACTAGGCCTAACAGTTACAGCAACTTTGGGGCTAAAACAACTGTCTGCAGAGACAATATGAGAACACTCTAGATATAGGGGCTATCAAAGTGAAGTGCGAGCAGGAACTTAAAAATCTCACTGCAGCATACAAGCTAGTGAAAAAAGAATTTGAGTTGTGAAGACGAGACTGCTACTACGAAGTACTAACCTAGGAGTCCAGCTTATTTATATTAATTGATGAAAATAGGCTAGTTACAAAACATTAAAGTGAGCATGACACGGCCAAAGTAAGTTCCTCGGTAACTGTTCTTTGGTTACACCTTGACATAAAGTTAATGATTTCCCTACTAAATTAAGTCCATAAATACCGAAATACGACGTTTTGAATTCCCAATTGCAGGCCAGGCTCAGCCCATTTGAAATTAGAAAGCGAAAAAACGTATGTGAACGCGTCTCAACATGGTGACGTCATTGGAGGCACGGTTAGCAACACTGTACCAGAGAGCTCACAATCATCGAGTCATGTGCATGGTAACGCGTATTAGTGCATACATAATTGCAAACACCGGTGCTCCGATAGCAGTGAGCGTGGCCACTGACTACATTGTGAATTGTGCATTACGCGGTGACTGCTTAGTATTCGCAATAGCATCTTCATCAAACAGCTCATACAGTAAAAACGCGCTTGTAGTGGGGATGCGCTTGTTGTGGTCTGCCCATACATATTCATAGCTGTTCTATATAGCGACCGAACCGCGTCTTTCTTGCACAAAAACAGAACATTTTTACCCGCGCGCACATACACGCGAACATATTGGCCAATGATTTGCTCCGAACCCCCACCATTGTCCGCGCCTTTCGCTCTGTATGTTGGACTCTGTATAGAGGCTTTTCACATGACGTCATAATACTCTCCGGCGGCCATGTTGGAGTACAAGTAACTACGTAGTAAACCATACGGGACGCGCTTGCTCGTTGAATTTGTATACACCGTGCATGTCACAGTGCACACTATGCAGTGCGTTCGGCACAAAACCACGTGTATTTGGCATGAATGTCCTCCAGCATGGCGGTTCCGTGACGTAATTGCAAAGCCTCTATTGTGATGCAATCGTTTTCATGAGGTTGCTAAGATAAGATAACTTTACCGAACGTTGCATTAGTTCCACATCTAGATGCGCGCCGTAGGGCGGGGTTTGTGCCGCCAATTGCGTCATAAAAGTCAGGTGAGCTGTTGCGGCATTTTTCGAAACTGGATTTTAAACGCAGTTTTCCTTCGAATATCATTTATGCCGAATTGTACGGGTTTTTAATGGGGTGTGAGATGATATTTGTAAAATATTGTATCTAATCTTGCAATACACAAAAGTTTTTGTGGCCGTGTCATGTCCACTTTAACCTTTGACAATCTGTAACGTGTACTATGTCCTTCGTTGCCATTACAACCACACATATCGGTACAACTTACAGTATCATGCCTAGGTTATTACACTTAAACTTTCAGATTTGTGGGCTGCTTCCGTTAAGAGTTAAAGTGAATACAAAAAAAGTATGTGACCCCCTGTCACGTGACCTTTGACCTTGGTTGCCATGGAAACTACATATTTTGGTAGAACTAGTCTACCCTATTATACTTGTGAAGTTTCATGTAAAATGAAGGTTTTCTTTGGAAGTTTTAGTACAAAATAGGAAAAAAGTGTTTTTTTTTTTGCAAAATGTGACCTTTGACCTCTGACCTTTGACCTTTTCTTCCGAGGGTCTGGGAGACACAAGTTCCCACCCTGGGGTACCCACCTATTTTGAAAAGAATCGGTCCAGCCCACTAGGAGGAGTTTGAGGGACAAAAACGTTGCTTTACGAACAAATTATCACTTGAAAATTTTTTGTTCCACTCTACCACTTGACCTTTGACCTCTGTTGCTATGGCAACCATATATGTTGGTAGGTCTAGATGCAATCATCATATGTGTGAAGTTTCGTGTCAGGGGGACGTTTCGTTTTGGAAATATAACAGAAAATGTGATTTCACTAAATTTTTACCTTTGACCTTCACTTCCGGTTGTGTAACAAAATGCAGTTGTTCCACCTGAGGTACCATCCTACCAAGTTTGAAGAAAATCGGCCCAGCCGTTTACAAGATATTAGGAAAACAAAATTGGACACACACACACACCAACACAGGACATACCCGTATTCAATGCCTTAGGGGGTACACAGAAC